>CM019064.1:142152946-142752946 GCA_009667805.1 Leptobrachium leishanense | reverse complement strand
AGGAAATGAGAAAGCCAGGTGGCAAAGTGGTCAAAGAGCTGGGAGGTTGGTCCCGGTGGGCGGTAGATGACTGCCACCCTGAGAGCCAGGGGAGAGAACAGGCGGATGCAATGTGTTTCAAAGGAGGAGAAGGAGAGGGATGGGGGTGGAGGGAGATGCTGGTAGGAGCAGGTGGGAGAGAGCAGGATTCCGACACCGCCACCATTTCTCACACCCGGTCTGGGGGTATGGCTCAGGTGTAGACCACCATGTGAGAGAGCAGCAACGGAGGCCGTGTCAGAGGGGGTTAGCCAGGTTTCAGTTAAAGCTAGGAGGTTGACGGAGTTTGAAAGGAAGAGGTCATGGACGGCTGTGAGTTTGTTGCACACAGAGCGAGCGTTCCAGAGGGTGTAGGAGAAAGAGGACAGGCGCTGAGGGTTTATGGGAATGAGGTTGCTGGGCTTGCAGGGAGGTGATTTATGTGCGATGGAGATAGGATGAGAGGGAAGTATTGGATGTGTGGTGGGGCCAGGGTTAGGGGATATATGTCACCTGCATAGAGTAACATCAGGAGAGTGAGAAAGAGAAGGTGGGAATGGGATTTGTGAGAGTGGGAGTGATTGGCAGCATGAGAGTTGGAGGGAGACCATGTTCTGAGGAAACAAAGGAGCTCATGCGAGGCCATCATGTGGGACGAGAGGAGGGAGGGAGAGATGCAGATAGTGTAGGGGTCGGTGGTAGAGGGGCAGGAGTTCCATTTAAGGAGAAAGGTAGAAGTGAAAAGTAGAAGCGTGAGAGAAAGCATAATAATATAGTCGTGTGTTTACCCGATGGAAAATATGGGCCTTGCAGTTCCTTCCTCCAGTCCCGCAACTCCAGAAAATCAACTCCAAGCTGCCACTTAAGATGGTCACTTGGGATGGGCACAGGAGCCAAGGCCAAGGAGCCACTTCTTGCTGATATATAGAGCAGACCCTGCAGCTTTCATTTAAACAGGCGGTGTACAACATTTTGACCCTTTAACCCCCTTACCACCGGGCAGCTGGTGCCCGGCTGTGGGGTGTACTAGTACTCCCCACTTGTGGTCTGCTGAGGCGGGCCCATCCTCAGGCTCACCTACGCAGCTGACTCGCTTTGTGCGTTATTGGCTGCAGGGGGACTGTCTGAGTCAGGCAGGCACACGAGTTAGCTATTTGCGTGCTACAATTAATGGTTCAATTGGAATCAGTCCTTTCATTTTTGAGCTAAAATGGTTATTTACTAATGGCGAAATCTCAAAATGTTAAGATCAGTTTTCCAAAGTATCTATTCTTAAAGCAATTTGGTTTCTGAAATCGCATAAACCTTTGAACTTCCGCTAATAATACAGTTTAGCATAAATTTTGCTTCTTGAAGACTGGCCTGGTCTGATGTAGGTTGCAATTGCACAGACAATTATCCTCTAAGAGGATTTCCATGGCTATAAAAATTACAAGTTATTTTAAAAACTGCATTTTCTTTTACTTTTCTTTCACATAGAGCCTTTGTCTCATGTGTCACATTGTTTAATAAGAATAACATATGTTTTGAAAAAAGGGGATTAACCAAGTCATGCTTGAACGCAATAATAATGTAGCCGGCTCTGAGTACACTCAATTTAAAAAAAAAATTGTTCTCTTTCTTTGTGGTTTGCACAGTTTGTGCTTATTCACTTGACTATTCATATCCCTTCAGCTACTGTATTCTGCAGTTGTTTTACCGCTGAGATTTTCCCAGACTTTTGTTTTCTTTGAAAAGTGGCGTCTGTGCGCGTTTTATATTATTCCACCTTAAATGTTGTTAGTGCGTGTGCTCCATGCATTATGCTTTCAGAATACAAAGACACTTGCCTTTTATTTTGAGATTAAAGGGATGCTTTTTATATCTTTATGAATGACACAGTCGGTATAAAAATGTTTGAGCATATGTTGTTCAAGATTATTACTGCATTGACCATATGTATTAGTGCGCAAATGACATGATGAAAATGAGGTGGGTATAAGGTTCTTTAGGCTGAAAATACTAATTTACATAATAGAGTCACCCTTAAAGTTGTAAATCTGCAACTGTTTGCTTAGATCAATCACTAATTCTGTAGCTATTGAGTTTAATTTGTTGCACTCATTTTCAGCCTACTGATTGTTACATTCTAGGAAAAAGATTAACTTTCACTTCATTCACAAAGCAATTTAAAAATACATTCTATTACAATTACAATCCCTTGTAAAGAACTTTAGAATTGGTGGGACAAAACAAACCGATTTAATAAACAAATTAGACATACTGAGAACAATGGGAGAAGTCCCCTTCTCTCTGAAGTTTTACTTTAAAATTAGTGAGGTGATACACAGAGGGGTAAATAGCAGAGTATGAGAACGAATGGGATGCATTGGGGCTATGAGGTTAAGCGCAGATGACACTTTTTTTTAAACTAGCATTTAGCCACAAGATGTATACATAAAACATTATTCAGTATAAAAAAAATGTAAAAGTGAATTTATTATTATTTACTAAAATAACTTAACAATGAAAACCATCAATGTATGAAAGAAAGAAATCCTGTTTCCTAATGCTATTTAGCACATTAACCACTTGGCTGCGGAGGACGCGCTGAGTGCGTCCTGCCAAGTGCTCCTCCTGTGCAATGGACGCGCTGAGCGCGTCCATACCCAGGAGGCAGCAATCGGCCGGGATTCCGGCCGATTGCTGAGCCCCCCGGGTGCCCCCCAGACCTGCACTCCGGGACCCTGGCGGGACCAATAGATGCTAGGGCGATGACATCTATTTCAGGCACCCCACCCGCGAGTGCGGCGGAGGTGCCTGAAAGGGAGGGGGGAGGTCTTTCGGACCTCTCTCCCTCCCAATCGCCGGGGGCCAGTGATTAAAGGCAGGCATTGTTTGGAAGGGCACAGCCTGCCCTTCCGAACGGTGCCTGGCTTTAACCACTTGGGGGCCGGATCACGATTCAGCGCCAAAATCACCGGATCGTGATCCTCTCCCGGAGCTGGCCAACATCTTGGATGTCGGCCAAGCTTCCAGGATTCCACCTATGACTGGCATCATCGTGCATAGCGTGATGACGTCAGTTTTAGAGTTAACCCCTAGCTGCCACCAATGGTGGAGATAGGGGGTTCATTGGAACTCCCGATCCATGGCAGCTAGGGGTTAATGGTTGGTATCGTTGGATCGGCCAGTGAAAACATGACCATCTTAAATGTTACCAAAAAAAAAAAAAAAAAAATAAATAATCAGCTTTTTTTTTGTTAATGCAGCAATATTGTTCCCAATTCAATTATAATGTGAACAATGATGCTGCACTAACGATTTTTGTATGTGGTGCGTTTGTTAAAAATCCCGTGATTTTCCCCCCAAAAAAATGTAACGAGTCCCATTTCAAATTTTTTGAACAAGCGCAACCCATAGAAAATATAACCGCAAACGCTCGCATGTTAAAATGTGAAAAAAACCCACTTTACACATTGTAAATTATTGAAAATTAAAATTTTATTGCATGTTATAATATGCAGACAGGACTTGACGTATACATATAATAATGATATATTATGAATCTGCCGAGTCTGCCAGAAAGAACGATATATGTCTGGGTCATATAATGAAATAAGGCTTCAAAACACGTTTAAACATGATGAGCGAAACCGTAAAAATGAGCTCAGCACACAGGTGTGAAATGCCTCAGCAGCGAAAGGGTTAAGGCTGTATGTCAGGGATCACTACCGGTCCTGTGTTTTCCCTGCCTCAGGTCACACTGCTATTAGCACTGGTTGAGCCTAAGAAAAGGTCACATATACTTTCAATCAGTGCTTCAACATTGCCAACCTCCAATCCAGAGAGAGAAGACTTTTATGTTGTGGCTCTCCTGCCTTACCTTGAACCTCAGCCTTACCTTGTTTCCATAACCTTCTGTATCCAGCATGTCTCAAGGTTCCTGTGTTCCGGTCAGTTAACTGAATCCTCCATTGTCAGCCCTCTACGTGTCCTGCCCCTCTGCCCCAACCTGTTTTTTCCCCCTGCATCCTGCAAATTACCGCTCTCCACACATCCCTGGACTTGTGCACTATGCATCCTGGGTTCAGATCCCTGCAAAACTGGTACCCACCCAGTACCTAAACCAGACACTGTGTCTTTTTTGTTAGTAAGGGGTTAAAGCAGGTATCTACTGTGTGAAACAGATAAGATCTACATTGGAGTCTCAGACACAAGCTTTGGCCAGGTTTGTTTAAAGCCCATCAGAGTTCAAATAGCCAGCGGCAGGGAGTTTAATCCCTTCACTACAAAGTGATTTTTCCTAAAATCCACTATCAGGAACCAGTGTTTTTTTGCAAAAATAGTTTTTAATTAGTTGTACAGTAATAAATATTTGGGAATATTCTCATTGTATTTCTTACTGTAATAACCTATTTGGCTAGCAGAGCACATCTCCTGGCCAAATAAAGTTACTGCAGGTAAAACTGCATCTAGTGTCTCCATTTCAAATGGAGAATTCCCAATATGTCAGGACAATCCTTAACTGAATGTAACCAGTGTTAGCACCTTGAGCATTATGTCCACAGGGCTAAAATTTGAGGGCACCTGGATCCCAAAGCAATAAAATCTATTTGCAACAAGTGAATTTAGTTTGAAACACACTCTCAACATGTTAACACGATCTCGGGCTGCTGTGTCTGCTACTGCTGATCGTGTATACACGATCACGGTAGTGAAGTGGTTAAACACATTTGAGATTCATGATTCTTAAGGACTCTATGGGAGGTCTTATCAGATTTCTGGACTCCATCTATGACATATGATCAGATTATCTTTTTTTATGCTGCCTAGCAACAGTTGAGGAGACTAAAACACTGCTTATAGGGACAGAACACATTTTATCAATCAAGCTCATCTTAAATGACAGAAAAAAACAACAGAAAAAAATTATATAGTTTATATTTTTTTATTGTAAAAAAATGGTAGGGCGCTGCCCCATCTGACGCTATGGATGAACCTGCACTGTGTTTTCACCATTATATATTACATTATTTGATATTAATATCTTGCAAAAACTACAGTTGACAACTATGTAGTAAATTATAGAACTGCAAAGTGAAATTGCATCACATAATGTTACGTAATATAGGAGAAAAAAAACTTTTTCAGTGCATTGATCTAGGGAAAGAAGATTAAAAAATGATAAGTTGCCATCTGAAAATTTTAAGAGGATTTGTATTAAACATTTTTAATAGCAGCGAGATATGTGTCAGCGATACTTTTAATATTCCAGCCTTCAAAAGGGAAAAAAGACAAAAAAGAAGAGAGAGAGCAAGAATGAAAGATCCCTTAAATAATGATTTTTTTTTTGCAGTTGTGATGACATGATTGTGACTTGGGATAGTGATGCACAATTTAGGTTTGATTAAATCAGATCCAAAACACACGAGCAATTTTTTAAAGAGCTTTAAAAAAATCAATGTAGTTATGACAGGACTGGGATGAGAAAGATTATAATGTAAAATAATGGCTGATCTGTTGATAAAGCACGTACTGCTGTATATCAAATTCCTATGCAGTTTAAGCTCTTTATTGCTTAATGTGTCTTTATTACTTAATATAACTTAGTCATGCACACATACACCTTCATTCCTTTTTTAAATAGATTGCATTTAATTTTTTTTTTCTTTTTATCCCAAAGGTCAGGATACCATATATTATATTACAGTAAATGATAACTACAACATTTTCAAAGACTTAAAAAGACCAGACACACAACTAAGGCATGGAATGCTTTTGAATAGGTGTCATTCCCTGTCTTCCTTTTTGTATTTTATGCCTCAGAATTTTTTTTATTCTATAATTTAAAAAAAGTATATGAAAAAAAACGGATATAAAAGTATAGCCTTTTGAAAGGGATTAAAAAAAGCAGTATGTCAGGGATCAGCAACCTTGAACCACCAGATTGTTTTTGCAGCTACTCTTTCCATGATGCTCATCTACTCATTAGGATGGCTGAGCCTCATGGGAAATGTACTCCCAAAAGATCATGGGCCAGATCATAACACTGACATTAAAGGTAAGACACAAATGGAAAATGTTTGTGTCTGACGTTCTCTGTTTGTAGCTCACCTTAACGTCTGTATTACGACCAAGCTCATTTCTCAGCAGCTTGTCTTAATACTTACAAGCAGGGGTCAAGTCCTGGGAAAAAAAGTGAGGGAACTCACCCACGAATTCCACAACCCCCATTACCTGAAGAAAATATATATATATATATATATATCACGAGTATAGCAGCGCGTGCCGGTGATACCATTTTAATTGGGTTAACTTTACATTTAAAAGACAAGCTTTCAAGAGTGTAAACTGGAAACTATACTGATCAGTGAAAGGTATCACTACGTACAGGTATACTCGTTATTGTGGCAACTGGACTAACGCATTTTATATACAATATATATATATATATATATATATATCTCCAGGCACAGACCCCCAGAATAATATACACAGTGCTGAACCCCCAGAATAATATACACAGCGCTGAACCCCCAGAATAATATACACAGCGCTGAGCCCCCAGAATAATATACACAGCACTGAGCCCCCAGAATAATATACACAGCGCTGAACCCCCAGAATAATATACACAGCGCTGAGCCCCCAGAATAATATACACAGCACTGAGCCCCCAGAATAATATACACAGCACTGAGCCCCAGAATAACATACACAACACTGAGCCCCCAGAATAATATACACAGCGCTGAGCCCCCAGAATAACATACACAGCACTGAGCCCCCAGAATAATATACACAGCACTGAGCCCCCAGAATAATATACACAGCACTGAGCCCCCAGAATAACATACACAACACTGAGCCCCCAGAATAATATACACAGCGCTGAGCCCCCAGAATAACATACACAGCACTGAGCCCCCAGAATAACATACACAACACTGAGCCCCCAGAATAATATGCACAGCACTGGTTATATGGATATATTTTCCCCAGTTCACATGGATATAATTGCCCCAGCTCATATGGATAATGCCCCCAGGTCTCATGGATAATGCCCCCCCAGCTCTCATGGATAATGCCCCCAGGTCTCATGGATAATGCCCCAGCTCTCATGGATAATGCCCCAGGTCTCATGGATAATGCCCCAGGTCTCATGGATAATGCCCCAGGTCTCATGGATATTGCCCCCTGGTCTCATGGATAATGCCCCAGCTCTCATGGATAATGCCCCAGCTCTCATGGATATTGCCCCCCTGGTCTCATGGATATTGCCCCAGGTCTCATGGATATTGCCCCATCTCTCATGGATAATGCCCCAGCTCTCATGGATATTGCCCCAGGTCTCATGGATAATGCCCCCCTGGTCTCATGGATAATGCCCCCCTGGTCTCATGGATATTGCCCCAGGTCTCATGGATAATGCCCCAGCTCTCATGGATAATGCCCCCCTGGTCTCATGGATATTGCCCCAGGTCTCATGGATAATGCCCCAGCTCTCATGGATAATGCCCCCCTGGTCTCATGGATATTGCCCCAGCTCTCATGGATATTGCCCCCCTGGTCTCATGGATATTGCCCCCCTGGTCTCATGGATATTGCCCCCCTGGTCTCATGGATATTGCCCCCCCAGGTCTCAGGGATACTGCCCCCAGCCCAGCTCACCTTTGCTGCTGCTGCTTCTGCTCCTCTGCCAGCGGCCGCGTGCTTCCTGCTTCAGTGGCCGCTGACAGGAAGTGCAGCCGCTCGCCTGGGAACTATGAAACAGCCAGGCGAGCGGCTCCACCTCCTGTCAGCTGGCCCTTGTAACAGGAAGCACGCCGGCTGCCGGCAATGTGCGGCGGCGGCGTTCGGGCTCGGGCCACAGCGGGAACGCTGCGTTCCCGCAGCGTTCCCGCAGCGTTCCCGCTGTGGGAAAAGTGCGGGAACGCCGTTCCTGCGCGTTCCCGCTCGACTCGAGCCCTGCTTACAAGCCACAAATTTATAACACCAATGGCGCATATCGCTACAGTGTTATCAGCTCGGGGTCTATAGGACTCCATGAAAAAAGACAAAATCTTGCGTGAGCTCTGCAAGAGCTCAGGAAAATGAGATCTAGCTGGGGCAGGAAGTGCGACATGCAGAGGAACACTGGGAACTATTTATTTAAGGTGTTCCTCTGCACATGGAGTGAGGAAGTGGTGGATCACGCTGCTCTCTCTACACCCAGGGATCTGAGGTAAGTTTTGGATTTTTTAGTGGGTTTAAATTGATGTATTAAGTGATTGTACTGAAGCACAATGACTTAACACCAGGGTTCCAAACATGTTATTCAAACCTGAATAACATCAGTCGCAGATGGAGAATGTGCTGATTTGAATAGCTTGTTCTCCATCTACTGGGGGCACATTAACCCCTTAGTGACCGGGCGGTTTTACACAAATCCGTCTTTTAGTGACCGCTGTTGTTTTTACGTTTCTGCGCTGTTAGTGTTTAGGACAATTTTTCCTCTTACTCGTTTATTCGACCCACACATATTATACACCCTTTTTCCCGCCATTAAATGGACTTTCTAGAAACACCATTATTTCCATCATATCGAATAATTTACTATAAAAAAAAATATGAAATATGAGGATAAAAATGGTAAAAACACACTTTTTCGTAATTTAATCCCCAAAATCTACAACCACCCAAAAAGACCCCGGCTAAATAGGTTCAAAATTTTGTCCCGAGACTAGAAATACCCAATTTTAACATGCGTTTGCTTTTTAACCCCTTCACTGCTGAGACAGTTCACCTATGTGCGCTGCGCTCATTCTGACCATTTTGTGCTAATTATTTTTAGATGACAGCCTAGGTCCTATTTAATTAAACTCCCCCCAGACAAAAAAAACTTTTAAAAAAAAAAACATTTTTTTATTTTAATTTTTTTATTATTTTTTTTTAATTTTTTTTTAAAACCAAACCTGGTCATGTTTGGTATCATTTGAAAGGCCATAATCAGGCCTTTTAAATGATGGCAAATATGACCATCTAGCTGCCATGGATCAGGAGATAAAGGGATCCTTAGGATCCCCTTATCTCTACATGGCAGCTAGAGGGTTAACTGGCCCACTGACATCCTCACACATATGGTGAGGTTGTCAGTGGGTGGGGGGGACCTGGAGGCTTGGCTGACATCCAAGATGTCAGCCCCCTCCAGGTTTGAATCGCGTTTTGGCGCCGAAAAGCGATCCGGCGGCGAAACTGTTAATGCCATACACCGCTGGAAATGGGAGGCTCTCCCCTCTCCAGCGGTGCAAACGGCATCTCCCTAGCTTCAATGGTTGGGGAGATAGAGGGCTCCGAAGGAGCCCCCCCTCCCCTCCATTGAAACACATGGGGGCACCTTCTGATGACGTCACCACGCAGCGTGGCGACGTCATCAGCCTCGCCTGCCCATGTAAATCACATGGGCAGGCTTCCTCCCTGCCAGATCGCCGTGGGATCCGACGAGGGAGGTGAGTATCGGGCGGGAGGGGGATTTGGCGCCGCTGACGTAACCTGTACGTCCGCGGGTCTAAGGGAGACCCGAGGACAGGACGTACAGGGTACGTCAGGGGTCATTAAGGGGTTAATGTCTCCCATTCAAAGTATAGAAGATGTTAATGTACAGTAACCTACAGGTTTATTCAATAAAGGTGAAACTCTGGAGAAGTGAAAAATCCAGGTTAAAATAGCCAAACCAGAAAAATTCTCACATTTATCTCACTTTCCAAATCTGCTTTTTGGTCTAGATTGTTCTCTTCTCCTGCCAACTCTCCCAAGTTTTACCTTTTAGTGAATAGACCCGTTAGTGAAACATCCGAGACGCAAGCTGAGTTGTAGGATGTCGTAAAGTTCAGCAGAGCGCTTGTGCCCTTATGCTGTACGGCTGGATGAAAAGGGATGAAGCCACATCAGCTATTTAGTCATGGAATTGCCAAATGGATAGTGGACATGTGGATGAGTTGATGAACATTACTTAATGGTGCTCCACTTGCGATTTTATGAGAAAAAGTAACAAGCATGTGCTTCCTACAATATGGCATCACTGGTCATGTCTCGGATACCTCAAGGTAAAATATATATATATATATATGTCAGGTAAAAATGTACAGCCATTGGATTTGTAAGGGCAGGAGGTTGTTTATGGGTGGCTGTTCTTACTCAGCCTCATGTCTAGTAAATGGTTATTTTGTACTTGAGTTCTCTGTTTGGGCATTATTGGACACCCGTGGCATTATTACCTAGTGAACACACTAGCCAGGGGTGGACTGACAACTAGTGGGGGCCCCCGGGCAATAGAAGATAATGGACCCCCTTGTGCCTTTGCTCACAATAGGTCACGCCCACATAAACTCAAACCACAAAATGCTACACCCAGAGGTACATTGCTGTGTTACAGATTTTATTTCTTCAAACTATTTTCAAATTAATTGTATTAATAAGATAAAATCCACATGCTAATAAGCCCACATGCTAATAAGCTATCATGCCCCCTCCAGACTTACAGATGGCCACTGCTCTGCTGCAGCAGTCATCACAAACTCATTGCAGCTAAGGCTGCACCACAGCACCGAAGTAGGGATGAGCCGAACACCCCCGTGTTCGGTTCGCATTCGAACTCAAACAATTTGAAAAGTTCGAGTTCGAACGCGAACACGAACCGAACTCAATGCAAGTCAATGGGACTCAAAAGTTCGATTTGTAGAGTGCCCTGCAAGAGGGCATATATGCAAGATTTTTGCCATAAAAGGTGTATGGGGTTCCGGGTGAAGTTTTTGTTACAGTGAGGTTTGGGGCTGCTGTTTGTGGCTTGTTTTATATTATTACAGAGGGACATGAGTGGATTTTCTATCTCCACTGGGGGCACACTAATCCTGCCTTAAAGAGATATGCAAATTAAGTTTTACATGCTAATGATTGCTTTTCAATGTGTTACAATGCAAAATCAAGTTGACTTTGGCAGTAAAAGGGTTAAAAACAACCACATTGTGCTCTGTACCACTTGAATAAGCAATTTTTCATATATAAACAAAAAGGTGCTAGTTTCATTAGTTGCCAGCATAAATTAAAATACATTTTAATAGGCCACTGATGCCATTCTATTTGAGCAGTTGGTATAATCTGTACCATCAGCACCTTTGTTGAATCCAGAAATTCTTACAGGGCTACAATTAGGATTAGATTAAACCCTAACAGTCTGCTCCACTTTTGCGTAATTTTTAGGCATCAGATTCTCTCTTTTGATTTGACGCAAATGGAATGAGCATCAAAAGAAAGGGCAGAATCTTTTGCCTAAAAATAAATAAGTGGAACAGAATTTTAGGGTTAGGGTTTAGGGTTAAATATGGTAAAGAATGGTAACTATTCCTAATCTCTAACCCTACCGTTAATTTCTAAATCTAACCTTGAATTCTAACCATAAAGATGGAGAGTTGAATTTGGCTGCATTTGAATCGCGTCCGAATTCAAAATGTGTCCAATTTGGGGAACGATGCTTTAAAAGACGAGTCTTTTTTCTTTTTTTATCACATAATTTCTATAGAAAACCCTTCCCTTTAATAAATTGTATGTATGTATTTATATAAAATAATGTTTTAATGATGCTATGATTAATGTAGCTTTTTCTAAACTTGCCATTTTTTGTATTGTACCGCTTTAAAATTTTCTAGCTAGTCTTTAAATCAAACCAACAACGCTAACAGGGTTATTCAAAGAGAATTGAAAAGTCACCACACGTTCGGTGACTTTTCGTTCTCTTCGATTCAATGCGATTTAACGATCCCATTTCAGCAACCGTGCGGTGTATTCAGCAACCACCGCAGGGCCGTTGTAGTGCAGGGAAAAGCTGCCGTAAACCTGACGAACACTCACCGCAAAACCCGGCGAAGGCACACCGAAACCCGCAAAAACATCTGGATTAACCCCCGCCGAACAAGCCGGAGAAACCCGAGCAGCCGCCGATCACATCGCAGAGCAGCCGCCGGAAAAAGCCGACACCGCAGACTAATGGAGTGAACATAAAAAAAACAGTATGCTTGAATGTTTGAAATGTGAAACGCTGTTTGCAAAGAAACTACAGAACAAAAATGTCTGAAATTTATATATAAGGTCCAATAAGGGCTGTTACAGAAAAAACAATGAAAAAAATAAACGGAAAAAAAATTTTGCAAAAAGATTTTCGCAAACAAATCCCAAGAAATGCCTAAAAGATGCTAAAAATTATATAACTAAAGAGACTTTTTACTTCACAATATTGCTTCTCTATGGGGAATTCACTGCCCTCGAACAGGCAACAAACAGGCACCATATATGAAGGCAATTCACCAACATTTGGACTAACTGCTTGCTCTCTGGATAGCCGAATGGCCCGGAAAGATAACCGTACGCTGAATTTCACTGTCCAGTTACCTTTCGGCCACAATTCGGATCTCTTTGAATAACCCTGTTAGATACCGAAGTCTCTAGATGGACTGGGCTTTGTCATCAGTTTCAATTTGTTTTTTCCTGTGTATGACTAAGCTAAAAAGTGCCCACCATGCATCTTTCCTGTAACTTTCCATGCACTCACAATAGCTTTATCATCTACTAAATGTAAATATAATTTCCTTCTTTTTTCAGTCTACTCCTATTAACTTAATGGATGACAGAGATTTTATAAAAGCTTAGGAGAACTGGGTGAACTTTTGTACAGTTCTACTTTTATAATATGATAATGTTTAACCCCCTACCTTCTGCTAGACCTTGTGATCAGCAGTGAATTAGTATTTATTTTCACCGAGATGGCAACAACTCTATAGCAGTCCTACAAAGTAGAGTGCTCTCAGTGACAGTGCAGACATAATATGCGATGATGAGAATTTTTATATGGAAGATATAATATATATATATATATAACTTATTATATATATCCTGTACGGCCACTTTATTAGGTACACACTTGCTGTGTGCACAAATGGTTTGTTCCACTCCATTGATGTCACGTGGCCATTTTTGGGTATGAATAGAGCAGAATAACATGGGAAAGGGCAAAGATATAATGGACTTTGAATGTGTTATGATCATAGGTGTCATAATACAAGTCAAGTTGGAACCTAGTCAGCACAACTAGTGACCATAGCACCAGGTGGAGTAAGTTTGCAATGGCAAAAACCCTTTTAAAATGGTCTTGAACAAGCCGGAGGTCAGAGAGTTCGGCAGCGTGATACACAAGCAAATGGTCAAAGGGCAGTGTCACGGATCCCTCTGATTACCAAAATAGTGGTCCCTTTACGCAGACCGCTCTCTACCCTTCCGATCCTTGAATGGTCGGCAAAACTAGAAAGACAATTAACCAGACAATAGATAGACAAGAGGTAACACCAGACAGAGGTACAGAATAGGGTATTGTCACGAATCCTTCTGACTACCAAGATAGTGATCCCTTTATGTGGATCGCTCTCTACCCTTCCGATCCTTGAATGGTCGGCAAAACTAGATAGACAATTAACCAGGTAATAGATAAACAAAGGGAAACACCAGACAGGGGTACAGACCAGAGTATACGTTCTCCCTAGGACCTTAGTTATAGCAGAGGAAATCTGATGTGTGCTTAGGGTGCCACATAGACTGACCTCGGTACCAACGTTAAGGCAGAACCAAGAGCAGAGTAAATGCCAATACCAGGGGTTATACACAGAATGTTTGTTTGCCAATGCCAGGGGTCATACACAGGAGGGTTCGTTTGCCAATGCCAAGGGTCATACCACAGGAAGGGTTCGTTTGCCATGCAAGGGTCATACACAGGAGGGTTCGTTTGCCAATGCCAAGGGTCATACACAGGAGGGTTCTTTTGCCAATGCCAAGGGTCATACACAGGAGGGTTCGTTTGTCAGAAGCAAGGTTAGATACAGAAATCGCCAAAATACACAAGAGCTCTGCGGGAAGTGAATACCACGTCAGGGCACCGGCATGGTAGTGAGACTGGGCTTTAAACCCGGCGGGTCCGCGTCATAACGCCAGGCCCCGCCCCTCGGCATCCCACGTGAGCGCACCCGGTAGCGTTCATCATTCGGCGCCTGGCCAGCGAGCAGCGAGGAATCTGCTGCCAGGCGCCCCAGCCCCTGACCAGCCGTGACAGGCAGGCAGCGATCAAGCATAATCCAGATAAACAGTTCGGAGGTCAATAAGGTGGGCGACAGTCAGGCAGAATAGTAAGGAGCAGTCAAAGGGGTATGACAACCAGGAAATTCAGCAGAAAATGCATGTAAATATAAAACAGGAACACCAGCTCAGTATAATAAATGAGGACTCACCATTCCCGACGATCTTTTAAACGCTGCCGCGCCAACGTCCTCAGCCTTCGACCAGCATCTTTGCGACTCAGTCATTGGCTGGGCATGATTACTGCTGCGCCTGTGCAGTTCATTTTAATGTGTGGCACCAAAGAGAGAGAGGATCGGCAGCCTGCGAACAAATGATGCACAGCTGCGACTATTGGGCTGAGGGGGACCCCAGGGGTTACAGAGTCGGGTATATGTGACAGTAGGAGCAGGATGTACTGGATGAAGCCAGACGGCTGTTCTCCTGAACTTTACTCGTACCACAACTCCTCATTGATGAGAGAGGTCGGAGGAGGATGGCTTGACTTGTGCAAGCCAACAGTCAGGCCAATGGTGCCCAAGTGATGTCAGAATTAAGCCTTGGTGCTCAGAAAACCATCTCACAACCAGAGCCGTAGCTAGCTCCTTTTGCACCTGAGGCAAAAACAGAAAATTGTGCCCCCCCACATAATTTTAAAAATCAGAGTCCCTGACCAGTGGCGCAGTGCTAAGCTCCTGGATGCTCCCCGTGACCAGAGGCAGTGGATCGGACCACCCTTTGCGCTGTGGGATGAGAGGCAAGTATGTGATTTTTGGGGGGTTCCAGCTGGTGCTGACTGATTCTGCAGAAGCAGCATCATTTAGCACCAGCATCTAGCTGTGGGTAACTTTTGTAGCTATGGCGGGATGGTAATTAGCGTTAGGACTTTGCGCTCCCCATGTTAAGTATAGGGAGCGCAAAGTACAGTAACCTCGCGCTGAAAAGCACAATCTCCTGGATTTTTTAACCTGTTACCGTTGGGATTGTAATATGAGGGTCCTGTGCTAGGATGTGATATGGGCAGCATGCAGTAACCTCATTTAACCTAGCACCAACGCTCACATGTGTGAGTGCTAGCGTTAAGGAGGTGACGGGGCCCTACATATATAGTGCACACACAGTACATGTACAAATACAGTACACACAGAATACATGCACGTATAGCAAAAGAACATTTAACATAGTATACACCCCCCGAGAATAATATACACAGCACTGAGACCCCATACTATTTTGCCCAGTTCACATGGATATAATTGACCCCAGCTCATATGGATATTATTGACCCCAGCTCATATGGGTATATATTGCCCCAGTTCACATGGATATGGCCCAGCTCATGGATAATGCCCCCCAGCTCTCATGGATATTGCCCCAGCTCTCATGGATAATGCCCCAGGTCTCATGGATAATGCCCCAGGTCTCATGGATAATGCCCCAGCTCTCATGGCTATGCCCCCAAGGTCTCATGGATAATGCCCCAACTCTCATGGATATGCCCCCAGGTCTCATGGATAATGCCCCCAGGTCTCATGGATTATGCCCCAGCTTTCATGGATATGCCCCAGATCTCATGGATTATGCCCCAGATCTCATGGATAATGCCCCAAGTCTCATGGATATTGCCCCCAGGTCTCATGGATAATGCCCCCAGGTCTCAGGGATAGTGCCCCCATGTCTCATGGATAGTGCCCCCAGGTCTCATGGATAATACCCCCAGGTCTCCTGGATAGTGCCCCCAGGTCTAATGGATTGTGCCCCCAGGTCTCCTGGATATTGCCCCCAGGTCTCCTGGATATTGCCCCCAGGTCTCATGGATTGTGCCCCCAGGTCTCATGGATTGTGCCCCCAGGTCTCCTGGATAGTGCCCCCAGTTCTCATGGATATTGCCCCCAGCTCTCATGGATAATGCCCCCAGGTCTCATGGATTGTGCCCCCAGGTCTCCTGGATATTGCCCCCAGGTCTCATGGATTGTGCCCCCCCAGGTCTCCTGGATATTGCCCCAGCTCTCATGGATATGCCCCCCCAGGTCTCATGGATAATGCCCCCAGGTCTCATGGATATTGCCCCCAGGTCTCATGGATTGTGCCCCCAGGTCTCATGGATATTGCCCCCAGGTCTCCTGGATAGTGCCCCCAGGTCTCCTGGATAGTGCCCCCAGGTCTCATGGATATTGCCCCCAGGTCTCATGGATATTGCCCCCAGGTCTCCTGGATAGTGCCCCCAGGTCTCCTGGATAGTGCCCCCAGGTCTCATGGATATTGCCCCCAGGTCTCCTGGATATTGCCCCAGCTCAACTCTCATTGCCGGCGGCCGCGTGCTTCCTGATTGGCCGCTGACAGGAAGTGCAGCCGCTCGCCTGGGATCGATGAAACAGCCTGCCAGTTAGATCCCAGGTGAGCGACTGCACTTCCTGTCAGCGGCCGTTCAAGCAGGAAGCAAGCGACCGCCGGCAATCGTTTTGGGCTGGGCGCTTCACAGCTGTGAAGGGGCGCAGCCATGGCTCGAGTCCTGCTGGAAAGCTGCGGGAACGCAGGTTCCCGCAACCTGCGTTCCCGCAGCATTCCCGCAGGACTCGAGACATGACTGCACCCCTTCACAGTTGTGCCCGAGGCACGTGCCTCACTCGCCTCGCCCTTCCTACAGCCCTGCTCACAACACACCACTAGATGCACTCTGTTGTGAATGGGGTGTAACAGCAGACGGTCACATTAGGTACCGTTGTTATCAGAGAAGAACAGGGGGCACGCCTTCCGTGGGCATAGCAAAACCAGCACTGGACCTTTTGAAAGCTTGAAAAAGGTCACTTGGTCTGATGAGTTGAAGTTCCTGGCGCATCATGTTTATGGCAGACTCAGAATTTGGCCCAAACAGCATGAATCCATGGACCAGTGGTGTCTGACAACAACTGTGCAAGCCAGTGGGGCCAGTGTCCTGTCACACTTTGGGTCCATTATTACCCCTGGATGCACATCTGGATGCCTGAGCCTACGTAAACATTGTTGCTGACCAAGTGCATCCATTCATGTTGACAGTTTATCCTCAGTCAGATGGTCAGATGGATAATGCACCGGTGTACAAAGCCCGCATTACTATGGGATGATTCCAGGACGACGACGATAACTTTTCTTTGCTGCAGTGCCCCACCCAGTTCCCAGATCTCAATCCGATTGAACATTAGTGGGATGTGCCAGAAAGGAAATAAGCTCCACGTCTACACCTTTGTCAAACGTTCAGGAACGGTGTGATGCACTCAGCCTGCATGGTATGCAATACCAAAGCTTTAAGCACCTCTTCGAACCCATGCCTCGATGAATTCAGGTGATTTGAAGGCTAAGGGACTCAGCAAGCTACTAGGTGGGTGTACCTAATAAAGTGGCCAGAGAGTGTGTGTGTGTGTATCGTCATCTAACTTTCATATATATAAAATCTCATTAATATTTCCATTAAAGCCAACTAATAGGAAACATGTCCTTTTGGCACTGAGTTAGTTAAAATTAAATGGTTTAAATTGAAGCCTACCCATAAGATACACCGTCTAGATTTAATAAAGATTCTAATTACAATATTAATAAAAATAATTACCACTTTACTATTTCATCTTCATGCCTGAGATTGAACAAATTAATCTTCAACTTCAGCTGACATTTAAAAAAAATAAATGCAATATTACAGGATTCTTTAGTGCTAACTGACCCTACTAATCTTGACATAATTGTCATTTGATTAAGGAGGTTTACTAGATGCAAAATATGGTTATCCGTCCTATCAATCAGGTTATGGTAACATTTATGAAGTTTGCATAGCTGCAAGTTTTATCATGTGCAATATATGACATGTTCAAAGTGAATAGAATAATTAGATTTTATAATTGGCTATGAACAAATATCGCACGTAATTAACCCACCACAAGGTTAATTGTAGCAGTAGTGACTGCAAGTTATACTTGGTCAGGTGTCCCTTAATAATTTTACATTAAATATTTTAAAGTAGTGCTAGAGAAACAAACAGGTCACAATAATAACATAATTTATGGTAGGAATATGTGGTACAGTACTTGTAACTACCCTGTAAATGCGAAAATTATCCCAGCATCCTAACACTGCAGGTAACCACAAGAAGGTTGTACTAGAAGGTTATGGCCAACAAACCCTGTTTGGTAGCAATTTGGGGGCAATTGAAAGCTGTAGCATCAGCCCCACTTAGCAACTGAACTCTCGCTTGTTCTTCAGCTGACTGTCTTTGGCTTTGTAACATATATATAAATATTATTTTTTTTTTAAACCTGCGGATTTCATAAATTGGCAACTGGAGGTGAGAGTGGTGCAATTCAACTACTTTGTAAACTTATTGCTCTTTGGTTCTCCTCCTCCATTTCCCTCTGAGAATCACCCGTGGCAAGGCCAGATAAAATTGATGCACAAAAGCAAGGAGGAAGAGCACTCTGAACCACTCGCAGCATCAAGAAAGATTATTCCGCCTCCAGAGCCATTCTTGGCCATTTGTCATAGGCTGTTCTTGGCTGAAACATTGCCACGGGACACCAATGCTCTTACTATAAAAGCAGTCCTGATACTGTTGAAGTGGCAGGATATCCCTTTTTTTCTGACATGAAAGACCACTCTTAAGGCTATGCCACCACACAAATTGCCACCTTGGCTCTTCAAGTAAAGCCAATCCCAATAGGCTTTATCATGTCAGTGAGGATTTTATAAAAAATCGCTCCACAAAATGTTCTTGACCAGGGCTGTCAAACGTGCCCCCAGATACTGCTGAACTACAAGTCCCATGATTCCCTGGCCATCTATTAAATTGAAAGTATTCAGGGACTTATAGGAATCAACATATGGGGGCCTAGAGTTTGACAGCCTTGGTCTAGACAATATTGCACTATATTTTTTGTTTGGATTACTTCAAAATCTCAAAATAAAACCAAAGGAATGAAATATTTCCAAATATAAATATTTTCATAGTACAGGAAGAGCGGTGTAGCGCCTAATCCCCACTGGGGCGACTGCAACTACCAAAAGTATCCAGCCCAACAACATGTATAAAACATAACAAGAAAAGAAAAGGGTGTCTTATGCGCTTATCCCTATAACACCATGTGAAACAAAACACAATTAGAGTTTTTGTTTACTCAAATGGCCATTGGAGTGTAAGCTTATCTGCCAATGTCAAGGCACCTCTAGTAAAGGTGAGTCCTAACCAATAAAACCACAGGCTGCTGTGGAGCAAACCACATATGCTCATGCTGCTTTTCAGTCATGAGGAAGACTGGTGGGCTTTCATTTATACCCTCCCAAAAACAAATCGACCATGAGATCAAAAAACAAAGCCATGTAACAGAATATGCTGCAAAGATGACCTGGCTGGAGATACAATCAAATATACATAGTACAGGAAGAGCAGTGTCGTGCCTGATCCCCACTGGGGCAGCTGCAACTACAAGATGTATTTCTTGTTATGTTTTATACATGTTGCTGGGCTGGATGCATCTGGTGGTTGCAGCTGCCCCAGGTTTCATTGGTTAGGACTCACCTTTACTAGAGGTGCCTTGACGTTGGTAGGTGAGCTTACACTCCAATGACCATTCAAGTAAACATAAATCTCTAATTGTGTTTTGTTTCACACAGTGTTATAGGGATAAGCTCAGATGACACCTTTTTTTTTATTGTTGTGTTTTATAAATATGTTCATCCCTGGTTTTAGATCGCCAACCAAACATTACTGTGTTTTGATGAGACACATCTTTATAAACTTACTCAGGCTATTCATTAGAATAAAACGTGCAGTCATTGATGTATGTAACAGATCGATGTCTATAGTGAAAAAACTGAGCAGAAGGATAAGCATGGCCTTGGTCACTGTCCAATATGCCAGATTGGAAAGTCACACAAGCCGACAGACTGAAATGAAGGAACGAGGCACAAGTTTAAGAAATATATTGATAAGAAAAACATGGTGGGGAAAAAGGTTTGTGAAATGAAGAAATGCATGTGGGATGGTGAGAAAGTGAATACATAGAGAATATACACAAAAACAGACACACATATTTATCAAAGTGACACAATGGACGCACAAACAAAAATATATCATCTTAACACATTGCACCATTTAGCTAAAATATGTTGCGGGTGCCTTGATCCAGCATGTGTTCCTGGACCCTAGTCCTTTATGAACAAAGAAGCTACCATCCATGAAGATAGAGTGAAATCAATTACCCAATCAAGGTAGATCACTTTAGATGTAACATAATCTGGGACCCCGCAATGTTGTTGAGTCAGGAAGTGTAGTTCAATGGATGTTCGATTCACAGGCTTCTGGGTGGAACTGCAATCTCAGCTTTGAAATTCTTTTTTAAGAAAACTATTCAGAGAGAGCCGATCTGGCCCCGAAATGTCACCGACCAGGGAATTTGTCCGTACGGTGACATTTCGAGGCCATTCAGCTATTCAGAGAGCAGACAGTTCACCAAATTTCGGGGAGCTGCCAGAAAGTACAGTGTCTGTTCGACGGCAGTGAAATCCCCCATAGAGAAGCAATGGTTAATCTATTCAGAGAACACCTAACAGCAGTGAAAAGTTGCTGAAGTGTCCTGCTGTTCGGTGGTTTCATTCGGCAGGTTTATTCAGAAGAACCCCATAGGCTTCAATTTTAAAAATATTCTATTTTAACTCAATATCTAATAAACCGTTTAACATTTTAATCTGCAGTACAAAGTCACTTTATTTTTTGATTTTTTTTGGATCTTTTAGGCATTTTTCGGTTTTTTTCCCGCAATTTTTTCCCCCTTTGTTTTAAAAAGCAGTTTTTCTTTTTTCTTTAACAGACCTTTTTATTATGATTCATAGGATCTTATGTGTAAATTCCATACATTTTCGTTTAGTAGTTTTGTTGCAAACAGCGTTTCAATTTTGAAACTTTTAAGTGTACTGTGTTTTTTTTTTACCCTGTTAATCAGCTTGCCGACTTTTTCTGGCGGCTGGTCTTCACTGTGATCGGCAGCTCATAGGGTCATTCCGTCGTGTTTGGTGTGTTTTTTTCGGCGGTTCCGACGGGTTTTCGGCGGGTTTGCAGCGGGTTTGTGGCTAGTTTTCCCTGCACTCTGGGGACCCTGCGGTGAATGCAGAATTCACCGCAGGGTGAGGAACTTTGATTCCTCGAAGTACAGGGAACTGCGGGGAATGAGAGAGCACCGAAATGTCGGCAACATTTCGGTGCTCTCTGAATAACCCCTTAAATAGTTTTGAAAAAGACTGCAGGAGCAGGGCCCTTAAACAATAACAACTCTAATAATCTGAAGTTGTTAAATTGTGCTAAAAGCATAAATTTAAATACCCAGATTTTTAATCCAAAAATCGATCAATTTACATACAGGTATATTCAAAGAAAGGTGAAAACCAGGAGAATGACTGGAGAAATTAAAATTCTAAGTCAAAATAGCCAAACCAGAAAATTTCTCCCATTTATCTCACTTTTCAAATCAACTATTTGGTCTAGATTGTTCTCTTCTCCTGCCAGTTTTCCTGATTTTCACCTTTCTCTAAATAACCCTGATAGTATTCAACATTGACACAATCGATTGACTAAAACATAATTATAACTCAGGCTCATAAGCACTCATAATTATAACTCAGCCTCATGAGCTTCATCAGCCCTAGGAAAAAATCCAAAGAATGGTGGATGGTCCATTGCTTTATCCACAAAATAATGTACCTGGAGAACTACTCTGGTATACCTTACATAGCCCCAGCATTATTACTCCATGACTATAAGAGGTTATGAATGCATTATCCAGTGCATGGATTTTTTGTACTGTCACAGTATCACCTGATGTTCCAGTATAATGCTGCTCTGGAGGTCCCGCAAAAACTAAGAAAGTGTTCCACTCAACACAGATGAATTGATGTTACACAGTGATTACTTTCTTTTGGCAACTCCTAATAGTAACTTAAGTTACCTGCTGTTGCACCCATGACTTTGAATGTTGCTTTCTGCAGTGCTGATGACATGATAGTGTCGTGTCGACGATGATATGACAATGAGAGTACTGACACCTCTTCCATTTGGTAATTAAGGAGATGGGGTCATGGATCTGTGACTATGGCAATTGGTAATGCTGCTATCTGTCACAAGATGGAAAGTGCTGTGTCACTGAAATGATTTGCATCTCTGGTTCGTGAAAATGCTTATGAGCTTTAAATGTCATATCAAATCAGCCACTGAATCTAAAAGGTGACTGGCGGGGGAAGCAGAGATATCATTAGATTTACCATTTGCCATTAGACTCTAATCTAGCGCTTTGCTATGAACCCCAGAGCATAAATTTAATTTTTTATTAAAGTGAAGACCTGTTCCATAGCCTTTTCCCAGAATTGGAATACTATTCCCCTTAAAGATTCTGCTTGCTACTGCCCTCTCTGTTCAACCCTGTGTCCCTCGCCCTTTAATTCACCGGTTCTTTAATTCTGGTGCCCTTCATTACCACTGTCCTTCATGTATTCATCTTATTTTGTTTTTCGTATTGCTTTTAATTAGGGTCAGCGTGTCTAGGCCTTATTTATTTTACTTGTCACTGTCCAAGACAAGCAGCGTTAACGTCTTGAATATTAAAGATCTCTAAAGAACACTGCAATAATATGATGAAGGGGTTAACCGTGAAAAAGTCAACGATACTTTAAAAAAGCGTGACATTACAGATCCTCCTCAAAGATATCCTTCTTACCATGACAAAACAAACAATATCATCTAATTATGGCCATAAATCAGCAAAGTTTGATTGTTGTTCCAGAAAATTGGTTTTCCAATTAATCTCCTTATTACCATATGCTCTAATCTGAAGCATTACAATATGGAAAAATTACAATGACATTCAGATAAAGTGATGGTCTGCTTAATCAAATCCAAAATATTTATTTCATGTACCCGACTATACCAACGTGTATAATTAATGCATGAATTTGCAATTAAAATCGCCTGCCACAGTCAGACAAAAATAAATAGGAAAGAAAAAAATAAATAAATAAAATCAAGGAGGTTTTAATCACAAAGTGGTTTACATTTCTTATCCATGACAAGAGAACAATTTTTAACCTCTGATTAGTTCTTTGTGCTAAATGCATGTTTGACAGTATTGTAAATCACCTTAGGCAGAGATAATGGGCAGTAAGAGTGAGCGGGAAGAAGGAAGACTGCGCAGAGTGCACAGTGTAATGTGACTATTCACTAAGCAGTTAATTAGGAGAGAATTGCAAGGAGGTTTTAACATGTACAATGGCCATTGAAACAAACTAAAACCTCATAGTGTTTTGTTGTACATGGAAATACATAGAAACGAGCACAGATGACACCTTTTTTCTCTTGTTATGTTTTATACATTAACTGGGCTGTTACTCCTGGCTGTTGCAGCCGCTCCGGTGAGTATGGGTGCGACGCCATTTTTTCTGTATGTATGTATATTATGCTTGTAACACCAGTTCGTCGTTTTGCTGCTGTTCCTTTTTCCATGTTTTTGTTTTTAACCCCAAATGGGAAGTGTTTGGTGCGTGTATAAATAAAACCCACCATCTTTCTGCCTCTCCTTAGCTGAAAAGCAGCAGGAGGGGCATGGAGCTGCTCAGTAGAGCGGCTTTTGGTACATTGGTTAGGTACTCACTCTACAAAGAGGTGCCTTGAAGGGGCGAGTGAGCTTACGTTGCAATGGCCATTGAAACAAACTAAAACCTCATAGTGTTTTGTTGTACATGGAAATACATAGAAACGAGCTCAGATGACACCTTTTTTCCTCTACAAAACAAGTGTCAAGAACAAGGGACGCCCCTGGATAGTGTCTATGGCCAAAGGATGTACAGTCCATCTGCATCTGAAGCAAAATTTCCATTGTCATGGATCACAGGGGGATTGGCAAGTGCAAATAAAAAAAGAGCAAGGGATCGCTGCGAGCCACAAGCAGCTGCATATATAAGCCATATCCTCTTGGCGAGTGTGATCCTCAGAGACCAGGTATATAGAACATGTGTGTATATGTGTTTGTGTGTGAATTATTTATGTGCCTGTGCATCTGCGTGTTTGTCTTTGGAGGCACATTGTATACTGACACTACATACAGACAAATTACACCTCATACTGTACATATCTATACTAGTTGCACCATGCACTTTGTTGCATACACCTTGTACTACACATGTGCACTATATACACCTTAAACTGGACATATGTATTCTATATACACATTGCAAACATACACAGAAATATACAAGTATCACCACCCACATACAAACCTCACACACATCACATCTTATGTCACATCAACTGTTTTGGCAAGGGGGGCTGTGACGGGAACCCCCTCCTTCCTTCTTTCCTGGCTCTCCAGACACCCCCTCGTTGCAGTCAGCCTGGCTACTGGGAGCGCCGTCCTCAGCGCCTCGAACAGCTTGACCCGCCTGCTTCTGATTCTCTGCCCTGGAGCCATTATGAATTTCCAGAGGGCCGCTCTGTGCCTTCTGATGTTGAGTGTAGTTTAGGTAGCGTAGCTGAATGAGACACCAGACAAGCTGTATGTTCAAACAGGATTCTCTCTTCATGGAAGGTTTCACAGGGATATTTATACAAAATATAGCAATGTACATTCAAACTTCCCGCCCACCCCAACAGTTCGGATTGGTTGGTTCCAAGACCACTGCAGGCTTCCTTCAGGTCCTCTTCAGGCTTCACTTAGGTCCACTGGCTTTATGCAGATGAGGTCTTGACCCCACAGTGACCTACAGACAGTGATTTACATAACCCATTGTAAAGGGAATCAGATAGTGGGTGACTAAGACAAAGGTGACTCCCAACGTTTCAGCCATGTAAACAGATAACAGATGAACAAAGAGAAAGACCTTTTGCATAATCACAAGTTACTCAAACCTATTTTACATTCTATACGAAAGAACCTTCAAAATACATCTTAGTTCACATTTACATAAAGAAATAAAAAGTATATTTAAAACTAAAGCTAAGCAATGTACACATTTAAACTAAAACCAAGCAATGTACAAAATATTTAAAACCACACAATATAAATGAACATAAGGTCTTTCCCCAGGCAAATGTCTGTGTCTTTTGGGGTTTTCGCCATGGGAATGGGGTTTGACGCAGGGAGCACTATGTCAGTTCTATGACAGGGGCTAAATGGATATTCACCAGGGTGCCCAAAGATTCTTGCACTGGCCCTGCTTGATACCTTCTTTTTGAAAAATGTACATTAACATGAGTCCACCTTTGCGGCATCACTTTTTAATGAGAACTGTGTTGATGCTTACTTAGGTCAGGACTCCCCAATATAGGGCCCTGCAAATCACAAATTTTCGCTTGAATCGATTCACGAATCGAATCAGCCATTAACATTTGAATTCGTATTGAATGTTGAATTGTTGAGTGACGCTTTCCTGTAGGCTACAGCCTGGATAGGTTTGTGTACGCAGGTTCAGCTGATATTACAGCTGACGTTACATATAAATTATTATCTCCCCACACAGAGCAGACCCCCATATAATTAATATGGTCCGTTCTAAGCCCCCCACCACGGTTGCTCTCATTCTACCAGCACACAGCAGGCCGGCGGCCATCTAATCCTCTTATGGTGATGATGAATGATTCATTCCATTTCCTTCACCATCCTGCAAAAGAAGCACAATAAAAGAGTGACAGGGTAGTTATACTCACCATCACCAACTTGGCTCAGGCCTGCCTGCTGTTCGCTCCTCTGTCCCGGCCAAACACCTCGGCCATATTACATAGTTGGTGCTAACTTAACCAAAGCTGTTGTAAACTTACCAGAGCCATTATAACCTATGGAGGTTTTAAGTTTACAACAGCTCTGGTTAAGTTAGCACCAGCTTTGTAATACTGCCCCTCTTCGCATCTTCGACCGCGCCTGTCTTTGGCCTCCTCTGTGCATTATGTGGCGTCTCACACATCAGTCTTGCCGGGGGAAGCGACGCCTAGCAGTATGCTGTTCCCAGCCACGTGTTGTGCGTCTAGGAGGCATTCTGCACCACTGGGGACACAGATAGCAGACAGACAAGCTCCAGAATCGAACTCATACAGGGTTATTCAGAGAGCGTGAAAAGCAGGAGAATGACTGGAGAATGAAAAATTCTAGGTCAAAATAGCCGATTTGGAAAGTGAGATGAAAGGGAGAATTTTTGGCTATTTTGACCTAAAATTTTTCATTCTCAAGTCATTCTCCTGTCATTCTCATGCTTTTCTCGCTCTCTGAATAACCCTGCTAGAGTCCGATACTGGAGCTTCTGATTAAGAAAGCGATCAATTCGAAAAGTTTTTGAATCAAAGGTTTGCAGGTCCCTACCCCAATAGGTAACATAATGGCTAGTTTAAAATTTGATGATTGGATTTGTAGCATTTTTTTCTGTAACTCAGATGTTAAAAAAATTTAGTTTCACTATGTCTTGAATTGAAAAACACATGCAGAAAACAAAACTGAAATTCTTAAAATAAAAATCAAATATTTTGTTACTTTTTTAAAATAGAGCTCCGAATATAGGACAGCATTTTTTTTCGTATATAAGTTGGGTATTCAGAGAGTTAATAGCATTACATCCTCATGTAGAAAGGTACTCCAGCGACTGTTAGCATTACCTCAACAGCTGTTTATGCTTGGAGCCTCTATGGAAAAATTATACTGCATAATAAGTCTTGATTTTTTTTTACTGTGATAAATATACAGATTTTCAGGCATCGAACATATGGAGTACAAACTAGACATCCAAATTCCATCCAATTCAAAGCCCTGAGATCATAGTCCTGTTAACATTAGCAAATCATCTACAGTTGTGTTCAAAATTATTCAACCCCCAATGCTGTTAAGGGTTTTAGGGAATTTAGTGTACATTTGTAATTGTATTCAGAATGAAATCCTACAAGTACTTTTTAAAGAACCATATGCAACTAAAATGACGTCAATTGGTTTTGTAATACAGTAGTAAATGTTTCTTTTGTGAATTCTTCATTGACACAATTATTCAACCCCTTAAAGACTACCACTCTGAAGAACAGAGGTTCATTCAAGTGTTTTCAATCAGGTATTGAAAACACCTGTGGATGTCACGGAGCAGCAATAAAGCATAATAAGCACCAATTAGGCAGCTTTAAAATGACTGTGATACTCAGCTCCTTCTAGACATTTACTGGTGTGGTACAAACATGGTGAAGTCAAGAGAATGGTCCAGGAAGACAAGAGAAGAGGTGATTACTCTTCACAGGAAGGGCAATGGCTATAAGAAGATTGCAAAGATGTTAAACATACCAAGAGAGACCATAGGAAGCATCATTCGCAAATTCAAGGCAAAGGGGACTGTTGAAACGCTACCTGGTCGTGGAAGAAAGAAGATGCTGACTTCAACTGCTGTGCGCTACCTGAAGCGTAGAGTGGAGAAAAGTCCCCGTGTGACTGCTGAGGAACTGAGAAAAGATTTGTCAGATGTGGGTACTGAAGTTTCAGCTCAGACAATACGGCGCACACTGCGTAATGAAGGCCACCATGCCAGAACTCCCAGGCGCACCCCTTGCTGTCTCCAAAGAATAAGAAGAGTCGACTGCAGTATGCCAAAAGTCATGTGGACAAACCACAGAAGTTTTGGGATAGTGTTCTGTGGACTGATGAAACAAAATTAGAACTGTTTGGGCCCATGGATCAACACTATGTTTGGAGGAGGAAGAACAAGGCCTATGAAGAAAAGAACACCTTGCCTACTGTGAAGCATGGCGGGGGGTCAATCATGCTTTGGGGCTGTTTTGCTTCTGCAGGTACAGGGAAGCTTCAGCGTGTGCAAGGTACCATGAATTCTCTTCAGTACCAGGAGATATTGGATGACAATGTGATGCAGTCCGTCACAAACCTGAGGCTTGGGAGACGTTGGACCTTTCAACAGGACAATGATCCCAAGCATACTTCCAAGTCCACTAGAGCATGGTTGCAGATTAAAGGCTGGAACATTTTGGAGTGGCCATCGCAGTCACCTGACTTAAATCCGATTGAGAACCTCTGGTGGGACTTAAAGAAAGCAGTTGTAGTGTGCAAGCCTAAGAATGTGACTGAACTGGAGGCTTTTGCCCATGACGAATGGGCGAAGATACCCGTAGATCGCTGCAAGACACTTGTGTCAAGCTATGCTTCACATTTAAAAGCTGTTATAACTGTAAAAGGATGTTGTACTAAGTACTAAGATTGAATGTCACTTGGGGGTTGAATAAAACTGATAATGATGTGAGCACAGAAAAGACATTTGTGGTTATTTCATTATAAATGTTATGTTATATTTTGTCTGACCTACACGTGCCTCTTTGATTTAATTGTAAGCAAGTTGACTGAATGATCAAAATCAATGTCAAACTGGCCAAAACACTCATTTCAGTGGGGGTTGAATAATTTGAGACACACTCTGTAAAACACAAAGAGGAAAAAACTCAGGGTTATCCAAAGAGATTCGAAAAGTCACCGCACGTTCGGTGACTTTTCGTTCTCTTCAATTCGGTTCCTTTTGCCGATTGCATTTCGGTGACCCTGCGGTGTATTCAGCAAGCACCACAGGGTCCCCGAATTGCAGGGAAAAGCTGCCGCAAACCTGACGAAAACCTCACCGAATGCATGCTGAAAACAAGCAAAAACATCTGGATTAACCTTCGAAAAACCCGAACAGGAGCCGAAAAGGAGCCGAATCACACAGAGCCGAAGCAGCTGTGACGTAGAGGAGGCAGTGAATAATTAGAAAACCATTTGTATGAATCTGGGAAAATGAAACGCTGTTTGCAAAGAAACTACTGAGCGAAAATGTCTGAAATTTTCACAGGAGGTCCAGGGAATGATAATAAAGAGAGCTGTTACAAAAAAATAAGTAAACTGAAAAAAAAAAAAAAATCGGACTTTTAATTTTTTTTTTTAAAAATTCAGAAAAAATGCTTAAAGTATCCTAAAAAATCTATAAATAAAGAGACTCTTTACTGCAGAATTTTATAATGAACGGTTTATTAGATATTGAATTAAAACGGGAATATTTTTAACATTGAAGCCTATGGGATTCTCCTGAATAAACTTGCCGAATTAAACCACCGAATGGCAGGGCATTAGGGGAACCTTTCACTGCTGGTTTGTGTTCTCTGAATAGCCGAAGCAGTGCTTTTCATGGGGATTTCACTGCCCTCGAACAGGGACCGAACAGGCACCGTATGTGCAGGCAATTCGCCAGGATTTGGCGAATTGCCTGCTCTCTGGATAGCCGAATGGCCAGGAAAGGTAATCGAACGATGATTTTCAGCGTTCGGTTACCTTTCTCAAGCAATTCGGATCTCTTTGAATAACCCTGACTGTCTTGTTTTTGCGTATAATTTCCAACTTGTAATGAAATGGACAAATTGTGTTAATCTCTAAATATATGGAAGTAGAAAGACATAATAATTAGGTGAAGGAACTCTATAGGGATGTGTTCTCTAAACTAGAAATAGTAATGCATTGCCGAGGAAAATATTAATTTTAGATAAACAAATAGAGAAGTTGAAAAAACTGGATTGCAGGATTTTCCACTGTTTACAAATTTACCAGATCTCCATATTCTTTACTAACTAGATATTTTCCGTCAAGAATTTCCATTTTAGCATGAGATTCCACTGGGATAATGGTGGTATTGCTTCCGCTCCACTGCAAGTATCACCTCCTAGAGTCCATCACACCCCATGAAGGATTACACTTCTGGGCCAGAAGCTCTGCGCAATATCGTAGAGTGATTGCTGAGGAAGACTGGGAGCGATTTGCACCCAGTCTCACTCTGCTCCTGTGGACAAGAAGTGGCGGATCGGCCCATCATTCTCGCCTCTGGATGAGAGATGAGTATTGGAGTTATTATGGGGAGGGGGGGTTTAGGGGGTTGTTAGGTATTCTAGTACCCAAGCACAGTACTTCCGTCCTGGTGCCCCTTCCACTGTACTAGGAAGTGAGAGTGCACGTGATTGTATCTCCACAGACTAGAGGACACGTGGTACTGTGACAAAAGGTTGAAGCTGACCCTTGCATGGAGAACACCAAACTGTTAATAAATTTATTTACTCTTTACAATTGGAAAAAACACACACAGGAAGAATGTACGGAAACAATGGAAACACGACCCAGAGTTGCTGGGGGGAGGTGGCAAGGGGATCTGGCTTGAGCCAGTTCTTGGGGCTTGGGTGGAAGCAGTGGCAAGAGCAAATGTTTACACACAGATTAAACACAGGGAAAACAGCACAGTGTATCTGTACCGGGCGTTATGGCGCTCACCCTGGAGTAGCGTAGTCTGGATCTTAATGGCCAGAGTATGACAATACGAAATTTCACTGCAATGAATACTGTAATACCTAGAATCCCAAACCTGGGAGGTATTACTTAATCCTGAATACCACTCAGCACCAAATGATTTTGTGACCACTAGGCTGCAGAGTGAAAGCACTTTAACTCGTTTATGACATATACAATTACTCAAAATATGAGTATACCATGATTCAAGAAAAGCGTGATTATTTCTACGTTCAGCAACCTACAGGGCAGGACTTCTATATTGCGACTTGGTAGTAAATAGATCCCTTGAAGGACCGTTATATTCTGCAACATGCAGGGCAGACCTGCTAACATAGATTGTGCGATATACCTTGAAGTTAGACCAAACGTTGCACAAGTAACTTGAGCTATAGATAACTACAACAATCTTAAAGGTCTACTTGCACAAATCGGGTGTGATATTGTGTGCCCAGTTTCAGGACTCGTTAGGCAAATCGGGAGGTCGATTAAACGAGCAGCCTGTAGGGCAGATCTCCCAAGGGAAAACAGGCTGCGCAACATAGGCCTGTAAACACAGACAATCACACACAGGGAATCAAGCGTGAGAATTGTCAGTGGGAAATCCGGGTCTATCAACAAATCAGGATCCTCGTACAAGCAGTTATCGATCGGTAACAGAAAATCAGGGTATGAAAAGAGCAAACACAAGTCAGCTGGCGATGCGGGAACTATACTCCATGTCAGGGCGACGAGTAAAGACTCGCACCCTGTATTTAAGGCCGGCGGTCCCGCGTCATCATACTAGGCCCCGCCCCTTCAGACGCCGTTCTGCCAGCAACTGTTCCTGGCACCCGGCCAGCCAGCGATGCCGCCGGACGACCCAGACCCCCCCAGGCAGCACCGCAGGGGCAGAGGACTTCACAGTATCCCACACGATAGTCTACACTATATACAGGGGCAACAAAATACAAGAATTTTAAACGCAAATAAACATTGTGGCGGCCGTTTTGTCACAAGGGGGAATTTATGACACTGGGAGGGCTCGGTTCCATCACAGGGCTGCTAAATGATTTTGCAAAAGCAGAATCATTTAGCACCAGCTTTTAGGTGTAGCTAAAATTTTGGCTTGTGCGTCCTTACAGTAATTAGCGCTAGGAATTTGTAATAACTTACTTGCCTGAATGCTAATGTAGCGCTCACTCCCGGAGGAGCCGTTGAATATCACCTCGGGTTAGTCTCTCCGCACTAGGGAATAAATATACACCAGCACTGTTGTGGATTTTATAGATTATATACTTTACTGTTCTCAATAAAGCGGCATATATAATGTAAGCACGGTATATAGAAAACAGGATTTCGTAATGCGAGAAACTCGCAGCGGTAAAAGAAAAGTTTAACCCCTTTGTTTCTGGAGTGTAAGTCCCGTGAGGGTAATGTCCCAAAAAAAAGGTGTGTGTGTGTGTGTGTGTGTGTGTGAGCTCAGGTACCCGGGTACTATATTCGACTGGCCAGTGAATGGATTTAGCAAATCTTCGACTAGTCACGTTGGGGCCCTGTAGATTTAAACAGTACTGCACCATGCTTTGCTAAACTTTGAGTGTGGCCTGGAAGGCCTCTCACCCATCCGCCAGACAATCTGTTCCGCTGCCCGATCAAGGATGTCTCTCTGCTGGACTTTTCTGGAACTCTGTGCCACCCGATCTGCTTCTCCTGCTTGCCCGATTTCTGAAACAAGATCTACAGCCTACTGCCTGCACTCCCAGTGGATCATCGCGGTCTCCTTACTCGGGGTCCAAACCGGAACTCTGTGTCTGTGCAAAACCTCTCAGCGGGGGGTTACTAGGTCTCTGGCAAGTCACTGTATCGATCCCCAGCATCGGCAAGGCAGCGCCTGCTCTCCGGCCTGGTCACAATCGCTCACAGTCTTATGTGCGTCTTACTCTGTTCACCACTCGGCTCACACTGGCCTCCTTTGCACAAGGCTGCGGATGTCCTCTCCTCTTCCCTCACCCACTTCCTGTCTCCGCCGCAAAGCATGATGGAAAACGTAGTCCCATTGTGTCCAGTATACTTTACATTGCGCTTGTCTCCCTCTGGTGGCCAAACCCGAGCAATACATCAACAGAGTTTTTAAACAGCGCTACACTAATTAATAATTGCGCTCCCCATGTTAAGTATAGGATGCACAAAGTACAGTAAGCTTACGGAAGCTGGCACAATCACTGATGCACTAAGAGATTTTTGACAGGTTTAGCGTTAGGAAGGTAATATTGGGACATGCGCTAAAGTCACTTATCTAATTGAGGGAAAACTTTAAAAAGAAAACTAACCAGACAGAGATTAATACATAAATTACAATATAAAATATTAACAGTAGGATTAGAGCAGAGGTAGTGGATTGGCATGGCAGATGGCATGTTGATAGCAGGATACCTTGGATTGTTTCAGAATGGAGATGCAAGAGCTGGAGAGGGCTATGGCTGTTGATGTGACCTTGGATTGTTTCAGAGTGGAGATGCAGGAGCTGGAGAGGCTAAATTTATGCAAACAATAGTTAACAAAGCTGAACAATTGTGAGTCGACTACTACTATTTTTCATTTGCTGTTTTTCCACCATGGATGCAAGAACAGTGAATATACTTCTGCAATTTTAAAGTGATGATCTTCACTGAAATGTTATTTAAACAGTGATAAAATCTACACTGAGCAATTTCGGCAGGAACAACAGTGGAAACAATGATGGAATGCATGTTGACTATTAGACTAAAAACTACTCTGAATAATGTCAGCAGAAAAAACGATGTAAACTATGGCGAACATAGGGAGAATTGCTATAAAATCATGGCTCGGTGACATATTTTACCATTCCTGATGGTCCTGTGGCAAGGTCAGACAGATTTGGGAGGACGTGTTTGCGGAACTGAGCGGATGCCTGCGTACTCTCCTTGCCCCGACCCTTGGTGTGCTTTGTTGAATAGGCCCCAACCCTTCACTCGGTTCTTCAGCTGCAAGCTAAAACTCGTTTCCTGGATTTGTGTGGCAGTGTGAAATTGTCTGGCTCGTACGTGGAAGGGTCCCCCATCTGTCTAGATCCATGATAGCCTCTACGATTTGGTATAACTATGGAGCGACTGACTGCTGTGGTGCATGGTCAGATGCAGCAAATCCAGAGGGTTTGGTCTCTGTGGATTGATGTGTTTGTGCCCCCACCTCTTTGGGTTCTTGCCTTCTACGGATGAGTTGGGTGATACTCTATTCTTCTGCATGGCAGGGGGGAGGCGGGGCCTCGGCTATGTGCAGCGTTGTGGAGATGTGCAAGCATCATTCTCTCTCCTTCGCTTTGCCCATTTTTCCCCCTTTCTTCTCCCTTCATATTCTTGCTCCCCTTACCTCTTCCTCTGTCTTTGATCTCCGCAGTAATCATACTTCCAAGAAGGGTGCCCCAGATCTTGTGTTGCTTTAGAATTTAAAGGCTAAATTGGATGGCCTCCAAGTTTGAAAAGGGTGTGGGGGTTTTCTTCTGGTATAAACAAAGTTCAATATCTCCATGTTTTCTTCTGCCCTGGACGAAACTTACTCTTATGATATTATTATTATGATTTTTCTTTCCCTATCTTGTACTGTGTCTTACTGATATTTACTGTTTTCTTAGTAACATTTGTGCATTTCAAAAAACTATGGCAAACTATGGACCGCAATTGACCCTCCGTAGTTTACTGATGTGAACTCACCATTTTGAGCAACAATGGTGGTTAGTGAATAACCCCTTATATATGTGAGCAGTCTTACTGTAAATTAATGTTTTTTTTTTATTTTAACAAACAATATGTGCCTATAGGGTCAATATTTTCAGTCTCATAGAAACTAGAAAATGTCGGCAGATAAGAACCTTTCGGCCCATCTAGTCTGCCCAATTACATGAATACTTTATCTGGATTTATCTTTTGTTTAGGATTGCCTTATGCCTATCCCATGCCTGCTTAAATTCAAGACTTTCATCAAGTACAAAAATTGTACATATGCTAATTAAATGGTTAAAACTAGTAATTCTTTCTATGACATTGAAAACAATGTCACCTAACTCGTTTTCCGAAATCTGAGTAACCAAATCACTATCAGGGTTATTCAGAGAAAGGTGAAACTCTGGAGAACTTTTGGAGAAGTGAAAATTCTAGGTCAAAATAGCCAAACCAGAATAATTCTCCCATTTATCTCACTTTCCAAATCAGCTATTTTGACCTAGAATTTTCACTTCTCCAAAAGTTCTCCAGAGTTTCACCTTTCTCTGAATAAGCCTGTACGTTCACTTTTCTGTTGCAAAAACTACTTTTTCAACCTTTCCTGCCTGTAAAAGTCTTCAATTACTATTGAAAAAGTCACTATTGCAAGAAATCTTAAACAGGAGTAATAAGTGATATACACAGCATGCTTAAGTCAGATCAGCACAAAAGGAAGATTAGTTTTAAAGCTGTAATTTTAGATACCTAGGAGACTTCACATATAAAATTCTTTTAGTGTTAAATAAGAATGCATAATCCAAGGGAGTTGGGAGCTGGGAACGTGATTAGGATAACGCGGAAAGGGCGAATACGGAAAAAAAATAGCATTTAAATAAGAACTGGCGATAAAGTAGTAATAAAATAAATAAAAAAGAAGAGTAGACAAGTTTAAAGAGTTAATTTTTAAAGGACAAAGCCGAAGGTCATCTGATGATATGCGTAGGAGGCAAGTTAGATGTAATTAGCAGAATAGGAGTCTTGATTAGAAGCAGAGAACAAGTAGGAAAGAATAGAGGGTGGGAAAAGAATAAGCAGTAATTGCTAGTCTTTTGTGTGCAGAAAATGTTTTAAATCTAAACGGACAATTGAAAAGCCAATCCACACTTAACATATTTTGAGTGGTCTAGCTACGTGTTGTTCAGCAGATGAAAAACATGAAGTTGCATTTGAAATGTCTTTTCTGGCACAAAACTGTAATATTTTAAACTTTAAACATTTTTTGGACATCTGTAGAGATGCTAATTTATGTTTACAATTAATATACCGTAAATATAATTTTGTTTCAACACTGTTCGTACATTTCAACAGTAATTTGGACGCCATTGCTACAGGGATGTTCTAAGCTGAAAATCTTGGGATAAAAGTGGAGGGGTTATCCTCTCCTTACCCATATGAATAAATATTCAGCTGACTTGCAGGTCTCCATTGGTGTTTTCTGCTCTCAGGGCATCCGCTTCTTTATCCAAAGAAATGAATTGACAGTAGACAAATGTATTTGGATTCAGACAAATTTCAATTCTTCTGAAAATTTGGCTTCCATTGATTCATCTGAAATCCAAAAAAAAACCAATCAAAAGAATAAAAGAACCATAAAATAATATGCATTTTGGTTCTTGTTAGAGGTGGACATTTGTTTCGTAACAAATCTCAATTCGTCCGAAAATTCGTTAATTCATATTTCGGAAGTACTTCTGAAATAACTAATTAGTTTCATCAGAATTGAAACGAAAGCAAAACAGTATATAATGAAATTGATTGGTTATACTGTTTCGCAAGAGAACCATTGATTGAATGATTCTATGCACACTGCAGTGAAACGGTCATTTAACCCTATCTTGCCTTTTAACCCTCATGATTAACCCATATCTAACAGTAATTGAGCAGGATTTGATTTATTGTCTTTTTTTTTTTTAGCGATGCTAAACTTTGAATCGATCCCAAATTACAAACGAAAATATGAAAACAAATCAGTTTTGTTTTAGTGTTTCACACAGCAGCCCATCCCTGTCATTTGGCTGTGGTGCTGAATCCATTGTGCTCAGCACCACAGGCCAATAGACAACTCAATAGTTAACCCTAGCTTGCCTTTTAACCCTCATGTTTAACCCTAATCTATTGTTTTGTTTTTTTAGTGAACCAAAAATATTTGAATCAAATCAAAATTGCGAAACGAAATTATGAAAACGAGTCAGTATTCAAATGAATTCTGTTTGGGATGAAAGTATTTTAAAACTAGACAAAACTAATTTTTCAGTTGTGCACACGTCTAGATCTTGTATTATTTGTAGCGAGTGGAGCTTCATGCTACCAGTTTCAAGCCATTCTACTTCACATCTGGGGGAACCCACACGTCCAAGCTACCAGCAGAGACAGCGTGTTGAGGTCCTGCAAATGCCATAAACTGTTTGTTTAACTCCAGGGGTGTCAAGGTGCAAACCTCCTCAAAACAAATTATAGCTGTGTACCTTTTTTTCAAACTATGACATCACCGGGTTAAACAGAATTTCAATGTATATGTCAGAAGAATTGATTCATATCAACCAGAAAAAGTGCAACAGTCTAATTTAGAGGCATTGAACCACCAGTAGACTGTACCGCATGAGCTGATTCATAGCGGTCTGGGCAGAGAGAATCCCTCCACTTTTGAACAGCAAACGATAATGGCTCTGCTGAGCCCAAGTGAATACCGCAAGGGATCCCTCAGCTCTCACAGATAGTACATAACGATAGAGAACACGCAACACTAGAGGGGTTATTCAATATGGGGCAACCTTGCCACCTAATTGCACAAAACAGTGAATTTTACTGCACGGTGCAATTTTAGGGTAGTTTGTCTATTCACTAAACTGCCAGTTTGCCAAATACTGGCAAATTGACAGCAAAATACGGTGCAGTTCACCGCAGGTCATCGCAGATCAGCAATCTTCAGCGATCTTCGTCGGCAGCAAAATAGTACCATAGAGAAGTAATCATTAATCTGTTCAGAGATCACCAAACTGTACCGAAGTGTCAGTGAAATGTCCTGATTTTCAGTGATTCAGTTCGACAGGCTTAAACCATCAAATTCCATAGGATTCAATGTAAAACAATATTATCCGCTTCTATATTTTTATTAATCTGTCTATTCTTTTCATTTTCAGAAAAATGTATTTTTATTTATTGTTTGGAACACCTTTTTGTATTTTTTAGCTCTGTTACGGAGCTTTTTATTATTTACCGTATTTTTCACTCCATAAGACGCACTTTTCACCCCCCAAAAAGTGGGGGAAAAGTGGGTGCATCTTATGGAGCAAATACTGCGCGGTGCAGTGTTCGCTCCCTGCGAGCGTCCGAAGCTATGGAGCTTCGGCACTCGCCTGGGGGAACCACGTCACCAGCCGAGTTCTCGCGAGATCGCGGCTGGTCACGTGGCTCCCCCAGGCGAGTGCCCAAGCTCCATGCCGCCGGACGCTCAGAGAGAGCTGAACACGCGGCGGCGGCAGGAGGTGATCTGGGGACATTATCCATGAGCTGCTGGGGCATATCCATGAGCTGGGGCATATCCATAAGCTGGGGGGCATATCCATAGCTGCTGGGGCATGTCCATGAGCTGGGGCATATCCATGAGCTGGGGAAAATCCATGAGCTGGGGCATATCCATGAGCTGGGGCATATCCATGTGCTGGGGCATATACATGTGCTGGGGCATTATCCATGAGCTGGGGCATATCCATGAGCTGGGGGCATTATGCATGAGCTGGGGGCATTATCCATGAGCTGGGGCATATCCATGTGCTGGGGCATTATCCATGAGCTGGGGCATATCCTTGAGCTGGGGCATTATCCATGAGCTGGGGCATATCCATGAGCTGGGGCAGTATATCCATGAGCTGGGGCAAATCCATGAGCTGGGGCATATCCATGAGCTGGGGCATATCCATGTGTGAGATGGGGCATATCCATTTGCTGGGGCATTATCCATGAGCTGGGGCATATCCATGAGCTGGGGGCATTATCCATGAGCTGGGGCATATCCATGTGTGAGCTGGGGCATATCCATGTGCTGGGACATTATCCATGTGCTGGGGCATATCCATGAGCTGGGGCATTATCCATGAGCTGGGGCATATCCATGAGCTGGGACAGTATATCCATTTGCTGGGGCATATCCATGAGCTGGGGCATATCCATGAGCTGGGGGCATAGCCATGAGCTGGGGGTATATCCGTGAGAGGAGCTGGGGCAAAATCCATGAGAGGAGCTGGGGCAGTATATCCATGAGAGGAGCTGGGGCATTATATCCATGAGAGGAGCTGGGGCAGTATATCCATGAGAGGAGCTGGGGCATTATATCCATGAGAGCAGCTGGGGCAGTATATCCATGAGAGGAGCTGGGGCAGTATATCCATGAGAGCAGCTGGGGCATTATATCCATGAGAGGAGCTGGGGCATTATCCATTATTACACTATTTGATTCAGAATATTTTTTTTCCTCCTCTAAAAACTAGGTGCGTCTTATGGTCAGGTGCGTCTTATGGAGCGAAAAATACGGTACACACATTTTCATGCATTTTTATTGTTTTAGACACCTATTAGAAGAATAGTAGATTTAGTTTTTTTTCCTGATTTTCCACTGTGTTTGGGGGGTCACTTCGGTGCAATGTCTGGTATTGTTTGGTGGTCAGTTGGGGGGGGCTTGGCTGTCCTTGGAGACTCCATCTTTGGCGCACTTTGGTGACCCTGCGGTGAATAGTGAATTCAAGTACAGTGTTTTATACATAGTCGTATTATACATGAAATGCAATGCAGCAAAATACATGTGAAAAATATGTTATTTTCAGTTTTAGATAAAATTGCGCATTTTTTTAGAAAAATATGGTAACAGGTTCTCCATTTCAGATTTTTTTTTTTAAAGAGTAACCCATAGAATACATAAGCAGAAGGTTTGGATGATAAAATGTGGAAAAATAAATTTACCTGCTACAAATGATTGAAATCAAAATGGAAATTTGCATTTTTTGATATAACATTCTGATGTGACATGACATGCATATAGTAATGATATTGTTTAGAACTCCTCAGTTCGGTAAAGAAAAGGATTTAAAATATGTCTGAGTCCTACAATAAAATTTGGCTTCAAATCATCTTTACATATAATGAGCAGAAAATGAGCTTAGCACATGGGTAAATTGGCTCAGCGGTGAGGGGGTTAAACTTCTATTTTTCCACTTTGGAAGGCTGTCACACCTGGTGCGGCATCTGAAGTGGGAGGATGGCATGGAGGACACCCAGCTCATCATGACTATTTAAATATCTTTCCTTTACCCCTTCACTACTGTGATCGTGTATACAGTAAATGATCAACGGTAGCAGACTCAGCAACCCAAGATTGTGTTAACATGATCTGGGACTATGCTGGATGATTGCAAATGAAATTAATATGTTGCACACGAATTTCATTTGCTTTTGGGCTCCAGAAGATGCCCTCAAAGTTTTAGGCCTCTGGATATAATGCCCAAGATGCTAAAACAGTTTAAAATCAGCTGGAGAATGTCCTGTCATATTGGCTTTCCCCAGCCGATGCCCAGGACCACAGGCTGCAGTTCTAACTGCAGTAACTCTATCTGATGGCGACATCTGCCTGCCAAATAGGTTAGTACAGTAAGAAATACATTGGGAACACTCCCAAATATTTCTTACCATATAATTATTTAAAAATGATTTTCCAGAAAAAAAAAAATGGTTCCTGGCAGTGGATTTTTGGAAAATCACTTGGTAGGGAAGGGATTACATTTATCCTATCTACTACTTATTAAATAATGTCAATATTTAAAGTTTTGAAAAGCCATGCTGCAGATTTTACTTTTCTGAGGAAAAAAGTGTAGTAGATGTACAGTATTTCTTGGGTTGTGAAGCAGGGCGATTTATCTCCTATTCCTTTCCTGTTCCACAGCTCAGGAAGTGCACGCTACAATGAGACAGCCAGGGCTGCCTAAATACTTGGGGCCCTTACTGAAACACTAGTCAGGGTACCCTTTCCCTCAAGTGCCTATTCCAGTAACCATTTTAAAATAAAACCTTTTGCCCTCCTCTCCTACTTAACATGTTTTACAGGGAGTAAGCTAAATCCCTTGTAGTCCAGAAAGAGCATAAAAACGTGTTCCCTGGCATGAGAGTTCAACATGTTGTACACCGTACTAATCGTTCCCTAAGGCCCTGTTCAGACTGTGCGATTTATCGCGCGGATTTTGCCGCGACGTCGCAGCAAAATCCGCGCGACGTCGCGCTGTGTAGCTTCTCCAATGTATTTCAATGGAGCTGTTCACATCTTGTCCCGCGATGTAGCATGTCGCGCATCGCGGTAGCATGTCGCTGGTACATGACCCTTTTTTTGCGATTTGCTATCTGCGATTTTGCGATTTGCATTGGTGGTGCTTTGCAAAAATCGCACAAAACTGCAATGTCGCGCGACATTATCGCAAATATGAAAATCGCGCTGAAAATCACGCGACTTTCAAATCGCACAGTGTGAACGGGGCCTAAGTGTTGAGTCAGTGAGTTAGAATGCAGGGTCTGCCTAGCCCAGATTCTCAGTTTGGCAAGTAATGAGCTCAGGTTTCAGGAATAAAAGACCTTTAGGAATCATCAGCACCAACCGATGGCTCTGATTGGCTGGAGCATCCATCTGCCCTGAGGTTATCTGACATGCTGTTGCTCTAAGCATGTTACATCCAACAGCACTCAGAGGGACCCCTGTAATGGGTTAAGGTGAGTTTTTAAAAGAAATGAAAGGGTTAAAATGGGTGGAGATCCAGAGGGAGTTTAACCCCTTACCCCCTCCCGTTCTAAGCCTGCAGTATCATTTTAACATAATATGTCCTTTCTGGGTCCAAGGCGATAAGAGAAATTACAGTCATGTTTTTAAGGTGCTTGAAGGCAGCATATAAGCTGGAATCTAAAGTTGTAGATACATCAAGATGACTCTAGCATTGTTTATTACAGTGTGTTAGAATAAATCAGAGTAATTATCATTACGATGAAAGACACATATAAATGCTTATTATCATTGCGCGTCCAGAAGTCTCACGGTTCTGTTAGAACACTGATAGACCGCACAGTATTTTGTTTCTGTTAATTGCTTCAGGAATATGAGAACACACAATATGTATGTGATTTAAAGCATCCCTGGTTTGTTATTATAGCTGATGGCTGACGTCTTTGCTGTGCCTGCTTAATTTTTGTCTTGCTGTGATACAATTTTAATTAGAAAACAATTGCCGGGAGAGGAGTAGTAAATCTACTGTTGCTGGAGAAGAATTTCAGGGCTGCTTGTGAATTAAAATTAGTATTTGTGCTCAACCGATCGCTTTAGTAGAGATCAAACATCTACTGAGGCACCGCTGAGATATATTCCATTATTCCATAATGTCAATGTTTCCCTCCATTTTTCACTCAGATTCACGTACCAAAGACTGACTATTTCTCATCTCCATCTGTTGATATTTGCATGTCATCATCACTTACTTATTCCATTTGGATTCCGTGCCCGATCAAGGTCACCTTTTGAGGTAATACCCTCTTCTTTTGGAGACAGAGTGTCATGTCCAGTGCCCGGCATGTGATCCGGCGTCCGGCAGCGCCGTCCTCGCTGCTCACTGGTCATGCGCCGATTGATGTGCAGGCTCATGGCAGTCACATGGGTGGCCAGGAGGCGGGGCACGGAATGATGACACAGCGCTGCCAGGTGTAAAATCAGTCTGCTCGGGCAGACTCATTTCCCTGACACGGTTTTGCTTCCCTCAGTGCTAATTGTAATTTACTATTACGTGCATGACTCTGGCTATCGAACACAAACCCTTGATGTGTATAACCCCGGCTATTTCTGAGAACCCTGCTTTGTGTATGACCCTGGCTTTTTCTGAGAACCCTGCTTTCTGTGTGACCCCAGCTATTCCTGATAACCCTGCTCTGAGTGTCACTCTTGGTATAAGGCTGATCTTCTCTCTTGGTACTAAGATCTGCTACGTGGGCTAAGAGTGTCCTCCTCATCTGTTAACCCTTACTGGGTGATACAAGATCTGTTCCCTGCATGTAGTTAGCGTTACCGACCATCTAAGGATCGGAGAGGTAGATAGGTTACTGGTCCCTGTACACAATATACTAAGGGGGATCCATGACACATAGACATAAGGAAACACGTTGAATCATTGGGATATAAAAAGAACTTGAACTTTTTTTGACATCAAAATGTCATTTCAAGTTACTTTGCCGATTTTCTTTATTCTGGTCCATCCAAGCTGCATTAGTAATGATAAGGTCAATGGGTATGGAAATGGAGTAGCGCCATCTATACTTGGATCCCCAAGGAAGGAACTCTACCATCAACAACATGTGCCAAAATGGTGCAAGCGTGTAACCCCTAAGGCCCCCGGCACACAAGCGTATTTATGGCTCAAATTCCCTGCGTCCGTGGGTTTTTGACGGGGAAGGCCATCCACCGGACGTGAAAAAGCCCTCCCCGTCAAAAAGCTAAACGGACGCTGAAAGGATACAAAGTGCGATTCTCCATAGGAGGATCGCGCTTTGTACGCTGAGCGCAGAGAGTGGAAGGAAAGTCCACTTTTACGGACGTTCCTTCCTCTGCTCGTGTGCCGCCAGCCTAAGAAGGATTTAAACTGAACGTAGTAAAGGAGATAAAAAGATGGTTTTCACTGTTTTTCAATGATTTCACTTTTGTAGAAATACTATAAGCGGGTTGTTAAGGACCCTCTGATATTCGTTGAAGTTTCATACACCCTGTTTGACCTCTGAAAACACAGAAATTTCACAAATTTTACATCAGAAGAACCTTCAAAGTGAAACTTTTCCTGCACCTGAATAACTCCTTAGATTGCGAAAGTCCATTTCTTCCTAAATGACACAGGAAAGAGGCTTATAAGTATATTGCATTCAATCACATAGAAAACAAAGCAGACTCTATAATGGAAGCAATCCTATAAATAAACGTTAATGTACCGGTAATACTTGACTTTGTAAGAATTTATGAAATGCCATTATGATGTTTGTAAAGGTTAATTTGATGCAAAGCTTGTTTCCTTTTTATAAGTAAAGACTTGGTGCTCAGTGACATGAGCGCACATTGTGAGGCATAGTTGATATTGTCAAACAATTATGATTTGAAGGAGTTCAACTTAAAATTATATAGTGCAGCATGCAATGGTGGCCTTAGGTATTACAATCCAAACAATAGGAACTATAAAAAGAGGCATAATTGGCTTTATATTTCACCGTATTATTTATGGTTGACAAACTGTTGTCAAAAAAGAGATACAGCATCATGTTCAACCTTAGGAGGTTCACATTTTCTAAGACCCCACATTTCTAAGGATTATCAATCCATTGGTAGACCTGCTGCCCTGCTATTCTGCTCATGGATAGCGTGGGAGACATGTATAGCCTTCATTGAGCATAATGCAATATTTGGTGATGCCCAGCGAGCAGAAAAACAACAGATGTAGCCAGGGCCGAATTAACATAGGGGCTGATGGAGCATCAGCTCCAGGCCCATGCCCCAGAATAGGCCCATAGAAAGGACAACTATGCCTGCATTGGTGGGCATTTGGACCCCTGTATCTCCACCTCCATAGCAGCTAAAGGGTCATTTGAGGTATCGCTGGAAAGACCAGAGCACGACCTTTCCAATGATACCAAACACGACCAAGTTTTAAATAACAATAAAAATAAAATAAAAATAAAAAATAAAAAAATATTTATTGTTTCTTAAACAGCAATATTTTTCACTTTTCAATTATAAAGTGAACAACGATTTTGCACTAGCTCACCATCTCATTTCTCATGTCACCAACAAGTGTGGAGGTGATGGCACAATCAACGATTGAAATCTGAATGAAAATTTCCTCACACAGTATCTGCCTGGTTAGATATACCCGTATCTGCAATATTAAGTAACCTAAAATGTGTTTTCATTTCGCTAAATTCCAAAAAAAGACACCAAAATCTCCAGCTCCAGGCCCATAGATATCTTAATCTGACCCTGGATGTAGCCATTACTGATAACAACTTTACAATTTGTGGATTGTATTAAATGGAGTTAGGAAAATTAAACACAGTCACACTGCATAAAATCAACTCTTTGCGCATGCCAGGCATTGTAGGAGGGGTCATATCCCTATTACATCACTGAGGATACATGAGGGACATGACACAGCCCTCATTGACATGCCATATACTTCAATGGGGGCCCTATTCCAGGTGGAGTGTTAAATATTGTCTGAGACTTACAGGGTTATTCAAAGAGATCCAAATTGTGGCCGAAAGGTAACCGAACTGTGAAATTCAGCATACATTACCTTTCCTGGCCATTCGGCTATTCAGAGAGCAGGCAGTTTGCCAAATCCTGGCGAATTGTCTGCACATATGGTGCCTGTTCGAGGGCAGTGAAACCCCCCATAGTGAAGCAATGTTTCGTCTATTCAGAGAACAAAAACCAGCAGTGAAAAGTTGCCGAATTGCCCTGCTGTTCGGTGGTTTCATGCGGCAGATTTATTCAGGCGAATCCCATAGGCTTCAATGTTAAAAATATTCCTGTTTTAATTCAATATCTAATAAACCATTGATTATAATATTCTGCAGTAAAGTTTTTTAGTATCTTTTAGGCATTTTTTGGCAAAATTTTATTTCCATTTTTTTTTTAATCGTTTTTTCTTTTTTTGTAACAGCCCTTTTTATTATCATTCATTGGATCTTACAGTATATGTAAATTTCAGACATTTTCGTTCTGTAGTTTCCTTGCAAACAGCGTTTCACTTTGCAAACATTCAAGCAAATGTTTTTTTTTTTTCCCCACTCCGTTCATCTGTGGTGTCGGCTTTTTCCGGCTGCTGCTCTGCGCTGTGATAGGCGGCTGCTCGGGTTTCTCCGGCATCTTCGGCGGGGCTAATCCAGCTGTTTTAGTGAGTGTTCGGCGGGTTGGCGGTGAGTGTTTTCGGGTTTGCGGTGTTTTCTCCTTGCGCTTCGGGGACCCTGTGGTGCTTGCTGAATACACCGCAGGGTCGCTTAAATAGGATCGCAAATCGCGCCAAATTGAAGCGAGCGAAAAGTCACCAAACATACAGTGACTTTTCGATTCTCTTTGAATACCCCTGATAGTAATTACTGCAGGTCTTCAAACAATTGGTACTGCTACACTTGCTATAAGCTTTTTGACACTGATACTATTTTCTTAAGTCCAATACTTTGTAAAGGATGTGTAAAAGTTGTAGTAGTGCTCAAATGTTCAGAAATTCCAAGTTTCTCATTATTCGTGCTGTGAACACAAAGTGGCAAAAAAATAAGAGCAAAATCACTTTACTAACAAAACACAGACACCCACAAGCACAGCGTCCAGTCACAGTGTGAAACTCTCCTTGAAGTTCCCCATCACCCCTGCTCTAATGTAGCCATAGTGATGCAGGAGCTGACACCATTAAACAATACACTTTCTACTATAAGGGTTATTCAAAGAGATAACAAGAAAAAAGGCTGTCATTTGCGCTCACCACTGTAGCTCCATGCGAAACAAAACACAATCAGAAGTTTTGATTTACTTGAATGGTCAATGAAGTGTAAGCCCACCTGCCACGTTACGGCACCTCTGGGTCAGGTGGGTCCAACATAATGAAACCAAGAGCTGCTTTTCTAAGCAACCACATATCCCCACGCTGCTTACCAGCTAAGAGGCAAACTGATGGGTTTATATTTACACCCTCACCAGGAACAATTCCACTTCGGGATTAAAAAGAAAACACTGAAAGATGCAGGTGCAATAATGACCTGGCTGTGGATATAACAAAATATACATATACAGTATGCAGAAGAGCACCGAATTGTTTCCGAAATTGAACCTAATGGGGAATTTCCCCATATGGTGCAATTTCGTGGCCATTCGACTTTTCAAAAGCTGGCAATTCGCCAAATATTTTATACCAAAATAAATCCGAAAGCACAATTTCAATCTTATGTTGTATATCAATATATTGCATATATATCATACCACATATTTGCAATATATTGATATACAACATAAGATTGAAATTGCGCTTTCGGATTTATTTTGGTATAAAATGTTTATAAATAGGCTACTCTTTGAGGGAGTGTGTTGCATGATCTGACTGATATAGCAGCAAAACCACAAAATTTGTGGTTAATAAAGATAGACGGCACCTGTACCGCACACTATCCTTGCGGCTATACTCAAACTCGCCAAATATTGGTGAATTGCCAGTGAAATACGTTGCCTGTTTGACAGCATTGAACTCCCCATAGAGACGCAATGGCTAATCTATTCAGTTAACAATGAATAGCAGTGAAATGTCAGTGAAATGCCCTGATGTTCGGTGCTTTCATTCGGCAGGTTTAATCAGGCAAATCCCATAGGTTTCAATGTAAAAAATATTCCTGTTTTTATTAAATATGTATTAAATAGGGATGTGCGTTTCTATTCGGACCGATTCGTATTTTTAACGAATCGGTCCGATTCGTGGGTTCGGATTCGGACGAATTTCCGAATCGGATCGGATCCGAAAACGTCCGATACGAAAAGATTTTGATCCGTAATGAAAAGATTTTAGTGTTTTCGTATGGACGTGAAATGTGTAAATTCGCAAGTCATTTTCGTTCCATTTGTGATTTCGGTTCCATTTCAGTCATCGTATTTTTCGGTTCCATTGCTGATTCCGTAATTCCGTATCGTTTCCAATGATTAGATATTTCTGTCGATACGATAATTCTGTCGATCTGGTAATTCCGCCGATTCTATCGTTTTTTATTAAATAAAGATCCTTTTTTTCTTATGAATATGCATTGCACAACTTTATTTAATCATATTAAAATGGTATGAAAGGAACAAAAATGAACAAAACGATTAAAAAAACGCAAAAATAAAATACTGACCCAAGTGGTCTGATTTTAAAGAAAATAACAGAACAAAAGGTTTTAAAACGGAAAAAAAGCTGAACAAAATTATCAGAAACGAAAATAATAAATAAAAATAAAATGATTTAGAAGGAAAAATAAAAATGCAGCGTATGAATCCGCACACTGCAGGGAAGCGCCTCTTTGCGCGGTATAATTAATGCAGCATATGAATTCGCACACTGCGGGGAACAAGCGCCTCTCTGCGCGGTATAATTTAGGCTGGGGTCAGACGAACGCAGTGCGAACGCGAGTGCAGCCGCACTTAATCACAGCCGTAGTAGCAGCAAATGACGGGCAATGACGGGCAATATACAAAGTATGGCCGCACGAAAGTGCGGCCGCGCAACGCAAGTGGCAAACAAACGCATTTTTTGGAGAACGTGACACCGCTAGTACTGACGTACAGAGTGCGCTGCGTCCGCTAGCGGCATGTGTGCGTGATTAGGAGACGTCAGACGCTGCTAATGTCCAGCCAACATAACGTCCAGACGCAAAAAGGGTTTTATTGATGATCCGTACAAAATCACAGACGAAAATGCGCATCGTATGACCGCTATCGCGTATTCCGTGAAAAAATCCGTCCATTTGTTTGAACGCACTTTTTCACGGACGACATGAAAAATGCGTTCGTCTGACCCTAGCCTAATGCAGCATATGAATACGTACACTGCAGGGAACTAACTCTATTGAACGTATAGATTTCGACTATCCGAAGTGGAAAAAAAAAGTCGAAATCTATCCAAAGTCCCGATGTTTTACATCGGGACTTCGGATAGAGTTACTTCTGGAGTTAACCCCTAGTTGCCACCAATGGTGGAGATAGGGGGTTCAATGAACCCCCTATCTCTCGATCCGTGGCAGCTAGGGGTTAATGTTTGGTATCGATGGATCGGCCAGAGCATGGTCTTTCCAACCATGCCAAACATGACTATGTAAAAAGTTAAGAAAAAATGTAAAAAAAAAATATTAAAAAATAAATAAATTTAAAAAGAAAAGGTTTTTTTTGTTTTGTTTTGCTAATGCAGCAATATTGTTCCCATTTCAATTATAATGTGAACAATGATGCTGCACTAACGATTTTTGTATGGGTTGCATTGTTAAAAATCAGGTAATTTTCCCCCCCAAAAATGTATGTAACAAGTCCCCATCTCTAATTTTTTTAACAAGCGCAACTCATACAAAATATAACCGTAAACACTCGCATGTTAAAATGTGAAAAAAAACACTTTACACCTTTTATTTCATTGCAATTTTATTGCATTTTAAGTTATATGTATAGGTATCCTGTCTGTATATTATAAGATAACCCAGACGTATACATTAATTATACCGCACAGAGAGGCGCTTGTTCCCCGCAGTGTGCGTATTCATATGCTGCATTAATTATACCGCGCAGAGAGGCGCTTGTTCCCCGCAGTGTGCGTATTCATATGCTGCCTTAATTATACCGCAAAGAGGAGATTCCCAGCAGTGTGCGGATTCATATGCTGCCTTAATTATACCGCAAAGAGGAGATTCCCGGCAGTGTGCGGATTCATATGCTGCCTTAATTATACCGCAAAGAGGAGATTCCCGGCAGTGTGCGGATTCATATGCTGCATTAATTTTATTTATTTATTTTCGTTTTAAATCATTTTATTTATTTTTTTCATTTCTGATAATTTTGTTCAGCTTTTTCTGTTTTAAAACCTTTTATTCTGGTTTTTATTTTTAAAGTTAGACCATTTAGGTCAGTTTTGGTTTTTTTAAATCGTTTTGTTCATTTTTGTTCCTTTCATACCATTTTAATATGATTAAATAAAGTTGTGCAATGCATATTCATAAGATAAAAAGGATCTTTATTAAATTTAAAAAAAAACTATAGAATCGGCAGAATTACCATATCGGCAGAATTATTGTATCGACAGAAATGTCGGATCCGAAAAACCATTAGTAACTTTCAGTCAAAAGGAATAGACACTTTGAAACGACGAGAACAGACGTTCTGAAAAACCCGAAAATTTCCGATATCACGAAAAAAAAAAAGTTGATACGAAAAACGAGCCGATCCGATAACACGAAATTGGCCGAAATTACGGGAAAAAAGTCGATACGAAAAACGAGCCGAAACTAAACGAGCCGAGAAGAAAATTGGCCGAAATGAAAAGTTACAAAATCCGAACGAAACGAACCGAAATGAGCCGAAAAAAATTAAAAATAAAAATAATCGGTGCACATCTCTAATATTAAACCATTTATTCTTTTAATTTTCAGCAAAAAGACTATTTGGATTTTTTTTAGAATTTTCTTTGGATTTTTTCGGCAAATTTTTTAAATCTTATTATTTTTAAATATTGTTTTCGTTTTTGCTGTAACAGTGTCACGCTGACCCTTCATTTGGGCCATCATAGGGCCTTGGTTCATGGAGGGATGTAGCCCTTGAGGCAGGTTAGCTGCTGGCTTTATGGTGGATACAGCTTATATGGACAATACAGGTTCCAGACAGAAAAATAACAAGAATGGAACACGAGAGACAGGAGGGCATAGAAGAAATCTAAAGGAATCCATCTAACTATGGAAATCTCACAAAGAATGACAGAGTCAGGAGAACAGGAAGGGCGAGGGTTAAAAAAGACAGATACACAGGAAGCCCTGAACTGAAATAAAGGTCCTTATACTGGCCTCTGTGCTATGGAGAACAAAATACATAAAACAAGAAACAAAGAACAGACAAAAATGGTCAGGACTGGAGCCAAGGATACAGAATCAGGAAGGAACGTCAGATTAGCAGAGGTTAGCAACAGATCAATAAATACAGATTACAGGGAGCAGGCAGATAGAGAAGTCAAGAAAGCCGAGGTCAATACCAGAGTAATTACAAGAATGCTTTGCAGCAACACAGGAACCAAAACTCAGAACTCACAGGAACAGGTGTCAGAACCAGAACTCACAGGAACAGAACTCATGCCAGAGCAATGAGTCTCTTTGCTGCTGGTATTTAAATAGAGAACAGGTCTGGGTAAATTAGACATGTGATCCCAGACCTGAACAGTACAGCGAAACCCAGGAGCGGCACAGGGTGGAATAGCTAGACCCAGACAGGGAAAAGCTGGCATGGATCGCTTTCGCCACCAGGGGGCATGGCTGAAACCAGTGGAAACGTGACAAACAGACCTTTTTAGTATTATTCATATGACCTTATATATTAATTCCAGGCATTTTCTTGCAGGATTTTTTTTCTCCAAACAGCTTTTAAAAGTGGTGGTGTTTTTTATTTATTTTTTTAACCCATACATCGGCTTGTCTGCTTTTCTGGCAACTGTTCGGTAGATCGTCTGCTTTTTTCGGATGTGTTTGGTTTTTTTTGGCGGTTTCGTGGCGGATTGTCAAATTTTTCAGATGCGTTCAGGTTTTTTTCTACAGTTTTGTGCCCGTTTTTCCATTCGATGCTGCGATTTTGCAGTGCTTTTTCGGATGCTTTCAGCATATTTTACCTGCACTTTGGGGACCCTGCGGTGAATGCTGAATAGCATTTTTATTATTATTCATTATATGTTAATTCCAGACATATTCGTACAGTAGTTTTTTTTGCAAACAGTGTTTAAAATTTTGAAACTTTCAATCGTTTTTTTTTTTTCTTCTTCCGGTTGTTGTTTTTTTCCAGCAGCTGGTCGGCACTGTGTTTGGCGGATCATCAGCTTTTTTCGGACCCGTTTGGCAGGTTTGCGGTGGATATACAGGTACGTTCGGCAGGTTTTCTGTGGTGTTTCGGATCAATCCAATTTTTTTGGATCGCAACGGCAGCTTATTGGCGTAGATTTTTGGCCGATTTTCTGTGATTTTTCGACTGCTTTTAGGATCTGTTCCCTGCACTTCGGGGACCCTGCGGTGAATGCTGAATTCACTGCATGCTCAGGGAATTTGATTCCCCAAGGTGCAGGGAACGTTGGTGACATTTCGGTGCTCAATGAATCACCCCTTATGTGTTGGCAATCACAGTAAATGCATGTATGTTAAGGAAAGCAGCTGTTCTTCACTGATATCTGAATAATATAGCGAAATTTATTTATTTACAAAAGGATTTTACCAGGAAGGATACATTGAGATTTCTCTCGTTTTCAAGTTTTGTCCGTGGTTCAAAAACATTGAATTGTTACAGAAATACAAAGTAATAAAAAAATGCAAGATATAAAAAAAAGCAAACAAAAAAACCACAGCACAAATATACGTATTAACAGAAAATGAATATATTCACTGTTACCTCAATACAGAATGCACCTGTAAACATGTATGTGAATAGGGAGCCCTTAAGTGACTTTAGACTGGGGGAAGATTTGATTGTGTCTGGGAGGATATTCCATAATTGTGGTGCTCTGTAGGAAAACGAGGATAGAGCCACTTTCTTTTTGTATTGTGGTACTGCAAGTAAGGTGCTGGTCCTGGATCAGAGGTTATAGGATGAGGGAACTGCTGGGGGAAGCAGTTCTTTCAGGTAGGGTAGTAGCTTCCCAGAAAAGCTCTTAAACCCCAGGTTGGAAAGGTGAAGGGTGCGTCTAGATTCCAGCGATGGACAGTTTAGCTCTTTTAACATGTCACAATGGTGGGACATGTAGTTACATTGTAGCACAAAGCGGCAGAATGAGTTGTACAATGTAGTAAGTTTATGAAGGTGTGTTTGCGGGGCAGCTGCATGCACTACATCTCCGTATTCAATAGCCGGCATAAGCATTTGCTGTACAATCTGCATTCTTACCACGGGCTCAGGCAGGATTTGTTTCTGTACTGGGCACCTAGTTTGGGGTAAAGTTTAGATGAGATTTTTTCGATGTGGGGGCCAAATGATAGATTTGGGTCTAACCACACACCAAGATATTTGAGAGAAGTGACTGTGGTCAACATGTCATTTGATTTTGTCCTGACACATAGATGAGAAGTTTGCAATTTATGTAGTTTAGGTGCTGTACCAAAGAGCATCGTAACAGTTTTGTCAGTATTTAGAAAAAAGTTTGTTATCTGCGATCCACTTTTCTAACTCTCTGAATTGTCCTCGCAGCACTGCCTCCAGCTGCGGGAGATTTGGTTTGCTGGTATAGATTACAGTGTCGTCTGCTTACATGTGTACAGTTGAGGCTTTGCAGACGTTGGGCAGATCATTTATGAATATAGTGAATAGCAGGGGGCCGAGTATTGAGTCTTGGGGTACACCGCACATGACTGGGAGGGGAAGGGAAGTGCTGTCCAAAATGGACACATTTTGTGACCGATCAGACACATATGATTGAAACCAGGTTAGTGTGCGATCACCAATACCGGAGTTTACGTTTTTGGAATAAGATGCTATGGTCTACTTTGTCAAAGACCTTAGCAAAATCAAGGAAGATGGCTCCAGTTAGGTTTCCTTGTTCCATGCCAGCCTGGATATCATTGCAAACTTTTAAAAGGGCGGTTGTAGTTAAATGATTTGGACAGAAGCCCGATTGATCTGGGGTTAAATAGTACCAATACTGATAGTAATCGCGTAAGTGAGTGTAAACAAATTTTTCCAGAATTTTTGACATTAAGAGGGAGCAGTGATTTCGGACGGTAGTTGGATACCAAAGTATTGTCTCCACTTTCATGGATAGGTACCACTCTCGCAGTCTTCCAGAGTTTGGGTATACATCCAGTCGCCAATGATTCATTGATTATGGTTGTGACAGGTTTGCAATTGCCGGTGCGCTGATTTTCAGCAGCATTGCTGGGATTTGATGAAGTCCAGACTGGTGTTTCATTTTTTGGTTATGGAGAAGTTAAGTAATCCACTGACAGGCACTAAAAACGGAATTTCTCTTTGATACAGGGTCTTTGCACAGTTGGAGGGGTCTGACCTGTGTGCTGCCTTTCTGAATGCATGTCATTTGCTAGCTTAGCAATCAGGGTGGTGGCGCATCCAACAAAATAATTATTTAAGGCATTTGCTACATCTAGGGGGTGTTGCAGGGTTCGGTTGTTTACTTTGACAGCAGTTGGGTGTGTACGGGGGGTGATTGTATGTTACGTATGATTTTCCAAAAAATTTCTTGGGTTTGATATGTTATTGTTTCGATCCACATTGAAGTATTGGGCTTTGGCCATTTTTGTGTGTTTTGTGCCTGCATTCCGCCATTTTCGGTATTCACAGTGATCGTTCATAGATCCAATACTCTTGAAATTTGACCACAGTGAATCTCTAAACTGGTACATTTGTGTGAAGTCAGCTGTAACCCAGGGGAGATGGGCCCCTTTGACTCATTAATATATAAATACTTTTTATTTAGTGCGAAAGGTCAACAACTACTAGCTGCCATATTGAATTTAAGATCAACTTGGATTGCATAAACATGATATGAGAGGTAAATCTGGGCACATGTAAATAAATTTGCTTTGTTCTTAGAAACGGTTTCATAGAAGCAAAGAGAAAAATTAAAAAATGTAATAAAAATGCAATATAATCCATTATTGTGAAACTGATCCTAAATCTGAATATAATTTACTCCTTGAAATTACAGCATACTGTACAAACACATTAACTTGACAGTGTCCAGCAGTGAAATAGAGCGCTGGACGTGATCGGCATCACTTACAGCTGCCCCAATCAAGACAGACATCAAGGCATCCTGCGATAACAAAATTAACTGCTGGACCGCTCAGTGATCAGTGACCGCTCCCCCCCGAGTGATCACTTCCGGTAGTGGCCGGCAGACGTACTGGGTGCCTCGAGGGGTCGAGGCACTCAGCTGAATGATTTAACCCCTAGCTGCCCAGGGATTTCCTATGGTGGAGATAGGGGGGGGTCCTTAAAAAAGAGTTGTTTTTTTAAAACATTTTTTGTCTGGGTCGTATAATAAGACAGGACTTCAAATTATCTTTAAACTTGATGAGCACAAAACGGTCAGATTGAACTCAGCTTAAAGAGGCGACATGGCTCAGCAGTAAAGGGGTTAAAAAGCAATAAACATGTAAACCATGGGTATTTCTGAACTCAGGACAAAATTTAGAAACTATTTAGCCGGGGTCTTTTTTGATGGTTGTAGATTTTGGGGGTCAAGGTTCAGAAAAAGTGTTGGTTTTTTTCCCCATTTTTTCATCATATTTCATAAAAAAAATTATAGTAAATTATATGATATGATGAAAATAATGGGATCTTTAGAATGTCCATATACTGAGAAAAATGGTATATAATATGTGTAGGTTCCATAAATGAGGCTATTTATTATCTGAGGACATGCCGTCCATATTGCATTGAGAGCCTATTGGTTTGCATATTGCTGCTGTAATTGCAACATATGAGGTTGTGGCTGATATATATGTGCCTTACAATATGAGATTATGACAGGGGCAATATATATACTTATACTGACTAATATTTGAGGGTCCTTGCTCCTTTCATTTATGTGTTCCTTGGCACTTTATCTCCACTGAGCTTTAAATTCATATATCAGTACCAGCTGATTCAGTTGTGAATATTGCACTTTAGATACTCTATGTGCATAAAGATGACCAATTGAACTGAACACTTTTAAACTATTTTTGTCTGTATGTCTGTCCAGCATGATCATACTGAATCCGGTTTTTAGCATTGGCTATGTGCCTGAATAACGTTCAATATATTTTTAACATTTCTCTTGTCACTTCTGTCCTGTGATTTGTCTGCCCAGTGCAAGCAGATCAGCATCATATATACGTTTTGGGTTTCAATACCTTTCTGCACATTGTGACTAAATCATATCTACAGTTTATCCATCTTGTTTACTAAAAGGTGCTCTGTTACCACTATTGTTATAGTGGATTTTTTGTCATATAATGTTTGTGTTGTATTATTTTATGCAGACTGTGTTTTTCAAATTGTTGTGACTTAGATGAAGATCAGAGCACATTTTATGACCAATTCATGCAAAACTCTACGTAATCCCAAAGGGTTCACATACTTTTTCTTGCAACTGTAACTCCCGCAGCACACTATATAAGGCTTCCCTGCAGCCCCAGCACGTGTTTTATTTTTGCAGGAGTGAGAGGAGATTGTTCTTTCAGTGTGTCTCACAGACGTCTATCAGATTTCTGTGAATTGTAATCTGTGTCTTCTCACTGCCAGCTATAGGGGTCTCACAGACGTCTATCAGATATCTGGGAATTGGTATCTGTGTCTTCTCACTGCCAGCTATCAGGGGGTCCCACATACTTCTAGCAGATATCTGGGAATTGTAATCTGTGTGTTCGCCTGTCAGCAGCTGGCAGTACCATCAGGTTGTATCACTGACGTATAGCATTGTTCTGCAAAATCTGTATATCTTTAATCTAATTCTATATACCATACAATAACACGGTTTAATCAGAGTTCATCTGTTTATCTATTCAGAGTAGAATCTGGGTGTTGCCAGCTATCAGCCAGGCTGTATCACTGATGTATAGCATTGTTCTGCAAAATCTGTATATCTTTAATCTATATATCACTCACCATGTCAGAAAGACCAAAAAGGACAGGCAGACACTCCCAGACACAGATAAGAGGGCAAGCAGCCTCTGTGTCGGAAGGCTGTGCCCCTGGTCGTCATGGACGTGGTGCATCCTCTGCAGGGGCACGCTTGTCCTTTCTAACTGGTGCTGGCCGTCTTAAGCAGCAGCAACATACAGAGGATTTGGTGGATTGGCTAACCAGGTCATCCTCATCCTTCGGAGTCCTCTGCCAGCCAGGCTTGTAGTGGTTTACAGTCCACCTCAGCTGCCAAAACATCTAATTCAGCCTCCATGTCCACAGCTACTCCTGCCGTAGCCTCACCATCATACACGAAGGAGTCAGCTGAATTGTTTGACTACAATGACAGTGACATGCTGCTTGAGGATGCGCAGCAACTACAGTGCTCTGATTCAAACTCTGAGGTTGAGGAAGGGAGTATAAATCAGCCTAGAAAGAGGGGGTGCCAGTGACACACAAAGAACTGGCACTCATGTTCCCCCAGCAGCTGCAGCAAATTGCGAGGTTGGCTCCAGTGATGATGATAGGGGGTGATGACAATGATGGCGAGGTCACTGACTTTACCTGGGTGCCTGATCGAACAGAGGAGTCAAGGGAGGAGGAGGCACAACAAAAACGAGGCAGAATGTCCTCTATGAGCAACCGTAGCCAGTCCAAGGCATCAGATGTCAGAGCTGCTCAGGTGGAGAGTGCTGTTGTCTCGCTGCACACGTCCAGGATCTCTGCTGTCTGGGAGTTCTTCACGACATGTGCAGCAGACTGCAGCGTTGCTATTTGTAAGCTATGTCGGAAGAGGATCAAGCATGGGAAAGACATCAGACACTTGGGTACCATGTGCTTGAGGCGACATATGACCACCTGCCACGCATCCCGTTGGCACAACACTTTGCATAGGTCCTCCTCCTCCTCATCTGTCTCTACCCCCACTATATGTCCTGCCATGTCATTGCCTACAACCTCCACTGACAGGGATGATGCTACAGTAATGGTTGTACCACGTCCTTCCTCTGAATCTGCCAGCATCCCATCAGTTACAGATTTATGCAGTCAGATTTTGTTGCCCCAGCTGCTGCAGCGGAAGAAAAAATATTGTCCCAACCATCCACATGCACAACGTCTAAATGCCAGCTTGGCAAAATAACTCGCATTACAGCTGCTGCCTTTCCAGCGGGTGGACTCTGCTTCCTTTCGTGAATTTGCTGAATGTGCTGTACCACAGTGGCAGGTTCCAAAACACCATTTCATTTCACGGAAGGCCATTCCAGAACTATACCAGCACATTGTAGACATTGGGAAAGGCAGTCAGCAGCAAGGTGCACATTACTTTAGACACATGGTCCAGCAAGCGTGGACAGAGCCGTTACATTTCCTTCACGGCGCACTGGGTAACTCTGCTTGCAGCTGGAAGGGATCCAGGACGGGGCTCTGTGCTAGAGCTTGTTCATCCACCACGCCTCCAGAAAGTTGCTTATATGAGGTCTGTCTGCTCCACCACCTCTTCCTTTTCTTCCTCCTCCTCCATCTCTGGCGAAGTGGCAGTTAAACTGATGTGTGGCAGGGGCTACGCAATGGCTCAAGCAAAAAGATGCCATACTGTGCTTGAGCTGGTTTGTTTAGGGGACAGGAGCCACACCGGGACAGAAATTCTGTCAGCTCTGTAGGGCCAGGTGCAGAGATGGTTAACACCACGCCAGCTTGAGCTGGGAATGATCATCTGTGATAATGGCAGCAACCTACTCTCCGCCCTACACCAGGGTAAATTGACGCATGTACCATGCCTAGCACACGTCCTAAATCTGGTGGTACAGCGTTTCCTAACTAGGTAACCAGGGCTGCAAGAGCTTCTCAGCCAGGCCAGAAATGTCTGCAGCCACTTCAGACGGTCATTCCCAGCAAGCGTTCGCCTGGCAGAAATTCAAAGAGAATTCTACCTTCCCACAAACTGTCTGATCTGTGACATGCCCACCAGGTGGAACTCGACATTGACAATGCTGCAGCGCCTGCACAAGCAGCAGAGGGCCAACAATGAGTACGTGTGAGTATGGCACAAGGACAGGTTCAGGTCAACTTGGTTATTTCCCCCCCCCCCGCAGTGGCTGATGATCAAGGATGCATGCACTATACTGTCACCATTTGAGAAGGTAACGAGGATAGTGAGCAGGGACAGTGCATATATCAGTGACAATTCCTTTAGTGTTCCTGCTGGAGTGCACTGTGCGGGGAATTATAGATGTGGCACTAGAGGCAGAGCAGCGGGAGGAAGAGGAGGCCTTCCCTAGCTCTCAAGGCCCCAGTCTTTCTGCAGACAGCATTCCTGCGGGTCCTCAGATCAGACAGGAGGAGGATGAGGAGGAGGAATATTTAAGTTGTGGGGGCATTGAAGGTGGGGATTCCTCAAGGGAGGGTTTTGTATCCCCAGAAACCGAAGGACTAGTACGTGGCTGGGAGGAGGTAGTGCACGATACAGTCATCCTCAGCGACCAGGAACATTCTGTAGCTAATGCCACCTCCAACCTACGCTGCATGGGCTCCCTTATCCTGCAAAGCCTGCTAAAGGACCCCAGGATTCGTGCTATCAAGCAGAGGGATCATTACTGGTTGGCAACCCTTCTTGATCCACGATACAAGGGTAAGGTTGCAGAGCTCATCCTGCCCTCACAGAGGGAACACAGGATGAAAAAACTTGAGGACGCTCTAAAGCGACACTTGTGTAACACCTTTCCAGACACTGGTAGGTTACCAACTGATGACACAGGTGCTTCTGAGGCTGCTGTTTATCAGAGGAAGAGCGGTGAAGGGGGCCGCTTGACTGATGCCTTTTGCAATTTTTTTAGTCCACGACGCCCAGGGACGTCAAATGTAGGCACCCATTGCCAGCGTCTTTACCATATGGTGCAGGACTATCTAGGGGCAAGGGCAGACCTGGATACCTTTCCAGCAGATGATCCACTTGCTTACTGGGTGTTGAGATTCGATCACTGGCCAAAACTTAGCCAATTTGCTATGGAGCTACTAGGTTGCCCTTCATCCAGCGTGCTTTCTGAAAGGGCGTTCAGTGCCGCTGCAGGTTTTGTCACAGACAAGAGTGCGTCTGTCTACCGACTCTGTAGACCGACATTTATAAAAATGAATCAGTCCTGGATCAGCAGCTATCACTCCCCTGATGCTGATGTAACTAAATAAATCGGGATCTCTTCTGCATTCCCAAAACCTCCACCACTGCACTCTTCCACAATACCTCAGAGGGGTTATGGTGTGAAGGCACTAGCTGCCACCAAATGCCCTATATTTGGGTGCACTGATGCGTGTATCAGATTCCAATCATTTTATTATTTGAATGCAGACTCCATTTGAATGCAGACGGTGTGAAGGCACCAGCCGGCACCAAAGGTCCAATTTTAATGCACCTATTGTTACTTTCATCCAAAGCCTGCATAAGTTTTACCATAATTTTGTAAAAAAAAAAAATCACTAAACTTGTTCTGCGTGTCCTAAAACGTCTCCTCTTTTCATACAGGCTGCCACCCCAAGCAGTTGTTTATGAATAGATTAAAAGGAAAAACATTTACCGTCATTTGAAATGTCATTTTTTTTAAAAAATGTTTCTATACATCCGACAAATCCGCCACTTCACAGCCAGGTTGTGGAGACCTCCTAGGCACGATATTTGAAGGAATTTTTCATTTTTATTCTTAACCTTTATTTCATGGAAAACTCACTGTCCCTTTAAAAACATCTTTCTTTAAACTTTTTTCCTGTCCCCCAGGGCACTACCCGGACCCCCATACACATTTTATGGCAAATATCTAGCATATATGCCCTCTTGGAGGGCACTCTAAAACGCGAACGTTCGGGTCCCATTGACTTGCATTGAGTTCGGATCGTGTTCGCGTCCGAACTCAAACTTTTGAAATTGTTTGAGTTCGAATGCGAACCGAACACGGGGGTGTTCGGTTCATCCCTACTTGTGACATCTAGTACCTACATCACAGACTATGCCCACTTTTTCCAACAGGCCTAACCTAATATTCAATGTTGCAAAAGATTATAATTGTCTCTCTTATGTTCTCTAATTATGTATGTACATATAAATGAATAGAGAGTATAGACTATCAATATATTGTTCTTGTGCCGGAGGTCATGTGCTTGTACCGGAGGTCATGTTTTCTTTTCCACTCTATAGCATTCCTGCCTTGAAATTAGTAGCTTAACAGATGACCTTTAAAAATAGTAATAGACTTTATAAACAAGTGCTGTTGGTCAGGTCAAATGCGTTTGCAGGCAATTGTGCAAAGTGCTCGAAATAAAGAATAATATTTGTAAATAATAAGATTTAAGTTGGGACCTAACAATAGGTAAATGAAAAATACTTTATAGAAATTGAGATGAAGGGTTTAAGTTCTTAGGAGAATTGTTTGAAAAGAGTTGAAGGCCTTAGGAAGAGAATCAGGGATATGGTTTAGAAGGGTGCGTAGAAAAAGATAACATAGCTTTCCTTCTTTTCAGTTCTTACAGTACACCGGTTTTTGTGTCCGATGTATTGTAATTTGTAAACTTACAGATATATTCTGGAGCCCATTTCTAAATTAAATTGTTTTTGCGTTAAACGAAATTAGTTTGTAACTATCTAGAATAAGTCCTAATTGTGTATACGTAGTTCAAAATCATACCCGAAAGTTCAAACACACATGCGATATAGTCGACTAGAGAAAAAAAAGACCCTGGGGTCGAGTGTCTGTAACACTCAAAATAGATTTAAATGTATACTTAACTGCTGTTGGAGTGACGTAATCCCATATGTACATTCTGATCCACAGGGAGGTAAATTCCACAGAAATAAAAAATGAAATCAACCAGCGCTGCTTAGCAAAGGTGCACTAGTGCTACCTCATTTATTTAGAAAAAGAGAACAGACGTCTGTGTGTTCTCTTTTCTAAATAAATGAGGTAGCACTAGTGCACCTTTGCTAAGCAGCGCTGGTTGATTTCATTTTTATACACGTGTGATAGATATCTATCTAGCTCTCTATATATAAATCACGAGTATAGCAGTCTGTAGTGATACCTTTTTTATTGGACTAACGTTACATTTAAAGTACAAGCTTTCGAGAGTGATCCTCCCTTCATCAGGTATAGAAGCTTACTGATCAGAATGGTAGAATTAAACATTGGGACATTCATAGGGCGCACAGTTGGGGGTATTAGATGTTGTACATCGCCAAATGGCGTTGTCAGAGGGGGGAAAAAAAAAACAACAGTGATGAAATCATGTCCAATTCAAAGGGAACAAAACGAACAAAAAAAAATACAGTAAGTATGGGGAAGACACAGAAAAATAAGAAAAAGAACCAAAACCAGCCTTAAACTAAATCTCAGGATGAACCAGCACAGACACTCCATCAGGAACCACCAGGAAAATACATATTGTACCCCAGTGGGACATCACTTCAATCTAGCAGGCCACTCCATCCAAAACCTCAAAGGCCATTTTAAAGATCACCGGGAACGCAAAACATATGAAATGAAAATCACATATTTCAACAGTATAAAACAAGGACTTAATGTAGATTCGGGTTTTTTAACCTACTATAATAACATCACATAATATTCATAATTCTGGTTGGGGCTTGGATTTCTGTTTTGGATTTTCTTATTTTTCTGTGTCTTCCCCATACTCACTGTATTTTTTTTGTTCCTTTTGTTCCCTTTGAATTGGACATGATTTCATCACTGTTGTCTTATGTGCCTGAGACAATTAAATGCTCTTTTTTTTTCCCCCTCTGACCACGCCATTTGGCAATGTACAACATCTAACACCCCCAACTGTGCGCCCTATGAATGTCCCAATGTTTAATTCTACCATACTGATCAGTAAGCTTCTATACCTGACGAAGGGAGGATCACTCTCGAAAGCTTGTACTTTAAATGTAATGTTAGTACAATAAAAAAAGGTATCACTACAGACTGCTATTGTCACGTGTAGACTGCGGTTGGTGTAGCAGGATAGGGTTGTGAGCCCAGGATGCAGTGATGGAGGCAGGTTCAGGATAATAAAGGGTGTTTATTGTAAACAAACACGGTAGCATAGAATCAGACAAGGAACAGGCAATAGAGTGGTCAGGGTTCAGCAAGGGGTCTGGTACACGGGGAGTCTTAGATGGGGGGCAGGATGGGAGGGTACCAGTATATGGAAGCGATGAAAGTCCAGATAATAGCAGAGGGTCCTTGGAGTCTTTGGTAGGGAATTCAGGAGATTGTCAGGAGGTTTCAGGGAGCTTTGGCAGATAGGTTTGCAGTCAGCAACTTCAATGTGGAAGTGAATACTGGAGGGCGTAGCTTCCTGATATAGTGGGATAATCAGGGGAAGGTGAGGTCAGGTGAGGTTCTAGGGCTAAGATGCTGGGAACACACAGAAGGTCTAGGAACGTGCATTGTTCATGGTGCAGGGGCCAGAGCGTGGTGATCCTGACACTACTCCCCCCTTAAGAGCCGACCTCCGGATGGCTAAAGCCAACCGACGGGCAGTACGAGGGTCCATAAAGAGTCCCTGTACTGTGTAGGGATCCTGATCTTCTGGTGAGTGGTTGATAGAGCTTGGCAAAACACTGTCCTCGAAGAGCGATCTTCGGGCGTTCTGAATGTCTGGGAACACTCGGAGGTCCCCACACCTGATCACTGTCCCATTCGAGGGATTTATGAACCCCGGAGGCAAGGGTTCCATACGGATGGTGCCTTCTGGGGTAGCGTCAGTGGTGCCAATATGTACAGTTTCTTGGCTTGGTTGACCAGAAACAAGCCCAAACTTGCGGCTGTGAGGGATGGGAGAGTCAACATTGGCAAACCCCCAAACCCTCCTTGGCGCAGCTATAGCTGGAAACTGCCAACAATGGGTAGTTGAGATGGCGGTTTCTACGGCAACAGCTGGGCACGGTGGGGCAGCACCCTTGGTGAGGTGCGGTGGGGCAGCGCCCTTGGTGACAACCTTGGCACTGCACGGCTCAACGGCAACAACCTTGGTACTGCGCGGCTCAACGGCGGTGTCCTTGGTGAGGCACAGAGGGGCAGCCCCCTTGGCGAGGACCTTGGTACTGCATGGCTCAGTGGCGACCTGGGTACAGCACGGCACTTGAGCGACCTGGGTACTACATGGCACTTGAGCGACCGGGGTACTACATGGCACTTGAGCGACCGGGGTACTACATGGCACTTGAGCGACCTGGGTACTGCACGGCTCAGCGGCGACCTGGGTACTGCATGGCACTTGAGCGACCTGGGTACTACATGGCACTTGAGCGACCTGGGTACTGCACGGCACTTGCTGGGCAGCAAGTGGCTTGGCCTTACGGCGGCAGCCCCGTGGCGGCGACAGCTCAGGAGATCCTGCGGGATGCAGGGCAGCGACCTCTTGAGATCCTGCGGATTGCAGGGCAGCGACCTCTTGAGATCCTGCGGATTGCAGGGCAGCGACCTCTTGAGATCCTGCGGATTGCAGGGCAGCGACCTCTTGAGATCCTGCGGATTGCAGGGCAGCGACCTCAGGCTTTTGCACAACCTCCAATTCAATGAGGCATGGGTGAGCCTCCAGCTCCTGAGGTTTCGGTTTCATAGGCAACCGAACAACTGTGGGTGTCATGGAGAAGAGGGCACCAATGAAGGCAGATCTCTGGCATGGTGCACTCGAGATGGTTTTGGTAGCTGGAGTTCTGTAGTTGGCCACTGAACGGCACAGATTGGTGGCTGGACTTATGGAGGGGCAATTCTCGCTTGGTTCCCCTTCAAGGTCTGATTCGCCAGAGGAGCCACTGAAGGGATTGTAGTCCGTCTCCAGGAAATAGCAGGGTACAGTGGTACGGTGAGTCATTTCAGCCGGGCGACAAACAGATCCCGCAACGCCAACATACCCCTCATGCTGACCTGGGGGTCCCTGGGTGCGGCGTGCAGTCTGTCTGGAAAGGTCCAGACCAGCATCAGCAGCTTCCTCTTCTGACTCCGAGTCATCAGAAGGACATGGTGAGGCATATATGCAGCATGGAGGTAGCGGGCTGGGTTGGGATCTCTGGTAACACCAGCCATGAGGTGTTGGCTAGGCGCGATCTCCATTGGCATGGCTGGCTCAGCGTCTATGGATTCCTGCTCCATGGGCACTTCAGGGTCAGACTCCGGTTCGGCGCACTCCATAGGGGTCTCCTGGTCTGACCCCTCAGCTTCTTGGGTAACCTGGTCTCTGGGTGCAGAGAGTCTGGTAGCTCTTGACTCAGGTCTCCTGGGAGCAGGGACATGCATTGGTGCAGGAGGTTTGATTACCAGGCTTCTTCTGGGAGTAGGCTGGGATAGGGGTTTTTCTTTGGGTGCTTGCTTTTTTTGCTTGACAGTGGATACTGGTTTCACCACCAACCTTGTGGTTTTGACAGGTGCAGGCTTGGTACAAACAGGCTTTACAGGAAAAGGTGTAGGAAAACATTTCGTACCTGGCTTAGGTGGGCGCAGTGGGCAGGCCGATATTTGATGCAAGGGACCCCCGCAGTAGAAGCAGAGGTCTAGCACCCTCCTCCTTGCCTTTTCTTCTGGGGTCAGCGGTCCTCTGGCTCCCTCTGTAGCAGGAACGCGCACCTTAGATGAGGTGCCCCTTGAGTTTAGCTGCATATAATCAAGCAGGGAGTCCAGATACTGCTGGATCTTTAGAAAGGCATCTTTCACATTTTCCACCATAGCATAGATCACTGCAGGCTCACAGGATTTGGACTTCCACATTCTGTCACGTGCAGACTGTGGTTGGTGTAGCAGGATAGGGTTGTGAGCCCAGGATGCAGTGATGGAGGCAGGTTCAGGATAATAAAGGGTGTTTATTGTAAACAAACACGGTAGCATAGAATCAGACAAGGAACAGGCAATAGAGTGGTCAGGGTTCAGCAAGGGGTCTGGTACACGGGGAGTCTTAGATGGGGCAGAGGGGGAGCAGGATGGCAGGGTACCGGTATATGGAAGCGATGAAAGTCCAGATTATAGCAGAGGGTCCTTGGAGTCTTTGGTAGGGAATTCAGGAGATTGTCAGGAGGTTTCAGGGAGCTTTGGCAGATAGGTTTGCAGTCAGCAACTTCAATGTGGAAGTGAATACTGGAGGGCGTAGCTTCCTGATATAGTGGGATAATCGGGGGAAGGTGAGGTCAGGTGAGGTTCTAGGGCTAGGATGCTGGGAACACACAGAAGGTCTAGGAACGTGCATTGTTCATGGTGCAGGGCTGGCGTGGGTGACAGGGGCCAGAGCGTGGCGATCCTGACAGCTATACTTGTGATTTTGGCATCTGGACTAACACGGCCTACTATATATAATATATATATATATATATATATATATATATATATATATATATATATATATATACACACACACACATGCACCCTTATGCATACATACACAGACACATGCATAGACAAACACTCATGCATTCAGTCAAAATATTTCAGTAAAAAAAAAAAGGAAGTCTCCTATTAGGATTATAATACAATAAAAATGTAGGGCTCTAGTCTATAGTTGGTGCTAATGTAGTGTCACGATATGTAAGTGTTAGCGCTAGCGTAAGTTAGTTTAACTTCTGGAATTGATATTGCAATCTTGACGGTATACTGGGATGAAATAAGCACTTCACAACTTCCTTGAGCTTACTGTACTTAGCTCCTCCTTACTCCTATACTTAACATGGGGAGTGCAATCTATTTATAGCATCTAGAAAGAAAAGTGAGGTATTCCAAGGTGCAGGTGCAAGTTACGCAACTTGACAAATTTTTACACCTCTTAAAAGTTGATAAATGATTTTGCATTTACAGAATCACTTAGCACACTGATCCCCTCCCCCTGTTAAATCCCAAACTTTTCATCCCTCGGTGAAAAGGGCGGCCTGATCCGCTGCTTCTTCTCGCTGGGAGCAGAGTGAGACTGGAAACAAATAGTTTCTAGTCTCCCTCTGCAATCACTCCATGGCCCGGCGCGATCTCACAGCGCTTGTTGCCAGGAGGCGCAAAGTTCCATGGAGTCCTATGGACTCCAGGAGCTGATATTCACAGTGGCCCTGTTTTTATTGAATATTTATTAAACCGTTTATTCTTTTAATTTGCACCAAAAGTCTCTTTATTTATTTTTTAGGATTTCTTAAGCATTTTTCAGCAAAAAAAATTCCGACTTTTTTTAAATAGCGTTTTTGTTCTGTAACAGACCTTTTTGTTATTATTCATAGGACCTTATATGTAATTTTCATTTTCGTGCAGTATTTCTTTTTGCAAACAGCTTTTAAAAGTTGCAGTGTTTTTTATTTGTGAATGCTGAATTGAACGCAGGGCCGGGGAATTTGTATTCTCGAAGTGTAGGGAACAAATGTGCATGGAAATTCCAGTGCTCCTTGAATAGCCTCTGAAGTAATAAACCTGCTGGCTGTTTCTATTGGTATTATTACTCTGGATGTGAAAATCAGAAGACATAACACATCTGTGTAATTTGTATTGCAGATATCTCTAAATACCCCATTAGACCATAAACAAAGACTGAAGGCTTGGGCAATGCATGCAACAACAGCAAATATATATTGGATAATTAAAACTATGTTGCCTTTTTGTAACTGTATTGTGTGATAAAATGCCACCTATGACCAGTGATGACTGGTAACACTTTTTATGGGGAGGGGGGCACCAGACTGCAAACGCATCCTGCATAAATTGAGATATAGATATATATACACACACACTGAAGTTAATAGGTATCGGTAAGGTTCTATAGGAGTCTTTGTTGAGATAATGCTGCTTTATTAACCCTCACTTGCCCACAGTATCACTTATCCCATTTATAATTCCCATTGACAGTCTTTCGCTCCACCAGAATTACCACTTCATTAACCCCCTCTATCCCATATAGCTTTACCTCCGTCCTCCTATTAACACCTATTCTCACAATAGGTGTATCAACATCTTCTTTTTCTGCTCAGTCTTATATCCCTTTATTAAAAAACGTTCCCATGCAATGTTAACCCCTTGGAATCCTTTGTCCTAACATCACTAGGGATGAGCGTTCGGTTCGGATCTGTTCAGAGTTCGATTCGAACATCGCCCGTTTGGCTGTTCGTCGAACTCCGAACATTGCACAGAGTCCTGATTGGGCAAATTTTGCCCAGTCATGGGCTCACAAAGCTAAGTCCCGCAGCACACTATATAAGGCTTCCCTGCCTGCAGCCCCAGCGTGTGTGTTTGCAGGAGTGAATCAGAGAGAAGAGGAGATTGTTCTGTCATGGTGTATCAGTGACGTTGTAGGAGATTTCTGGGAATTTGAATCTGTCTTGGCACTGCCAGGCTATCAGGGACAGTGTGTATCAGTGAGTTCTACCAGAGTTCAGCAAATTTGAATCTGTCTTGGCACAGCCTGTTATCAGTGTCTATCAGTGAGGTCTACCACAGTTCAGCAAACTAGAATCTGTCTTGGCACAGCCTGTTATCAGTGTGTATCAGTGAGTTATACCACAGTTCAGCAAAATATTGGACCGCAGGGTCTACCACTGCACTCTTCCACAATACCACAGAGGGGTTACGGTGTGAAGGCACTTGCTGCCACCAAAGGTAAAATATTTGGGTGCACTGCCACTGACGCCTATACCAGATTCATATCATTTTAATATTTGACCGCAGGGTCCAACCCTGCACTCTTCCACAATACCACAGAGGGGTTACGGTGTGACCGCACTGTTGCCGACACTAAAGGCCCAATTTTAAAGCACCTATTGTTACTTTCATCCAAAGCCTGCATAAGTTTCACCATAATTTAGCCAAAAAAACCACTAAACTTGTTCTGCGTGTCCTAAAACGTCTCCTCTTTTCATACAGGCTGCCGCCCCAAGCAGTTGTTTATGAATAGATTAAAGGATAACCATTTACTGTCATTTGAAATGTCATTTTTTTTGTTTTTAAGTGTTTCTATACATCCTACAAATCCGCCACTTCATGGGCAGGTTATGGGGACCTCCTAGGCAAGATATTTGAAGGAATTTTTCGTTCTTGTTCTTAACCTTTATTTCATGGAAAACTCACTGTTCCTTTAAAAACGTTTTTTTAAAAACTTTTTGTCCTGGTTTCCTGTCCCCCAGGGCACTACCCAGACCCCCATACACCTTTTATGGCAAATATCTAGCATATATGCCCTCTTGGAGGGCACTCTAAAAATCAAACGTTCGGGGTCATTGACTTGCATTGAGTTCGGATCGTGCACTGTTCACGTCCGAACTCGAACTTTTGAAATTGTTCGAGTTCGAATGTGAACCGAACACGGGGGTGTTCGGCTCATCCCTAAACATCAACACTCATTAACCCCTACCAAAAAAATACAGTATCGCCTGACCACCTGTAACGGTTGGCCTTCTCTTGGGCCATTGTGGTGGCTTGGAACATGGAGTGTAGCCCTTAAGGCAAGTGAGCTACTGACTGGACACTGGACAGATCAATAAAACAGACTTGTTTTTCCAAAACCAAGGAGCACAAAAGCAGGACTGAATCGCCACTAAGCCCCGAAGGTTTCAAGACCGACAGATAACCAAGGACACGCTCAGAAACACCAACAATGTAAGACAGTAGATGAATTATGCAGGCTGCAGGGCAGTCAACAAACTGACAGACTTGGCGAAACAGCACCTGAACTGAACTCCACTTCAGGATGATACAGGAACCAGACAGTGACACATGGAACAGGAGGGCCAGGAGAAAACTAAAGGGATCCCTATGCTGGGAATACTTCTAAGAAAACCCTCACAAAGAATTAACAGATCAATATGAATAAGAAGGGCAAGGGATTACCAAGACAGACAAAACATCCTGCACTGAGGAGGTCCTTTTAATGGCCTCGGAGACTATACTAAACTAGGACAAACAAAATACATGAAACATGTAACATATATGAATGGTCGTTAAGGCAAGGTTGGCAACAGATCAGCATACAGAGTACTAGGAGTGAGCAGAAAAGGATCGCCAGGAAACACAGCCGAGGTCAAAACCAGAATACACTAGGACAAGAATACTTAGCAGCAACACTGGGAACAGACAGGACACAAGCACCATCAAACTCCACAAAACATCAATGAGGCTCTGTGCTGCTGGGATATTTATAGGGAGTGGGTCTGCGTGATTGGGCCATGTGACCCCAGACCAGGAGATCACAACAGAACCCTAGATCAGCCAGACACACCACAGGGGAAAACAGACATGAAGGCTCTTCACCACCAGGGGGTGCAGCCAAAACCAGGGAAAATGTAACACCACCCTTATTTTATCCCACCCAATATTTCAATTCTCATTAACCCATTCTGGTCCAATTAGTACTAGTCTGATTACTAGGGTGGCAATGTGGATTGTTATTTGCCACCAGTGGTGTAGCATGTGGGAGGGGTCACCAGGGCTGCAGTTTTCATAGAGGAGCAAAATTTCAAAAGAAGTTTGCGTTCCTAATAGCTCACACATGGAAATATATTGCCCCCAGCAGCTCACACATGGGTATATATTGCCCCCAACAGCTCACACAGAGATATATATTGCCCCAGCAGCTCACGCAGGGATATATATTGCCCCAGAAGCTCACACAGGGATATATATTGCCCCAGCAGCTCAAACATGGATATATATTGCCCCAGCAGCTCACACAGGGATATATATTGCCCCAGCAGCTCACACAGGGATATATATTGCCCCAGCAGCTCAAACACAGATATATATTGCCCCAGCAGCTCACACAAGGATATATATTGCCCCAGCAGCTCACACAGGGATATATATTGCCCCCGCAGCTCACACAGAGATATATATTGCCCCAGCAGCTCACGCAGGGATATATATTGCCCCAGCAGCTCAAACATGGATATATATTGCCCCCAGCAGCTCAAACACAGATATATATTGCCCCAGCAGCTCAAACACGGATATACAGCACTGTGCAAAAGTTTTAGGCAGGTGTGAAAAAATGCTGTAAACAAAGAATGCTTTCAGAAATATAAATAGTGATTGAATAGTGATTGTCGGATACTAGATCCGTTAATAGTGCACAAAAAAGTGCTGGTGCTGATAGATGTAGTCTATAATAAGTCTGTCTCACTTAAATGATCCGGTTGTATTTGAGAATCCATCAAAATAGGATTCTCACATACAACCGGATCATTTAAGTGAGACTTATTTTAGACTACATCTATCAGCACCAACACTTTTTTGTGCATTATTAACGGATCTAGTATCCAACAAGACTGTTTTTTAAAACAGTGATACCACGGACATTGTGTAACACGTGCGCCAGGAGATATTATTTACCTACTGTGCAGTTTCCTAAGGTTTCAATTGTGGACACTTTCATATTATATGCACTTTATTACCTGCATCTGCACTTTAGAAGCACAAGCACTTTCAGTCAATATCGCAATAAATGTATGTAGCGCTGTGTTAAATCTTGCTGCCGGTAGTACCTATTTTTGGCCACAAGATGGAGACAATCGCGATTAGAGACACGTGACATTGGGACTACATTTCCCGGCGTGCTTTGCAAAAGGACAGGAAGTGGGTGGGACACAGGAGGCTTACTTCCCGAACCTCGTGGAGAACGCGCCAGAGCGCGCGAGGGAACGAGAGAGAGCAGACGCAGTGAAAGACATCGCAAGAGGGCCTAGGCCAGAGCCAGAGAGAGACCTGTCAGTTCCTTATCGGGTCATTCGGCCTAAAGAGAAGGAGACCTCCGAGTTCCTGAGGTTGCTGCAGATTAAAGAAGCCAAAGACCTGGAGTGAGGAGTTGCCGCGAGCTGATCGGATGCGGAGAGCAGGCGGAGAGCGGGACAAGTCGTGGACAAGCAACAGAGAGTCAGACAACGGATCCGGCCGCTAGTATCCCCAGTCAAAATCGAGCGGAGAGACGTCCTGGGTCAGCAGAGCCTACAGCAACCGGTGGATGGGTGAGAGGCCTCCAAGGCCGTATGTAATTAAGGAACACACTGCTGTTTTCTCTTTAAAGTCCACAGGGCCCCAACTGACTAGTCGAAGACATTCCTTAAGTAAATTCACTGGCCAGTTGAACAGTACCCGGGTACCACACACACATACACACCTTTTAAATTCTGGGACTTAAATCTGTGCAGGACTCATTTTGTTACAAATCGGAACGGGAGTTAAAGTTACGTTCCGAATACATATTTTTCTCTTTTCCGCTGCGCGTTTATCGTAATACGAAGAGATTGTATTTTGGGGTTCGCTACGTGTCTCTGTTTTTTCCGAACTATTGGGCAATTGCATATATTTTTCTGTTCGGTTGCGAATATTTTATTCTTCCGAAATACGAAGCCTCGTATTCGTTTCTTTTCCGCTACGCGTTTTACCGCAATACGAAAGTACTGTAATAATATCTGTGAATACCGTGTCTCAACATCTGCTTATTATTTTAGTAAACTATTTAAATGATAAAAACTCACAGCGGTGTTGGAGTATATTTATTCCCTAGTGCGGGGAGACTGACCCGTGGTTCATTTTCAGCGGCTCCTCCGGGAGTGAGCGCTACACGTGGGGGCTCGTTTCCGGGATCCAGTCTCTGGAAAAACCGCATCTAAAGGGTTAAATATGGATCCAGACACTGTTGCCGAGTGGTGTGAGGAGCACAGTGGTCAGTTAGAATGTTGTATAGTCATGGATATTCCCGCAGACACTTGGGCCGAAGATCAGATTCGCCAGGCTGTGGCCGTGCTGACACCAGACCATCGGGGGTTAATACTGGACATTGTAAAGAACACAGATACCTCTCACACGTATGTTCTTCTTGAATGGAGAAAGGGTGTTCCACCATGTTTTCAGGGCGCGAGCGTGAAACTGGCCGATGAGGTGGAAGTCCAACTAATTCAGCCAAGTGCGCCACGTGGCGAATCCGCAAGTGTTCCCGCGCCTAGTCCGTTGGCCATGATCGGGCCTGAATTTATCGTGGCTATTGGAGATCTACTGGCTAAATGTCAGAAAACAAGCCCTCCTCACACTAACTTCGGTTATCGACGGTTAAGAAATTTTACTACCCGAGCCGGTAGTTTCCGAGCCACGCTCACCCGAGCTGATAGTTTCCGAGCCACGCTCACCCGAGCTGGTAGTTTCAGAGCCACGCTCACCCGAGCTGGTAGTTTCCGAGCCACGCTCACCCGAGCTGGTAGTTTCCGAGCCATGCTCACCCGAGCTGGTAGCTTCCGAGCCACGCTCACCCGAGCTGGTAGTTTCAGAGCCACGCTCACCCGAGCTGGTAGTTTCCGAGCCACGCTCACCCGAGCTGGTAGTTTCCGAGCCATGCTCACCCGAGCTGGTAGCTTCCGAGCCACGCTCACCCGAGCCACGCTCACCGAGCCGGTAGTTTCCGAGCCACGCTCACCCGAGCTGGTAGTTTCCGAGCCACGCTCACCCGAGCTGGTAGTTTCCGAGCCACGCTCACCCGAGCTGGTAGTTTCCGAGCCACGCTCACCCGAGCCGGTAGTTTCCGAGCCACGCTCACCCGAGCTGGTAGTTTCCGAGCCACGCTCACCCGAGCTGGTAGTTTTGAGTTTGTTTATCCTTGTTCTTTTATGGTCCATACAATAAATATATGTTTTCTAGTCCTGGATGTCTGCCTAATTTTCACTGCTCATTAGGCTCACACCCCTCTGTCAGGTCAGGTCCCCGACCCCCACCGTGACATCGGATCTGAAGTCATCGGGCAGTCTGGGGGTTGTGATGCATTGGCCATTGTGTGTCCTCGACCCTCAGGTGCGAACAGAAGCTCCCTGATAGTGGGGACGAATACTGATCTAGTGCGGCGTCTCCTGACACCTATTGTATTGGAAGAAGGTTCGACTCAAGGAGTACACCCAATGTTACGTCCGGTCTATCAGAGGATGGTCGAAGAGCGAAAGGCACCTGCCGAGGTGGGGCGCCTGTGGAGACTGGGGGGAACAGAGAAGGTTCTGCAAGCAGGAGAAGTAGCAAGCTTCCGGGCTTCAGTCAAGTTGAATGGATTGCTACCAGGTCCCTATGTGGTGCTGGGAACCGATTTTAATCACGGGAGTGAAACCGGAGTCGAAGTAATTCCTGAAATAATCTCCACCAAATCTCGGAAGAGAACACGAGGAAGAGTTTCGGTCAGCGTGTGCAATGTGACGGATTCTCCAGTAGTCCTTAAAGCACGAATGCCTATCGGGCAAGTAGAGTCTGCTACACCCCTCTCTACCAATTTAGGAGGGGGAGTGGATAAAGAGAATCCAGATGAAAGATTCTACCCCAAGGACGCTCCCATTTCACCTGAGTGGAAGAAACGTCTTCAGTCTCAAGTCCTAAAGTGGAAGGAATTGTTCTCGAAAGATGAGTTCGATGTGGGCCTAGCAAAGAGTACTGAGCACCGCATTCGGCTACAAGAAGACAAGCCGTTTCGTGAAAGATCAAGGCGAGTTCCACTGGGAGACTTGGATGATCTGCGAGAGCAGCTGAATGAATTGCAAAGAACCAAGGTGATTCAAGAGTCCAGGAGTCCATACGCATCTCCCATAGTGTTGGTCCGGAAGAAAAATGGTTCTGTCCGCCTATGCATAGACTACCGCACATTGAACCGGAGAACCATCCCCGATCAATATGCCACTCCTCGGATAGAAGATGCCCTACAGTGTTTGTCTGGAGCAAAGTGGTTTAGTGTACTAGACCTGCGAAGCGGGTATCACCAGATACCCATGCATCCTGAAGACAAGGAGAAAACTGCGTTCATCTGTCCACTGGGGTTCTTTGAATTCAACAGAATGCCTCAAGGCCTTACGGGGGCTCCAGCCACGTTCCAACGGTTGATGGAGAAGACATTCGGGGATATGAATCTAATCGAAGTATTAGTGTACCTGGATGACATAATTGTGTTTGGGAAGACTCTGGAAGAACATGAGCAACGTCTGGAGAAGGTCTTGAAGAGGCTCCATGAAGAGGGGCTGAAACTGTCTCTGGAGAAATGCCAATTCTGTCTACCGTCTGTTACGTATCTAGGACATGTGGTCTCAGCAGAAGGTGTTTCGACAGATCCTCGGAAGTTAGAGGCCGTAGCTTCTTGGCCTAGACCCCGAAACGTCACTGAACTTAGATCTTTCTTGGGATTCTGTTCATACTATCGAAGATTTGTGGGAGGATTCGCGAAAATAGCTCAACCACTGAACAAACTCCTGCAGAAGGAAACCACAGAAGAAGGCTGCAAGGTCTCTGACCAAAACCCGTCAGCTCCAGGGCCAAGGAAAACTCGAGAGTCTATACAAGGTGAATGGACCAGTCAATGTGAAGGAGCTTTCGTGAAGCTGAAAGAGAGTCTAACCCGAGCTCCTGTTTTGGCCTATGCGGACCCTCACAAGCCGTATGAGCTACATGTGGATGCCAGCCGAGAAGGTCTGGGAGGAGTCCTGTATCAGGAGTATGGTGGATTGCTGAGGCCTGTAGCGAATGTGAGCCGGAGCCTTGCGCCTTCAGAGAAGAACTACCCTACTCACAAGTTGGAGTTCCTAGCCTTAAAGTGGGCAGTGGTAGACAAGTTAAAAGACTATCTGTATGGAGCCGAGTTTGTGATCAAGACGGATAACAATCCTCTTACCTACATCCTTACTACCGCAAAACTGGACGCAACGGGACATCGGTGGTTGGCCGCTCTGTCAGGGTTTCGGTTCAGCCTGAAGTATCGCCCTGGGGTGAATAATCGAGATGCTGATGCGTTATCGAGCAGACCCTACACTACAGAATGGACTCAGTTGACTCCAGACGGGGTGCAAGCTTTGTGTCAAGGAACAGAGCGCCGGGTCAAAGGAGGGATTGAAGCGGAGGCCATAGGAGTCATGGCTGCGGCTGTTCCTGAGTTTTACTGTAACCCTACGCAGTTAAGGGATGAAAGTTTACCTACCTTTTCGAGACAGGACCTGAAAGCGGATCAGGCCAGAGACCCTTTAATTGCCTTGACCATAAAGGCCCTGACTGCAAACCAGCGAGAGATTTTGCTAACCAACTCCCCGAGTGGAGCCAGATTGGTCTACAAAGAGTGGGAGCGGTTAAAGATGTTGGATGGGGTGGTCTACCGAAGGGGCCCCTCAACTAACGCTGAAGAGATTCAACAGTTATTCCTCCCCACTAAACATAGGGAGAGTGTGCTACGATCATTACATGATGAGCATGGACATTTGGGTGCTGAGAGAACTTTTAAGCTGGTGCGAGATGGGTTCTATTGGCCTTGCATGAGAGCTGAAGTGGAAAGTTATTGTCATTCCTGTCTGAGGTGTATTCAGAGAAAGACTCTACCGACCCGAACTGCTCCAATGAGCCATCTGCAGAGCCAGGGACCCATGGATTTGGTGTGCATTGACTTCCTGTGCTTAGAGCCGGATGCTAGCGGGCAAGGGAACATTCTAATAGTGACTGATCATTTCACTCGTTACGCCCAAGCTTTTTCCACAAAAGATCAACGCGCTCCGACAGTGGCCAAGGTGTTGATGGAAAAGTTCTTTGTTCATTACGGACTGCCAAGGAGGATACACTCTGATCAGGGTAGAGACTTTGAAAGCAGACTGGTGGGGCAACTGTTAGAGCTGTTGGGAATCCAAAAGACCCGAACTACACCATATCACCCTCAAGGTGATGCTCAGCCTGAAAGGTTCAATCGCACACTGCTAAACATGCTGGGGACCTTGTCGAATGTGGAAAAGCAGAGTTGGAGTCGTCACATAGCTACTCTGGTGCATGCATATAACAGTACGGAGAGCGATGCAACTGGATACTCACCGTACCGTCTTATGTTCGGAAGGGAGGCTCGACTGCCGGTTGATTTGGCATTTGGGTTATCTCTAGACCAGACGTCAGTAGCTTCCCATAGAAACTACGTGGATAGACTTCGAAAGAATCTGGCTTCTGCGTTTGAACAGGCCCGTTTGACCTCAGGAAACAGGGAGCAAAGAAACAAAAGGAACTATGACTTGAAAGTTCGAATACAAGATCTACAACCCGGTGATAGGGTTCTATTGAAGAACTTGGGTGCTGCTGCGAGACACAAGTTGGCGGATAGGTGGAGTTCCCAGGTTTACATTGTCTGCAAACAACTGCCGGGTTTACCAGTGTATCAGATTCGCCCGGATGGAAAGGCTGGGCCTCTCAAGAACTGGCACCGGAATCATTTGTTACCTTTGAGGGAGGCTGTGAGGATGCCAGTTGGGGACGAACTGCCTCTGTCAAATCCGCCTGCTCCACGTTTGCCTCCTGTTACTCGGTCTCAACAGACCCGGGTTGTCGAAGGGAGCGAAAGAGACAGTGAAGAAGAGAGTTATTGTCTGGACTGGATGCGCTCACTGAAGCCTGAGAAGGTTGTCGTTGTTCCTGAGCGGTGGGAGAGTAACTTGAGGCCTGAAGCTCCTGAATTTCTGCTGGAAGTCCCTGAGACTGCTGAAATCCCTGAGGCTCTTGAATTTCAGTTGGAAGTCCCTGAGGCTGTTGGAATCCCGGTAGCTCCGGAAGCTGAAGCTTATTCAGGTGATTATAGTTCTATGCCTTCACTGGAGGGATCATATTCTGAAGAAACGTCTGCTCCAGTGATAGAGAGAAGAATTGAGCCAGCACCTATAGTACTTCCACCTGAAGAGGAACTGATTGAGCCAGAACCAAAACGCTCTGTTCGACCGCCCCAACGACTCACCTACGACTCACCAGTACATAGCACTGAAGAGGCCATCAGCACAGTGCAGAGGTTGCCCGAAGTGTCTGCTATGCTAGCTGAGGTAGCCCAAAATATGAGTCAACTTGAGGAAGTGTTCCTAACCCACTGCTTGTATTCTGCTGAACCTGTACATGTGATGTAAACTGTATTCAAATATTATGGAAATGTAATGTAACTGTTGTACCTCCTTGGAGAGACCCAAGAGTTCTAGGAGGGGGAGAGTGTAGCGCTGTGTTAAAACCTTGCTGTGGCAGTACCTATTTTTGGCCACAAGATGGAGACAATCGCGATCAGAGACACTGGGCATTGGGACTACATTTCCCGGTGGGTTTTGCAAACAGACAGGAAGTGGGTGGGACACAGAGGCTTGACATCCTGAACCTCGTGGAGAACGCGCCAGAGCGCGCCAGGGAACGAGGGAGAGCAGACGCAGTGCGAGATTCGCTAGAGGGCCTAGGCCAGAGCGCGAGTGAGACCTGTCAGTTCCTTACATCGGGTCATCCAGCCTTAGGAGAAGGAGACCTCCAAGTTCCCGAGATTTGCTGCAGATTAAGGAACCGAAGACCTCGAGTGAGGAGTTGCCGCGAGTTGATCGGATACGGAGAGCAGGGGTGAGCTGGATAAGTCGTGGACAAGCTACGGAAATTCAGACAACGGATCCGGCCGCAAGTATCCCCAGTCAAGGTCGAGCGGAGAGACGTCCTGGGTCAGCGGAGCCTAAAGCAATCGGTGGATGGGTGAGAGGCCTCCAAGGCCGTTTGTAAATAAGGAACACGCTGCTGTTTTCTCTCTAAAATCCACAGGGCCCCAACTTGACTAGTCGAAGACATTCCTTAACTAAATTCACTGGCCAGTTGAACAGTACCCGGGTACCATACACACATACATACACACCCTTTACATTCCGTGACTTAACCTGTGCAGGACTCCTTCTGTTACGAATCGGAACAGGGGTTAAAGATACGTTCCGAATATATTTTCTCTTTTCCGCTGCGCGTTTATCGAAATACGAAGAGATTGTATTCTTGGTTCCGCTACGTGTCCCTTTTTCGAATTTTCGTGTAATTGCATTCTTTTCTGTTCGGTTGCGAATATATTATTTTTTTCCGAAATACGAAGCCTCGTGTTTCGTTTCTTTCCCGCTATGCGTTTTTTACCGCGATACGAAAGTACTGTAATAATACCTGTGAATACCGTGTCTCAACGTCTGCTTAATATTTTAGTAAACTATTTAAATTATAAAAACCCACAGCGGTGTTGGAGTATATTTATTCCCTAGTGCGGGGAGACTGACCCGTGGTTCATTTTCAGCGGCTCCTCCGGGAGTGAGCGCTACATAGGGATGTGCGTTTCGGGTTTCGGAATTTCGGAATTTTCACGAAATTTCCCGATTCGTGTTTTCGGATGCGTCCGAATTTCCGAAAAATTTTAGATCCGAAAAGTTCAGATCCGAAATGTTTTCCGAGCCGAAACGAAATATTTTCGGATTTTTCGAATGGGCTTGAAATGTGGCAAACGAGGAGAACAGATTTTCCGAAAAACGAAAATTTTCCGAAAAACGAAAAATTTTCCGAAAAACGAAAATTTTGTAAAAACGAACATTTTCTGAAAAACGAAAATTTTTGGAAAAAAACAAAAGTCGATACAAAAAAACGGGCAAAATGACACGAAAAATACGAAAAAAGGTCGATATGCCGAAAAATGTGCAATTCCGAAAAACGAAAATTTTCCGAAAAACGAAAATTTTCCGAAAAACGAAAATTTTGTAAAAACGAAAATTTTGTAAAAACGAAAATTTTCTTAAAAACGAAAATTTGTCGAAAAAACGAAAAGTCGATACAAAAACCGAGCACAGTGACACGAAAATACGAAAAATGGTCGAAATTCCGAAAAAAAAATGTACCCGAAAAACAGGTCGAACCGAATCGAATCGAAACCGAAATCGGTCGAAACGAGCCGAATCGAAAAGTTTAAAAATCCGAAAAATCGAACCGAATCGAACCGAAAAAAAAATCGGTGCACAAGCCTAGCGCTACAGACATTTTATTCAATATGCCGATATTTTAGCTTACACTCTCCGTGTTATGACGAGTGGGTAATAGGGCCCAAAGAGTTTTTCACCTTTTAGATATATCTGCCATGCACTTTGTTTTCTGGTTCATCATTACATTATTTTTACTGCTTATTTAACTACCAGTATTTTGTTCTAAACTAGGTGTCAGTAATTCATTAAAAAATAAACAATTATTGTTTAGTAACTTAAGAAGACTCATATTTGTAGATTTATATGCTTATATATTTTGTATAAGACTGGTTGAAAGCAAAGCATAAATTTAAGTTTACATTGAATTTCTCATTCCACTTGACGCAATATATTTATTTATTGCTTGTAAAATGACATACGCTGAGGCATGTTCATTCATCATTAATATCCCTTAATCTGCTGTTTATGCAACTCTTGAAACGCTTGTCACAAAATATGTACAGCTGATTGATTTCTTCTTGAAATAATTGATTTTTTCCTTCTCATAAGAGTACCTTAAGTAACCGCAAATGTCTTTGCGAATAATATTCATTTAAATATTTTATGAAATTACCTTCATCTGTTCTTCTGTTGCATATTACTTATAATTTCATGCTTACTTTATGTACTTGTGGAATCAAATTCAATTTTACAATGTTCGCTGAACACTAGGTGCATCGTGCCATGTGTTTTGAGCATTGTAGACTTATTTTGGCTTTAAAAGGGAGAGTTAAAGTAAGTGTTTGTGTATTTTCTTATGTTAAATCATAAAAAAGGAACAAGGGACAATTTTTTTTAGTGAGTGTGACATTGTTGTTCAATTCCTACAATACCTGGCTCTTAAAGAGAGTTTGTGACGGATCCAAAGGAAAATTTTTGATGAGTCCTCAAAAGCCCTGCTTATAGGCTCTCACAGATTCTAACCCTTTTGACTCCCTACAGCAGTGGTTCTCAACCTGTGGACCCTCAGGACCCACAATTGTCCTTGGTCATTAAGTCGCAACCCAAAAATAATCGAATTTCTGAAACATTATAATTTATTCCACAAAACAACGTGTGCAATATTCTACAATGTATGGACTTTTTAAACAATTTTGTAAACAAACAGGAATTCTTTCCAAAGTGCAGTAATCACAGCGCTAGTGAAAACGAAAGTGCTGTTGAGGCGAAAACCAAATAAAATAAACTGTAACTGAAATATATGAAATTAATTAGAACTTGAGGGAAAGCTGGGGATGCTTCTTGAGCTTAATAAGTGTCTCAAAGTCTGGGGTGATGGTAGCCAAAGCAACTCTAATTTAAATCACTACTGAATGAATAATAATAATCTGGCGCTGCCTACTTCCTGAACCTACGCTTTTCATTGCCTCAGAGACACTGAAGAGCAATGGAATACCTTGGACCAATGGGAAAACACCATAGGTCCAAGCCATTCAAAAAACGCCTCCATGGGAGGCTGGCCTATATAAATATACTTTGCTTCACTGAGAAGTGCATTGTGCACAGTGGCTCTGTTGTTGGGAGTAGAGCGTGCAATCAGTCACTGAGTCCCACCCCACACCTCCCATTACAGATTCTTTCCCCCTCCCACCTTGCCATTACAGAGTATCTTACCAGATGTAACGAGTCCCAGGTGGCGCCTGGGAACATTCAGAGGTAACCGTGCTGCCTGGGACTTGTTGCCACAAGTAAGATGCATCAGCGGGTCCCAGGCATTAGAGAGGCCTGGGGGCACTTGCCCCGTGACCCAGTCTGCCCCTGTTCGTGACCCACCATTGGGTCGCGACCCACCACTTGAGAAACACTGCCCTACAGGATCTATCTTTTGACCCCCCCCTAATCAAACATAATTGGCCTCTACTGAGAATTACTGATTGCAAGGGTTTAGGTCAGGGGTCTCAAACTCCACCCCACTCCCTTACTGATATTGATTGCCTGCAACTTCTTGAATTCTGTGAAGCCAATAGATGACCAAAGAATCATGAGCTTTGCAGTTCAGAAACATCTGGAGGGCCAGAGTTTGAGATCCCTGGTCTAGGTATATGCGATGAGCACTGACATGTGCAGCCCATTGCGTTAGGGTGTGCACTCATGAAACATTTATAAATTGAAAACTTATGTTTAGAGAATGTCACACAAAATGCCCATTTTTATTACAAATAACAAGAGATACAGTCGGGTTTTATGCCATTCAACATGAACCAGATAAGAGACACATAAAATTATCTGATCAGACAGAAATGGCTTACATTTTGCATAGAGATATATTGTCCTTGAGCAATGTCCTTTGTCCAATTAGAAGTCAAGGAAAATAGTAGTTGGACAGTTTGCTTACTTCTGATCCAAGTAGCCTGGTTTAAATGCTCTGTATAATTTCACTCTCTTACATCATAAGGGCACATGGAAGGGTACCTTGACAACTGTACATAGTGCTTAATCAGCTGCTAAGTTTGAAAATCATAAGGGTGGGAACTCACCAATATGTAAGTCCCCAATTAAGTGTAGACATTTTCCTCTTAACCCACATTCAAATTTGATTTTAATACAGGTATATGTATCATAATGATTTTGTACATCATTATATTGTATATATAAGGTAACATACAAATGAACAGAATACATTATACTGTCCCTCTGCAGAAATAGTGGTGGAACTGCATTCTCATTCACCGGGTGAATGGAGTAGAGGTAACATCACTGCACTATCTCCATGGAGACCAAGGTTCAAATTCCAGCCAGAGCACCTCTCCAGTAAGTGTCCTTGGGCAAGACACCTAACGATACATACTTGCCTACCACACAAAGGGGCCTATTACATTGTTCTCGCACAATTTCTTTAACGCTAGGGGCAAAACCCTTTGCGCTGAACATCAAATTACGACGTGCGCGTTAACATCTAACGTGAGCAACCCCGCGTGAACCCTTTGCGACGCAATTTAGTGCGTGCATCCTATACTTAACATTGTGAGAGCAAATGCATTTGTGCGCTGTTGCGCGCATGGTGTTACAATCTTAGCGCAAAATTTAACGGACAACGTTTGCGCGCATAATTTTAACATCTTTGAAAAGCTGGTGGTAACGGCAAATAGTAACAACCTGACCATACCAAACTGCGGATTCACAACGGAGAACGTCGATGATGTTTTTTTTTTACTAGATCCGTCAAAAATGACGGCCACTACCCTGTCTTCTGTCAGAATGTACGTCTGTTGTGCGCAGTCCACACAAAATGATGGACTTGCGTTAAAAATTACATTGCGCTCACTGATTTTGGCGTGCAACGGTACTTTGCGCGTCAGTTTTAAGAGCGCAATTTCCCGATGTTTGAAAAAATGTGCGAGGAATGTAATTCCAGCGGTCATTTTTGTGCGTTAACGTTTAACGCGTTGCGCAAAAAAACACGCGTTTAGCGTGTGCTTTTGCGTTAAGAATGTAATAGGGCCCTATATCTGCTGTGGAGTCCAGTGGTAGTATCTCTACCCTTTGAACATGGAGAAGCAAGACAAAATACCATTCAGCACATATCTCCAATATAACTGTTGAGACGTCTTGACTTTACGAGAAGCGGGATCAACCTAACCACCAAGTCGCTGATCTACAATCATGGAAAGCTGACTCGATCCCACTCAGAAGACGCCACCAGCGAGTGTCCTTGGGCAAGACACCTAGCGATATGGATGCACCCAAATCCCAAAAATTACTTGTATATCTCATAGATTGTAAGGTCTCTTGGGAACAGGATCCCCCTGAATCAGGCCATATCATCCATGTGTGGCATTCGAATCTATTAACCCCTTGTACACTGATCTTGTAAAGCGCTGCGGAATTTGTGGGCTATATAAATAAAGGAGAATAATTCCCATGCATTCCTGTTTAGATTGGACATACTGCAGACTTTAACAATACTTAAAGAGAGCTAGTTAAATAATTAGCATAAAAACAATTCAAAATCATATTCGTCTTCCTTTAAATTTATACAACAGATCAAAGTGAATCCTAATTTCATGGCTTCTCTAGCCCTCTTGGCACCATTAAAAATTGCCCTCGGGGGGGGGTGTGACTGGCTGCAAACGGGGAAGGACCTGTGTCTATGGAGCTCCGACTCGTTCTTCTCTAATTGGGGCTCTTTGTTCTCTTTTTGCCGCTGACTTTCTGACCCTGAGGCCCAGGAGTGGCTGGCCACCGGGAAGGAGCTGTCCGGGGCCCTTTCTGCCCCCCCACCGGACCAGAGACTGGAGATTACCGGCGGTGTTTTTGGCGGGTCAGCGCTGCTGGCGGCCATCTTGAGGCCTACCCTTCCAGCTCCTACCACCTCCTTGCTGTGCCTCCCCGCCGATTTTTTTATTGCCGAGAGCTGGGATGATGGAGGGCCAACATCTCCCAGCCACCCGAGTGCTGGGGACGGCTGGAGCGTGCGCGGGGTGGGGGACGGATATTTCACCGCTTCCTCCAGTGATTGGACTGGAGGCCGTACTTACAGGCCTGGAAGACCTGCTGCAAGAGATGGGAGAAGATGACCGCCCGCTGACACGGGGCGACTGGCGACGATTTAAGGAGGTCCTGCGAGGCGACGGAGGAGCAGCTTCCCCGAACGGAGGTGATTTTGGCTGTCTCCAACGCGGACCAGGCGTGTGAGGCTGCGCGGCCTTGGGGGAACCCAAGGCGGAGCGGAGTGTGAGCGGGAACCCTGAGCTCCAACTGTTGCGGTCTATCACGCGGCGGAGGTGACGCTACTGTGCAGGGCTACAGTGCCTGTTGACAGCGTTTTGTCGAGCTGCGTGGAGTCGGCTGGAGCGCTGGAAGAGCCTGCAGACAGAGGTCGGTGCTCAGAAGTGGAGGTGCACCCCCCCTTGTTGACCGGGTGGAAGAAACAGCCTGGAACTGACTCTCCACCTTTCGCTTTGTGGTTGCCGCTGGTTCTTCTCTGAGATCTTGGTGATGGTGACCGATACGCGTTCATGCTGCTGTTTGAGTTGCGGGCCTTGCACTTCATTGTTGGTCCTCTGTGGGCTGCCGGATCTGGCCTGGCCTGCTGTGCCCTACCTGCTTCACGAGAAATCCTTTTCCGAGATGCGGGCTGAAGAGACACCTATGGTTTTGTTTTCTTTCCCACCTTTTTTGCTTTTTGCTGTTTGTCGCTGATCCCCGGCTGGGGACGCTTTTGCTTACTAGAGACTTATTTATTTTTTCTCTCATACCCCCTTCTGCTGAGTATTTTGTCGTTCTCTTTTTGATGCCATTAGCCAAGTTTTAGATGAAACTCCTCTACTCGGGGATGTTTTTGTTCCCCCCCCCTCCTCCTCGATTTTTATGAGACACCTCTTATGTTGACTTTTGTTCTTATTTTCTCATGTCGTTTATGTTGACTATATTAGCTATTCGCCCTTTGTTTTTTCTTGATGTGTCACTATTCTGATGACTTGTGGCCCTGCGTGGCCATCCCCTACTGCTGACTTATTGATGACTTTGCAAAATTCAAAAATAAAGAAAAAAATTGCCCTCTAATGAATGGTAGTACTATGAACATGTGCAATGGCATTAGAAACTCACCAGTATGAAGAACTAGAATTTCACAGATTTTAATAGAAAAGACAAGTAACTATCAGAACATGTTTCTTTTTACTATTTCTGTTTGTCTAACATTTCTGCAGTATGAAGCAGCTTCTGATTGGCTGTATTAAATGGCACATTAACATCGAGATACGTTCACCATAGTAAAGAAAAGAAATACGCTCAAATAAAACTTTTCTTTTCTGATCTGGTTTAGGTGTGCAAAGAGAATCATGGAAAAAGAACAGAGAAAGTGCTGCATTGCCAAAAGGAAATGTCAAGTCACAAGGATAAAAATATCATATCCCAGAAGTCTACAAAAAAGGTTATATACCAAGCAACTTATAGGCAGAATCCCGCTCACCATGCTCAGAATACTGCAATCAAATCAATTTTATTTCGACCTTGCCCCCTAAGGAATATTATATAATTATCAGAATCCTACATACTGTGAAATGTTACGCATATTTTAATGAAAACTTAAAACGGCTAAATTTTTGATGAGCTAAATATGAAAATATTTGTATTTCTCTAGGCAAGACAGCTATAATGATTACAACAGCTCATAACAGTGGGAAAAAATTGTAGCTTAAAAATATATTATAAAACTATGACTCCCGCAAACATTATTATTAAAAATTCAATATACCTCGGATATCATTATTTGCATTCAGAATTACAGAATATTTTCATGACATTAAATATTCTAATAAAAAAAAAATCAATATCCCTCCACATGCTTGCCTGGAGATTGCTGACAAGAGTATGCTGAGCATTCAGCCGAGATAGCAATCATAGACGCTGCAACCAGGGGACATTATTTTTCTCTTGAGAATCTAACTAAGCATTAGGATATTCAGGAAATAACCATATTTACCCAGAGTTGTTTGGTGCTATTCACTCGTTGGAAGCTAAAATGGCAACATAAATGGGAAAGCCTTTAAATTACACTATGTTCAGGACTTCTGTCACTTACAAAATATTTGTGACAACTATAAAAACTCAATTTATACATTTTTCTAGCAAAATTGCCACTGGCTGTACAGATTATACTTGCCTATAAGAAAAGACAATGGTTCTAAAATATGCTAAGTGGGCTTTCTTGTGCTTTTCTATAAATGTTTTGTCAGTTATAAACAACTAAAGTCTCATTTTTGAGACCGAGTGAGAACAAAATAGAATCTTCATCTATATAGATAAGCACTTCAGGTGTCTAAGGCTTGGGGCTCAGATGTGACCCATCGCCGCCTTCACCCCCTTTTTCAGTCTGGAAATGACTCGAGGGGCTCAGGTCACCTTACAGGGCAGAAATTGTCCTTCTATTATATAGCCATTACTACATTATTTAGACACGTGAATACATTTTCAAAAGTGTCAAAAGTTGGATGAATTTTGATCAATTCGGCCAAACCAAAAACCAATCAAGTGCCATCTCTACAAATAGATTGCAAAAAAAAATGACATGGAAATTATTACTTTCTGTGTGTTATCATTTTGTTATGTTTCAGTGCCCTGCACCTTGCAAAATAGTCCATCCATGGATCGCAGGTGTGGGACTATATTTTCAGTTTGAGTGAATTGAGAAGCTCATTCACCTCTGATTCCCATCCCATGGGATGGGTGATGGAGCCAGAGCTGGACTGGGACATAAAATAGGCCTGGGCAATTAAAAGCACAAGCAGCTTAGAGTACACACAGGCAGAGAACACACACAAGCAGATCACACACACACACAGGCAGATCACACACAGAACATATATGCAAAAAATACCCCCCTCTCTTTTCCTCTTAACTGCGTGAAGAACTCTTCTTGGCTGTGCAGGGATGAGGTGGAGCCAGCTTGTCACTCAGGGACAGCACTGGAGTTCCCTGCATGTCTTCAATAGCATTCGTAGGGGTTTTTTTCTTTTCAGTTCAGCTGTATAACAGATCTCAGTACCACGACCGGTTCACATCTGTCAATCCCGCTTGCCGGACCCCCCATGTTCTCCCCAGGCAGACTCTCATGCCTTCCTCCAGTCCTCAGACGAAGCTTAAGGACCGGGACACGTATAGAGCCTGATAGTGCCCCCAGAAATAAGACAAGGCTGTATATCTGGAGTAGGGATGAGCTGTTCGGGTTCGGACAGTTCGGGGTTCGACCCGAACTTAGCCTGTTCGAGTGGATCGCGAACACCGAACATTTCCGTGTGTTCGCCGCATGTTCGACCACAATGGACTACAATGCATTTTCACACTGGCCTGAAGCTCGTAATTGGCTACAGCCTTGCACCTGACCACAGGTCTGGTGCAAGACTGGTTCAACACTATGCCAATCACCGCTCAGAGTCCTGATTGGGCAAATTTTTCCCAATCATGGGCTCACAGAGCTAAGTCCCGCAGCACACTATATAACGTTTCCACGCGCTGATTCTGCACGCATTTCAGAGGAGATTTCAAAGGAGATAGTTGTGTGTTGTTACTGCCGGTCTGCCACACTACTGGGGGGGTCTCATTTCTACCAAATATCAGGGAATTTATGTGATGTGTGTCTTGTCACTGTGCCAGCAAGTTTTTTTGGGGTTTACAACTTTCTTTAAAACATTTGTGACTTGAGGTGATCTTCTGGGTCTTGTGACTGTGCCAGCAAATCTTTTTGGGGCTCACTAATTTCTTTAAAACACTTGTGAATTAAGGTGATCTGTGTCTCGTCACACAACCAGTACCACGCTGTATTTTGGGGCTCACTAATTTATTTAAAACACTTGTGAATTAAGGTGATCTGTGTCTCGTCACACATCCAGTACCACGCTGTATTTTGGGGCTCACTAATTTCTTTAAAACACTTGTGAATTAAGGTGATCTGTGTCTCGTCGCACATCCAGTACCACGCTGTATTTTGGGGCTCACTAATTTCTTTAAAACACTTGTGAATTAAGGTGATCTGTGTCACGTCACACATCCAGTACCACGCTGTATTTTGGGGCTCACTAATTTCTTTAAAACACTTGTGAATTAAGGTGATCTGTGTCTCGTCACACATCCAGTACCACGCTGTATTTTGGGGCTCACTAATTTCTTTAAAACACTTGTGAATTAAGGTGATCTGTGTCTCGTCACACAACCAGTACCACGCTGTATTTTGGGGCTCACTAATGTCTTTAAAACACTTGTGAATTAAGGTGATCTGTGTCTCGTCACACAACCAGTACCACACAGTATTTTGGGGCTCACTAATTTCTTTAAAACACTTGTGAATTAAGGTGATCTGTGTCTCATCACACATCCAGTATACCACGCTGTATTTTGGGGCTCACTAATTTCTTTAAAACACTTGTGAATTAAGGTGATCTGTTTCTCGTCACACAACCAGTACCACGCTGTATTTTGGGGCTCACTAATTTCTTTAAAACACTTGTGAATTAAGGTGATCTGTGTCTCGTCACACATCCAGTACCACGCTGTATTTTGGGGCTCACTAATTTCTTTAAAACACTTGTGAATCAAGGTGATCTGTGTCTCGTCACACAACCAGTACCACGCTGTATTTTGGGGCTCACTAATTTCTTTAAAACACTTGTGAATTAAGGTGATCTGTGTCTCGTCACACAACCAGTACCACGCTGTATTTTGGGGCTCACTAATTTCTTTAAAACATTTGTGAATTGAGGTGATCTGTGTCTCGTCACTGGCTGCCAGCTATCAGTGTGTCTCACTGAGTTATACCAGAGTTCTTTAAATCTTTATACCAGAGTTGAATCAGAGTTCTGTATATATTAATTTATAAATCACTCACCATGTCTGAAAGAACAAAAAGGACAGGCAGACGCTCCCAGACACAGATAAGAGGGCAAGCAGCCCCTGTGTTGAGAGGCTGTGTCTCTGGTCGTGGTGGACGTGGTGCATCCTCTGCAGGGGCACACTTGTCCTTTCTAACTGGTGCTGGCCGTCTTAAGCAGCAGCAACATACAGAGGACTTGGTGGATTGGCTAACCAGGCCATCCTCATCCTCCATGTCCTCTGCCAGCCAGGCTTCTAGTGCTATACAGTCCACCTCAGCTGCCAAAGCATCTAATGCAGCCTCCATGTCCACAGCTACTCCTGCCGTAGCCTCGCTATCACACACGGAGGAGTCAGCTGAATTGTTTGACTACAATGAGAGTGACATGCTGCTTGAGGATGCACAGCAAGTTCAGTGCTCTGATTCAATCTCTGAGGTTGAGCAAGGGAGTATAAATCAGCCTAGAGGAAGGGGGTGCCAGTGATGACACACAAATAACTGGCACTCATGTTGCCCCAGCAGCTGCAGCATACTGCCAAGTTGGCTCCAGTGACGAGGAGATAGGGGGTGAAGATGACATTGATGATGAGGTCACTGACTCCACCTGGGTGCCAGATCGAACTGAGGAATTTAGTGAGAAGGAGGGGGAGGAGGAGGAGGCACAGCAAACACAAGGCACAACATCCTCTGTGACCAACCGCAGCACTAGCCAGTCCAAGGCATCACATGTCAGAGCTGCTCCGGTGCAGAGCGCTGTTGTCTCAAAGAACACATGCAGGAACTCTGCTGTCTGGGAGTTCATTAAGAAATGTGCAGCAGACCCCACCATTGCTATTTGTAATCTATGTCAGATGAGGCTGAAGCGTGGGATAAACACCGGACACTTGGGTACCACGTGCTTGAGGCGACATATGAACAAGTGCCACACATTCTGTTGGCGCAAAACTTTGCGTAGGTCCTCCTCCTCCTCATCTGTCTCTACCTCCACTGTATGTCCTGCCATGTCATTGCCTACAACCTCCACTGACAGGGATGATGCTACAGTAATGGATGAACCAGCAGGTCCTTCCTCACAATGTGACATCATCCCAGTAGCTGCTGCTGCTGCAGCGAAAGAAAAAATATAGTCCCAACCATCCCCAAGCACAGCGTCTAAATGCCAGCTTAGCAAAATTACTCGCATTGCAGCTGCTGCCTTTCCAGCTGGTGGACTCTGTTCCCTTCCGTGAATTTGCTGAATGTGCTGTACCACAGTGGCAGGTTCCAAAACGACATTACTTTTCACGCAAGGCCATTCCAGCACTATACCAGCACGTGGAAGACAATGTTATCCAGTCATTGGGAAAGGCAGTCAGCAGCAAGGTGCATGTCACTTTAGACACGTGGTCCAACAACCATGGACAGGGTCATTACATTTCCTTCACGGCACACTGGGTAACTCTGATTGCAGCTGGGAGGGATCCAAGATGGGGCTCTGTGCTGGAGCTTGTTCATCCACCACGCCTCCAGAAAGCTGCTTGTATGAGGTCTGTCTGCTCCACCACCACCACCTCTTACTCCTCCTCCTTCTCTGTCTCTGGCAAAGTGGCAGTTAAACCGATGCCTGACAGGGTCTACGCAATGGCTCAAGCAAAAAGATGCCATACTGTGCTTGAGCTGGTTTGTTTAGAGGACAGGAGCCACACCGGGTCAGAAATTTTGTCAGCTCTGCAGGGGCAGGTGCAGAGATGGTTAACACCATGCCAGCTTCAGCTGGGAATGATTGTCTGCGATAATGGCAGCAACCTTCTCTCCACCCTATGCAAGGGTAAATTGACGCATGTACCATGCCTAGCACACGTCCTAAATCTGGTGGTACAGCGTTTCCTAACCAAGTACCCAGGGCTGCCAGAGCTTCTCATCCAGGCCAGAAAAGCCTGCAGCCACTTCAGACGATCATTCCCAGCAAGCGTTCGCCTGGCAGAAAATCAGAGAATTCCACCTACCCACAAACCGTCTGATCTGTGACATGCCCACCAGGTGGAACTCGACATTAGCAATGCTGCAGCGTCTGCACAAGCAGCAGAGGGCCATCAACGAGTACCTGTGTGAGTATGGCACAAGGACAGGTTCAGGTCAACTTGGTTTTTTCCCCCCCCGCAGTGGCTGATGATCAAGGATGCATGCACTGTACTGTCACCATTTGAGGAGGCAACGAGGATGGTGAGCAGGGACAGTGCATGCATCAGTGACACAATTCCTTTAGTGTTCCTGCTGGAGCACACTCTGCGGGGAATTATAGATGTGGCTCCAGAGGCAGAGCAGCGGGAGGAAGAGGAGGCCTTCCCTAGCTCTCAAGGCCCCAGTCTTTCCTCAGACAGCATTCCAGCGGGTCCTACTCAGATCAGACAGGAGGAGGATGAGGAGGACTATTTAAGTAGTGGGGGCATTGAAGGTGGGATTCCTCAAGGGAGGGTTTTGTGTGCCCAGAAACAGAAGGGCTCGTGCGTGGCTGGGAGGAGGAAGTGCACGATACGGTCATCCTCATTGACCAGGAAGACTCGGAAGCTAATGCCACCTCCAACCTATGCTGCATGGGCTCCCTAATGATGCAAAGCCTGCTAAAGGACCCCAGGATTCGTGCTATCAAGGAGAGGGATCATTACTGGTTGGCAACCCTTCTTGATCCACGATACAAGGGGAAAGTTGCAGAGCTCATCCTGCCCGCACAGAGGGAGCACAGGATGAAAAAACCTGAGGACGCTCTAAAGCGACACTTGTGTAACACCTTTCCAGCCACTGGTAGATTACCAAGTGCTGACACACGTGCTTCTGAGGCTGCGGGTGATCAGAGGAATAGCGGTGAAGGCCAGGGCCGTTTGACTGATGCTTTTTTAAATTCTTTTAGTCCACGACGCCCAGGGACGTCAACTGTAGGCACCCATTGCCAGCGTCTTCACCATATAGTGCAGGACTACCTAGGGGCAAGGGCAGACCTGGATACCTTTCCAGCAGATGATCCACTGGCTTACTGGGTGTTGAGATTGGATCACTGGCCAGAATTTAGACAATATGCTATGCAGCTACTAGGTTGCCCTACATCTAGCGTGCTTTCCGAAAGGACGTTCAGTGCCGCTGGAGGTTTTGTCACAGATAAAAGAGTGCGTCTGTCCACCGACTCTGTAGACCGGCTGACATTTATAAAAATGAATCAGTCCTGGATCAGCAGCTATCAATCCCCTGATGCTGAAGTAATGGAATAAATAGGGGATGTCCTCTTCTGCATTCACAAAACCTCCAGCACTGAACTCTTCCACAATACCACAAAAGGGTTACGGTGTGAAGGCACTTGCTGCCATGAAAGGCACAATATTTTGCTGCACTGACGCCTGTGCCAGATTTATATCATTTTATTTTTTTGAACCGCAGGGTCCAACCCTGCACTCTTCCACAATACCACAGAGGGGTTACTGTATGATGATCCTTGCTAGCCTGGCATTAAAGGCACGATATCTGGGTGCACTGACGCCCATTACCAGATCAAAAACTTTTCAATATAGGACCACATGGTCCACCCCTGCATTCTTCCACAATACTACAGAGGGGTTACTATATGATGATACTTGCTGGCCTGGCATTAAAGGCACAATATCTGGGTGCACTGACGCCCATTACCAGATCAAAAACTTTTCAATATAGGACCACATGGTCCACCCCTGCACTCTTCCACAATACCACAGAGGGGTTACTGTATGATGATACCTGCTGGCCTGGCATTAAAGGCACAATATCTGGGTGCACTGACGCCCATTACCAGATCAAAAACCTTTCAATATAGGACCACATGGTCCACCCCTGCACTCTTCCACAATACCACAGAGGGGTTAGGCTAGGGTCAGATGAGCGCATTTTCTACGGACTGCGCGTCCGTGCAGTACGGACGTACTTACTGACTGACGACAAGGTAGTGGCCACACAGTTCATTTTTTTCACTGACGTATTTTTTGACTGATGTAGCAGGGAAAATAAATTACAATGAAAGAACATTCTGTCTGTCAAAAATGCTGGACGTATAAATGCAGTCCGTCTGACCTTGTTGCATCACTCACACACAAAGCTATGCGGACGTTGTGGACGTGGCGCACTCTGCACGTCTGTTCTAGCAGTATTACGTTCTTGCCTAACCTGCGTCCGTTTGCAGCGTCCGTCAGCCCCCGCACTTCTGTGCGGACGTACTTTGTGTGTGGGGCTCCATTTAACACAATTGTATGCTATCACGGACGTACTTATGTGCGGGCAACACGGACGTTAACACTGCGTTCGTCTGATCCCAGCCTTACTGTATGATGATACTTGCTGGCCTGGCAGTCTTGCACCAAAGGCAGAATATCTGGGTGCACTGACGCCTTAACCAGATGCATATCTTTTTAATATAGGACCGCAAGGTTCACCCCTGCACTCTTCCACAATAACACAGAGGGGTTACTGTATGATGATACTTGCTGGCCTGGCATTAAAGACACAATATCTGGGTGCACTGACGCCCATTACCAGATAAAAAACGTTTCAATATAGGACCACATGGTCCACCCCTGCATTCTTCCACAATACTACAGAGGGGTTACTGTATGATGATACTTGCTGGCCTGGCATAAAAGGCACAATATCTGGGTGCACTGACGCCCATTACCAGATCAAAAACTTTTCAATATAGGACCACATGGTCCACCCCTGCACTCTTCCACAATACCACAGAGGGGTTACTGTATGATGATACCTGCTGGCCTGGCATTAAAGGCACAATATCTGGGTGCACTGACGCCCATTACCAGATAAAAAACGTTTCAATATAGGACCACATGGTCCACGCCTGCATTCTTCCACAATCCTACAGAGGGGTTACTGTATGATGATACTTGCTGGCCTGGCAGTCTTGCACCAAAGGCAGAATATCTGGGTGCACTGACGCCTTAACCAGATGCATATCTTTTTAATATAGGAATGCAAGGTCCACCCCTGCACTCTTCCACAATAACACAGAGGGGTTACTGTATGATGATACTTGTTGGCCTGGCATTAAAGGCACAATATCTGGGTGCACTGACGCCCATTCCCAGATTCATATCTTTTTAATATAGGACCGCATGGTCCACCCCTGCATTCTTCCACAATACCACAGAGCGGTTACTATATGATAGTACTTGCAGGCCTGGCACCAAAAGCACAATATTTGGGTGCACTGCCAATGACGCCTGTATCAGATTCATATCCTCAGAGGGGTTACGGTGTGACGGCACTGTTGCCGACGCTAAAAGCCCAATTTTAAAGCACCTATTGTTACTTTCATCCAAAGCCTGCATAAGTTTCACAATAATTTAGCCCAAAAAAATCACTAAACTTTTTCTGCACGTCCTAAAATGTCTTTTCATACAGGCTGCCGCCCCAAGCAGTTGTTTATGGATAGATTAAAGGAAAAGCATTTACCGTCATATGAAACGTCATTTTTTTGTTTTTAAGTGTTTCTATACATCCTAGAAATCCGCCACTTCACGGGCAGGTTATGGGGACCTCCTAAGCATGATATTTGAAGGAATTTTTTGTTTTTATTTTTAACCCTTATTTCATGGAAAACTCACTGTCCCATTAAAAACGTTTTTTTTTTTTAACTTTTTGTCCTGGTTTCCTGTCCCCCAGGGCACTACCCGGACCCCCATACACCTTTTATGGCAAATATGTAGCATATATGCCCTCTTGGAGGGCACTCTAAAAAAACTAATTTTCAGCCCCATTGACTTGACTTGCATGGGGTTCGGGTTCGGTCCCGAACAAATGGGAAGTTCGGGTTCGGGCTCGAACCGAACTCAGGGAGTGTTCGGCTCATCCCTAATCTGGAGGTTTTCAGGGTAAAAATGGAACTCTTTTGATTGGAGACAGGCACAGATATTTAAACGGTCAAACATGGGTTATTTACATACACAAAAACCTCCCCTAGAAAAGGTTGTGAGACATAAGACATAATTAGACATAATTCGGATGCAAAGGGAAAAAAAACGGCTTTCTAAAAAAAAAATCTGAAATTAAAAATGTTGCCATACAAATAAATACTCAACCTCAATAAAATCAATAATTATAAAGGCTTTTTGCTGCAAATGAAAAGAATAAACGGTTGAATTTAAAAGAAATGAAAATCGACATTATATTTTTACATTGAATCCTATGGGATTTGCCTGTCAAACTGAATCCCTTGTCTATGGAACAATTTCCCTGCCGCCACAAAGCAGTTTTACTATACAATTCATCTTTCCTTCATGTAAATTTACCATATTGTGCTGACTTCGTGTGACAAATCCCATTCAAATGGGAAAGATCGCTAGTCTGATGTAGTCACACAAAAGGGGTTATTCAGAGAGATCCAAACTGGCTCCGAAGTTGCACCGAACAGTGCAATTCCGTGGCCATTCGGCTATTAAGAAAGCAGACAGTTCACCAAATTTTATCATTCATTGGATCTTATATGTAAATTCCAGGCATTTTAGTTGAGTAGTTTTTTTGCAAACAGCATTTAAAATTTCAAACTTTCAAGCGTACTGTTTTCTTTTTTTTCACCTCATTCGTCTGTGTGTCGGGTTTTTTCCGGCAGCTGCTCTGCGCTGTGATTGGTGGCTAGTCAGGTTTCTCCGGTGTGTTCGGTGGGGTTAATCCAGCTGTTTTCTGCAGGTTTCGGTGAGTGTTCGGCGGGTTTGCGTCGAGTGTTCGGCGGTTTTGCGGCTGGTCTTCCCTGCACCAGGGGGCCCTGCGGTTCTTGCTGAATACACCGCAGGGTCTGCGAAATAGGATCGCCGAATCGCCCCAAAGTGCAGGGAACAAAATGTCACCGATCGTATAGTGACTTTGATTCTTTTTGAATAACCCTGTTAGTGTTGTTGCATCCCATACAGGGTTATTCAAAGAGATCCGAATTGCTGGAGAAAGGTAACCAAACACTGATTTTCAGCGTTCGGTTACCTTTATTGGCCATTCGGCTATTCAGAGAGCAGGCAATTCACCAAATCCTGGCGAATTGCCTGCACATACGGTGCCTGTTCAGTGCCTGTTCGAGGGCAGTGAAAACCCCATAAAAAAAAGCACAGCTTTGGCTATTCAGAGAGCACAAACCAGCAGTGAAAGGTTCCCCTAATGCCCTGCCATTCGGCAGGTTTATTCAGGCGAATCCCACAGGCTTCAATGTTAAAAATATTCCCGTTTTAATTCAATATCTAATAAACCGTTCATTATAAAATTCTGCAGTAAAGAGTCTCTTTATTTATAGATTTTTTTAGGATATTTTAAGCATTTTTCTGGATTTTTTTTTAAAAAAAGATTTTTTTTAAACTTTACTTCTTTTTTCTGTAACAGCCCTTTTTATTATCATTCCTTGGACCCCATATGTAAATTTCAGACATTTTCGCTCTTTAGTTTCTTTGCAAATAGCGTTTCAATTTTCAAACATTCAAGCAAAGTGTTTTCCTAATTTATTCACGTCACTCGTCTGCGGTGTCAGCTTTTTCCGGAGGCAGCGCTGCGTGTGATCGGCTTCTGCTTGGGTCTTTCCGGCGTCTTCGATGGCTTAATCCAGATGTTTTTGCAGGTTTTTGGCGTGCATTTGCCGGGTTTTTTGCAGCAGCTTTTCCCTGCTCTTCGACGGCGCTGTAGTGCTTGCTGAATACACCGCAGGGTTGCCGAAATGGGATCGCCAAAATGAACCGAATTGAAGAGAACGAAAAGTCACCGAACGTACGGTGACTTTTCGATTCTCTTTGAATAACCCTGATAATCTGTGCTTGAGGCCATCTAGTATGGCATTGCATTGTTATGTAGGGTGTCAGTGCTGTAGCAGACCTTTTGAAGTGAGAATTTGTGGACCTCGTTTGCAAAGGCTATGCAGAATACCCTGCTGCAAACTGGGAATGTGGCTAAGAAGCTCACAGGGCAAAGCAAGTCTCTGAATTGCTTGTATGTGTAAATGTATTTGACAATGACTTATTCTCTCGCTCTAACTCTATCTCTCCCTCTCTGTATATGTATAAGCATATTTTATTTCTCCAACAGGTGTGACTTAAAATGACCTGTCATCTCTTCATTAATTTATATTCCCAACTTCATCAGTTAAATCTGCTTGCAATGTTTTTTATGTATTGATAGATAAGCAGCTGTTATGTAATGAATTTTCCGAGTGAGATGAGCTTTCAGATGAAGACTCTGAGAACATCATGTACTGCAGATTAATGGCACCGCTGATTTTTGTAACATTTGAATAAAAATTGAAGAGTAAGATAAATGTTGTTGTTCTAGCCTCAGCAACAGTTCAATAATATAATTGTGCAAAATTATTTCCTCTTCATGAAAATGCTTGTATAGTTACTGTGTACTCTTCAATACAAAAAAAATCTACTGAAGAGGAGAGGAAAACAAAAAGTAGAAAAAAAAAGAGGACAACAGAAAATGAGTTAAATCCGAAGTTAGTAATGATGGCGTAAATTAATGTCATGTGCAGGTTCAGGTGGCCCTATAACAGGGAATGAAAAAAAAATCACTATCAGCACTGTACATACAGTTGTGTTCAAAATTATTCAACCCCCACTGAAATTGAGTGTTTTGGCCAGTTTGACATTGATTTTGATCATTCAGTCATCTTGCTTACAATTAAATCAAAGAGGCACGTGTAGGTCAGACAAATGTAACATAACATTTATAATGAAATAACCACAAATGTCTTTTCTGTGCTCACATCATTATCAGTTTTATTCAACCCCCAAGTGACATTCAATCTTAGTACTTAGTACAACATCCTTTTACAGTTATAACAGCTTTTAAACGTGAAGCATAGCTTGACACTAGTGTCTTGCAGCGATCTACGGGTATCTTCGCCCATTCGTCATGGGCAAAAGCCTCCAGTTCAGTCACATTCTTAGGCTTGCGCACTGCAACTGCTTTCTTTAAGTCCCACCAGAGGTTCTCAATGGGATTTAAGTCAGGTGACTGCAATGGCCACTCCAAAATGTTCCAGCCTTTAATCTGCAACCATGCTCTAGTGGACTTGGAGGTATGCTTGGGATCATTGTCCTGTTGAAAGGTCCAACGTCTCCCAAGCCTCAGGTTTGTGACGGACTGCATCACATTGTCATCCAATATCTCCTGGTACTGAAGAGAATTCATGGTACCTTGCACACGCTGAAGCTTCCCTGTACCTGCAGAAGCAAAACAGCTCCAAAGCATGATTGACCCCCACCATGCTTCACAGTAGGCAAGGTGTTCTTTTCTTCATAGGCCTTGTTCTTCCTCCTCCAAACATAGCGTTGATCCATGGGCCCAAACAGTTCTAATTTTGTTTCATCAGTCCACAGAACACTATCCCAAAACTTCTGTGGTTTGTCCACATGACTTTTGCATACTGCAGTCGACTCTTCTTATTCTTTGGAGACAGCAAGGGGGTGCGCCTGGGAGTTCTGGCATGGAGGCCTTCATTACGCAGTGTGCACCGTTTTGTCTGAGCTGAAACTTCAGTACCCACATCTGACAAATCTTTTCTCAGTTCCTCAGCAGTCACATGGGGACTTTTCTCCACTCTACGCTTCAGGTAGCGCACAGCAGTCGAAGTCAGCATCTTCTCTCTGCCACGACCAGGTAGCATTTCAACAGTGCCCTTTGCCTTGAATTTGCGAATGATGCTTCCTATGGTCTCTCTTGGTATGTTTAACATCTTTGCAATCTTCTTTTAGCCATTGCCCTTCCTGTGAAGAGTAATCACCTCTTCTCTTGTCTTCCTGGACCATTCTCTTGACTTCACCATGTTTGTAACCACACCAGTAAATGTCTAGAAGGAGCTGAGTATCACAGTCATTTTAAAGCTGCCTAATTGGTGCTTATTATGCTTTATTGCTGCTCTGTGACATCCACAGGTGGTTTCAATACCTGATTGAAAACACTTGAATGAACCTCTGTTCTTCAGAGTGGTAGTCTTTAAGGGGTTGAATAATTGTGTCAATGAAGAATTCACAAAAGAAACATTTACTACTGTATTACAAAACCAATTGATGTCATTTTAGTTGCATATGGTTCTTTAAAAAGTCCTTGTAGGATTTCATTCTGAATACAATTACAAATGTACACTAAATTCCCTAAAACCCTTTACAGCATTGGGGGTTGAATAAGTTTGAACACAACTGTATATAACATTTCCATATTGTGAAAGGCTAATAGCAATTGATTAATGATAATGCCAGTAATAACCATTTTTGGTCGCCATAACGAATAGGATAATTAAGGGTTAGCATAAACTAGCTGCATCCTGAATTCACTGTACATGATACACAGTACATGGTGAAAGAACAAATGGAGTAGGCTACAAATGACACACGATAAGCATTATGGCGGGTCAAAGGCCCATTTCACAGTGGACTCCAGGAGACACCACTAGTAGTGCCACATGGCACTGTTGCTAGCAGCTAGCAAACTCCTCTGCTTCACACAGCTGTCAGAGGTGATCTGGAGTGGGGGGAGGACTGGGGGGGTGCAAACATGCTTGTATCTAAAAAAGTTGAAGTGGTAGGAGCGAGTAAAGTGTTCCTTTAACCCCTTCACTACTGAGATCGAGATATCTCGGGCTTCAAAGACACCATACGGTGCCCCGATATTGAGATATCTCGATCTGCAGCACAGAAGCAAATTAAATTAATTTGCTGCAAACAAATTTCATTTGCTTTTGGGCTGCAGAAGGTTCCCCAAACGTTTTAGCCCATTTTAGCTAAAACTGTACAAAATAGGCTGATGAATGCCCTGACTTCAGGAATTAAGCAGCCAATGCAGGGGGAAAAAAATGAGCTTCAGCTGTAATAACTAACTCAATTTGCCAGTAGATGGCACTATCTACTGCCCAAATAGCTTATTTACAGTAAGAACTTCAATGGGAATATGCTCAAATATTTCTTACTGTATAATTAAATAAAAATGATTTTACAAAAAAACACTGATTTCTGACAATGTTTTTTGTAAAATCACTTGGTAGTGAAGGGTTTAAGCTGTAGTTTCCCATTTCTTGATTATACATTTACCTACCTGGACTCAATACATCAATTATTTCTGTTTAAGTGTTGTGATTTTGGTTGCTTTACTGTCCCATTTTATATTTTAAAACATTGTAATTATTATTACTCATGTACGCAGAAAAAAAGTTTTATGCCTTTTCCCCACCGGGGCGGCTGCGTCAACCAGAAGTATCCAGTCCTCTTCATGTATAAAACATAACAAGAAAAAGGTTGTCTTTTGCGCTCACCCCCATAGCTCCATGTGAAAAATAACAGAGGTTTTGCTTTACTTGAATGGCCATTAAATTGTAAGCCCACCCGTGAATTTTGCCCACCCACCACTACTAATTAATAGTTAGCAGATACATCCAAAGAAATTATTTTAGGGGTTATTCAGAAAGCACCGAAATGTCGCCGACATTTCTGTGCCCTTTCGTTCCCCGCACTTCGGGGCGATTCTAGTTCGGTGACTCTGCAGTGTATTCAAGTACAACCGCAGGGTCCCCGGATTGCAGGGAAAACCCGCCGCAAACACCATTCCGAACAAGACGGAAAAAGCAGATGAGCCACTGTTCACAGAGCAGCCACCGAAAAAGCTGACAAGCTGATGAACGGGGTACAAAAAACCCCCAAAAAAACTGTATGCTTGAAAGTTTCAAAATTGAAACGCTGTTTGCAAAATAAATACTGAACGAATATGTCTGGAATTTACATATAAGATGCTATGAATGATAATAAAATGGTCTGTTACAGATTATAGAAAAAACGCTTTAAAAAAAATGGAAAAACGTTTTCCCGAAAAAATCTCAAAAACTGCCTAAAAGATGCTACAAAATCTATAAATAGACTTTTTACTGCAGAATAAAATAATAAACGGTTTATTAAATATTGAATTAAAACGGGAATATTTTTAACATTGAAGCCTATGGTATTTGTCTGAATAAACCTGACAAATGAAAGCACCGAACAGCAGGGCACTTCGGCAGTTTTTCACTGCTGTTCGATGTTCTCTGAATAGATAAACCATTGCATCTCTATGGGGGATTTCACTGCCGTCGAACAGGCACCGAATGTGTAGGCAAATCATCAAAATTTGGCGAACTGCATGCTCTCTGAATAGCCAAATGGCCCTGAAATGTCCCCGTACGCTGAATTTCAGTGTCCAGTAACATTTTGGCGACATTTCAGACCTCTCTGAATAACCCTGTTAGATACATATGGAAGTATACTAACAGTTCTAATCACTAAAGGTGAAACTCAGGAGAATTGGCAGGAGAAGAGAACGATCTAGACCAAATAGTAGGTTTAGAAAGTGATATTTAAGGGAGAATTTTTAGGGTTTGGATATTTTGACCTAGAATTTTCACTTCTCCTGCCAATTCTCCTGAGTTTCACCTTTTAGGCTAGGGTCAAACGAACGCATTATTCGCAGCGACCGTCAAAAAGTGCGTCCGAACGCGTTGACGTATTTTTTCACGGAATGCGCGAAAACGGTCATACGATGCGCATTTTCGTGCGTGATTTTTTTATGGATCGTCAATTAAACACTTTTTGCATCTGGACGTTCTGTAGGCCGGACATTAGCAGCGTCTGACATCTCCTAATCACGCAAACACGCCGCTAGCGGACGCAGCGCACTCTGTACGTCAGTACTAGCGGTTCTGCGTTCTTGAAAAAATGCGTTCTTTTTCCACTTGCGTTGCGCGGCTGGACTTTCGCGCGGTCGTACTTCGTATATTGGCTGTCATTTGCTGCTACTGTGGCCGTGTTTAAGTGCGCCTAAACGCACGTTAAAAATGCGTTAGTCTGACCTCAGCCTTAGTGAATAGAGCTGTGTATGTATATTTTTGTGTGATGGAAAATGCATACAGGTGTGTCTTAAGCTCAACAGTTACTCATGTTATAGTTTTAATAAAAAATACCCCACAGGTATCTGTATTTGTACTTCATTAAGAAAAAAAACAAACACTATTAACTTCGTAGATCTTCTTAGGATGCTCTGGGTATTCTGCTGATATAATATATCCAGATTTCTATTTATTTATTTTCTTTTACTCTCAAATGCTTGTTAGAAGCAGATACTTTAGAATTTAGGAAAATTACAAGTGTGTTTGATGATCTGAGGACATCTAACATGCAGCCTGCATCCTTATATAATTAAGAGACTTTTCTGAGAGGTAACAGCTGCAGAAATTTTATTTTGGGCAATAATGGGTACAATATCCTGCTGGGAAAGGAAGCTCTATAATATTGTCTAACGTGATGCTCTGGGCTTCTGGAAACATTGCAAAACATGTAGCTGTAAGCAACACAAATATATTTCTACCATATGCCTATCAAAAACATTTTGGTATTAAGAGGACATTCTAAACGTCAAAATAATTGATGCCTTGCATTGTTTATGGTTAAAATGGCCCTCTTTCCCTCTGCACAGATGTATTTAGAAAAATCACTGCAGATCCTGGCAGTTACTAGAAGTCTCAGGTCCCTTGACTAACCTATTGGTCAATAAGTGTGGCCACTCAAATATTGGCAAACAATTATTAATCCTGACACCAAATCACATCTTGAATAAACAGGGCTTTACATTAGGCTACCTTTTCCAAGCCTTCTGAAGTAACCGGGTTAGAACAGAGCTACATGTGCATAGTAAATCTTGTTTGAAGTGATGCATGTTTGATGTTCAGTTTGGCTATGTCATGAATCAACACTACCATTTTGGCCATCAGCATCATATTGTTTTAGGGCTTGGCAAATTTGTTTTGAATCTAGCAGGGTTATTCAAAGAGATCCGAATTGCTTGAGAAAGGTAACGAACGCTGAAAATCAGTGTTCGGTTACCTTTCTTGGCCATTCGGCTATCCAGAGAGCAGGCAATTCACCAATTCGGTGCCTGTTCAGTGCCTGTTCGAGGGCAGTGAAAACCACATGAAAAAGCACTGCTTCGGCTATTCAGAGAACACAAACCAGCAGTGAAATATTCCCGAAAAGCCCTGCCATTCGGTGGTTTAATTCGGCAAATTTATTCAGGAGAATCGCATAGGCTTCAATGTTAAAAATATTCCCGTTTTAATTCAATATCTAATAAACCGTTCATTATAAAATTATGCAGTAAAGAGTCTATTTATAGATTTTTTAGGATATTTTAAGCATTTTTCTGAATTCTTTTTTTAGTTTTTTTTTAAGTTTACTTATTTTTTCTGTAACAGCCCTCTTTATTATCATTCCCTGGACCTCATGTAAATTTCAGACATTTTCGCTCAGTAGTTTCTTTGCAAACAGTGTTTCACTTTTCAATCATTCATGCAAACTGTTTTCCTAATTTATTCACTGCCTCTTCTGCTGTGTGGAAGGCTGCGATCAGCTCCTGTTCGGGTTTTTCTGTGGTTTACGACAAGTTAATCCAGATGTTTATGCAGGTTTTCGGCGTGCATTCGCTCGGTTTTGCGGTACGTTTTCATCGGGTTTGCGGCAGCTTTTCCCTGCAATTCAGGGACCCTGTGGTGCTTGCTGAATACACCGCAGGGTCACCGAAATGGGGTCGGCAAAAGGAACCGAATTGAAGAGAACGAAAAGTCACCGAACGTGCGGTGACTTTTCAAATCTCTTTGAATAACCCTGTAGGAGCCAGCTACAAAAGTTAGGAGCCAAGGTTTCGGAGAGGATTTGCCTTTATCAAGGTATACCTTGATAAAGGCGAATCCTGACCGAAACGTTAGGAACCTTGCATCGGCATCTGGGAGTTGGTTTGTACGGACCCAAATTATGATTTTAGCTGCTTCTATTTATTTTTACACTTAGGTATTTTTTGTGCATGCGGTATTTTGGGCTACTTTTTTGAGCCTAGAAGTGTAGATTGTTGCTTCTAATATCAGTTTAGCCTCTCTGATATAGATATACTGTATATATAGATTGGGCACTTTTTAATGCATCCAATAAAGCATCATTTTTTTACTTCATTTCCTAAGTCCTGGAGTGCGTCCTTCTCTGTGGATTTTGCATTTTCTTGGATTTTTGCACCCAGGCATACTCAATACTAACGGTGGTCCTGTGCAGGTTGACTTCTGGATGGATATTTATTATTGCACAAGCCACTTGCACATCACAGCAATTCAAAGAATTGCATCCCAGAGCTCCTGTGCCACATTCCCCATATGCAGCAAGGAATTCTGTGTAGGATATGCAAATGACCACTCACTTTTATGCATCCTGGGCCTGTTATTACACAGAACCCTAAAAATCAATGCTATGCCACACTGTGGCTTTCTAGCAGAGATAAGGTTTATGCAACTGGTCAAAGCCACTCCTAGGACAGCGCTGTTTCGGGTTTGTTAAACCCTCATCAGCAAGGAGGTAGACATGACCAGTTGCATATAAACAAAACCAGGGAGAGAGCACTCCAGTCAAACACATTCAGAAAACCTGCAACAACAGCTTCATGCATGGGTGCAGAATACCAGCTTTTACCACATGTTGAAAAATTCTTATATCTAAGCTTTGTTGAATAAAATGGTGGAAATTTGGTTCGCAATGAACGGCCGTGAATTGCTTAAGCCTGCCAACAGCGTCAATGTAATCCACCCTATGGCAGGTCCTACTCTGCAAACCTAATGACTGCCCATCATGGGACCGTCCCCCTCCCTGCCACAGGTACTGCTCCAGGTTCTATTTAACCTTGATCTGCGGGGAGCTCCAGGAAAGGACCTGATCCTCAGTGAGTTTATCCCATGAAGGGCAGTCATTAGGTTTGCAGAGTAGGACCAGCCAGAGGGTGGATTACATGGACGCTGTTGGCAGCCTTAAGCAATTCACGGCCGTTCATTGCGAACCAAATTTCCACCATTTTATTCAACAAAGCTTAGATTTAAGAATTTTTCAACATGTGGTAAAAGCTGGTATTATGCACCCATGCATGGAGCTGTTGTTGCAGGTTTTTTTAATGTGTTTGACTGGAGTGCTCTCTCCCTGGTTTTGTTTGTATTTTATTTTTGAAATGCCCCCACACTGAATGCTTAGTTTAGGTTGAGTGCTACCCCCCATGTGTTATATATTATATATTCTTATTATATTATTTGTGTTGTTAACATCTGTACATTGTGATGTTGTGATATTGTTTTATTTGTTTACTTATTTTCTTTGCTCTGTTGTCATTGGACGCCCTATTTACCCACCACACACACACACATTACATTACATTAATTTACATTTACAACAACTAGATGTTTTTAGTTGCCAACTTGCCAAAGACTGCTTTTAGATTGGTGTAAAATAAAATGGAAATGTAGGCTCCAGGAGTAAAATTCTAGGAGCCAGTGGCTACCTGGCTTTGTCAACCCTGGTATACTGCTTCTCGGATTGATACCGTAAACTCTAGTCCCTTCCCTTTGGCCACTGATTATTTGTGACACTGTTTGTTCAATCATAGGTTTACATTGTACCTATTCTGCTAGGTATCATATTAATGCGACCACGTCTACTGCACCATGGTGTTATATATAAGTGCTATAGGCCCTGTCGTGGTCCCTTTTGCTGGAGAGTGCATTCCTTGTAACCAATAGTTTTTCTGTGTGTCGAGCAGACTTGTTTCACCTTGTGGCTTTCTCCTGTCCCTACCTATGGTTAGATTTATGGTATCACTGTCTTCTGTATTCCTGGCCTTGATTTCCCCTCTCACCTGCTTCTACTCTGGTATCCTGACCTTGGTTTGTTTGCTATCATCATCTAGTCTCTTTCTGAGTCTGACCAAATTAAGTACTGGTAATAGGGTTTCTTTCTTTGTTGCCTTCATCTGTATGATGGGGTTGCTAAGAAACGTGACAACCAGGAAGTATTTGTAATTGTAATGCAAATGCATGTAATGCATTTATTAAAGTTTAGAGCAGTGATTCTCACTGTTTCTTAGTGAGCGCAGTGACAAGAAACAACCAATACGAGAGCTGCACTTTACTTGGGTCTCCTACCCAGTATCATCCACTCCACAGGCAGGTTCCTTATTTGTGATCCTCTTGCCTTTCTTTTTTGCTATATTTGTCCCATTCTGTTACATAACTGATTCAGCGTTCAGACTTGCGGGGTTCGAGCTAGTGTGCGGTAACACAAAAGTGGAGCAGGCACATATAAACTGAAGGATTTATTAAATAAAGAGACAATAGTAATAAGCAAAGGCAACACAGAATGAAGTAATATACTAAGCAATGAAGTAATAACAGAAAATAGAGCAAACACTAGATAGATAATAACTAAACAACAAGGAGGAGGAAAAATAACAGGGATGACTGAGCAGAATTAAGCAGAGGAAAAAAGAGGCTGACTAAAGTACATATAAGATTGGGACTGAAGCAGAGGGACACTACAGGAATAGACTGATCACATATAGGGATGAGCTGTTTGGTTCGTAGTTCGGGCCGAACTTAGCCTGTTCGGTTAGATCGCGAACTCCGAACATTTCCGGGTGTTCGGAGCAAGTTCGACCAAAATGCATCACAATGGCCCACAATGCACTTTCCACTGGCCTGAAGCTCGTAATTGGCTACAGCCTTGCACCTGACCACAGGTCTGGTGCAAGACAGGTTCAACAGTATGGCAATCACGGCTCAGAGTCCTGATTGGGCAAATTTTGCCCAATCATGGGCTCACAGAGCTAGGTCCCGCAGCACACTATATAACGTTTCCACGCATAGCTATAGCACGCATTTGAGAGGAGATTTCATAGGAGATTGTTGTTCTGTGTTGTTACTGCCAGTCTGCCACGCTACTGGGGGGGAGGTCTGGGGGGTCTCATTTCTACCAAATATCTGGGAATTTAGGTGATGTGTGTCTTGTCACTGTGACAGCAAGTATTTTGGGGGTTACAAATTTCTTTAAAACATTTGTGAATTGAGGTGATCTTCTGTGTCTTGTCACTGTGCCAGCAAGTATTTTGGGGGTTACAAATTTCTACAAAACATTTGTGAATTGAGGTGATCTTCTGTGTCTTGTCACTGTGTCAGCAAGTATTTTGGGGGTTACAAATTTCTTTAAAACATTTGTGAATTGAGGTGATCTGTCTCTTGTCACATAGCCAGTACCACGCAGTATTTTGGGGCTCACTAATTTCTACAAAATATTTGGGAATTGAGGTGATCTGTGTCTTGTCACACAGCCAGTACCACACAGTATTTTGGGGCTCACTAATTTCTTTAAAACATTTGGGGATTGAGGTGATCTTCTGTGTCTTGTCACTGCCAGCAAGTATTTTGGGGGTCACTAATTTCTACAAAATATTTGGGAATTGTTATAATCCATGTGTTCTCACTGGCTGCCACCCATCAAGGGGTCTCACTGATTTCTAAGAGGTTTCTGAGATTTGTAATCTGTGGCTTCTCACTGCCACCCATCAGGGGGTCTCACTGATTTATAGGAGGTTTCACTGCCACCCATCAAGGGGTCTCACTGATTTATAAGAGGTTTCAGAGATTTGTAATCTGTGGCTTCTCACTGCCACCCATCAAGGGGTCTCACTGATTTATAGGAGGTTTCAGAGATTTGTAATCTGTGGCTTCTCACTGCCACCCATCAAGGGGTCTCACTAATTTATAGGAGGTTTCAGAGATTTGTAATCTGTGGCTTCTCACTGCCACTCATCAAGGGGTCTCACTAATTTATAGGAGGTTTCAGAGATTTGTAATCTGTGGCTTCTCACTGCCACTCATCAAGGGGTCTCACTGATTTATAGGAGGTTTCACTGCCACCCATCAAGGGGTCTCACTGATTTATAGGAGGTTTCACTGCCACCCATCAAGGGGTCTCACTGATTTATAGGAGGTTTCTGAGATTTGTAATCTGTGGCTTCTCACTGCCACTAATCAAGGGGTCTCACTGATTTATAGGAGGTTTCACTGCAACCCATCAAGGGGTCTCACTGATTTATAAGAGGTTTCAGAGATTTGTAATCTGTGGCTTCTCGCTGCCACCCATCAAGGGGTCTCACTGATTTATAGGAGGTTTCAGAGTTTTGTAATCTGTGGCTTCTCACTGCCACCCATCAGGGGGTCACACTGCATTTTAGGAGGTTTCTGCGAATTGTAATCTGTGTCTTGTCACTGTTGCCAGCTATCAGGGGTTCCTATCGGGGGTCTCACTGACTTGTAGCAGATTTCTGCGAATCGTAGTTTGTGTCTTGTCACTGGCACCCATCAGGGGTCTCACTGATTTATAGGTGGTTTCTGGGAATTGTAATCTGTGTCTTGTCACTGGCTGCCAGCTATCAGGGTGTCTCACTGAGTTATACCAGAGTTGAATCAGAGTTCTGTATATATTTAATCTATATATCACTCACCATGTCTGAAAGAACAAAAAGGACAGGCAGACGCTCCCAGACACAGATAAGAGGGCAAGCAGCCCCTGTGTCGGGAGGCTGTGCCTCTGGTCATGGTGGACGTGGTGCATCCTCTGCAGGGGCACGCTTGTCCTTTCTAACTGGTGCTGGCCATCTTAAGCAGCAGCAACATACAGAGGACTTGGTGGATTGGCTAACCAGGCCATCCTCATCCTCCGAGTCCTCTGCCAGCCAGGCTTGTAGTTCTTTACAGTCCACCTCAGCTGCCAAAACATCTAATGCAGCCTCCATGTCCACAGCTACTCCTGCCGTAGCCTTGCTATCACACACGGAGGAGTCAGCTGAATTGTTTGACTACAATGACAGTGACATGCTGCTTGAGGATGCGCAGCACGTACAGTGCTCTGATTCAATCTCTGAGGTTGAGGAAAGGAGTATAATCAACCTAGAGGAAGGGGGTGCCAGTGATGAGACACAAATAACTGGCACTCATGTTGCCCCAGCAGCTGCAGCATACTGCCAAGTTGGCTCCAGTGACGAGGAGATAGGGGATGATGATGACAAAGATGATGAGGTCACTGACTCCACCCGGTTGCCAGATCGAACAGAGGAATCAAGTGAGGAGGAGGGGGAGGAGGAGGCACAGCAAACACGAGGCACAACATCCTCTATGACCAACCGTAGCACTAGCCAGTCCAAGGCATCAGATGTCAGAGCTGCTCCGGTGCAGAGCGCTGTTGTCTCAAAGCACACACTCAGGAACTCTGTTGTCTGGGAGTTCTTTAAGAAATGTGCAGCAGAGCGCACCGTTGCTATTTGTAATCTATGTCAGATGAGGCTGAAGCGTGGGAAAGACACCGGACACTTGGGTACCACGTGCTTGAGGCGACATATGAGCACCTGCCACACATCCCGTTGGCGCAAAACTTTGCGTAGGTCCTCCTCCTCCTCATCTGTCTCTACCTGCACTGTATGTCCTGCCATGTCATTGCCTGCTACAACCTCCACTGACAGGGATGATGCTACAATAATGGATGTACCAGCTCCTTCCTCACAATGTGACATCATCCCATCAGCTGAAGATTTACGCAGTCCGATTACGTTGCCGCAGCTGCTGCAGAGTAAGAAAAAATATAGTCCCAACCATCCCGAAGCACAGCATCTAAATGCCAGCTTAGCAAAATTACTCGCATTGCAGCTGCTGCCTTTCCAGCTGGTGGACTCTGCTCCCTTCCGTGAATTTGCTGAATGTGCTGTACCACAGTGGTAGGTTCCAAAACGCCATTACTTTTCACGCAAGGCCATTCCAGCACTATACCAGCACGTTGAAGACAATGTTATCCAGTCATTGGGAAAGGCAGTCAGCAACAAGGTGCATGTGACTTTAGACACGTGGTCCAGCAAGCATGGACAGGGCCGTTACATTTCCTTCACGGAACACTGGGTAACTCTGATCGCAGCTGGGAGGGATCCAAGACGGGGCTCTGTGCTGGAGCTTGTTCATCCACCACGCCTCCAGAAAGCTGCTTGTATGAGGTCTGTCTGCTCCACCACTTCTTCCTCCTCCTCCTTCTCTGTCTCTGGCGAAGTGGCAGTTAAACCGATGTGTGGCAGGGTCTACGCAATGGCTCAAGCAAAAAGATGCCATACTGTGCTTGAGCTGGTTTGTTTAGGGGACAGGAGCCACACCGGGCCAGAAATTCTGTCAGCTCTGCAGGGGCAGGTGCAGAGATGGTTAACACCACGCCAGCTTCAGCTGGGAATGATCGTCTGCGATAATGGCAGCAACCTTCTCTCCGCCCTACGCAAGGCTAAATTGACGCATGTACCATGCCTAGCACACATCCTAAATCTGGTGGTACAGCGTTTCCTAACCAAGTACCCAGGGCTGCCAGAGCTTCTCAGCCAGGCCAGAAAAGTCTGCAGCCACTTCAGAAGGTCATTCCCAGCAAGCGTTCGCCTGGCAGAAATTCAAAGAGAATTCCACCTTCCCACAAACCGTCTGATCTGTGACATGCCCACCAGGTGGAACTCGACATTAGCAATGCTGCAGCATTGGCAAAAGCAGCAGAGGGCCATCAACGAGTACTTGTGTGAGTATGGCACAAGGACAGGTTCAGGTCAACTTGGTTCCCCCCCCGCAGTGGCTGATGTTCAAGGATGCATGCACTGTACTGTCACCATTTGAGGAGGCAACGAGGATGGTGAGCAGGGACAGTGCATGCATCAGTGACACAATTCCTTTAGTGTTCCTGCTGGAGCACACTCTGCTGGGAATTATAGATGTGGCTCTAGAGGCAGAGCAGCGGGAGGAAGAGGAGGCCTTCCCTAGCTCTCAAGGCCCCAGTCTTTCCGCAGACAGCATTCCAGCGGGTCCTACTCAGATCAGGAGGAGGATGAGGAGGAGGAGGAATATTTAAGTAGTGGGGGCATTGAAGGTGGGGATTCCTCAAGGGAGGGTTTGTGTGCCCAGAAACAGAAGGACTAGTGCGTGGTTGGGAGGAGGAAGTGCACGACACGGTCATCCTCATTGACCAGGAAGACTCGGAAGCTAATGCCACCTCCAACCTACGCTGCATGGGCTCCCTAATGATGCAAAGCCTGCTAAAGGACCCCAGGATTCGTGCTATCAAGGAGAGGGATCATTACTGGTTGGCAACCCTTCTTGATCCACGATGCAAGGGGAAAGTTGCAGAGCTCATCCTGCCCGCACAGAGGGAGCACAGGATGGAAAAACTTGAGGACGCTCTAAAGCGACACTTGTGTAACACCTTTCCAGGCACTGGTAGATTACCAAGTGCTGACACACGTGCTTCTGAGGCTGCGGGTGATCAGAGGAATAGTGGTGAAGGCCAGGGCCGCTTGACTGATGCTTTTTTAAATTTTTTTAGTCCTCGACGCCCAGGGACATCAAATGTAGGCACCCATTGCCAGCGTCTTCACCATATGGTGCAGGACTAAGTAGGGGCAAGGGCAGACCTGGATACCTTTCCAGCAGATGATCCACTGGCTTACTGGGTGTTGAGATTGGATCACTGGCCAGAATTTAGCCAATATGCTATGCAGCTACTAGGTTGCCCTTCATCTAGTGTGCTTTCCGAAAGGATGTTCAGTGCCGCTGGAGGTTTTGTCACAGACAAAAGAGTGCGTCTGTCCACCGACTCTGTAGACCGGCTGACATTTATAAAAATGAATCAGTCCTGGATCAGCAGCTATCAATCCCCTGATGCTGACGTAATGGAATAGATCGGGGATGACCTCTTCTGCATTCACAAAACCTCCAGCACTGAACTCTTCCACAATACCACAAAAGGGTTACGGTGTGAAGGCACTTGCTGCCATGAAAGGCACAATATTTGGCTGCACTGACGCCTGTGCCAGATTTATATAATTTTAAATTTTTAAACCGCAGGGTCCAACCCTGCACTCTTCCACAATACCACAGAGGGGTTACTGTATGATGATACTTGCTGGCCTGGCATTAAAGGCACAATATCTGGGTGCACTGACGCCTTTACCAGATCAAAAACTTTTCAATATAGGACTACATGGTCCACCCCTGCATTCTTCCACAATACCACAGAGGGGTTACTGTATGATGATACTTGCTGGCCTGGCATTAAAGGCACAATATCTGGTGCACTGATGCCATTAACAGATCAAAAACTTTTCAATATTAAGACCACATGTCCACCCCTGCATTCTTCCACAATACTACAGAGGGGTTACTGTATGATGATTCTTGCTGGCCTGCATTAAAGGCACAATATCTGGGTGCACTGACGCCCATTAACAGATCAAAAACTTTTCAATATAGGACCACATGGTCCACCCCTGCATTCTTCCACAATACCACAGAGGGGTTACTGTTTGATGATACTTGCTGGCCTGGCATTAAAGGCACAATATCTGGGTGCACTGACGCCCATTACCAGATCAAAAACTTTTCAATATAGGACCACATGGTCCACCCCTGCATTCTTCCACAATACTACAGAGGGGTTACTGTATGATGATACTTGCTGGCCTGGCATTAAAGGCACAATATCTGGGTGCACTGACGCCCATTTCCAGATCAAAAACTTTTCAATATAGGACCACATGGTCCACCCCTGCATTCTTCCACAATACTACAGAGGGGTTACTGTATGATGATACTTGCTGGCCTGGCATTAAAGGCACAATATCTGGGTGCACTGACGCCCATTACCAGATCAAAAACTTTTCAATATAGGACCACATGGTCCATCCCTGCTTTCTTCCACAATACTACAGAGGAGTTACTGTATGATGATACTTGCTGGCCTGGCACCAAAGGCAGAATATCTGGGTGCACTGACGCCTTAACCAGATGCATATCTTTTTAATATAGGACCGCAAGGTTCACCCCTGCATTCTTCCACAATACCACAGAGGGGTTACTGTATGTTAGTACTTGCAGGCCTGGCACCAAAAGCACAATATCTGGGTGCACTGACGCCTTGACCAGAATCATATCTTTTCAATATAGGACCACATGGTCCACCCCTGCATTCTTCCACAATACCACAGAGGGGTTACTGTATGATAGTACTTGCAGGCCTGGCACCAAAAGCACAATATTTGGGTGCACTGCCACTGACGCCTGTATCAGATTCATATCCTCAGAGGGGTTACGGTGTGACGGCACTGTTGGGGATGCTAAAGGACCAATTTTAAAGCACCTATTGTTACTTTCATCCAAAGCCTGCATATATTTCACAATAATTTAGCCAAAAAAGTCAGTAAACTTTTCTGCGTGTACGAAAATGTCTCCTCTTTTCATACAGACCGCCGCCCCAAGCATTTGTTTATGGATAGATTAAAGGAAAAGCATTTACTGTCATATGAAACGTCATTGTTTTGTTTTTAAGTGTTTCTATACATCCTAGAAATCCGCCACTTCACGGGCAGGTTATGGGGACCTCCTAGGCACGATATTTGAAGGAATTTTTCGTTTTTATTATTAACCCTTATTTCATGGAAAACTCACTGTCCCTTTAAAAAGTTTTTTTTTAAACTTTTCGTCCTTGTTTCCTGTCCCCCAGGGCACTACCCGGACCCACATACACCTTGTATGGCAAATATGTAGCATATATGCCATCTTGGAGGGCACTCTAAAAACCAAATTTTCAGCCCCATTGACTTGCATTGGGTTCGAGTTCGGGTTCGGGTTCGGACCCGAACAAATGGGAAGTTCGTGTTCGGGTTCGAACCGAACTCGGGGGGTGTTCGGCTCATCCCTAATTCTGCACTTGCGCAGCCCGAGATCGAAAGGCCTAAAAGCCAAGTCTGTGACTTTCCTCGCTCACTCCCCTGAGTCCAAAGGACAATAGGAGGCCATGGAAGACAGAATGTCACAAGGCCAGGGTGTCCGAGGGCCAAGCAAGGCAGACAGAGCCATAGTTACATAGTTACATAGTTATATAGGCTAAAAAAAGACATGCGTCCATCGGGTTCAGCCTCTCCCACATAACCTACTGCTGTTGATCCAAAAGAAGGCAAAAAACCCAGTCTGAAATGCTTGCCAATATGCAACATACTGGGAAAAAATTCCTTCTTGACCCCAGAATGGCAGTCAGATTTCTCCTTGGATCAAGAAGCTTTTACCCACATTAAATATTATAACCCTTAATATTCTGTGTCTGCAGGAAGTCATCTAGTCGTTTTTTAAAAGTCTGTACAGACTCTGACCCAACCACCTCAACAGGCAGAGAATTCCACAGCTTTATTGTTCTCACCGTAAAATAACCCTTCCTATGCTTTAAGCTAAATTTTCTTTCTTCCAGTCTAAATGGATGACCCCTTGTCCTGTGTATAGTCCTGTTAATGAATAGGTTATCAGACAATGGTTGATAATGGCCCCGTATATATTTATATAAGGTTATCAGATCCCCTCTAAGGCGCAGTTTCTCTAAACTAAACAGGTTTAAGCTTGTTAATCTTGCCTCATAACTTAACCCTTCCAATCCCCTTATTAATTTAGTTGCCCGTCTCTGCACTTTTTCTAACGCTATAATATCTTTTTTTAAGACCGGTGCCCAAAATTGCACGGCATATTCAAGGTGCGACCTGACCATTGATTTATACAGAGGCAAAATTATGTTTTCATCCCGTGAGTGAACTCCCCTTTTAATGCATGCCAATACTTTGCTTGACTTGGCGGCTGCTGTTTGACATTGCACATTGTTACTTAGTTTGAAGTCTATGATTATTCCCAAATTCTTCTCCTGCTTGGATTTCCCTAACTCCGTACCATTTAGGGTATAAATTACTTGTGTGTTCTTCACTCCAAAGTGCATAACTTTGCATTTATCTACATTAAATTTCATCTGCCATTTAAGTGCCCAGTCCCCCAATCTATCTAAATTCCTCTGTAGCGAAGTAACATCCTGCTCACATTGTATTACTTTTCCTAGTTTTGTGTCATCTGCAAACACTGATACATGACTTTCAATGCCTATCTCAAGGTCATTTATAAATAATTTGAATAGTATTGGTCCTATAACAGACCCCTGAGGGACACCGCTTACCACTGGTGTCCATCTTGAAAATGTACCATTTATGACCACTCTCTGTACCCTATCTTTTAGCCAGTTTTCTATCCAAGAACAAGTATTTTCATCTAGACCAATTTTTCTTAATTTAAATAGTAACCTTTTGTGTGGAACTGTGTCGAAAGCTTTGGCAAAATCTAAGTAAATCACATCCACTGCGACCCCCTGATCTATACTTCTACTTACTTCCTCATAGAACGTAATTAGGTTAGTCTGACATGATCTGTGTTTCATGAAACCATGCTGATTTTTGCCAATAACATTATACCTCCTAATAAAGTCCTGAATATTATCCCTTAGTAACCCCTCAAATACTTTCCCAGCCACAGATGTTAAGCTCACAGGTCTATAATTCCCAGGCACAAATTTTAAACCTTTCTTAAATATAGGGACCACGTCAGCTTTTCTCCAATCCTCTGGTACTATTCCTGAAAGAAAAGAATCTTGAAAGATTAAGAACAGAGGTTTACATATTTCAACACATAGCTCTCTCAGTACTCGCGGGTGAATTCCATCTGGCCCTGGGGCTTTATTCACATTCACATTGTTTAATTTCTGCAAAACCTTGTCCTGAGTCAACCAGTCACTTTGTATTAGTAAGTTTTTATTAATGAATTGCATGTCTCCTGTTATAGGTTTCTCTTTGATAAATACTGAAGAAAAATAATCATTTAAAATTTCTGCCTTATCCTGATCTTCAGTTAACAATAACCCTGACTCAGATTTTAGTGAACCTACATTTTCACTCTTGGGTTTTTTAGAATTTATGTACCTAAAGAATCTTTTAGGGTTGGTCTTGCTCTCTTTGGCTATTTTTTTTTTTCATTTTCTAGTTTAGCCCATCTAATCGCATTTTTAAATGCTTTATTGGCTGCCCTATATGCTTTATAGGATGCCTCAGATTTATCAGATTTAAAAGCTTTAAATGCCTTCTTTTTATTTTTCATTTCCTTAGTTACCTTCCTACCAAGCCACATTGGTTTCAGTCTGTTTCTTTTATATTTATTAACCAGTGGAATATATTGAGACGTGTACTTTTCTAGTGTTAGTTTAAAGATATTCCACTTATCCTCAGTGTTTTTCCCAGTGGCACACCTTGGGCAGCCCAAAAATTGCAAAAAAAAGGAGGGGGAGGGAATGAGAGGCAGTGACCATCAAAAGGGAAGCCTGTGCCAACACTACAAGTGTCCCAAAAGCACAAAGACAAGGCACAAAAAGCAAAAGCCACCAGAAAGTAAAAAAAAAAAAAAGTCCTCAAAAAATGTCTCAGGAATGTAAAGGCAAATGGTGAGAGGAGGTGTCATCAGCACCAAATAAACACACGTGTTGATCCCGATGAGAGGCCTGCATGCAAGCGGGTGTATGAGGGGAGGAGAGGTGGGGGCATCAGCCAGTGTCTCAGAGTATAGGGACAAACAGGGCCACCAGCACACCAGAGACACTGTGAAGGACACGCCGGACAGGGAGCCTCCCGGCACCTCCATTATCAGTTCCCTCAGGACTGTGGGTCCAAAAGCCACTCCACACCTCACCAACTGGCAGTCCGATCACCCCAGACATCTCCATCGTTACAGGCGTCTTGAGGAAATCCTCCACACCCATCTCTGCGACCACTGCAGCAACGTCCCACTAGTGTCCACTAGTTAACGTGTGCCGCACATCATTTGCTGCTGCAGGACTGCCTGATTCAGCCCATCCTCCAGCAGCCAATGATTTGCGCCACGTGTCAGCTGCATAGATGGACCGGAGGAGGGGCCCGCTGCAGTAGTCAGCTAGTGGGGCGTACTAGTATGCCCCAGAGGGCATTGAAGCCCTCCAGCCGGGTGCCACCCACCCGGCTGGAAAGGATTAACCTGCTGTTTTCAATGATCTCTCGACCATATGCAACTATCAGCCAGCTGCCCCCAGCCAGGCACACGTTTGAAATACCTTCTGTGATCTCTGCATAAGGTGTTTCAAACTTATGAGCAGCCAAAAATACTGGCAAATTTTCCACCCCCGGCTGGGGCCCCCTAAGACAATCACCTGACTTGCCTTATGGATAACAACGGCTCTGAACCTTATACACACGGCGTGCACAGCTCATGGCATTCGGGTGTGCACCAATGGAACATTTATAAATTGAAAACTTATGTTTAGAGGGTTTCACACAAAGTGAACATTTTTTATTAGAAATTACAAACCTGTAATCAGAGATAGTCAGGTTTGATGCTATTTGTGATAGACTGGACCGTCACTGTGTGGCTTGGAGGGATTTATGAGTGGGCCTCCTACCGAGTGATTGTGGCCCTGGATGGATTCAAGGCTATTTACAGTCAAAATGTACTATCAGACGGAATGCCAGGGCCAAGGGGGTCTGCAGTGCAGTATTGCACCTATAGTGGACAGGTGACCCTTCCATAACCGAGACGCTGGAACGGCTCCTCGGACTGCTGAGGCATAGCGTGACACCCTCCGTATCCATAGTCGTCACAAATGCGGTACTTGTAGCCGGGTTCAAGGAACCTTTTTCGGCTACCTGGACTTTAGCCTGGCTGGGTTAAAATGAACATATTACTTTTAAAAAGAAGTCTATTTCCCTCAGGAACCTACATGCTCTAAAATGGCGTTTGGAAAGAAATTATGCCCCTATATAAATTTCATCCCTTCTACCCATCCTCCTCTCTTGGTATTGTGTGTTAATCAGATTATGGCAGGGCATTTAGGCAAAAAGGTGTGGAGATGCATCCCGGTTGGATGTGTAAGGAGGGGCTGCCTGCATGTCATAATTCCCTTATGTTTTTCAACTACAGTTTCTGTTTGAATGTACAAGTGTCCAGTTTCCATTGTTTCTCAGTTGTCCCCTACCCCCTCTAGGGCAAGGCTAAGGGGTATGTCCCTAAATGTGATTGGTCTGTTCAGATTTATTATCTAGGTTTGTCAAAGGGGATTGTCCCTGCCAGTGCCTGTAAAGTGTATGTCCTTTGTTTCAAAAACCAGTTGATCCTTGTGTTTTAAACCCTCTACATTTGTGTTGTCCAGTGATTGGGTTAAGGGCTGGTTGTGGTGAATCTGCCTGCTGGGAGTGAGTTTAGAGGGCAGGAGACACTGGTTTGGCGGAGATACTCAGTCGGGGTATCAGGGTCCGTCACACTATTCATCATGAAGCAGATAAGAGACATCTAAAATGTCTTCTAGGAGGTGAAATGGGACCTCTTCACCCAACATTTGGGCACACCCCCTATAACGCCTTGAAAGAGCAGTGGATTCACTATATACATTCTTCCTTTAGGGATTGTGGGCTATGTAGTCGCCTTTGGGCACTCTATGATCTGTATCATGATCTGTATGTTCTCGCTTATATACATGTAAATATAATGTGGTGCTATTTGAAAGCCATTTTACTTATGTGGTTTCACTGTTTGCTTAGATGTGTTGCGGGGGCTGGCTTCCCGGTGCTGCTGTGCGATTCCGGGTCTCACACTTGTGACGTCACCATACAGTACATGAGGGTTAGAATGGGGCCACACTGCTTGGTAAGTGGGTATTTTAAACATCACTTGTTATGTGTCATTTACCTTGAAAAAAGTTCCAGTAGGAACTGAAACGTTGGTCATGAACAAATATTGAATAATAACATTTTTGTCAGTGGTGCGGATTACTCTTTGGATATATATATTCCATGTGTGTCATGCACTCACACTGTAGTTCCCATTCAAATTCACCGCCCGGTGCTCCGTCGTTTGGCATCAAAGTAACATATCTAGATGTAGAAAATCTGTTCTGAGGAAAGTTCCTGGGTGGAGCTGAAACGGCAACTCTTGTTTTAATAGATTAACCCAATAAAGGAACATTTTAGCCTTTGAGTGCCGTATATAAATATATTGAAAACCAGGGAGAGAGCACTCCAGTCAAACACATTCAAAAACCTGCAACAACAGCTTCATGCATGGGTGCATAATACCAGATTTTACCACATGGTGAAAAATTCTTAAATCTAAGCTTTGTTGAATAAAATGGTGGAAATTTGGTTCGCAATGAACGGCCGTGAATTGCTTAAGCCTGCCAACAGCGTCAATGTAATCCACCCTCTGGCAGGTCCTACTATGCAAACCTAATGACTGCCCATCATGGGATAAACTCACTAACTGAGGAACAGGTCCTTTGGAGCTCCTGCAGAACAAGGTTAAATAGAACTTGGAGGAGGAGTTCCTGTGGCAGGGAGGAGTGCTTACCCAAGGGATTCATATAGAAAACACATGGGGGGTAGCACTCAACCTAAACTAAGCATTCAGTGCGGGTGCATCTTTTGTTTGTATTTTATTTTTGAGATGCACCCGCACTGAATGCTTAGTTTAGGTTGAGTGCTACCCCCCCATGTGTTTTCTATATGAATCCCTTGGGTATGCAGTTGTACCCCTCCCTGCCACAGGTACTCCTCCTCCAGGTTCTATATAATCTTGATCTGCGGGAGCTCCAGCAAAGGACCTGATCCTCAGTGAGTTTATCCCATGATGGGGAGTCATTAGGTTTGCAGAGTAAGACCTGCCAGAGGGTGGATTACATTGACGCTGTTGGCAGGCTTAAGCAATTCATGGCCATTCATTGCGAACTAAATTTCCACCATTTTATTCAACAAAGCTTAGATTTAAGAATTTTCCAACATGTGGTAAAAGTTGATATTATGCACCCATGCATGAAGCTGTTGTTGCAGGTTTTTTGAATGTTTGACTGGAGTGCTCTCTCCCTGGTTTTGTTTATAAATATATATATATATATAAATCACGAGTATAGCAGTCTGTAGTGATACCTTTTTTATTGGACTAACGTTACATTTAAAATACAAGCTGATCCTCCCTTCATCAGGTGTAGAAGCTTACTGAAACACCTGACGAAGGGAGGATCACTCTCGAAAGCTTGTATTTTAAATGTAACATTAGTCCAATAAAAAAGGTATCACTACAGACTACTATACTCGTGATTTTGGAATCTGGACTAGCACGGACTATCTAATCTACTATCTAATCTACTATATATATATATATATATATATACACACACACATATTCACGCACCCTTATGCAATATATATATACACATTATATCTACACACACACACACCGCACATTTACATCCATCCATATACATATGCACTCCACACACATACCAACACACACACACATACCGTACATACACACAGATCTGTATACACTTCATGCAAACACGTAAATATACACACACCACATATACAAACACACTGAGGTATATACACAACACACCATAAAATGCATACATACAAATACTGTATTTGCTCCTCACCTGGACTCAACTGCCTGAGGCGTGGCACATTTAAGGCTATATTTAAAAAAAAATGAAGGGTAAAGATTCTGGTACACAAGGGTGAAAAACCTTTTGGTTGTTCCTGAAAAACAAAAACTCTTGGTAATATGAGGATGGATTACAATGAAAAGGAAATAAGTAAATGAATGGCTGTTTTTTTAAATTATTCTTTAGGATTTATATTTGTCTAATAATAAACAAATTGGATAATTACAAGTTTGTGAATAATAACGTACACCAGTTATGAAAACACAAAACCCTCTGGATTTAACATTACATTTATCAATTGAAAATCTTCCAAAGAATAAAGGGTTACCGTTTTTAATTTCTACGGTTTTAGTAACAAAGATAATGAGGGTAATTAGTACTAATTGACATGTGATAGATTTTGTGTCTCACCCATATCTGAAATTTTGCATTCCTTAACTATGCAGCAATTATTTACTCTGGACAGTAATTCCAGGTGTCTACCCGTTTTGACGTAAAATAACAGAACGTGCAATCTGTACGCTCTTATGCAGATTATGAAGTTGCAATGAGTACATTTGCATACTGACTGGGTGAGATGATTAATCCTATTATTTAGGATTTTACTCCACCATGAGTGTTTCAATCTCTGACCACATCCAATTTGCTGCTGGCTGTTCCAGCAGTACAGGGGTTATATTTAACTTGCTTTCTCACAAAAACTCATTAATGTCTTCTAGACGAACATCTGGGCCCAGACACACTGAGGTACAAAAGTGTCTAAATAATGCATTAAAGTACTCTCGACTTGTTTGTTTCTCCTCTTTTACTTTAATGAAGTGGAGTTTAAGAGCAGCAAGTTGTGATCGCTTGTTACCACAGGAGGATAATTCAGGCGCCTGCACTTAGAGATAGATAGATACCTGCCTCGGGAATTACCAAAAAAATGTCTCATAATGCACTTCTGGTGTTGAGACGAGCAGCAATTTGAGGTTAATGATTTCATTTCACAGATAAACAAAGAGAAAGTGTTAAGAAAGATACTGAGAGTATTAATAGAAGCTTAGATTTCAGATGAAGATATTCTACTTATAATATAGGCCTAGATTACATACAGGGCTATTCACTAAAGGGTGAAATTCAGGAGTGGCAGGAGAAGAGAACAATCTAGAACAAATAGCTGATTTGGAAAGTGAGATAAATGGGAGAATTTTTCTGGTTTAGCTATTATGACCTAGTATTTTCACTTCTCCTGAGTTTCGCCTTTAGTGAATAGACCTGATACTGAACGTTAACTGTAGCATTTGGATATGTACTGTAAGTGTTAACGCTAGTATAAGTGACTTAAAGCACGCCCTCCACAGTACATTCCTGACACTAAACACTGTAAAAATCCATTAGCGCATTGGTGATTGCGCTAGCTTTAAGTACTATTAAGTACTTTGCCAATCCTATACTTAATATGGGGAGCACATTCAATAATTAGCGTTTGGATAAGTAAGGTTTTACATAGTGCTAACACTAATTAATGCACCGATGCGCAAACCTAATATTTAGCTGCTCCTAAAAGCTGGTGCTAAATGATTCTGCTATTGCACCCCCTAAACCCCCTCCCAAATAAATCAGATATTCACCTCAGAGCGGTGGCCAATTCGCCACTTCTCCTGGTTGCCAGGAATGTAATATGGAGCACATACGTTAAACACACTTATCCCGGGGGTTGGACTAGAAAGGCAAGTCATGTACTAATTAGGTTTGAGCCGAACACGTCCGAGTTCGGGTTCGTATTCGAACCCGAACTTTCCAAATGTTCAGATCCGAACCCGAACCCGAACTCGAACTCCATACAAGTCAATGGGGCTGAAAATTCGTTTTTTAGAGTGCCCTCCAAGAGGGCTTATATGCTAGATATTTGCCATAAAAGGTGTATGGGGGTCCGGGTAGTGCCCTGGGGGACAGGAAACAAGGACAAAAAGTAAAAAAAAAAACATTTTTAAAGGGACAGTGAGTTTTCCATGAAATAAGGGTTAAAAATAAAAATGAAAAATTCCTTCAAATATCGTGCCTAGGAGGTCCCCATAACCTGCCCGTGAAGTGGCAGATTTCTAGGATGTATGGAAACACTTAAAAACAAAAAAATGATGTTTCAAATGACGGTAAATGTTTTTCCTTTAATCTATCCATAAACAACTGCTTGGGGCGGCAGTCTGTATGAAAAGAGGAGACATTTTCGGACACATAGAAAAAAAATTGTGATTTTTTGGCTAAATTATTGTGAAACTTATGCAGGCTTTGGATGTAAGTAACAATAGGTAATTTAAAATTGGGCCTTTAGCGTCGGCAACAGTGCCGTCACACCGTAACCCCTCTGAGGATATGAATCTGATACAGGCGTCATTGGCAGTGCACCCAAATATTGTGCTTTTGGTGCCAGGCCAGCAAGACTGCCAGGCCAGTGTCATGCCTGCTGGTGCTCCTGCAGTGCGGCCTTCCCAATAGAGAGGGCGCCAGTCTCTGAATCAGGCCACTTTGAATGCCGCACCTGGTCAGGGATCTAGGCCTTTAAATATCAGTCACTGACTGTGCTCTGGGCCCTGACGTGGTTATTTCTAGCCCTCAGCGCGTGTCTATAGCTTATGCATATTGGTTTTCTGGTTTGACTTCTGGCTTGTATTGACTGTGTTTTCTGTAATTATCCCTTGGCATATGTTTATCTCGTGTACCGACCTCTGGCTTGTTATTACTATGATATCTCTCCTGTCCCTGATCTGTACTTCTATGTATTTTAGATTAGTACCTGGCCATTCTAAGGACCAGCTTCTCAGTTTAGGGTTCTTTCTTGCCTTTCTGGGTTTTGTCTGCATGCTGGGTGACTCTATATCCTTACAGCCAGCATGTACTATCATACAGTAACCCCTCTGTAGTATTGTGGAAGAATGCAGGGCTGGACCATGTGGTCCTATCTTAAAAAGATATGCATCTGTTAAAGGCGTCAGTGCACCCAGATATTGTGCTTTTGGTGCCAGGCCAGCAAGTACTATCATACAATAACCCCTCTGTGGTATTGTGGAAGAATGCAGGGGTGGACCATGTGGTCCTATATTAAAAAGAAATGATTCTGGTCAAGGCATCAGTGCACCCAGATATTGTGAATTTGGTGCAAGACTGCCAGGCCAGCAAGTATCATCATACAGTAACCCCTCTGTGGTATTGTGGAAGAATGCAGGGGTGAACCTTGCGGTCCTATATTTTAAAAGATATGAATCTGGTCAAGGCGTCAGTGCACCCAGATATTGTGCCTTTGGTGCCAGACTGCCAGGCCAGCAAGTACAATCATACAGTAACCCCTCTGTGGTATTGTGGAAGGATGCAGGGGTGGACCATGTGGTCCTATATTAAAAAGATATGCATCTGTTAAAGGCGTCAGTGCACCCAGATATTGTGCTTTTGGTGCCAGGCCAGCAAGTACTATCATACAGTAACACCTCTGTAGTATTGTGAAAGAGTGCAGGGTTGGACCCTGCGGTTCAAAAAATTAAAATGTTATAAATCTGGCACAGGCGTCATTGCAGCCAAATATTGTGCCTTTCATGGCAGCAAGTGCATTCACACTGTAACCCTTTTGTGGTATTGTGGAAGAGTTCAGTGCTGGAGGTTTTGTGAATGCAGAAGACATCCCCGATCTATTCTGTTACGTCACCATCAGGGGATTGATAGCTGCTGATCCAGGACTGATTCATTTTTATAAATGTCAGCCGGTCTACAGAGTCGGACAGACGCACTCTTTTGTCTGTGACAAAACCTCCAGCGGCACTGAACGTCCTTTCAGAAAGCACGCTAGATGAAGGGCAACTTAGTAGCTGCATAGCATATTGGCTAAGTTCTGGCCAGTGATCCAATCTCAACACCCAGTAAGCCAGTGGATCATCTGATAGAAAGGTATCCAGGTCTGCCCTTGCCCCTAGGTAGTCCTGCACCATATGGTGAAGACGCTGGCAATGGGTGCCTACATTTGACGTCCCTGGGCATCGTGGACTAAAAAAATAAAAAAATGCATCAGTCAAGCGGCCCTGGCCTTCACCACTATTCCTCTCATCATCCGCAGCCTCAGAAGCACGTGTGTCATCACTTGGTAACCTACCAGTGCCTGGAAAGGTGTTACACAAGTGTCGCTTTAGAGCGTCCTCAAGTTTTTTCATCCTGTGCTCCCTCTGTGCGGGCAGGATGAGCTCTGCAACTTTACCCTTGTATCGTGGATCAAGAAGGGTTGCCAACCAGTAATGATCCCTCTCCTTGATAGCACGAATCCTGGGGTCCTTTAGCAGGCTTTGCATCATTAAGGAGCCCATGCAGCGTAGGTTGGAGGTGGCATTAGCTTCCGAGTCTTCCTGGTCAATGAAGATGACCCCATCGTGCACTTCCTCCTCCCAGCCACGCACTAGCCCTTGTGTTTCTGGGCACACGAAACCCGCCCTTGAGGAATCCCCACCTTCAATGCCCCCACTACTTAAATATTCCTCCTCCTCATCCTCCTCCTGTCTGATCTGAGTAGGACCCGCTGGAATGCTGTCTGCGGAAAGACTGGGGCCTTGAGAGCTAGGGAAGGCCTCCTCTTCCTCCCGCTGCTCTGCCTCTAGAGCCACATCTATAAATCCCCGTAGAGTGTGCTCCAGCAAGAAAACACTAAAGGAATTGTGTCACTGATGCATGCACTGTCCCTGCTCACCATCTTCGTTGCCTCCTCAAATGGTGACAGTACAGTGCATGCATCCTTGATCATCAGCCACTGCGGGGGGGGAACCAAGGTGACCTGAACCTGTCCTTGTGCCATACTCACACAGGTACTCGTTGATGGCCCTCTGCTGCTTGTGCAGACGCTGCAGCATTGCTAATGTCGAGTTCCACCTGGTGGGCATGTCACAGATCAGACGGTTTGTGGGAAGGTGGAATTCTCTTTGAATTTCTGCCAGGCTAACGCTTGCTGGGTATGACCGTCTGAAGTGGCTGCAGACTTTTCTGGCCTGGCTGAAAAGCTCTGGCAACCCTGGGTACTTGGTTAGGAAACGCTGTACCACTAGATTTAGGACGTGTGCTAGGCATGGTACATGCGTCAATTTACTCTTGCGTAGGGCGAAGAGAAGGTTGCTGCCATTATCACAGACGATCATTCCCAGCTGAAGCTGGCGTGGTGTTAACCATCTCTGCACCTGGCCCTGCAGAGCTGACAGAATTTCTGGCCCGGTGCGGCTCCTGTCCCCTAAACAAACCAGCTCAAGCACAGTATGGCTTCTTTTTGCTTGAGCCATTGCGTAGACCCTGTCAGGTGTCATTTTAACTGCCACTTCGCCAGAGACAGAGAAGGAGGAGGAGGAGGAAGAGGGAGAAGTGGTGGTTGTGCAGCAGACAGACCTCATACAAGCAGCTTTCTGGAGGGGTGGTGGATGAACAAGCTCCAGCACAGAGCCCCGTCTTGGATCCCTCCCAGCTGCAATCAGAGTTACCCAGTGTGCCGTGAAGGAAATGTAATGACCCTGTCCATGCTTGCTGGACCACGTGTCTAAAGTCATATGCACCTTGTTGCTGACTGCCTTTCCCAATGACTGGATAACATTGTCTTCCACGTGCTGGTATAGTGCTGGAATGGCCTTGCGTGAAAAGTAATGGCGTTTTGGAACCTGCCACTGTGGTACAGCACATTCAGCAAATTCACGGAAGGGAGCAGAGTCCACCAGCTGGAAAGGCAGCAGCTGCAATGCGAGTAATTTTGCTAAGCTGGAATTTAGACGCTGTGCTTGGGGAATGTTGGGACTATATTTTTTCTTACGCTGCAGCAGCTGTGGCAACGTAATCTGACTGCGTAAATCTTCAGCTGCTGGGATGATGTCACATTGTGAGGAAGGACCTGGTGCATCCATTACTGTAGGATCATCCCTGTCAGTGGAGGTTGTAGGCATTGACATGGCAGGACATACAGTGGGGGTAAAGACAGATGAGGAGGAGCTACGCAAAGTTTTGCACCAACGGAATGTGTGGCAGGATGTCATATGTCACCTCAAGCATGTGGTACCCAAGTGTCCGGTGTCTATCCCACGCTTCAGCCTCATCTGACATAGATTACAAATAGCAACGGTGGGGTCTGCTGCACATTTCTTAAAGAACTTCCAGCAGACAGCAGAGTTCCTGCGTGTGTGCTTTGAGACAACAGCGCTCTGCACCGGAGCAGCTCTGACATCTGATGCCTTGGACTGGCTAGTGCTACGGTTGGTCATAGAGGATGTTGTGCCTCGTGTTTGCTGTGCCTCCTCCTCCCCCTCTTCCTCACTTGATTCCTCTGTTCGATCAGGCACCCAGGTGGAGTCAGTGACCTCATCATCATTGTCATCATCATCCCCTATCTCCTCGTCACTGGAGCCAACTTGGCAGTATGCTGCAGCTGCTGGGGCAACATGAGTGCCAGTTATTTGTGTGTCATCACTGGCACCCCCTTCCTCTAGGTTGAATATACTCCCTTCCTCAACCTCAGAGATTGAATCAGAGCACTGTACTTGCTGCGCATCCTCAAGCAGCATGTCACTGTCATTGTAGTCAAACAATTCAGCTGACTCCTCCGTGTGTGATGGCGAGGCTACGGCAGGAGTAGCTGTGGACATGGAGGCTGCATTAGATGCTTTGGCAGCTGAGGTGGACTGTAAAGTACTAGAAGCCTGGCTGGCAGAGGACTCGGAGAATGAGGATGGCCTGGTTAGCCAATCCACCAAATCCTCTGTATGTTGCAGTTGCTTAAGACGACCAGCACCAGTTAGAAAGGACAAGCGTGCCCCTGCAGAGGATGCACCACGTCCACCACGACCAGAGGCACAGCCTCCGACACAGGGGCTGCTTGCCCTCTTATCTGTGTCTGGGAGCGTCTGCCTGTCCTTTTTCTTCTTTCAGACATTGTGAGTGATATATAGATTAAATATATACAGAACTCTGATTCAACTCTGGTATAAAGATTAAAGATTTAAAGAACTCTGGTATAACTCAGTGAGACACCCTGATAGCTGGCAGCCAGTGACAAGACACAGATTACAAATCTCAGACACCTCCTATAAATCAGTGAGACCCCCTGATGGGTGGCAGTGAGAAGCTACAGATTACAAGTCTCAGAAACCTCTTAGAAATCAGTTAGACCCCTTGATGGGTGGCAGTGAAAGCTCTTATAAATCAGTGATACCCCTTGATGGGTGGCAGTGAAACCTCCTATAATCAGTGAGACCCCTTGATGGGTTGGCAGTGAAACCCTATAAATCAGTGAGACCCCTTGATGGGTGGCAGTGAAAAGCCACAGATTACAAATCTCAGAAACCGCTTATAAATCAGTGAGACCCTTTGATGGGTGGCAGTGAAACCTCTTATAAATCAGTGAGACCCCTTGATGGGTGGCAGTGAGAAGCCACAGATTACAAGTCTCAGAAACCTCTTATAAATCAGTGAGACCCCTTGATGGGTGGCAGTGAAAAGCCACAGATTACAAATCTCAGAAACCTCTTATAAATCAGTGAGACTCCTTGATGGCTGTCAGTGAAACCTCCTATAAATCAGTGAGACCCCTTGATGGGTGGCAGTGGAACCTCCTATAAATCAGTGAGACCTCCTGATGGGTGGCAGTGAGAAGCCACAGATTACAAGTCTCAGAAACCTCTTATAAATCAGTGAGACCCCTTGATGGGTGGCAGTGAAACCTGTTATAAATCAGTCAGACCCCTTGATGGGTGGCAGTGAAACCTCTTCTAAATCAGTGATACCCCTTGATGGGTGGCAGTGAAACCTCCTATAAATCAGTGAGACCCCTTGATGGGTGGCAGTGAAACCTCCTATAAATCAGTAAGACCCCTTGATGGGTGGCAGTGAAAAGCCACAGATTACAAATCTCAGAAACCGCTTATAAATCAGTGAGACCCTTTGATGGGTGGCAGTGAAACCTCTTATAAATCAGTGAGACCCCTTGATGGGTGGCAGTGAGAAGCCACAGATTACAAGTCTCAGAAACCTCTTATAAATCAGTGAGACCCCTTGATGGGTGGCAGTGAAAAGCCACAGATTACAAATCTCAGAAACCTCTTATAAATCAGTGAGACTCCTTGATGGGTGTCAGTGAAACCTCCTATAAATCAGTGAGACCCCTTGATGGGTGGCAGTGGAACCTCCTATAAATCAGTGAGACCTCCTGATGGGTGGCAGTGAGAAGCCACAGATTACAAGTCTCAGAAACCTCTTATAAATCAGTGAGACTCCTTGATGGGTGTCAGTGAAACCTCCTATAAATCAGTGAGACCCCTTGATGGGTGGCAGTGAAACCTCCTATAAATCAGTGAGACCCCTTGAAGGGTGGCAGTGAAACCTCCTATAAATCAGTGAGACCCCTTGATGGGTGGCAGTGAGAAGCCACAGATTACAAGTCTCAGAAACCTCCTATAAATCCGTGAGACCCTATGATGGGTGGCAGCCAGTGAGAACACACGGATTATAACAATTCCCAAATATTTTGTAGAAATTAGTGACCCCCAAAATACTTGCTGGCAGTGACAAGAGACAGATCATCTCAATTCCCAGATATTTAGTAAAATTAGTGACCCCCAAAATACTGCGTGGCACTGGCTGTGTGACAAGACACAGATCACCTCAATTCCCAAATGTTTTGTATAAATTTGTGACCCCAAAATACTTGCTGGCAGTGACAAGACACAGAAGATCACCTCAATTCACAAATGTTTTAAAGAAATTTGTAACCCCCAAAATACTTGCTGGCACAGTGACAAGACACAGAAGATTACCTCAATTCACAAATGTTTTAAAGAAATTTGTAACCCCCAAAATACTTGCTGGCACAGTGACAAGACACACATCACCTAAATTCCCAGATATTTGGTAGAAAAGAGACCCCCCAGACCCCCCCAGTAGCGTGGCAGACCGGCAGTAAGAACACAGAACAACAATCTCCTATGAAATCTCCTCTCAAATGCGTAGTGAAGCTATGCGTGGAAACCTTATATAGTGTGCTGCGGGACTTAGCTCTGTGAGCCCATGATTAGGCAAAATTTGCCCAATCAGGACTCTGAGCCGTGATTGGTATACTGTTGAACCTGTCTTGCACCAGACCTGTGGTCAGGTGCAAGGCTGTAGCCAATTACGAGCTTCAGGCCAGTGGGAAAGTGCATTGTGGGCCATTGTGATGCATTATGGTCGAACTTGCTCCGAATACCCGGAAATGTTCGGAGTTCGCGATCTAACTGAACAGGCTAAGTTCGGCCCGAACTCAGAACCGTCCGAACCGAACAGCTCATCCCTAGTACTAATATGGGAAGAGCATTAAGAATGGAAAAGCAAAACATTTTGCCAACTTTGCTCTTCCATTTGTGATGTTAATAGGACATTTGGGGTTGTGCATCAAAACATCAAACAGGCGGATGATATTTTTCACTGATGGTCTTTGTCAGATAATTCAATATGACTTGGGAAATGGTTTGCCGTTCTATTGCCTGCCAAAGGGGTCTGAATTAAAATCTTGCCTGTTATACTGTTGTGGAGATAATGGTGATATTGACCAATGGGAAAATGAACTCCCCAGCAGGACACGATTAACATTGGGGGTAATGGAAGCTTCAACCAGGTCCATGTATCAAAATAGGCCCAGGGAGAAGTTACCTATGTCAGCACCAATTGCTACCAACCTAATAAGATTAATGGGATGTCGTAGAGTCAAATTGTCCCTTATACTCAGAACTTGACTTATGCTCCAACCATGACAAGCAAATATTTATATACATATGATATCTTCCAATATTACTTTCAGAAAAGAATAGAAAAAATCATTAATGATTTACAGACTCACTTCGAAAACAGATGTTAATTTTTAACTTGCTGCCTGAATTTGACAGTGCCGGATGATAAAAGAAACTGATCACATCTCCCTGGTTGCTGTATAATAACAAGCGGCGCAAACGTATATAGTAATGTGACAGCTTGCTGTGCAATTTAATAACACGTAGCAATATTAAACTCATAATAAATAATACATGGGGAATCTGTAATGACACTCAAAGCTCAGTAATGGCTTACATGGGCAGATAAAAACAATCACAACTAAGATATGTAAAAACAAGAGCATACATGGAAGATGAATAGATAGAAATATATATATATTTCTGTTACCTATTACACATATACTGTGTATATATATGCAGTCAGGTCCAGAAATATTGGGACATCGACACAATTCTAACATCTTTGGCTCTATACACCACCACAATGGAGTTGGAATGAAACAAACACAATGTGCTTTAACTGCAGACTGTCAGCTTTAATTTGAGGGTATGTATATCCAACTCAGGTGAACGGTGTAGGACTTACAGCAGTTTGCAGATGTGCCTCCCACTTGTTAAGGGACCAAAGGTAATGGAACAGAATAATAATCATAAATCAAACTTTCCCTTCTTAATACTTGGTTGCAAATCCTTTGCAGTCAATCACAGCCTGAAGTCTGGAATGCATAGACCTCACCAGATGCTGGGTTTCATCCCTGGTGATGCTCTGCCAGGCCTCTACTACAACTGTCTTCAGTTCCTGCTTGTTCTTGGGGCATTTTCCCTTCAGTTTTGTCTTCAGCAAGTGAAATGCATGCTCAATGGGATTCAGGTCAGGTGATTGACTTGGCCATTGCATAACATTCCACTTCTTCCCTTCAAAAACTCTTTGGTTGCTTTTGCAGTATGCTTTGGGTCATTGTCCATCTGCACTGTGAAGCGCCGCCCAATGAGTTGTGCAGCATTTGGCTGAATGTGAGCAGATAATATTGCCCGAAACACTTCGGAATTCATCCTGCTGCTTTTGTCAGCAGTCACATCATCAATAAATACAAGAAAACCAGTTCCATTGGCAGCCATACATGCCCACGCCATGACACTACCACCACCATGCTTCACTGATGAGGTGGTATGCTTAAGATCATGAGCAGTTCCTTTCATTCTCCATACTCTTCTCTTCCCATCACTCTGGTACAAGTTGATCTTGGTCTCATCTGTCCATAGGATCTTGTTCCAGAACTTAAAGCTTGGTGCAGGAAGGAGGGCTTTGGGTTTTTAGAGCACTGGGCTCATTTTGCACTGGGGTACAATCTGTATAGTTGTGATAGATTGCACCTGAATGGAAGAGGGTCTGCTGTGCTAGGGGAGAGGATGGTTAAAAGGTTGGAAGAGACTTTAAACTAGTGGAAGGGGGAGGGATACAGTATCTTACAAAATGGAGACAGAGCAGATAGCGGAAGGGTTTCAGTTCAGACTAAGGGGGGTGGAGTCGGGGGGATGGGTAATGTAAGAACAGTGGAGGCATGTAATGTAAAGTCGCATTCAGCATGTGTGGGTAGAGACAACATTAAATGTATGCTTGCTAATGCAAGAAGCCTTAATAACAAGATGGGGGAACTAGAGGTAATAGCATACACTAAGCAATACGACATTATAGGAATAACAGAAACGTGGTGGGACGAAACACATGACTGGGCTGTAAACTTAAACGGTTATACATTGTTTAGAAAGGATAGGAAACATAAGAAAGGGGGTGGAGTGTGTTTATATGTAAATCAGGATTTAAAGCCTAATATTACACAACTGGAAAGCGATGAGGGAAATGTGGAATCCTTATGGGTAAATATTTTGTTGGGGAATAAACAGGGAAGTCAATTATTGGTTGGCATATGCTATAAACCACCTAATATAGATAATGATGAGGAAGAACAACTGTTAGAGCAAATTAGGAAGGCTGCACATCATGGTAGCACTTTAATTATTGGAGATTTTAATTACCCGGACATTAATTGGGATAGTGGGACTAGTAATTCAGCAAAGGGAATCCGGTTCCTGAACATTTTAAATGATACCTTCATGTCACAACTGGTAGAAACACCAACTAGAGAGGATAACTGTCTGGACCTGGTTATAACAAATAATGTGGATCTTTTCTCAAATATTAATGTAAAGGAACAGTTGGGAAACAGCGACCATAATATGGTGACTTTTGAAATAAACTCAAAAAAACACATTCATAAGGGGCATGCTAAAATATATAATTTTAAAAACGCCAACTTTATTAAAATAAAGGAAGCTCTCAATGTCATTGACTGGCAGAAACTCTTTCACGGGAAAAACACTGAGGATAAGTGGAATATTTTTAAACTAACACTAGAAAAGTACACGTCTCAATATATTCCACTGGTTAATAAATATAAAAGAAACAGACTGAAACCAATGTGGCTTAGTAGGAAGGTAACTAAGGAAATGAAAAATAAAAAGAAGGCATTTAAAGCTTTTAAATTTGATAAATCTGAGGCATCCTATAAAGCATATAGGGCAGCCAATAAAGCATGTAAAAATGCGATTAGATGGGCTAAACTAGAAAATGAAAAAAAAATAGCCAAAGAGAGCAAGACCAACCCTAAAAGATTCTTTAGGTACATAAATTCTAAAAAAAAACCCAAGAGTGAAAATGTAGGTTCACTAAAATCTGAGTCAGGGCTATTGTTAACTGAAGATCAGGATAAGGCAGAAATTTTAAATGATTATTTTTCTTCAGTATTTATCAAAGAGAAACCTATAACAGGAGACATGAAATTCATTAATAAAAACTTACTAATACAAAGTGACTGGTTGACTCAGGACAAGGTTTTACACAAATTAAACAATGTGAATGTTAATAAAGCCCCAGGGCCAGATGGAATTCACCCGCGAGTACTAAGAGAGCTATGTGTTGAAATATGTAAACCTCTGTTCTTAATCTTTCAAGATTCTTTTCTTTCAGGAATAGTACCAGAGGATTGGAGAAAAGCTGACGTGGTCCCTATATTTAAGAAAGGTTTAAAATTTGTGCCTGGGAATTATAGACCTGTGAGCTTAACATCTGTGGCTGGGAAAGTATTTGAGGGGTTACTAAGGGATAGTATTCCGGAATTTATTGGGAGGTATAATGTAACTGGCAAAAATCAGCATGGTTTCATGAAACACAGATCATGTCAGACTAACCTAATTATGTTCTATGAGGAAGTAAGTAGAAGTATAGATCAGGGGGTCGCAGTGGATGTGATTTACTTAGATTTTGCCAAAGCTTTCGACACAGTTCCACACAAAAGGTTACTATTTAAATTAAGAAAAAATGGTCTAGATGAAAATACTTGTTCTTGGATAGAAAACTGGCTAAAAGATAGGGTACAGAGTGTGATCATAAATGGTACATTTTCAAGATGGACACCAGTGGTAAGTGGTGTCCCTCAGGGGTCTGTTATAGGATCAATACTATTCAATTTATTTATAAATGACCTTGAGATAGGCATTGAAAGTCATATATCAGTGTTTGCAGATGACACAAAGCTAGGAAAAGTAATACAATGTGAGCAGGATGTTACTTCGCTGCAGAGGGATTTAGATAGATTGGGGGACTGGGCACTTAAATGGCAGATGAAATTTAATCTAGATAAATGCAAAGTTATGCACTTTGGAGTGAAGAACACACAAGCAATTTATACCCTAAATGGCACGGAGTTAGGGAAATCCAAGCAGGAGAAGGATTTGGGAATAATCATAGACTTCAAACTAAGTAACAATGTGCAATGTCAAACAGCAGCCGCCAAGGCCAGCAAAGTACTGGCATGCATTAAAAGGGGAGTTCACTCACGGGATGAAAACATAATTTTGCCTCTGTATAAATCAATGGTCAGGCCGCACCTTGAATATGCCGTGCAATTTTGGGCACCTGTCTTAAAAAAAGATATTATATCGCTAGAAAAAGTGCAGAGACGGGCAACTAAATTAATAAGGGGGATGGAAGGGTTAAGTTATGAGGAAAGACTAACAAGCTTAAACCTGTTTAGTTTAGAGAAAAGGCGCCTTAGAGGGGATCTGATAACCTTATATAAATATATACGGGGCCATTATCAACCATTGTCTGATAACCTATTCATTAACAGGACTATACATAGGACAAGGGGTCATCCATTTAGACTGGAAGAAAATTTAGCTTAAAGCATAGGAAGGGTTATTTTACGGTGAGAACAATAAAGCTGTGGAATTCTCTGCCTGTTGAGGTGGTTGGGTCAGAGTCTGTACAGACTTTTAAAAAACGACTGGATGACTTCCTGCAGACACAGAATATTAAGGGTTATAATATTTAATATGTGGGTAAAAGCTTCTTGATCCAAGGAGAAATCTGACTGCCATTCTGGGGTCAAGAAGGAATTTTTTCCCAGTATGTTGCATATTTCAGACTGGGTTTTTTGCCTTCTTTTGGATCAACAGCAGTAGGTTATGTGGGAGAGGCTGAACCCGATGGACGCATGTCTTTTTTCAGCCTATATAACTATGTAACTATGTAACTATGTAACTGTGAAGGCTTTGTTAGGTGTTGTTTGGCAAACTCGAATCTGGCCTTCGTGTTTTTGAGGGTCACCAATGGTTTACATCTTGTGGTGAACCCTCTGTATTCACTCTGGTGAAGTCTTCTCTTGATTGTTGACTTTGACACACATACACCTACCTCCTGGAGAGTGTTCCTGATCTGGCCAACTGTTGTGAAGGGTGTTTTCTTCACCAGGGAAAGAATTCTTCGGTCATCCACCACAGTTGTTTTCCATGGTCTCCCGGGTCTTTTGGTGTTGCTGAGCTCACCGGTGCATTTCTTCTTTTTGAGAATGTTCCAAACAGTTGTTTTGGCCACACCTAATGTTCTTGCTATCACTCTGATGGGTTTATTTTGTTTCTTCAGTCTAATGATGGCTTGCTTCACTGATTGTGACAGCTCTTTGGATCTCATATTGAGAGTTGACATCAACAGATTCCAAATGCAAATAGCACACTTGAAATGAACTCTGGACCTTTTATCTGCACATTGTAATTGGGGTAATGAGGGAATATCACACACCTGGCCATGGAACAGCTGAGAAGCCAATTGTCCCATTACCTTTGGTCCCTTAACAAGTGGGAGGCACATCTGCAAACTGCTGTAAATCCTACACCGTTCACCCTAGTTGGATGTACATACCCTCAAATTAAAGCTGACAGTCTGCAGTTAAAGCACATTGTGTTTGTTTCATACCAACTCCATTGTGGTGGTGTATAGAGCCAAAGTTGTTAGAATTGTGTTGATGTCCCAATATTTCTGGACTGTATATATATATATATATATGTGTGTTTATTATTGCAGAAGCCACTTGCACATCACAGCAATTCGATGAATTGCATCCCAGAGCTCCTGTGCCACATTCCCCATATGCAGTAATTCTGGGTAGGATATGCAAATGACATCTGTCTCACTTGTATGCATCCTGGGTCTGTTATTACACAGAACCCTAAAATCAATGCTATGCCACACTGTTGCTTTCTAGCAGAGATAAAGTTTATGCAACTGGTCAAAGCCACTCCACTAGGCTGTCTCAAATGGAAGGTGGAGGAGCCCAAGGTCTCTAAAATCCACCAGCTCTGTGATGTCGTCATGGAGGAGTGGAAGAGAACTCCAGTGGCAATCTGTGAAGCTCTGGTGAACTCCATGATCAAGAGGGTTAAGGCAGTGCTGGAAAATAAAAATGGCCACACAAAATATTGACACTTTGGGCCCAATTTGGAGTTTTTCACTTAGGGGTGTACTCACTTTTGTTGCCAACAGTTTTTGACATTAATGGCTGTGTGTTGAGTTATTTTGAGGGGCAGCAAATTTACACTGTTATACAATCTGTATACTCACTACTTTATGTTGTAGCAAAGTATCATTTCTTCAGTGTTTACACATGAAAAGATATAATAAAATATTTACAAAAATGTGAGCTGTGTACTCACATCTGTGAGATACTGTATATGTATTCCCACTCAGAACTCCTATAGGTATACCCACTCAGACCTCATATAGGTATACCCACTCAGACTTTATATGTATACCCACTTAGACCTCATATGCGTTTTGGGTATACATACGTATATTACATATATTACTGTATATATATTGGGTATACATATATTATGTCAGAGTGGGTATATACTGTATATATACACTATACAGTATATAACTGTTCCAAAGCTGCAGTTAAAAACAATCAGTTTTTCTGACCATACGAACACTATTCACAAGGTTTGATTTCATTGACACTCTGTATACAGAATGTTTGGTTTTACTATGAACCATTTTATCTGCTTTCAGAGTATTTATAGTTTTAGTAAATAAGGATATATAATCACATAGAAAGATAATCAGATAATAAAATAGTATATTATAGGCAAACGAATACCTAAATGCTGTTATATCAACCTTAAAGACACAATTCTTACATAATACACTGTTTTGTGGTTGGGTGAATAAACATGTCAATTTCCAATGGGTGCTAGGCTGAAATAGATTCTGTCATCTGTAGATGATTGAAAATCCCATTACCAATAACCCATTGAAGTTAAATGATGTGAATGTTCGAGAATTAGAAAAAGGTAGAAGAAAAACACCCATTGATGAACAGTATGTTTGTGTGGGGGCACGGTTGAACTATTGTGTTTTTTCTCTGCATTATATTCTCCCCATGTTAAAGAGTAGGGGTGAGCCGAACACCCCCGTGTTCGGTTCGCATTCGAACTCGAACAATTTCAAAAGTTCGAGTTCGAACATGAACACGAACCGAACTCAATGCAAGTCAATGGGACTCAAAAGTTCGATTTTTAGAGTGCCCTGCAAGAGGTCATATATGCAAGATATTTGCCATTAAAGGTGTATGGGGGTTTGAACATTTCATTGACATTTTGCAGACAAATGTTCCGTTTTACCATGTACCATTTTATCTGCTTTCAGAGTATTTATAGTTTTAATAAATAATTATCAAGATGCTAAATGTGGAGCCTTGTCCTTATATGTTTCTATTACTGCTATATGAGCCATCAATGCAATGAATAAGTATCTCTCTCAGGTGCTGTGCACTAGTTGTGGCTGAGGTTAAAGGCCCAGCCTTTTTTCTTCAAACACGGTGACGGGGACCTGACGCATCAGATAATTTTATAATTGGATAATGCAATAATAAACATTACGTAATGGGTTGCTCGCTAGTGCTGATACAGAATGTCACATAATTACCATAGTAGAACAGTGTTTACCATGCTACTACTCTACTGTAGTGATCTTTTTTCTTTTCTTTCTTTTTTTTGCAGTTTTTGTTTTCCTATATAATTTGTTTTAATTTAGCTAGTCTTAACAAAATTTGAAAGAAAGCAATAAGGATGTAATGTTTATTATTGCAGAAGTCATTTACACATCCCAACAATTCAGAGAACTGCTTCACAGAGCTCATGTGCTACATTCCCCATATGCAGCACGGAACTCTGGGTAAAACATGCAAATTATGTTTGCGATTTCTCATTTTTTTGCATCCTGGGTCTGTTTTCACACAGAACCCTCTTACCAGTGCCACGCAATACTAGATGGCTTTTTTTTTTTTTAGCAAAGGTCAGGTTTATGCAACTGGTCACGCAGCCACTCCTGTACAGCTGTTTTGGGCTTACTGTGCCCTCATCAGCAGAGATAGACCGTGACCAGTTGCAGTTTGATGCTTAACTCCTATTTCAAACATCAATTGCATGTCTTACTCTTAATCAGAGTTCATTTTCTGGGATGTGTAAATTACTTCTGCTATAATAAACTTTGTTATTTGCTGTGTGGAGGCTTTTAATCTCACCTTTTCCCTCCACCACAACATAAATGAGTGTGTGTGTGTATATATAGCTATATATATAGAAATCACAAGTATAGCAGTCTGTAGTGATACCTTTTTTATTGGACTAACATTACATTAGCAGGGTTATTCAAAGAGATCCGAATTGCTTGAGAAAGGTAACCGAACGCTGAAAATCAGCGTTCGGTTACCTTTCTTGGCCATTCGCTATCCAGAGAGCAGGCAATTCGCCAAATCCTGGCGAATTGCCTGAACATACGGTGCCTGTTCGGTGCCTGTTCGAGGGCAGTGAAAACCCCATGAAAAAGCACTGCTTCGGCTATTCAGATAACAAAAACCAGCAGTAAAAGGTTCCCAAAATGCCCTGTCATTTGGTGGTTTAATTCGGCAAGTTTATTCCGGAGAATCCCATAGGCTTCAATGTTAAAAATATTCCCATTTTAATTCAATATCTAATAAACTGTTCATTATAAAATTCTGCAGTAAAGAGTCTCTTTATTTATAGATTTTTTCGGATATTTTAAGCATTTTTCAGATTATTATTTTATTTTTTTATTTTTATTTTTTTTAACTTAATTTTTTTTTATTAAGTTTACTTATTTTTTCTGTAACAGCCCTCTTTATTATCATTCCCTGGACCTCATATGTAAATTTCAGACATTTTCGCTCAGTAGTTTCTTTGCAAACAGTGTTTCACTTTTCAATCATTCATGCAAACTGTTTTCCTAATTTATTCACTGCCTCTTCTGCTATGTGGAAGGCTGCGATTGGCTCCTGTTCGGGTTTTTCTGTGGTTTTCGGCAGGTTAACCCTTTCGCTGCTGAGGCATTTCCCGCCTCTGTGCTGAGGTCATTTTTACCGATTTTGCTCATCATGTTTAAACGTGTTTTGAAGACTTATTTTAGTATATGACCCAGACATATTATATTTCGTTCTTTCCGTCAGACTCGGCAGATTCATAATATGACATTATTATAAGTATACGTCATGTCCTGTCTGTATATTATAACAAAAAATGCAATAAAATATGAATTTTCAATAATTTACAACATGTAAAGTGTTTTTTTCACATTTTAACATGCGAGCAATTGCGGTTATATTTTGTATGGGTTGCGCCTGTTAAAAAAATTAGAGATGGGGTCTCGTTACATTTTTTTTTGGGGAAAATTACGTGATTTTTAACAAACGCACCGCATACAAAAATCTTTAGTGCAGCATTATTGTTCACATTATAATTGAAATGGGAACAATATTGCTGCATTAACGAACCAAAAAAAGAAAAAAAAACTTGTTTATTTTTTTTTTTATAATTTTTTTTAAAATAATTTTTAATTTTTATTTTTTTTTTAAAAAAAAATTTTCATACTCATGTTTGGTATTGTTGGAACGGCCATGCTCTTAACATTAACCCCTAACTGCTACGGATCGGGAGATAGGGGGTTCATTGGAACCCCCTATCTCCACCATTGGTGGCAGTTAGGGGTTAACTCCAGGACTGTCGTCGTCGTGCTATGCACGATGACGCCAGGCCTCAGGGGGCATTCCCGGAAGCTTGGCCGACATCCAAGATGTCGGCCAGCTCCGGGAAAGGATCACGAACCGGCGCTTTTCAGCGCCGATTTGTGATCCAGCCCCCATGGGGTTAATGCCAGGTACCATTTGGAAGGGCAGGCTGTGCCCTTCCGAACGGTGCCTGGGACCTCCCCCCCTCCCTTTCAGGCGCCTCCTCCGCACATGCGGGGGGGGCGCCTGAATTAGGTGTCATCGCGCCCCCGCGATGACACCTAATTACTCCGGCGGCGATTCCGGGTGCTGGGCTGACATCGAGGATGTCAGCCCGCACCGGGGGGGCCAGCGATCGGCCGGAACCCGAACAATAGGAACAATAGAAGAATGAGCAGACATTTTAAGTAATGAACAGACCAGTGGCAGATTAATTAGTGGAATATAAATAGAAACAGCAACAAGCATACTGAGAAAGCCTTAATTGAAGGTAAAACACATTTCAGAAATGTATAAAATGTAAATTAAATGCATTTGTTTTTATACATTGAGATATAAATGTTTCTTCAGTTTCATTTTCTTAAAGGAGTAACCATATACAAACAAGTCTGATGTATCTTTTCAGCGGTTTTAGGCCGGCGTCACACGAACGCAGTGATCACGTCCGTGTTGCCGCACAGTTTAACGTAGAATCATGAGCAATAGAGACCCACACACGAAGTACGTGCGCACTGAACTGCACACACACAATGCACGTGGCAAATGGACGCAAGTTAGGCAAGAACGTAAAACCGCTAGATGGACCCGCAGAGTGTGCCACGTCCGCGTAGCGTTCTGTGTGAGTGATGAGGAGATGTCAGACGCAGCGCATTTGCGACGTCCAGCACCTTGACGCACAAAATGGCTTTTCATATCCTTTTCAAATTTTTATCATTTTTCATATTAATTTTGTTTCCCATAATTTCCTTTTTTTTTTCTACTTCCGTCAACAAAAATGGACCGTATGGTGTCTACAGTATCCTCCGTCAGTACTGTCACGAAAAACGCTCGCCGCGACGAAGGACGCAGGCTTAAGCAAATCACTATCCGTTTATCCTAGACTTAAAATAATGACTACACGACCCACAATCCCCCGTGCACGCTTGCCTAACTGTCCCGGCAAGGCCTTCACCCCAGAAGGGCACGCAAACGTGATGAAATGATCACAGGGTTGCAATGATGCAAGACAGTTGTATCCATCTACACTTGACCCGGAATCCTGACTACATTGCCCACAATCCCTGTACCCACTTTCTTATTCTATTCGTCACACTGCCACCACAAACTGACGGCTTACGGCTTGACCCAGAGACAGTTTGAAACTCTGGTCCTGCACCACACCATAACTCACGGTTTTGTAGATTCGAGCTTAAACAAAGGCAACTCTCTATGATAATCCAGTCCTTCAGTTAGCGTGGATGATATAAAAAATTATATATATCACAGTGCACTTGGGTTACAGAAAAATATAGATATAATATTCAATAATTACACACTCAAACAGCAAATAAAAGAAAAAGGATTAAAACACAGACCCTTACTCACGTCTGCAAACTAGCAGGACATCGTGTCCCCCTGGGACTGGAGATTAGAAGAACCGTCAGTTTCTCACCTTCTTAGGTGGCCCCACAGAAAAAAGCCAAGAGCCCACGCTTGACTCAGAATATATATAGGGCTGCCCTGTCCCTCTAAGGACAGCCCCTAGCTGGTACCGCCTGTGCACTACATTTCCCAGAATTCCCACTCCTGGGCATGCTCAATGCACTTGTTCATTAATTTGATTCCCAGATATATCAATGATCTCCAGAGATCGTCTCTAGTGATCAAAGGATGTGATTGCTTCTTTGATATGCACTTGTGGTGCCGCTCAGGCTGACCCTTTTTCCCTGCCATGAGCAATTGCACCTCCCACCTGCTGAGCAGAACAAAAAGGGGCAATTTCTTCCATTCACACCCTCTATGACTTCACAGGACTTGGCTCATTTACATTTTAATTACTTTCTAGAACAGGCTAGAAACTGAGGCTTTTACTACTACCGCTGTGCAAAATGGACACCAGTGTGTATATATATAGAGATATATAGATAGACAGAGATAGATATATAGACACAGATAGATAGATAGATATCTATCATATATATATATCTACTTACGACAAGTACGTCCGTCCGTTGTGCACGCACGCAGAATGCGCTCTGACTGCGTTCATCTGACATTAGCCTTTACTGGTCAAGTTGAGCAGGAACACCTAGGAAGTTCCTATTTAATAAAAAGGGGATTTTTGGTGTCTCTCTAGTTATGAAGTTTCACCACTCTTCTACTTTGTCCCTATTGTTTTTTTCCACTTCTGGAGTTATTGCAATAGCATGTGACATTAATGCTGTTAGGACAGGTGTAGAAATATTACAAAAGTTGTTATGTGCAGTAGACATGTGCATTCGTTTTAATACTAAAACGATTTAGTCAGAATTTTGGGATAATTTAGTTTTAGTATGACTCAAGAGATACAAAACTGCTCAGTACAAAAAACAAAAAAGAAACTAAATAAAATGCACTACATTTTAGTTTCAGTCCTTTTTGTGATATTACTTTGAGTGAAGGGGACCAGCAATGAAGAGAGCAACATCGCAAAGCTACAGAAAAGGTTTGTATGCGTAATCCTTCCCGACCCCTACCTGAAACACAGACAGTGATAGAGCTCCAGAATACTCACTCGCAGCACAGACAGCCAGCACAGGAGAGGAAACCTTTACTTAACCCTTGCATGTCTATGAGGCAGACAAGATGATAAAAGCAGCTGGAGAAGGAAAACATTCAAATAAATCACACTGAAAGCTAATGACAGAGGAGGGCTGAATAGTAAAAACCCCTTTATAACAAGCAGCGCTGGGAGAAAAGAGGGACTTTATAAAATGTGTGTTATCTCCCCTCCCGCTCTGCATAATAGGGGCTTAGGTCTGATACATTTTATATTATCCAGTAGGACTATCCCCCTTTCCTCATCTATAATACATGTTTTATATAAGGTCCCTCTCCTCTCCCAGTGCTGCTTGTTGTTATAAAGTTTTTTTTTAACGTCTGATACATTTAGTATCCAACTCTCACAGTTACTCTGTCATTATGAGCCTTCAGTGTGATTTATTTGTTTTCCCTGGATCTAAAGTGCTTTATTTTATTATAAAAATAAATTTGCACCAGTCATCTCTTCTCTGAGCTTTCAGACTGATTTACGTTAATATTTTCCCTTTCCCCTGCTTTTATATTCCTGTGTCTTCCCCACAGAGATACAACGTTTAAGTAAAAGTTCTCACTCCTGTGCTGGATAAACATTGCATTCCGAAGTTCTGCACCCTCCACATGTCAATGCAGTAGGATGTTCTATACAGAGAGGGGCATTAATTAATGCAGGAGGGTGTTCTATACATTATACAGAGAGGGGTAATAATGCAGGAGGATGTTATATACATTATACAAAGAAAGGAATAAATTGAGGAGGATGTTCTATACAGAGAGGGACATTAACCCTTTCGCTGCTGAGGCTTTTCCCGCCTCTGTGCTGAGGTCATTTTTACCGGTTTTGCTCATCATGTTTAAACGTGTTTTGAAGGCTTATTTTAGTATATTACCCAGACATATTATATATCGTTCTTTCCGTCAGACTCGGTAGATTCATAATATGTCATTATTATATGTATACGTTATGTCATGTCTGTATATTATAACAAAAAATGCAATAAAATATGTATTTTCAATAATTTACAACGTGTAAAGTGTTTTTTTTCACATTTTAACATGCGAGCAATTGCGGTTATATTTTGTATGGGGTGCGCTTGTTAAAAAAATTAGAGATGGGGACTCGTTACATTTTTTTTGGGGGAAAATTACGCGATTTTTAACAAACGCACCGCATACAAAAATCCGGATCGAGGATGTCAGCACGCACCGGGGGGGCCAGCGATCGGCCGGAACCCGGCCGAACGCTGACCCAAATGGGAGGACGCGCTCAGCGCGTCCTCCGCACAGCAGCGGTAATGCGGAGGACGCACTCAGCGCGTCCTCCGCATTGAAGTGGTTAATTAATTCAGGAGGATGTTCTATACATTATACAGAGAGGGGTATTAATTAATGCAGAAGGATGTTCTATACATTATACAGAGAGGAGCCTTGTTTTAGCCCTTTAAATCTAGTGGCTGTGAGCGCTGAGATCGACTGCTTGTTATATTATCTCTCAGTACAATGTATCAGGCTCAGCTGTTACAGTAACTGACTGTAACAGCGCTCAGAGTTTCAGTAAAACAAGGAAATAATATTTTTCTAACCTCTTATATATAAAAATATTATTTACTAGTTTTACGGAAACTCTGAGCGCTGTGATGAGCAGCAGTCAGTTACTGTAACAGCTTTGCCTGACACATTGTGCTGAGAGTGAGAGTTACTGTAACAAGCAGCAATCTCAGCCCTCTGAGGAGCCACTACAATAGTAATTGTATCCACTGGTTTTCGGATGAATGAAATTAGTTTTCATACTAAAGAACTGAAAGCGAATTTCTTGAGCAACTAAATAAATTGCATTTTAGGACTAATCCATTAGTTCAAAACGAAATTTTGTGCTGTGCACATGTCTAATGTGCAGGTCTGGAATTTGGGCTATGAAAGGGATAAATTGCAGGTTTCGTTATTTTTTTTTCTATTGTAAAAGGCTTTAACCTCTTAACCCCTTCACTGTTGATGATGTGTGGGACATGTCCTCATTGACGCCCACTATATACGGAGCACGTGCCCCACACGTCATCCGCTCAGCGGGAGCCGAAAAGATACTCACCTCTCTCCTCCTGGGTCCCGCGGCGGTCTGACTTCCCCGAAGTCAGACACGTCATTTAAGGGCCGCCATGCGCGGTGATGTCATTTTCAGGCGACCCCTGGACATTGCTCAGAAGAGAGGGGGATCCTTTCGGATCCCTCTCCCTCCCAATCGGGAGGTCGCAGCCGCTCAAACCAGGCACCGCTTAAAAGGAGAGTCCCCTTTTAAGCGGTGCCTGGTTTAATCCCCTCACATACCGGGCTACGATACAGCGCCATCTGGTGGGGGTCGCCATCTTGGATGGCGGCTCCACTTCTGGGTCCCCCTGGCTACCTAACGTCACGGCACATGGTGCAATGACCTCACTTAGCCAGGGAACCCCTAGCTGCCTGGAGATTTCCCAAGGAAATCCCCTGGTGGAGATAGGGGGTTCCTTTGAACCCCCATAGCTCCCGAACCGTGGCAGCTAGGGGGTCATGTAGGATATCATTTGAAAGGCCTGAGCATGGCCTTTCGAATGATATCAAAGATGATCAGGTACAAAGTACAAAAAAAATTAAATAAACAATAACATTTTATTTTGTGTTGTTTTTATTAATGCAGCAATATTGTTCACATTTCAATTATAATGTGACCAATGATGCTGCACTAATAATTTTTTTCTATGGGGTGCGTTTGCTAAAAATCACGTAATTCCCCCCAAAAAAATGTAACAAGTCCCCATTTCTAATTTTTGTGCAAGCGCACCCCATAGAAAATATAACTGCAAACGCTCATGTGATAAAATGTGAAAAAAACCACTTTACACGCTGTAGATGATTAAAAATTCTAATTTTATTGCATTTTTTGTTATAATATACAGGCAGGACATGACGTATACATATAATAATGATATATTATGAATCTGCCGAGTCTTCCGGAAAGAATTATATATAATATGTTTGGATCATATAATAAAATGTGGCTTCAAATCGCGTTTAAACATAATGAGCGAAAGTGGTAAAAATGAGCTCAACACACAGCGGTGAAATGCCTCAGCAGTCAAGGGGTTAAGGACAGGGGCAATTTTACACTACTAAAAGTAGAAGGGCCAAATTACAATCTTCACGCAAACGTTTGCGCCGGAGCAAAAAAACATTATTAACGCGAGGGGTAAAACCATTTGCGCCTAACCCCGTATTACATAGTCAGCGCAACAACCGCGCAATCGTCTACCGCGGGTGAACCTGCGTAAACCCTGCGTGAGCTTAATGTACAGCCCGCGTTCTATACTTAACATTGTGAGCGCAAATGCGAATGTGCGCTGGTACGAGGATGGTATTACAATCTATTCGCGGTAATTACCGCATAGCCTTTGCGCGCATAATTTTAACAACTGCAAAAAGCTGGTGTTAATGGCAAACCTGGCTGACCTGGCCAAACCAAAATACACGGGGCCAGTAAAAAAATGCAGCAAAGTATAGTTGCGCCTTCAACACATACCCAAACAATAAAATGGAGAAGTTGTGTGTGCATGTATTATTGTTGCAGCATATATGCTCAGATTGACTGTGGCAGGCTCAATTTCTTAACGTGAAATGCGAATGTACGCTGGTAGGAGTATGGTATTACAATCTATTTTGCGGTAATTACCGCATAGCCTTTTGCGCGCATAATTTTAGCAACTCCTAAAAGCTGGTGCTAATGACACATCTGAACAACCTGGCTAACCCAAAAAAAAAAAACAGCCCATAAAAAGGAATGCAGCAACAATATAATGGATGATGGCAGGTGTGTGTGTATTATTACTGTAGCATATGTACTCATTTTGCATCATAGTCGCATAACCCGTCTCCGATGCCTCTGGCAGCCGCAATTCAGTTGCAGTTGATAGGTGTGTTTCTTCATTTTGATTGGCTGAATGGGTGCAAAAAACTGCACGAGCAAGGATTTTTGTGCGAGATGGTACTGCGCCTGCATTTGTGCGAAACCTGTTTGCGCGCGCAATTGATCGGAGGAAGAAAAAAGCCGCGAGGATTGTAATTCCAGCGGGGATTTGTGCACGCAAAAGTTTAACGCTTGGCGCAAACATTTTCGCTTTGCGCGAGGCTTTTTGCGTGAAGAATGTAGCCCGAAGTGTGCTAAACTCATTTTGACCGTTTTTGCTTATCATGTTTAAACGCAATTTGAAGTCAGGTTTTATTAAACGACCCAGACAAATTATATATCCTTTTTTTCAGTAGACTCGGCAGATTCATAATATATCATTATTATATGTATACGTCCTGCCCTGCCAGAATGTTCTAACAAAAAATGTAAAACCAAAAAGTGAATTTCCATTACAATTTCAGTCATCTACAGCATATAAAGTAATTTTTTCATGTTTTATCATCTGAGCCTTTACAGTTATATATTCTATGGGGTACACTTTTTAAAAAAAATAGAAATGGGAACTCGTTACTATGCGATTTTAACTAAAAAAAAACAACATTTCTCGTTCCTGCAGCTTTACTGTTCACATTATAATTGAAAAGTAAACAATAGTGCTGCATTAATATAGTGCTGCATTAACCTATTAAGGACTACATACTGGGGAAAATTCCCCTAAAGGACCAAGGACGTAATATGTACGTGATGGCCCTTTAAACCCCCCTTCCTCCCTATACTCACCTCTCTGGCTGGGCTCCCACAGCAGACTGGCAAGATTGAGGCCTGACCCACGTGTTTATGGGGCCCGGTCAACGTGATGATGTCATTGCAGTGCGCAATGATGTCACTTTCAGGTGTCCCCCTACTCCTGCAAAGGGGAGGGGGGAGGTCCTTTGGACCCCTTTTCAGTGGTGCCTCTCTTTAACACCTTAGATGCCGGGTCGCGATTCGGTGTCAATCGCTGCCAAAGCATGATTCGAACCTGGAAGTGGCTGACATCTTGGATCACTCCATGGCCCTGCACGATCTCACGAGAATGAGATCGCGCAGGGCTCATGGTTGGCAGCGCAACTCTCCATGGAATCCTATTGACTCCAGGAGGAGATACTTGCAACAGCGTGGAAGCTGAAATGCGGACGCTGTGGGGAAACCTGCAGGCTCAGGTTTTCCCCGTTAGTGCCCCCAGTTTAGCACCCCAATTTTAGCAGCAACAAGGGAATAGGGCCCTAAATGTTTGTTTGTGAATGCTGATGGATTGTTGGATGAATGGATGGATGGATACCTTGATGGAGAGCAATTGCATTCCCCAAGTCAATGAGGCGAATGGAAATGGGCTGTTTTTTGTAAGAAGAAAGACCCAGTCCTAGTAAATAATGGGCATGGCAAACCTGATCAAATGGTACTTCACCCAGTGTCGTAGCGTGGGTTGTCAGTGCCCGGGGCAAGGCAAGATTTGCACCCCCAAACCTGTAAAAACGTTAGCATGCAGCGTGTGTGAAATGAGGCAACGTGTGACAGTGTGTGTGTGTGTTTTTGGAATGAGGCAGCATGTGACAGTGTGTGTTGAATGAGGCAGCGTGAGACAGTGTGTGTGTGTGGAATGAGGCAGCGTGTGACAGTGTGTGTGTGGAATGAGACCATGTGTGTTGAATGAGACCGTGTGTGACTGTGTGGATTGAGGCAATGTGACAGTATTTGTAGAATGAGGCAGTGTGTGACAGTGTGTGTGGAATAAGGCAGTGTGTGGAATGAGGCAATGTGACCTTGTGTGTGGAATGAGGCAGTTTGTGGAATGAGGCAGCGTGTGACAGTGTGTGTGGAATGAGTCAGCATATGACAGTGTGTGTGGAATGAGGCAGTGTGTGACAGTGTGTGTGAAATGAGCCAGCGTGAGTGTGTGTGGAATGAGGCAGTGTAAGACATTGTGTGTGGAATGAGGCCGTGTATGACAGTGTGTGGAATGAGGGAATGTGTGTAATGAGGCAGTGTGTGTGCGTGTGTGTGAAATGTGTGTCAGTCACTCACCACTCAGTAGAAATCCCACTCAGAACAAACATTGGAGCTGCATGTTGGCTTCTCTGGGGTTCAAGCCTCCCTCCACCTGAGTCCACAGTCTGTGTTATTGCTGCGCGCGGGCAGTCAGCTCCTCCTGCCTGGTGTCAGCTGATAGGGGCATGGTTTCAGACAGGGATCTGCTGCTCATAAAAGCCAGCCTCCCCACACTGAACCCTGGCAGTGCTGCAGGGCCGAGGAGGAGCTCTGTCTCTCCCGCAGCTCAAACTGTACATTCAGCGGCAAGATGTGCAGTATGCCAGTGAGCGTCTGGCTGCTGCTTGTTTGGGTTAGAGGACCCGGAGATAATCTCTATTAGGGGCGCAAATTTCTTTTGAAATTTTGCACACCCCCTAAAAATATTGCACCCGGGGCAACCGCCCCCGTGCCCCCCCCACGCTACGCCATTGACTTCACCAGACTTTTCATTTGGACATCACCTAAGAAAGAACTCACTGTGGACTTATCCCAAGTTTAGGGTTCTGTGTTTTCTTTGCAGAACTATTTTTTGCAGAACTGCACTTTGTGGTGTTTTATTTTTGTATTTTTTTAATTATAACTTTATTAACCTAGTTCTGTCTTTGGCTCTAGTTGATTTATGTGCCTCCCATATAGCTTGGGTTTTCACGTTAACGTAGCGTTTTCCATTTTGGAAAAATGTAACTATATACAGTGAGGCCCTGGATTGGTGTGTTATACAGTTAGGGGAGGTAAAGGAAGTGCCCTAATACGTATGTGGTGGCAGCAGAAGATCTGGGGTGCTATGCATAGGTTTTGGGGGGTTAGCATGGCATAACTTGGGGCCCTGACAGTGGATACAGTTAGTAAGGCCAGAGGCTGGGAGCCGGTAACTCCTTATACACCCACACCGCACATGTGATGACTGGTAGCTAGTGTTCGTCCCATCCGTAATAACATTATTATGGATTTAAGAAGGACAGTGTAATCTATCCTAGACGATGTTTACATTCAATAGAACATCTTCACTTTGCTTTCTTAGATGAGCTGTTGGGCATTTTGAACTGGAAGACTGTCGATGATCTGAACAGGGTCTAATAGTACCCTAATTTAATTTAGGATCTACACTCAAATTAAATTTTTTGTGTAGATTTTGAAAAGTCTTCCTTATTTTTCTTTTATTTTTAATATCCAACATGGTTTATTAGGGGTAAATATGCTTATATCGGAATAGATATCTGATCAGAATTTAGCAGTCAAAATGAAAGAATGAAAAAAATAAAATGACCCTTAGTGGTAGTCATAGGAGCCTGAATTGACATACAAGTAGTCAATAAATTTGATAAGCATCATCATTTCCAGGCACTAGCTGCCTTTCCCCTGACAAATCAAAGTCTCTGGCGTTTCTAAGAGTCTCTTCCTGAGCTGGCCTTTTATCAGGACGAGAGCACTCAGCACGGCTGCACTTAAACTGCTCTGCGTCTCCATGTCACACGCTTGGATTGTACCTCCCTATGAAGCATCATGAAGACGAAAAGAACAAAGGCCCCCGAGAGTGTAAAGTTCCATTTAGTGACAGGCAAAGATTCTGCTTGAAAGCTACAATTTATTATGCTTTTATTATATAACATAGCTAGTACAGGAAGAATATGAGACGGGAAAACTGATCACCGCACACTAGTATTGACAAATTTATGTGCATGAATATATGGGAACCCACTTTTTGACAGACCCTTAAATAACAATATATGGGGAGCCATGCTAAAATCTAAATCCATAGCTTTATCAACTGGCATTTTCAGTATTGTTTGGAATGGCATTTAATAATTGATTTTTATATTAACATCTTTATTGGGTGTTGACAGTGCATAGTTGTACAATAAAATGCTATCCAAACACAACATTTAAACTTCCCCATAGCAAGTTACCGAACCCCTGAAAGGCTGGGTGTCATACACCGGACACCCAGATTTTGCTGAATGATAATTCTCATGAACCTACGGGCATCTATTTCATTCAAAGATTTCTGGGAATTGAAGGCCATCATTATCTGGTGGACTGGAGTTTGTTGCCCCTGCTCTAATGAGTTGTCCCTGCTATTGTATCCACATACACAATAGCAGACATTCTAATGGCTTGGTTTCTTTTCTAAATTTCTGCAATTTAATCCCATTGCTGCATACAATGTGTTGGGAATTTCCTCAGATATCCCTGATGTCTCAGATAACATTCCTCTGGCATCATTACATACTTGTCGTAAAGCAGTCGATAGAAGCTGGTCCAGTAGATGTCCAATGATGATCTGGCTTCCAGGACGTCAGACCTTGTCATACCTCAGTGCACTGAAATCATTGCGTATGGGTGTGCTGATGTCAGAAAGAAGGGACTGCCAGAATTACTGGCAAAATGTCTTTAGAGGAGAGGGTGTGGTTATTTAGATCACTTTATTTAGATCAAGTGTCAAGTCTGGCCTTTGCAATGGTACCTCACTTAAGTGTGTAGTACATAAATATATAAATTAATAATTAAATAAATTTAAAGTATTTTTTGTTTTAAAAGCAGCAGCATTGTTAGCTTTATAAGTAAAAAGCAAACAATATTGCTGCAGTAACTCACCTTCTCAATCTCTATGCCAGAAGTGTGGAGGTGATTGTACAATCCGTTATTCTGCATTGTTTCATCTAATATACAACCTGCTGAACCGCTCTGTATCTTCTTTCTACACATCCCACAAGATCAAGGGCTAAATTACGATCTTCGCGCGAACGTTTGCGCCAGTGCATACGGCGCAAGCATTAACGCGAGGGGTAAAACCATTCGCTCCTAATCCTGTGTTACATAGTCAAAGTATTGATCGGTGGATGAAAAGACGCACAAGGATTGTAATTCCAGCAGTGATTTCCACGTGCAAAAGTTTAATGCTTGGGGGTGTGGTCTAGCGCTGAATGGAGATGGCCGCATAAACTCAGAGCTCCCGACCCAATCGCCTGATACATGCTATAATATCCACTGTTTGAACCATGGTGAAGGGCAAAAAGAAGATAGAGGACTCCTCTTTACCGGACACTCTAAGACCGCCATTATCGGGGACTCTAAATCACTTTTTGCAGACCCCGCGAGACAAGTTCGCGGAGCCTGATATGGTGGCATCGATCTCCCAGGCTGACTCGGAGGAGTCCTGGCTTGATTGCGACGCGAGAACCCGTCGAATAGAGGAGATGGTAGTCGCCTTCCCTACCCAAGTCGACATCCAACGCCTTATCAGAGCTGTACGTGAGGACCTCCACACGGATATTACAGAGGTGCGTGCAGACATGGCAGCCATGTCGGACCGCGTGGCGCAACTGGAAGAGGCCTTTCTGCAACAGGCAGCTCCCACTCTCCAATTACAGGCCGGGGCTCCGGATCAGTTATATACAGTGGCACGTAAGATCGACGATTTAGAAAACCGTTCTCAGCGACAAAGCGTGAGGATTAGAGGGGTGGTAGATTCTTTGCACGATTTGAGGGGCTTTATTGCACGCCTGTTCAACCATAATCTCTGCAGCCCTCGAATCATGCTACAGCACGTGGATAGAGCCCACCGAGACCACGGTCACTTTAACAGAAGGCCCACTGACCCTCCACGAGTTGTACTTTGCCACCTCACGGATTTTTCCCTCAAAGAGGAGATATTACACTCGGCGCGTTCCTCTCGTGTGTGGCTGTTTGGGGCTCCGAAATTTCCCTGTACCAGGACTTATCCCGGTTTACTTTGCAAGCTAGGAGAGCTCTGAAGCCTATAACGTCGGCCCTGAGAAATGCGCAGATACCCTATCGCTGGGGGTTCCCGATGGCCATGACAGTGCTGGTCCAGAACCGCCCAGTCACACTCAGAGGCTACCGTGACCTTCCTAACTTTTTAGAGTTCCCCACGATCCAAATTGAAAACTGGGAATCGCTCTTTCTACAATCCTGGGGTTTCCCCGATAATGATCCTGCACCATTGCCACAGCATCAAGGAGGCCGCAGGTGCACCAGAAGGGAAATGGAGCGCAACGCGACACCTGAACAGTAAATTTTCCTTCACACGCCTTGGATTGACCCCCGAGGATCACTTACGGGATGCAGGTCTTTGCCTTGACTTACGGCTCGGACAATTTTCTCTTCTCTTTTTCACAAACTCCCGATGGGAATTCTGCCTCATACCCTTTATATTTGCTTTTTGGCCTTTGGTGGCCCCACATGGCTTTGTAATACTACCGAAGAGATACCAGTTTATCTCGTTGTAGATGGCTGATTGGATGCCTCGGGCGTGAGAGGTTGAGGAGAATAATTTGACTGTCACGATTCCCCCCGTCCTTTTTTTTTGGTATAAGAGGGGACCATGAACGACTGCCGCGCTGGCTTCTGCTAACTTGTTGAATAGACATTTGGACCAGTTGCGGACTATTGGAATGCCCTGTGTATCGAATTTTCAGTGTGCACCTTAAGGACGCATCACGCAGGACACACTCCGCGATGAAGAATTCGTGGGGATTGTGCAGACTTTACACGTGAGACCCTATACGCCCCTGCTTTTTCTTTCTTCTGGTATATCTCAAATACTGATGCTATAGATTTAAAGGAGGCGCACCGCTCTATCTGTTTTATTGGGATTGTTGAGAATTGCGAGCTGGAACACGACATGGTTCCGACGATCTGCACGGGGGAGGTGGGAGACGGCGGGGGGCTGGGAGGGACAGGGAGGAGGACGGAAGGTGCAGAGTAGGGGATGGATTTATGTAGAATGTAGGGGAATGGAAAGGGGAAGAAAATAAATAATAAAAAAGGGACGAAAAAAAGGGGAAAGAAAAAGAAAAGGGAAAAATAAGGAAAAAAAACAACAAAGCAAAAAACTAACAAACAAATATTGACAATCATAGAGGGCGGGGTAGGAACTTGGTTTGATATGTATGATGGACGCTCCGAAGGTATATTAAATGTTTTGGGACATGCACACTGGACATTGAACCACAGGGAGCATGCCCTAGGTGGCTTGTTTTATCTCTGTACCGGACCGGTATATATCTGCTGGATAAGAGGGTTCCGCTATGTACGGGGAGGGGAAAGGGGCATGCATATAGCTTTGTCATCAGGGGGGCGGGAAGGGAGAGGATCTATATATATATGCAGATGTACCCCCCAAAAATCCAACCCTTTTTTTTATCCCTTTCTTTTCTCTCCTCCTCTCATGCCTATGTGTTTAATTGCTGTTTATTAACTAACATGAGACCGACGCAGGCCTGTAACACGAATGTCGTTCCGTGGGTCCTTGGGGGCTCTATGTATATTTGTAGAATGCACTATTCATAATTCCATTTAGACAGTTTATACCTTATGCGACATATTATTGTTCCTCTACGGTTTGATATATTATATCATGGTTCTTCGTATTATATTTTGTATTCATTAGTGTGTGGGAGATGGTCGGGAATCTCGCTGACATACTTAGTACCTATTACTTTACACGATTCTTACTGGCTATTTTTCATCTTTCACCCCCCCTGAGACTTTGACGTCACTGTTCCTGAGCGGGAGGTAGAATTGTTGCCTCTCCTCCCTCTGACGTCTTGTATCTCATCACTTTTATTATATTTTGACACTCTATATTTTTCCCTTCTCGCTCTTTTCTCTTCTCTCTATCCGATCCCATCACCTTTCCCCCCTTTTTTTCTCTTTCTTTCCTCTCTCTCTCTCTTTTTTCCTGCTCCCCCCCTTCTGATAAATTTCCCCATTCCCTGCCGGGTGGGGGATCTGCTGGGGATATCGGGATGTTCTCCACTAAACAGCTCTGCATGGTCTCTTATAACACTCGGGGATTTAATATCCCTGAGAAACGTTCTCGACTGCTTAGGGAACTCTATGCACACCGCACTTCTGTTGCTTTTCTTCAGGAAACACATTTCCGAGACCAAGATAGTCCAACTCTACGAGACAATTCCCCGCGGGATATTTTAGTAATTATACAGAGTCAAAATCTAGAGGTGTAGTGATCCTTTTGGCAACCGATGTCCCCTTCTCTCAAATAGGATTGCTTACTGACCCGCAGGGCCGATTTCTCTTTCTGAAAGGTACCATAGCTGGCACGATTTATACCTTCACTTCCGTATACATCTCTAACACACGCCAGCATAAATGCCTTGCTTCTATTCTACGCAAACTTGACGCTTTTCAGGAGGGACTTCTGGTCCTCGCCGGCAACTTTAACGTGTCCCTGGACCCTAGGATGGATGCATCAGCTGGCGCTTCCTCAATTCCCCCCAACATTCTTCTACACATCAAAAGATCCCTCCAATCCTACCGATTGGTAGATGTCTGGCGGGCGTACCATGCCTGCAAAAGGGACTACACATTTTTCTCGGGGTGCATAAGACCTACTCCAGACTCGACCTCTTCTTCCTTCACCAACACCACTTAGACTTGGTAACTAATATGCACATTGCTACACAAACTTGGTCAGATCATGCTCCGGTGATCATGACCTTAACCTTCCCTCTTTTTCGACCACGAGAACGTACATAGCGCCTTAACACAATCGTTATTGGCGGACCCTCTATTCCGCGCGGAAATCGACGAGGCACTTAAACAATATTTTGAGATCAATCTCACACAGGCTGTCTCTCCCCAAATTATCTGGGAGGCACATAAGGCCACGATAAGGGGCCTGCTCATTGCAAAGGCGACAGCCTGGAAACGGGAATGGAAGACCGAACTCACTTCTTTACTGGATGAGATTGGGACTCTAGAAACTTCTCACAAGGCTGATCAATCGGCAGAGATCTATCAAAAACTTTGACAGCGGAAAAAGGCTTAATGACCTCTTGCAGGTGGATATACGTTTCTTAGCGATCAAGTCTCGGGCTTTTTTCGCTCTTCAGGAAAACAAGTCTAGCAGGTTGCTGGCTAAACTTCTACGCAAACGTCAAGAACAGTCTTATATACCACATACTAAACTTCGGGATAACACCCTGACCACCCGACCTGACGAGATAATGCAGGAATTTGTACATTACTATACTGACCTGTATAACGGCAGGGACGAGACCCGACCCCCAGACTTGCAGCCACGCATCAACGCTTATCTGAACGACAACGTAGTACGTCGCCTCTCAAAAGCCCAAGCATCATTCTTAGATGACCCTATCCTCCCGGAGGAGCTATCGACGACCCTTAAACACAATCAAAAACAATAAATGACCTGGACCTGATGGTTTTCCAGTAGAATACTATAAGGCCTTTCCATAGACCCTTTCATCTCCTTTACTCTCAATGTTTAACTCTTTACGGGACGGTTCTAGATTTCCCCCTCACACGCTGGCAGCCCACATCGCGGTGATTCCTAAACCCGACAAAGACCTTACGGAATGCAAACATTTTAGGCCTATTTCACTATTGAGCTGCGATGTCAAATTATTGGCCAGGATTCTTGCAGATAGACTTAAGACTCTCTTGCCGACTCTAATAGGAGCAGACCAGGTGGGATTTGTCCCGGGGAGGGAAGAACGAGACGCGACAACGAGAGTCTTGAATGGTGTTGCATTGTCCTCCACCTCCAAGCAGGGCCTTCTCCTCCTGTCCACAGAAGCGGAAAAGGCTTTCGACATGGTTGGTTGGCCTTTTCTTTTTCAGATGCTGAAGACTTTCGGTCTCCCCACACACTTTATGAAATGGATACGCTCTCTGTACGATTCACCTTCGGCGCAAGTTAGAGTTAATGGGGCCTTATCACCATCCTTCCCCATCTCTAATGGAACCAGGCAGGGTTGCCCCCTATCTCCTCTCCTTTTTGCCCTGTTCCTGGAGCCCTTTCTGGAAGCAATTCGCAGGGACAACCGGATTCAGGGCATTCAGGGTGCCAAGCAAACACATAAAGTGTCAGCCTATGCCGATGATTTGCTATTTCTCCTTCCACATTCCAGGGAATCCATGCCACATCTCTTAGATCACATCAGGAAATTTGGAGAGTTGTCTGGTTACAAGATCAAGAATGACAAATCCAACATGCTGGGCCTTAACATGTCCCCACTGGATGTCTCACACTCCAGATTTCATTATCCTTTTCAGTGGTGTGAATCTCCACTTAAGTACTTAGGAATCTGGATCTCGCGGACTCCAGATAGTATGTATGAACACAACTACGGGCATCTACTATGGGACTTCCGTTCAGACCTGTCTTCATGGACTCACCTTCCCCTTTCGTGGCTAGGCAGAGTCAGCGTCCTTAAAATTAATGTGATGCGGGGGGCGTGGCTAACCGCCGATCGAGATGGCGGCTTAACTGAGGAGCTCCACATCCAGACCTCACACTAAGCGCCATAAAGCACACTTAAAGCGTTCAAATCTGGCTTAAAACATCTTGCCAGGGTGGGTGAGATGTCCCAGGGTAAGGTCAAAGCATCGGCGGCCAAATCTGAGTTCTTTACTCCACGCACCGGCCCGAAAAAATCGGCGGCCAGAATCCAAGATGGCGCCGGCCACTCGTGCCTGGAATCGCATGCAGCTCCACCGGCAGACAACCAGGCACTGGGAGTTGAGATGAAGACCCTGACTCAAACGCTGGAAGGTATGATAACCACCATGTCCGCTGACTTGAAATCACAACTTAAAGAAGTAGCAAGGGAAATCAGAGCCGATATCCAAAGTCTGGCTGATCGCACTTCCCATATAGAAGATAAAATGGGGGAATATGCAGATGCACAGAATAACTTAGCCGATAAGGTGCAAGATCTTGAGGACTCGCTGGAAAGCTGCTTGGCCAAACTTACTGATCTTGAAAACCGGTCTCGCAGACACAACGTGAAAATCCGCGGCATTCCTGAAAGCGTTAAACCCCAACAGCTAGCTGCTTATGTCACTGACTTTTTTTCTCACTTAGTGCCCGACCTGACCCCGGAGTCTTTGCTAATGGACCGCATACATCGCCTTCCTAGGCCACCAGCCTTACCAGCGGACTCCACGCGCGACGTCATCTTGCGCCTACATTATTTCAGACCCAGGGAACTTATCTTCCTGGCGCTGCGAAAATCTCAGGCCGTGTCTCCGGAATATGACCATCTACAGGTATTCCCAGATCTAGCAAAACGCACTTTGGACTTTCGGCGCTCCTTACATGGGATGACTACCGCACTCTGACAACACGAAATATTGTATCGCTGGGGCTTCCCACAGAGCTTGCTGATTACACATGAAGGCTCACAACGAGTGGTTACGACGCTAGAGCAAGGCCTCAAATTCCTGTCGGAAAAAGATCTGACCCCAGCCTCTCCTATCCGGCGTTCCTCCATTGCACCTCAAAAGCTGTCCAAAGATTGGAAGAAAATACGCAAGGGGAAACCGGGATGAACGCCGCCTCCATTGTCTTGTCCTGATTGGAGAATTCCGAAGGGCTCAGCTTGAAGGCCTCCACGGCCAAGTTGTGGTCTAGAATACGTCTCCTGGGATGGATCACTCGCCAACTCAACACACGAAGTTTCAGCGACATTGTATGTCAGTATGGTCTGGCGGCTCCGTCCAGTTGAGAAAAAATCTCTCCCACGTTCCCCCTCTTTTCCTCCCTCTCACGATGAGAGTCGTGGCTCAACAGCGGGTTTGTTGCCACGAAGGAGATCCACAATCTCTTTCTTTGTATATATGTTTTTTTGTGTTTTTTTCTCCCTATTTTTTTTCCTTTTTTTTTCCCTTTTTTCTCTTTTTTCAGGAACCACATGCCTTGATATCGCACACCACTGGACATTTGCCTCCATCTCAAGACCCTCCCGTCTCTGGCTCTGAGGGGCAATGCTTCACTCGAACTTTGTGGCATTCTTATGCTTTTTTCTATTGGTGGTCACGGTCATCTGTGGGATTGGGTAAATATTGGATGCAGTATTGTAACCATTACAGCTATGTTATGCCTCTCTTTAACTTATTTCCATGGTAAAAATCACATCATATAATGTCCAGGGCCTAAATATCCCATACAAACGACGGACGCTCTATAAGGAGCTAGACTCTGCTGGGGCGGACGTCGTTTGCCTTCAAGAAACCCATTTTAGGAGACTGTCCCATCCCCTGCTAAAATGGCCGAACTTCACGACTCAATTCCATTCCAAGGGCCCAACTAAATCCAAAGGAGTATCCATTTTAATTAAGAACAGAGTTGTATTTGAGTTGCATCGTAAACTCTCAGATCCGAATGGCAGATACCTGATTTTAGTATGCTCACTGAATCACAGGGTTTACACTATTCTTAATCTTTACGCTCCCAATGAAAATCAGGTAGACTATGTGGCTTCGGTACTCGCTAAACTGTCTTTGGTAATGACTGGCACTCTGCTCATTTGTGGGGATTTTAATTTTAGTCTAGACCCTCTGAAAGATATTTCGGGGTTTGGATCTCGTCCTCTTGTTGGGAAACGCAAAAAACAGGTAGACAAATTTCAATCCCTGATAGGCAACTACGGTCTATACGATACATGGCGCCTATTTCACCCTAACGAAGTGGATTACACATTTTTCTCCAAAGTACACAAGACACATACTCGGATTGACTACATATTGACTCAGAGCCAATTGCTCCCAAGGGTAGAAAGTTGCTTGATAGGCACGATTTCGTGCTCAGACCATGCCCCTGTTACCCTGACCCTTAAAGACGACTATAAAGCATTCGGACAGTCGCCTTGGCGACTCAACGACATGGTACTGTCTGATGAAATAGCTAAATGTGATCTAGCTTCCCAATTAGAATCTTATTTCGAATTAAATAACTGTGAAGACCTTTCTGCCACAACCATATGGCAGGCTCACAAGGCGGTATTGAGGGGACACTGCATTAAATGGGCATCCCGTTTTAAAAAATCCAAAGAGGCCGCTCGCCTTCTCCTCCTGCAAAAACTCGACTCCCTATACCGATCTCATAAGATCTCCCCGTCGGATGCCACGTCTCGCCTCCTAAGTGAAGCTCATGACGAACTGCACATTTTAGACAGGCAGTCTCATTTTTCTCACCTGCAGCGCCTTAAGACGCGTTTTTACGCTTACGGCAATAAACCTAGTAGACTACTAGCACAAAGACTCCGCACACTCTTACCCAGACAAAGAATTGATAAGCTTGTTTCCCCCGGCCAAACTGCGGTACACAAACCCTCCGAAATAGCAGAAGAGTTTGCATCTTACTACTCATCTCTCTATAATTTGTCAGACAATGATAACATGCCACACCCCACCATCGCAGACATCGATGCCTATCTCTCACACCTTAACCTCCCTGCTTTGTCACACTCACAGATGGTACAACTGTCCTCGCCCTTTACAATTATGGAAATAACGAAAATCATTTCCTCTTTACCTCATGGTAAAGCACCAGGACCAGATGGATTCCCCTCCGCCTATTATAAAGCTTTTACGCACCTTCTATCCCCACACTTACATAGGGTGTTTACACAGGCATCCTCTGAAGGCAGGTTCCCTAAAGAAATGTTACAGGCTACAATCGTCACGTTGCCTAAGCCGGGTAAACCCCCAACCTCCTGCCCTAATTTTCGACCCATCTCTTTATTAAACACAGACATAAAAATCTACGCAAAATTATTGGCCCTCCGGTTAAATGACATACTCCCTACTTTAATCGGGCGAGATCAAGTTGGGTTTATCAAAGGCAGGCAAGGGACAGAAAACTCTAAGAAACTACTGGCCCTGATGGAATACCAATCTATTCATGATATCCCATGTTTATGGCTCTCGCTCGACGCAGAAAAAGCGTTTGATAGGGTTCACTGGAAATTCATGGTTAAAGTTCTAAATAAATTTGGGTTCACTGAAGATCTCATTAAGTCCATTATGGCGTTATACGCCTCTCCCTCCGCTAGGGTGTTAAATAGTGGCTTTCTCTCTAAAACATTTAATATCACTAACGGCACGCGCCAATGCTGCCCCTTATCCCCGCTGCTCTACGCTTTAATTTTAGAACCACTGGCCCAGGCCATAAGACAAAACGACTTCATCCGCGGGGTCCAAATAGGCCCCCGGACGTTTAAATTAAATCTTTTCGCAGACGATATCCTTATAACGATCACTGAACCACTAGATTCTCTGCCCTCTTTACATGCAGCACTAACAGAATATGGCCTAGTCTCGTACCACTCCCTCAACCTCCCGAAAACGCAAGCACTAGCGTTGGGACTTCCCCCTGCGGATCTAAAGTCTATAAAAGCTCGATATTCTTTCGCGTGGAATGACCAGGGAATAAAATATCTAGGTATAACACTTCCAGGAAAGTTTGAAGACATAGTTTCTACAAATCACAAGAAGGTGTTTGCTGACACTAAATCGCTATTGTTGCGGTGGAGGTCGGTGAGATTATCCTGGCTGGGCAGAGCGGCAGCTGTTAAGATGACGATTCTACCTAAACTGTTATACGTATTTCGCATGTTACCTGTTCTCGTTCCAAAACCCTTACTTAATGCGGTCCAACGTGACATTTCTTCTTTTATATGGAACGGTAAACGACCACGCACTCCGTTTAAGGTCCTATCGGCCTCATTGGAAGATGGAGGACTCAAATTCCCACAAATATTGGCATATCATAAAGCAGCAATTATAGCCTCCCTGAGCGAATCCCTCCTGATACACCAACCGTTATGGACCTATATTCAATCAATAGCAATACCAGGTCACTCTTTCTCCGGTTTGCTTTTTACTCCCTTTAAATCCAGGCCAGCTCTCCCAACAGCTTTACAGATTACTAGATGGTATTTCACGGTTTGGGACAGAAATGTTCGAGCCTACACCTCTCTCTACCCTCTATCCCTCGCCACCCCAGTAAATGCATTGACTTATGTAATCCCCTTTTTCAACCCTAAATCATGGACTCAGCATGGAGTCAGATATGTGTTCCAATTTTTCAGAAACTCCTCCGTCCTCTCCTTTGCACAAATGCAGACTACTCATGGCATACCCTCTCAAGCGTTTCTGTCTTACCTTCAAATATTGTCCTACATGAGAACACTGGGAACGCTAAATTCTGTTTCAACGAATGAACCTATACTCACACCATTCGAGTCTTTTGTAATACGCCCTACACAAACCATAAAACTCCTGTCCCTTTGTTATTATCAATTGCTGTCCGGCATGGGATTGTCTAAGCGCACTTTTCAAAGGGCTTGGGAAGCTGAGTTAAACACGCATCTCACGCTAGAACAGTGGACCCACGTGTTTTTATTGGATAAGAGTGCATCTAGGTGTATTTCGATCTTTGAAACGCGTCGTAAAGTGCTATATAGATGGTACTTAGTACCTGTCAGGGAATGTCACTTTAACAAAAATGTTCCTGACACATGCTGGCGTTGCCAAACAGCATGAGGGTCGATGTTACATGTATGGTGGTCCTGCCCATCACTGCAACCGTTTTGGACCCAAGTGGCGTTGTATGTTGAGGAGGTCCTGGGTATCACAGGTCCATTTTCCCCATTACACTACCTTCTTGGATTCCTCCCAGATGATGTGAGGAAAATGTCGAGACAACGTAAAATGTTTTGTATAATTATATCCTGCTGCTACCTTCTTATCGCTAGGCTCTGGAAAAAAACGATAATCCCTTCTCTACCCTCCTTGACTAAAATGATCTCCGACTTAGCATTTTCTGAGGACTTGGCCCGATCGCACTTTAATCTTGCCTCCCCAGCACAAGATCCTTGGTCACTGTGGCAAGATCACCTAATATACCAAACTACTAGAACCAGGGACACGTAGGTCTCAACTTGTCATGTTATCACCTACTCTCCCGGCCCTATGCCTTCACGACTGGAGGCTCCTGATGTCTCATCCTCACTGGTTCCTTTCCTCCCCTTTAAATTTTTTTTTTTTTTTTTTTTTTTTCCTTCTCGTCCCTTATAAGTCTCTTTTTCTGGGACAAGTTCGGTTAATTGTCAATTGACCTGATGTGATGCTTCATATCTTTGCCACTCTGTAGAGCAATTGTACTTCCCTTTTTCCGTAACTGAATATCAAGGTTTAATTTCGTCGCTATGGTAAAATGTACCGAATTTTCCCCTTTTATGTACGTTATTGGTTTTCCCCCTGTTTTCTTCTGTATCCCATTCTTTGATTGAAATAATAAAACATTTAAATATAAAAAAAAAAATTAATGTGATGCCCCGCCTCCTTTACGTACTTCAGGCTCTGCCCTTATATCAGCCACGCTCATTTTTCCGAGAGCTGGATTCCGTCTTCCTCTCCTTCATTTGGCCTAGGGGTTGTCCGAGGGTTAGGATTCACCTTCTTTGTCTCCCACGGCTAGAGGGAGGTTTGGCTTTACCGGATGAAAAACTCTATTTCTACACAGCACAATTGACACGACTCCTGGATTGGATGCTTACTGGTTCGGATAAACTTTGGATGGATCTTGAGGAACGACCAGCGCAGACCCCTGTGGACTGCCCCTTGGCTGCCTTCAAAGCTTCGGAGACCGAGTCTTCCCCCTTCTGGCCTATATAGGGATACCATTTTGATATGGTGGAGGATCTGGGGACCATTTGGCCTCTCGCCTTCACTATCACCACTTCTGCCTCTGCAACACCACCCGGAATTCCGCCCGGGAATAGGGTCCAGTCTACACCGTTGATTTACGGAAGGGTCTAGACTGTTTTTGTTTCAGGTTCTTCAGGACAACATGGTTCGAATGCCTGGGCCCTCTGATAACACTGACCACTTATCCTTTGGTGATAATTTTGCCCTATTTAGATTACGACACTTTGTTAACTCTCTCCCGAGAGGTTTTCGCTCACTGCGCCAACTTACACCCTTTGAAGACTTTTGTAAGCTAGCATTACCGCTTGCTAGGAGCATCTCTACCATGTATGCTCTACTTCAGAAACATGACACTTCCCCGCCGCCTTTGTGTGGGCGCTGGGAAACAATGCTGGTACTCGACTTAGCGCCTGAAATATGGTCTAAGACTTTTTACCTTACACTATATGGTTCCCGGGCATTTAAGGTGATTGAGACGTCTTACAAATTAACATTCTGGTATTACACTACCCATCAAACTGCGCACTTCTCACTTTCATGCGTCTCTATCTGCTGGCGATGCGGACTGCAGACCGGTATGTATCTACACATCTGGTGGTCTTGTGAGAAGATTACCCCTTTTTGGCATATGGTGGCAGATTTGGTGGAGGAGGTCACGGGTTTGGACCTACCTTTTGCAGCGGAGTTGTATCTTCTTTAGCATTTACTTGGCACACAACGGGAGCTACAGTTGTGTTCAAAATTATTCAACCCCCACTGAAATTGAGTGTTTTGGCCAGTTTGACATTGATTTTGATCATTCAGTCATCTTGCTTACAATTAAATCAAAGAGGCACGTGTAGGTCAGACAAATATAACATAACATTTATAATGAAATAACCACAAATGTCTTTTCTGTGCTCACATCATTATCAGTTTTATTCAACCCCCAAGTGACATTCAATCTTAGTACTTAGTACAACATCCTTTTACAGTTATAACCGCTTTTAAACGTGAAGCATAGCTTGACACAAGTGTCTTGCAGCGATCTACGGGTATCTTCGCCCATTCGTCATGGGCAAAAGCCTCCAGTTCAGTCACATTCTTAGGCTTGCGCACTGCAACTGCTTTCTTTAAGTCCCACCAGAGGTTCTCAATCGGATTTAAGTCAGGTGACTGCGATGGCCACTCCAAAATGTTCCAGCCTTTAATCTGCAACCATGCTCTAGTGGACTTGGAGGTATGCTTGGGATCATTGTCCTGTTGAAAGGTCCAACGTCTCCCAAGCCTCAGGTTTGTTACGGACTGCATCACATTGTCATCCAATATCTCCTGGTACTGAAGAGAATTCATGGTACCTTGCACACGCTGAAGCTTCCCTGTACCTGCAGAAGCAAAACAGCCCCAAAGCATGATTGACCCCCCGCCATGCTTCACAGTAGGCAAGGTGTTCTTTTCTTCATAGGCCTTGTTCTTCCTCCTCCAAACATAGCGTTGATCCATGGGCCCAAACAGTTCTAATTTTGTTTCATCAGTCCACAGAACACTATCCCAAAACTTCTGTGGTTTGTCCACATGACTTTTGGCATACTGCAGTCGACTCTTCTTATTCTTTGGAGACAGCAAGGGGGTGCGCCTGGGAGTTCTGGCATGGAGGCCTTCATTACGCAATGTGCGCTGTATTGTCTGAGCTGAAACTTCAGTACCCACATCTGACAAATCTTTTCTCAGTTCCTCAGCAGTCACACGGGGACTTTTCTCCACTCTACGCTTCAGGTAGCGCACAGCAGTCGAAGTCAGCATCTTCTTTCTGCCACGACCAGGTAGCGTTTCAACAGTGCCCTTTGCCTTGAATTTGCGAATGATGCTTCCTATGGTCTCTCTTGGTATGTTTAACATCTTTGCAATCTTCTTATAGCCATTGCCCTTCCTGTGAAGAGTAATCACCTCTTCTCTTGTCTTCCTGGACCATTCTCTTGACTTCACCATGTTTGTAACCACACCAGTAAATGTCTAGAAGGAGCTGAGTATCACAGTCATTTTAAAGCTGCCTAATTGGTGCTTATTATGCTTTATTGCTGCTCCGTGACATCCACAGGTGTTTTCAATACCTGATTGAAAACACTTGAATGAACCTCTGTTCTTCAGAGTGGTAGTCTTTAAGGGGTTGAATAATTGTGTCAATGAAGAATTCACAAAAGAAACATTTACTACTGTATTACAAAACCAATTGATGTAATTTTAGTTGCATATGGTTCTTTAAAAAGTCCTTGTAGGATTTCATTCTGAATACAATTACAAATGTACACTAAATTCCCTAAAACCCTTTACAGCATTGGGGGTTGAATAATTTTGAACACAACTGTACGTAACTCAGTAGTTCTTCATCTTATTCTGGCTGCCAGACGCCTTATACCGGCTCATTGGCGGTCTTTAGAGATCCCTTCGCTTGCGGAATGGATAGAGGCCATTGAATCTCTGAGAGCAGTTCATGGCCTAGTGGCTCAGCAAACAGAGAGCCATAACCCAGGCGCTATCTGCCTGTCAAATAGGTTATTACAGAAGGGAATACATTGGGAATATTCTGAAATACTTCCTTGTGTATAAATAATTAAATTATTTTCCAAAAAAAACACTGGCTTTGGAAAATCACTTGGTAGTGAAAAGGTTACGCATGATGAGCTTAATAAAGTCAATAAAGGTAGTAAGTTAGTAACACTGAGGTAGTTTAGGAGAAAATGAGAGGGACTCTGCAAAGAAACAATATCAACCAGTATTCACAAGTGCCTGGTAGGATATTACCATGAATAAAAACTAACTCAGGGCCCTATCACCTCCTTAGCACTCACATAAATGAGCGTTAGTGCTAGGTTAATTGTGGTGATAGCTTACGCTCAGATCGGATCCCGATCGCTTAAAAAATCTGTTAGCGCATCGGTAATAGCGTTTTCTAGCATGAGCTTACTGCACTTTGCGCTCCCTATACTTAACATGGGAAGCGCAAAGAATAAGCAAGGAGTCCTTGCACAAAGTCCTAAAACTAATTACTTACCGCTGTGGCTAACTGAAAAGTTCACACAACTCTAAGCTGGTGCTGATTGTGCTTCTGTTAGCAACAGCTGAAAAGCTCCCCCAAAAAGAAGATACTCACCTTTTAATCCCGCGGAGCGAACAGTGGCCCGATCCACCGCTTCTGGCTGACAGGAGCAGAGTGAGACTGGGACAAATAATCCCCAATCTCCCTCTGAAATCACTGGTGGCCATGCAGGATTTCGCAAGTGCGAGATCACATGGTCTGGAAGCACAACCCTCAATGGAGTCCTATTGACTCCAGGAGGTGATACTCATGGTGGAGAGTTAGTGCTGCCTCGAGTATCCTGAAGAGTAAGTGGCCGTTATGGGACAGGCTGCTGGATTCAATGCCTGACTCATAATCTGTTAGTAAAATGGGGATGCTAAGGGTAAATTTGCGAGCGCCAACTTTTCCTCTTAGCTTCCCCATTTTAACTCAGGGCAAGTGATAATGCCCCCATGGTGGCAATTCTTTTGGATCACATTCTGAAGCACATTTGCAAGTAAATGTGTTTGCAAAGAATAAAATTCCTTTGCATTGCTTCAAGGAGAAATTAGACCACCATCAGGGGTCAAGAAGGATTTGTTTCCCAGTATGTTGCATATTGGAGAGTGCTTCAGACTGGGTTTTTTGCATTCTTTTGGAACAATAGCAGGTAATGTGTGAAAAGCTGAAATCAAGGGACGCACGTCTTTTTTCAACCTGCGTAACTGTGTAAGAATTAGATGAAATCAAGTATACTCAATATAGAGGCACCAGTAGGGTAGCTTTTGAAGATCTTCTATACTGAATCTTGATAGTGAAAGGGTTAATGTGTATTTGGTGATGACATTTTTTTATAGTGATGGCTTGTAGGGGAGTCTATGGAAGAGTCATATCTGTAAAGTAAGCTCAAAGCACATTAAGAAATGTAAAGAGTATAACTTTGTGGTAACATACTTTGTTTCTGTGTAGATCATTGTTTTTTTTTATTATTTTATTTTTTTATTTATTTTTGTCTCCTTTCTCCACCATTTGCTTTGCTAATTAGCATGTGAATCTCCTGCCCTATTGACACAGCCCATCCAGCATCAGGTGTTTACCTTTTAACTGCCTGAATGCAATCACTCTGCCCTATATAACAACTAAGAGTGGCTCCATTGAGCCTTGGCTCTTGTGACATCCCCAAGTGGCATCCTAAGTGGACGTTTAGAGTTGATTTCCTGGAGTTTTATCCAAGATCCCCTATGCCATCCACCATCACGATCCCTAATTCCTGTGTCTCCTCTCTCCACAGGTAAGACTCTATCACCCAGTATCCACAGACACCCACATCAACTGATCCCCTGCATACTTTTGCTGGTAGGACCCCCATCACCCAGTATTTGCAGGCACCCACATTGTAACGTTACCTTGGTCTCTTTTTTTTTTAATTTATTTTTGTCTCCTTTCTCCACCATTTGCTTTGCTAATTAGCATGTAAATCTCCTGCCCTATTGACACAGCCCATCCAGCATCAGGTGTTTACCTTTTAACTGCCTGAATGCAATCAGTCTGCCCTATATAACAACTAAGAGTGGCTCCATTGAACCTTGGCTCTTGTGATATCCCCAAGTGGCATCCTAAGTGGACGTTTAGAGTTGATTTCCTGGATTTGAGTGGCATCCTAAGTGGACGTTTAGAGTTGATTTCCTGGAGTTGAGTGGCATCCTAAGTGGACGTTTAGAGTTGATTTCCTGGAGTTGAGTGGCATCCTAAGTGGACGTTTAGAGTTGATTTCCTGGAGTTGAGTGGAATCCTAAGTGGACGTTTAGAGTTGATTTCCTGGAGTTGAGTGGCATCCTAAGTGGACGTTTAGAGTTGATTTCCTGGAGTTGAGTGGCATCCTAAGTGGACGTTTAGAGTTGATTTCCTGGAGTTGAGTGGCATCCTAAGTGGACGTTTAGAGTTGATTTCCTGGAGTTGCGGGACTGGAGGAAGGAACTGCAAGGCCCACTTTTTACTCTGGGTAAACGCACATCTATATCATGCTTCTCTCACGCTTCTGCTCTTTACTTCTACCTTTTTCCTTAAATGGAACTCTTGCCCCTCTACCACCGACCCTTAAACTATCTGCATCTCTCCCTCCCTCCTCTCGTCCCACATGATGGCCTCGCATGAGCTCCTTTGTTTCCTCAGAACATGGTCTCCCTCTAACTCTCGTGCTGCCAATCACTCCCACTCACACAAATCCCATTCCCACCTTCTCTTTCTCACCCTCCTGCAGTTACTCTATGCAGGTGACATATCCCCTAACCCTGGCCCCACAACACATCCAATACTTCCCTCTCATCCTATCTCCATCGCACATAAATCACCTCCCTGCAAGCCCAGCAACCTCATTCCCATAATCCCTCAGTGCCTGTCCTCTTTCTCCTGCGCCCTCTGGAATGCTCGCTTTGTGTGCAACAAACTCACAGCCATCCATGACCTCTTCCTTTCAAACTCCTTCAACCTCCTAGCTTTAACTGAAACCTGGCTAACTCCCTCTGACACGGCCTCCGTTGCTGCTCTCTCACATGGCGGTCTACACTTGAGCCATACCCCCAGACCGGGTGAGAGAAATGGTGGCGGGGTCGGAATCCTGCTCTCTCCCATCTGCTCCTACCAGCATCTCCCTCCACCCCATCCCTCTCCTTCTCCTCCTTCGAGACACGCTGCATCCGCCTGTTCTCTCCTCTGGCCCTCAGGGTGGCAGTCATCTACCGCCCACCGGGACCAACCTACCAGTTCTTTGACCACTTTGCTACCTGGCTTTCTCACTTCCTGTCTTCTAATCTTCCATGCCTAATTCTCGGGGACTTCAACATTCCCATTGATGATCCTTCCACCCCTGCTGCCCCCAAACTTCTTTCACTCACGTCCTCCCTTGGACTCACACAATCCTCCCTCCTCCCTACCCACCGCGATGGTCACGCTATCGACCTTGTCTTTCCAACCTCTGCTCCATTTCTGAGTTCAACTGTCGCCCTTTCCCCATCTCTGACCACCACCTTCTCTCTTTCAACCTATCTGGACTTCCTAAACACCCTGCTCCCCCACCCCGCACACACACTCGCAGAAATCTACATGCTGTGGATCCCCATCAATTCTCCAACCTACTTCACCACCTCCCTCACACCTCATCCTTCACCTGCCCTGATGCTGCCACTAATCACTACAACACTACGCTTATCTCTGCTCTAGACACTCTTGCTCCTCTTCGACTCTGTAAGGCCCCACGCCGCCAGCTTCAGCCCTGGCACACCCTCCAGACTCGCTACCTGCAAAGATGCTCCCGCACTGCAGAGCATGCCTGGAGGAAATCCCGCTCTGAAGCTGATTTTGTTCACTTCAAGTTTATTCTCCGGTCATACACCTCTGCCCTCCACTTGGCCAAACAATCATTCTTCTCATCTCTTTTATCTACCCTGTCCTCCAACCCTAAACGGCTCTGGTCCACCTTCAACACCCTCCTCTACCCACCTGCACCTCCCCCCACAGCTGCCTTCAGCGCTCAAGACCTGGCAGACTACTTCCTCAGTAAAACTCTAACTATCAGAAGCACATCCCAACACAAGATAGTTATCTGCCACCTCAGCTCCCACAGGTCCCCTTTGCCACCCTCTGCCACTTCCTCCCAGCCACTGAGGAGGAAGTCAATTCCTTATTGTCCTCCTCACATCTCACCACGTGCCCACTCGACCCCATTCCCTCACATCTAATTCCTCCCCTCTCCTCCTCCCTCACCCCTGCTCTCACACACATCTTCAACCTATCTATCTCCACTGGCTCCTTTCCATCTGCCTTCAAACACGCGCTAGTTACCCCTTTACTAAAGAAACCATCCCTCGATCCCAACTCTCCATCCAACTACCGCCCTGTATCCCTGCTTCCCTTTACCTCTAAGCTCTTAGAAAAACTAGTCTTCAACCACCTCTCCCTCAAGTCACCAACGACCTCCTAACTGCTAAAAAACACGGCCACTATTCTATTCTCATCCTGCTTGACCTCTCGGCTGCTTTTGACACTGTTGACCACCCCCTCCTTCTACAGACCCTCAACTCTCTGGGTCTCGGTGACACTGCACTTGCTTGGGTTGACTCCTATTTATCCAACAGGTCCTTCTGTGTGTCCTTTGCTGGTAACTCCTCCTCTTCATTACCTCTATCTGTTGGTGTACCTCAAGGCTCTGTCCTTGGTCCTCTGCTCTTTTCCATCTACACCTCATCCCTGGGCAAAATCATCAACAGCTTTGGCTTTAATTACCACCTCTACGCTGATGACACTCAGATCTACCTCTCTACCCCTGATCTCTCTCCCCCTGTCCTTTCAAAAGTCAGTGACTGTTTATCTGGCATCTCCTCCTGGATGGCCTCCCACCACCTAAAGATCAACATGTCAAAGACTGAACTCCTACTTATTCCTCCCTCCAATGCCTTCTCACCTCCTAACTTCTCTATCACGGTGGAGGGTATCACCATCTCCCCATCAAACCAAGTTCGCTGTCTTGGAGTTACACTTGACTCTGCTCTTTCCTTCATCCCCCACATCAAGTCTCTTTCCTCCTCCTGCCGATACCAACTGCGTAATATTTCCAGAATTCGGCCATTTCTTACCGCTGTCACCACAAAACAACTCATACACGCCCTGGTAATCTCCCGACTCAACTATTGCAATAATCTCTTATCTGGCCTCCCTCTGTCCCGCCTCTCCCCCCTACAATCCATCCTGAACGCCTCCGCCAGGCTAATTCACCTCACCCGCCGCTCTGTCTCTGCCGCTCCCCTCTGCGAGTCCCTTCACTGGCTCCCCATCCACTGCAGAATTAAGTTCAAAATCCTTATCCTTACCTACAAAACCCTCACTAACTCAGCTCCCCACTACCTGTCCTCACTAATCACCAAATACACCCCAGCCCTCTCCCTAATGTCAAACAGTGACCTGCGCCTAGCTTCTCCCCGCATCACCTCTTCCCATGATAGACTGCAGGATTTCTCACGCGCAGCCCCCACTCTCTGGAACGCTCTCCCTCGTACTGTCAGACTTTCCCCTAACTTCTCTTCCTTCAAACGCTCCCTTAAAACGTTCCTATTTAGGGAAGCCTACCACCCAACTCACTGACGCAACCATCAATCACTCTCACCTTACAGTCCTCTCCTCCTGTTTCCAACCCCAACCCTCCCAGATTGTGAGTTCCTACGGGAATAGGGCCCTCATCTCCTCCTGTACTGTTTGTCAAATGTTGTTCAATGTATTGTAACCCTGTCTATACTGTGCCTATTGTACAGCGCTGAGGAATATGCTGGCGCTTTATAAATAAAGAATAATAATAATATCTAGTAATTCTTAATACCGTGTGTTGTAAAAAAATATTTTAAAAAGGTTATACCAGCCGATAGCGTGAGACGTCGAGTAACGAGTGACGACACAAACACACAGCGATGGGTATAGAGAATTTACTTTAAAATATAAGGTTAAACCGAAAGATAAAACATTAGGACATTATTAAACTAAACCCTGGACACTGCAATAATGCAAAGACTCAGCATAGTTAATGTGATATACAAAGGGATCAACAAAAACATTTACCCAATCCAGATATGAGGAGCACATGGCATAATCATGTGCTCACAGGTCCAAGCCAAATCACAAAAACAAGGCTTATCCCTTCCTGGAATTCCTGGTTGAATGAAAAGAAAGTTTGCCTAGAGTAATGTCTCCCCCACCAGAGACGGCTGGCTTAATGATGTCACAGCTAACCACAGAGGGCAAAAAGCCTCACACTGCCCCTAGTGTTCCCTCTTTGGTACAACAATTAATTAAATAAGATTATTTTTGACACAATTCATCAATGATCACTACACCATGTAACCTTTATTTAGAAACGGCAAATGGTTAGACCTAAATGAGATCAAGAATGATAAGTACTGCAGCACCCAGCATATATGGATTTGGTTGTAAATTTAAACTGTTAACATCAGCCTTCTAGTAAACTCCTTTAAAAGAAACAATTAGTTGTCATTTTTTTATCCAATGTCTTTGTTTCTGGAATTTACACCTACATATGGTGCTGCGTTATTTTTGTTTGTCACATTTGTTGCATCTCTTCCTTTATCCCAAAGATTTCCGAAATAATAATAAATTAATAAAAAAATTACTCTAAAGGAAAATCTAGAATAGTGCACAAAAAGTAGAATGGGTTTAGCTTATTGAGATGCTAAGGGGTATCTGAGGGCATGGCTCAGAAGAATTGTACTAGAAGCAATAGATGGGGATAAGCAAAACATCAAAACTACAATGAGATAAAAGTTCTGAAAATGCTCTTTTTGTGATCCTGGGAATTGTTATGTTTATGGAATCCAAGCCTGAAAGAACTGAGCTTTCAGCGTCAAACCTCAAAGTTCCTGTGAACTAGAGAGCATTAAAGCTTTGCCTTTTTTGCAGATCCATATGCTTAAATTGAAAAATTAGGGAAATATTTGACAGAGCAAGATTAGGATAAAAAAAATTAAAAGGAATAGTGGATTTTTACAATACATTTTTATTTGAAGTGTCTAAGTAAAGCAGACAGAAGAAGCAATAATGCCTTCTTAACCTACATTAAAAGGTTTTACTGTCCCCGTGTAGCTTTTCAATGTGCTGAAGTCAAGAGCTAGACATTACAATGAAATGAAAGCTTGTGGCACCAGGATAAAGGCAATTAAATCTATTCAAAAATGAAATGGAAGAACGAGAGAGGGAGGGGGGCACAAAAATCATTTCTGCAGTGACAGCGTGACCTTGTCAGGGGCTGTTTTATCTGGGTCCTGACCATTCATTTGACAGTGTTCTGTTGTAATTACCCAGCACTTCAATGAAAAGGTAATTATCATAAGGTAAGTCAGAGCCTGCCAAGCCCCGCCATGGTTTCTTCAATCCCGATGCAGCTGCTGGATGCCAGTTAATCTTTCATAACTAAAATTTGAAATATAATAAAGCTTTGTTCCTATCTCACACAAATAACACCTCTCACTGACTTCCACTTTCTTCCTCTCCTTCCTTTTTCTCTCACCCTTCTTACAGCTCTAAGAGTGTAGTGGGCGTCGAACGCTCTCCTTAGCTAATAGACAGCTATTATAAAATCTTTCTCTCACACACATATATGCTTTGCATATCCTAAATATTTATTTTCTACCAGTACTCGTTTTTAATTTATTTATTTCTTTATGGGATTTTTGCTTTTTTTTTATATATCGCAAAAGAGCTGACGCTCCCTAACCATCAAGTGATAGAAACAAACAAAATCAGAAATTATTACAATCATCACCATCAATCATTCATATTAAAAGAAACACAACAAGCAAAAATAATTCCTAGGAACAATCTAAGAAACATTGTTATTACTAGATTGAGTACCATTGAAAAGACTCTTGAAATGCTCGATGATGGGCACCACCATTACCTGTCTTCATCAGGCTGTTACCAAGATGGTGGTGCCTTGTATGTTAAAGTCTCTTACGTCACCTTACTATAAGTAAATTCAGTAAAAATATTTTGGAAATCCACAAAATGTTTTAAGATTATAACTAGGGATGAGCGTTCGGTTCGAACACCAAACATTATGGGATGTTCGCGGTTTGTTCGACCGCCGACATTCCATAATAAAAAATGCGTCCACAGGTCTCCTAAATGTCCCGGCGGCTGCCGGTACATTTAGGAGACCTGTGGCTGCAGCCCCCGGTCTCCGTATCTCACCTGTCCTGCAGCTGTCCCGGCATCCTGTTCCCCGGTCCGTCAGCTCCTCCGATCCGTCTGGCCACTGCTCCTCTCTGCCCCACGTCTTCATGCAGAATGATCTGATTGGTCAGGTGCAGGACTTTGCCCAATCAGAGCTCAGCATGAAGATGAGGCATGGGGCAGAGCTTTAACCAAGCTCTGATTGGTTAAAGTCTTGCACTGACTTTAACCAATCAGAGCTTGGTTAAAGCTCATCTTCATGCTGAGCTCTGATTGGGCAAAGTCCTGCACCTGAACTGGACTTTGCCCAATCAGGGCTCAATATTGAATTAGAGTCCTGATTGGGCAAAGTCCAGTTCAGGTGCAGGACTTTGCCCAATCAGATAATTCTGCATGAAGACGTGGGGCAGAGAGGAGCTGCAGCCAGACGTTTTGGAGGAACTGATGGACCGGGGAACAGGACGGCCCCCATAGGTTTACATTGTGTTCGAGTTCGTATTCAAACATTTCGGCCGTTCGGCTGTTCGGATACGAACCGAACACAGGGGTGTTCGGCTCATCCCTAATTATAACTTGAATGTGAAGATATGTTTTCTAGATTTTCTCTCTTCTGTACCTTTCATGAAGTGTATAGTTGTCTTTTTGGAGTGCTCTCATTTGAAAAGAAGATTATGACATGTAAATGGGAAATTAAAACATACAATGATGGTTTTAACAATTTTAATTGTTATTAGAGTTACAGTAACAAGCATTTATAAAGTGACAACAATTTCCTTAGCGCTGTACAATGGGAGAAAAAGAATAACAAATATACATACACACAGAAAAAAACAGTGTCGCGCCTGATCCTGATCAGGGTGGCTAAAACTACCCCTTTTTTCTTGTTATGTTAAATATACATACAGGTTACACACACGGAACAGAAGGACGGTGGACCCTGCTCGAGAGCTTACAATCTAGAGGGGGGTGACACATTAGGTGAGGATGAATAGGGTAAGTGAAGTAGCGGGTTGCATGAGGGCTGAATGGGAAGATAGAAGAAGAAATGTGCAGTGGGGGATCATGGAGTGCGCTCGAGATAGGCTTCTCTAAAGTAATGTGCTTTCAGAGACTTCTTGAAGGACTGAAGAGAGGGGGAGAGTCTAATGTTGCAGGAGAGGGAGTTCCATAAAAAGGGGGCAGCTCAAGAGAAGTCCTCAAGGTGAGAGATGGGGGTGCAGGTACAAAGAACTGATAGCATCAGATCATTGGCAGAGCGAAGTGGTCGCGATGGGATATACCTGCTAATAACGGAGGAGATGTAGGCAGGGAGTTATGGAGAGCTTTGTATGTGAGCACCATTATTTTGAAATGGATTCTAAAGGAAACAAGAAGCCAGTGTAGAGATTGACAGAGGGGCGAGGTGTGAGAGGTGCGGGAGGTGAGGTGAATGAGTCTGGCACAAGCGTTCATTACAGACTGTAGAGGGAGAATCTTGGCTCTCTTAAGACCAGAGAGAAGGCGGTTACAATAGTCAAGGCAGAAGATAATAAGAGTTTGGATGAGCATTTTAGTACAGTCTGAATTAAGAAAGGGACGATTTCTGCAATGTTTTTTAGGTGGAAGTAGCAAGATTTGGTTAGAGACTGAATGTGAGGAGTAAAGGATAGATTGGATTCCAAGAGGACCCTGAGGCAACGAGCCTGAGCGGTAGAAGTAATGGTGGCACCATTCACCTGAAGGAAAATGGGCACAGGAATGGAGATTTTAGAGGGAGGTAAGATGAGAAGTTCACTTTTCGAGAGGTTGAGCTTTAGGAAACTGGAAGTCATCCAGTCGGACACCGCTGACAGACTTTATCATATTATATAGTATAACAACTACCGTATTTTTCGCTCCATAAGACGCACTTTTTCCCCCCAAAAAAGTGGGGGGAAAGTGTGTGCGTCTTATGGAGCGAATACTGCACGTTGTAGTGTTCGGCTCCCTGCGAGCGTCCGAAGCTATGGAGCTTCGGTGCTCGCCTGGGGGAACCATGTCACCAGCCGAGTTCTCGCGAGATCGCGGCTGGTCACTTGGCTCCCCCAAGCGAGCGCCCAAGCTCCATGCCATCGGACTCTCAGAGGGAGCCGAACACGCTGCGGCAGGAGGTGAGCTGGGGCCTGGGGCAGTATCCATGAGAGCTGCTGGGGCAGTATATCCATGAGAGGAGCTGGGGCATATCCATGAGAGAGCAGCTGGGGCATTATCCATGAGAGGAGCTGGGGCATTATCTATGAGAGCAGCTGGAGCATTATCCATGAGAGGAGCTGGGGCATATCTATGAGAGCAGCTGGGGCATTATCCATGAGAGCAGCTGGGGCATATCCATGAGAGGAGCTGGGGCATTATCCATGAGAGGAGCTGGGGCAGTATATCCATGAGAGGAGCCGAGGCAGTATATCTATGAGAGGAGCTGGGGCATTATCCATGAGAGGAGCTGGGGCATTATCCATGAGAGGAGCTGGGGCATATCCATGAGAGCTGCCAGGGCATATCCATGAGAGCTCCTGGGGCATATCCATGAGAGCTCCTGGGGCATATCCATGAGAGCTGCTGGGGCATATCCATTATTACACTATTTGATTCAGAATATATTTTTCCTGTTTTCCTCCTCTAAAAACTAGGTGCGTCTTATGGTCAGGTGCGTCTTATGGAGCGAAAAATACGATTTGAAGAGAATTTTTGTATAAAGGGACAGTTCTTTGTAAAGCAGATTAGCCTCCCTGCCTATTCTAATATAAAGGGGATAACCCTAATATTGTGTTATTGCATCATGCAGAACACTTGTCCAAATTAAGAGAAAAAGGACCCGTGTCCCAATCTGGTAGGAGCCGAGTGAACGACTTAAAACTTAGATTTTAAAATTAGAAATAAAAGTTAAGTTTTAAGTGGTTCACTCGGCTCCTACCGGATTGGAACACATGTCCCTTTTCTCTTAATTTGGACAAGTGTTCCGCATGATGCAATCAAATTTTATAGACATATTAGGGTTATCATTCAAATAAATATGGAAATTTACCTTAAATTGCTTCATGTCCCATGAATGGAAAACATCAGATTCCTCTTCACAATTATGAACTCTGAACTATTTCTTTGAATGTAGATGTGAAGGTTTTTTTAAAAATAGATTAAAAAGCACAGAAGACGTGCTAATGAAAGAGTTAGATGATGCACTTGGTGACTTGATGTTTTGAATTGGTTGAGCTGGGACACCTAGTTTTCTTTGTTCCTCCTTTCACTTGATGTGGAAACGCATTTGCTAGATATAAATGGCCTTTGCATTTTGTTCTTTCTAGACATTTTTGATCTGCCTGTCAGATTTATTTTAATAATATAAAATTTGTGCATCTCTAGCTATCTCTGGTGGACCTGTGTCTTTTTATAGTGTTACAATGGAGATATGAGGCGACAGCATTGGTTCATGCATCACCCTTCTCTGGCATGAAATTTAGATCGTGTCTCTGTCATTATGGTATTTGTATTGTCAATGAAGAATTTAAAGTATGGAATGTAAACAGATTACATTTTTCTTCTTGCTACATTTTTAACTTTTTCTTTCTGATAAGTTATAAATGATCCCATGGTATAACATAAACTTCTAATATCTATTCTAATATCTGCTAACAATATGTTTCCCAACATTATGGTACTAGACAGAACCAAATTCCTCAATAAACAAAATTTAGACCGCTCAGTATTTATGGCTGCTGTATCTCTTCTTTACTTCACAATAAAATAACTTCTCTTCATTTTTTGTTTGTGGTGACTTGAATCTGTCTTTGTTTGTCACCCGCACCTGTAACCCACACCTAACCCATGACATCATAGAAGCTAAGAAATTCTATTTTTTCCTTTACCAGATTCTCTTGTGGTTTATGAAGTCAGTCCAACGTTGTTTTGTAACTGATGGTTTTGATTAGTTTTCTTGATAGAGATTCTACAACTGATTATTTCCTCCTCCCTAATTTATTATTCCTTGCATTCTTTTCCATGTACATTACTAGTTTCTACCATTCTTCTTATTAAAGTTGTATTCTTTTGCAGGGCCTGCTTTCTTCATTGATTCTCCAGTCCTTAATTCTAGAACGTATATGTCTTGTCATCAGTGGCAGTCTCCTTACATATTTAGACTATATATATGTGGTTTAACAGACTGCAGTTTAAACATGTTCACGAGATTTACTTTGCTCAAGGACAAGTATAACTTTACTGTATATACATGACTCGTATACATGATTTGTAGGTATACCCATCTTCTGACATAAGTCACACCGGCAGAATACCAACTTTCTTAAAATTATGTAAAACAAGATTCAACCAAACATTGGCAATTTTATTTATATATCGCTTTTCTTTTGCCTTTGGTTTGAAAGTATTTCATGTTAATTCATTTTAAAGACTGGGAGGGAAAAATGGAAAGTTTACATCTCCGTTAACCCCTTCACTCCCGAGATCAAGATAACTTGGGTCTTCAAAGGCACCATTAGGTGCCTGATATCGAGTTATCTCGATCTGCAGCTGGGCAGGACAAAGGGAAATTAAATTAATTTGCTGTAAACAAATTTAATTTGCTGCAAACACATTTTGTTTGCTTTTGGGCTGCAGTAGGTGCCTTCTAAGTTTTAACCCTGTGGGCATGATAGCTAAGATGCTAAAACTGGTTAAAATCAGCTAATCGAATGCCCTTATCGGACTTTCAGCAGCCGATGCAGGTAGACGTGACCTGCAGTTCTATATTCAGTAATTCCATTTGACCAGTATGTGGCGACATCTGCCTGACAAATATCCTATTACAGCAAGAATTACAATGGGAATATTCCCAAATATTTCTTACTGTATAATTAATTACCACTGTTTTTTAGAAAAATCACTTGTAGTGAAGGGGTTAAACAGAAGGGACAACATTTTTCATTAGCCGACTTTTGGCATGCTTACCCATTATAACTCTACTGAACAGGAAGGTAACCCCTGGTCTTTCAAGGATGTGTAGCTCAAAAGGGCCTTTGTTCATAGTTCGTGTGAATTATTGTTCCTAGATTGTCCTATACACACAATCGTGTTACAAAGGGAACGACGTTCACAAAATTGACCAGCTAGCTTTTTTTTTCATGAAGTATAGAACAGGATAAATTAAGTAAATCTTTAAAAATAAACCCTAATGTTTTATAACAATCCCCCATCATACACCACCTGCTCAGGATATTGTGCAAGCTCAAGGACATCTGTTTTATAACAAAACATACTCAATTTGAAAGTAATTCCACTAGCTATTCAATCAATGTACTGTATCTACTTGCTGGAGGAAGTAAGGTTTTAAAAAAAACAACAAAAAAACAAATTTCACATTTAGTTCAAACTGATTTGCTTCAATTAACAAATTTCCAGTGCTGCTATCACAGATTATGCACAATTAAACGTCACCAGCACTAGCTGGGAGGTAAAACTTAATGAGGCATCTCCACGATTAGCTGTGGTGAATATTGTCTTTGTAATGCTTTCTGCGCCCGCTGCTTGTAATTTCAGACTGAGAGGCCGTTAGTGACTGTAAACATTAATGAGTTCTGTTTTTTTTTTTGACTGTTCTCTGTTACAATTATGCCGAGTTGTATGAACTAAAATTATAACTGCAGGTGAGTCGTAAAAACAAAAAGACGCGCTATGCTTCTCCATTTCTTGTAATAATTTCTAGGGAATAGTCATTCTTTTAGTAATTTAGTACAAAGACACAAGACAATGTCAACTAGACAAAGGGAACAAAATGCAACGCAAAAAGAACCATTCATTTTTCCTTCCAAAATCAAGAGGCTTTGTGCTTTCTGAAGAGCATAGGATGGACCCCAGCAGTGACCCTGAAAGGAGAGTAACCCTTTACTTTAACTACCCACAGAGGCTTTTCTTTAAGGCTGACTGCCAAATTGCAAATGAATCATTTCTCAATAACCACCAACTTTCTACATGTGAGTTGATAAAAATTTATGGATCTCATGCCATAGAATTCTATAGAATGGCATAGTTTATGCTCATAAGATGCACTTCAAAGTGAATCTGGCAAAAAATGCAGCTTTTTGCAATAATTCTGTCAGTATCATAACTACACAAGCACAGCTTAAATACACCTACACAAACATAGAAACACATACACAAATCCATTTACTGGATTAAAGGTATTTTCTTCACAATAGTTAAATGGATATGCAGGTCTATAAAAAATTAAATTGACATTTAAACACTTTTGTACCTATAGACAAAATAGAATAAATCAATAAGAGTATTAAAAATGCTTAAATTAATATGCTTTAATATCTGTCATTGCATCTTCTCTGGCCACGCCCCTCAGCTAGGGATGTTTCTTCAGCTCCCTCTTCCTGAATATTGCATGCCTCCTCCCGGCCCACTACTCCACCCATCAAAGCTTCACATGAACTAGCACAAGCTGTGCACGTGAAACCCTGTGCATACTTAGTACCTCAGACTGGGAAATCTGAGGAACTGAATGTTAGCCATCTGCAACTGTGAAGCAAGACACACTCACGTTCACTCACAGTCACACGCTAACTCACTCACACACAGACTCGCTCACCCACTGACACGTTCACTTGCACTATTTTATGGTTTACATACTCAAACTACTCTTTGCTCCACCTCTCTCTCTGCTGTCTCTTTTTCTTCTTGTGTGTATTGATTTCTTTCTTTCCCTGTTTCTGGTAGCTGGTTGTGAAAGAGTTACAACTTGGAATGGCACTCAGCCCCGCCCTCCCCTCAGCTCACAGTGCAGGAGGAGCAACTCAGTCGCACATGCTCAGTGCGTTTTTTATCTATACCCAGGTATACACACTGATCGGTTAGCTCAAAGTACCTCCTGAGGTGGGCGTAGAAAACGCCAAGAAAAAAAAAGCAGGTAAATATGAAAAAATTTCATATTTACTTTTTATGCCTGCAGAATGACACTACTGTCTCATTCAAATGGCATTGCACATTTTTAAAATCACACTGACAAAGCATGCATGTCCCTTTAAAGTTTTACATTCATACTACTATTTGTGTTGACAATATTACATGGCTAGCAAAAGTATTTCCTTTTATTGTACTTTTCAAAACCAATATTCTGATTCTTGAACCTTTGTAAACAGATTTCAGGTTCTAGACCAGGGAAGTCAAATTCAAGTCCGTCCTTCCAGACTTGCTGAACAATTCCCTTGATTATTAGATGATGAAATTGAATTTGATCTTGCACTAAAACATTGCAGGTTCTTCAACCCCTTCACTTGCAAGCTCGTCATGTTGAAAAAAATATTATAACCTTTAATTGAAACATAGGACGCAACAAAATATAAAAATAGTATCTGTATAAGGGCATAATACCTGTATATGGAAATTACAGTAACCCCTTCTAAGTGTTGTACATAAGAATCTTATCCCTGTATAGAAGTGAATGACCTCAGAGCTCTCTCTGTGTTCTGCTCTTTCCCTGGTGGTTGTATTATTATTATTCTTAATCTTTATTTATAAAGTGCCAACATATTCTGCAGCGCTGTACAATGGGCACAATATAGACAAGGTTACAATACATTTAACAAACCAATACAGGAGGAAACAAGGGCCCTATTCCAGTGGGAACTCACAATCTAGAAGGGTTGGGGTGGAAACAGGAGGAGAGGACTGCAAGGTGAGAGTGATGGACTGCAAGGTGCGAGTGATGTGGACTGGTTGCATCAGTGAGTTGGGTGGTAGGCTTCCCTAAGGCCCCCGGCACACGAGCGTATTTTTGGCTCATGTGCGCCCGCACTTCCCTGCGTCCGTTGTTTTTGACAGGGAAAGCCCTCCACCGGACGTGAAAAAGCCCTCCCCGTCAAAAAGCTAAACGGACGCTGAAAGTATACAAAGCGCAATTCTCCATAGGAGGATCGCGCTTTGTACGCTGAGCGCAGAGCGTAGAAGGAAAGTCCACTTTCACGGACGTTCCTTTCTCTGCTCGTGCGCAGCCAGCCTTAATAGGAAAGTCTTAAGGGAGTGTTTGAAGGAAAAGAAACTAGAGGAAGGTCTGACCGTACGAGGGAGAGCGTTTCAGAGGATGGGGTTGTAATGCAGCAGTCAATTTTGTTGAATTTTTTTGTTACAATGAGGGTGGGAGCTGCTCCTTCTAGCTTACTTACAACAATAGAGGAAAAGAAGAGTGAGCTTTCACAGATAATTTAATTTCTCACTGAGTGACGCACTAATCTTACTTTAAAAAGGTATGCAATAGGGACTAATTTGAAATTTTAGCTTTTTGTTGCATTACAATGGAATATTGAGTATACATGGATTGAGTATACATGGTTTTGGTACTGAATGGCAATACTATTCAGTATTGGCCAGACGCTTAATAACCCCTTCACTACCGAGTTCAATATATCTCGGGCTTCAAAAGGCACCAGCCAGTGCCCGATAACGAGATATATCGATCTGGTGATCTACAGCCCAAAAGCAAATTAAATTTGTTTGCAGCAAACAAATTTAGTTTTCTTTTGGGCTGCAGAAGGTGCCCCCAAAGTTTTAGCCCTGTGGGCATAATGTTCAAAGAGCTAAAACTGTGTAAAACCATCTGATGATGCCCTTACATCGGGCTTTCAGCAGCCGATGCAGGGAATAAATGAAGAAAATAGACCAGCTGCTCAAACTGCTATAAATCAATTTGGCAGTAGATGGCCAAAATAGGTTATTTACAGTAAGAAATACAATGGTTATATGCTCAAATATTTCTTAATGTACAATTAATGTAAAATTATTTTTCAAAAAAACACTGGTTTCTGACAATAGTTTTTTGAAAATCACTTGGTAGTGAAGGGGTTAAGAGGATAATGAATTTTAGATGTTTCATACTTTTGTGTTTTTCAATGGACTGCCAGACAAAATTTTGGTTAATTGACTATAAAACATGGAATGAAAGTAGAATTTTTTTTTCAATAACCCTTTCACTGCTGAGCCATTTCACCGATGTGTGCTGAGCTCATTTTTAACTCATCATGTTTAAACGAGATTTGAAGTCACATTTTATTATACAACCCAAACAAATTATATCGTTCTTTCCGGCAGAATCTGCAGATCCATAATATATCATTATTATATGTATATGTCCTGACCTGCCTGAATATTATAACAAAAAATGCAATAAAATTAGAATTTTCAATCATCTACAGTATGTAAAGTGCTTTTTTCACATTTTATCATGCAAGTCTTTTTGTGGTTATATTTTCTATGGGGTGCGCTTGTTAAAAAAATTACGTGATTTTTTCTAAGCCCCCATAGAAAAAATCATTAGTGCAGCATCATTGTTCACATTATAATTGAAATGGGAACAATATTGCTGCATTAATAAAACAAAAAAAAAACTTTTTAAAAAAAAGTTAAAAGGTTTTTTTTTTTTTTTTTTTTTCATTTTACATGGTCATGTTTAGTACCATTGGAAAGGCCATGCTCTGGCTGTTCCAATGAAACCAAATATTAACCCCTAGCTGCCACAGATTTGGAGATAGGGGGTTACAATGAACCCCCTATCTCTACCATAGCTGGAAGCTAGGGGTTAACCCCCGAACTGACATCATCACGCTATGCGCGATGATGCCAGAAGGCAGGGGGAGATCCCGGAAGCTTGGCCGACATCCATGTCGACCAGCTCCGGGGGGACGACCGGATCCGGCGCCTATTGGCGCTGAATCGTGATCCAGTCCCCAAGGGGTTAAAGGCAGCCACCGCTTGAAGGGCAGGCTGTGCCCTTCAAAGCGGTGCCTGCCTCTTTTTTTGTGCCCCAAGCCGATCGGGAGGGAGAGAGGTCCAAAGGACCTCCCCTTCAGGCACCTTCTCCGCACTGGTGGGGGGGTGCCTGGAATAGACCATTCCTGCCCGCCTGGGCCCCGGAGACTGGGCTTACATCCAAGATGTCAGGCCTCACTGGAGGGCCGCAGTGATTGGTCGGAATCCCGGCCGATCGTGGCTGCAAAGGGAGGACAAGGCTTTGCGGTCGTCAACAGCGAAGTGGTTAATCCTTTTTTGTGTTATAGTACATAGTTGTATTTTTTGATAATACTACTACTTTTAGCTTAGTTTCTTTTACTAGAAAAATGCTAGTGCCAAAATTACATGTATGTCCTGTTTTGACTGACGATGCCGCAATGTCCAAACCAAACTCCATTTTGCCATTTTGCCCCTGAATGGTCGGGGGAGGATTTATTTGAATTGTAACCAGTTTGCAAGGTTAAAACCATGGAACATGCTATTTTTGTATTAGAATGGCCCTCTAAAGTACATGATTATTTAAATCTTGTAGTCAGTGAAAAGCTTGGTGCAGAGTTTTTCTCTCTCTTTCTCTTTTTCTCCATCTTTTTATCTCTCATGTCTACTAAAGTATGAATTCACCAACAACAAAAAGTCTAGTAAAATCATAAATCATGTGTTATGTATGGAAATAAGATAATATATTAAATGTAAAATGTTTAAAATGTATCCTTTACTAAAATATATTGTTTGGATGAAAGGGTCATGACACGAGATGCTGTCCATTATGTTGCACAATTTCTAATGGGGTCTGCATTATCAGCATACATTCAGAAACGGCTGTCGTATCAAATACAGAAACCACAATAAAGAAAAGAATAAAAAATGGTCACATACCCTTGTATGTGTGATCATAATTAGGGATGAGCCGAACACCCCCCGAGTTCGGTTCGGGCCCGAACCCGAACTTTCCATATGTTCGGATCCGAACCCGAACCCAAACCCGAACCCGAACTCGAACTCAATGCAAGTAAATGGGGCTGAAAATTCGGTTTTTAGAGTGCCCTCCAAGAGGGCATATATGCTAGATATTTGCCATAAAAGGTGTATGGGGGTCCGGGTAGTGCCCTGGGGGACAGGAAACAAGGACAAAAAGTAAAAAAAAAAACGTTTTTAAAGGGACAGTGAGTTTTCCATGAAATAAGGGTTAAAAATAAAAACGAAAAATTCCTTCAAATATCGTGCCTAGGAGGTCCCCATAACCTGCCCGTGAAGTGGCGGATTTCTAGGATGTATAGAAACACTTAAAAACAAAAAAATGACATTTCAAATGACGGTAAATGCTTTTCCTTTAATCTATCCATAAACAACTGCTTGGGGCGGCAGTCTGTATGAAAAGAGGAGACATTTTCAGACACGCAGAAAAGGTTTACTGATTTTTTGGCGGTGAAAAGCAGGAGAATGGAAAATTATAGACCAAATAGTCGATTTGGAAAGTGAGATAAATGGGAGAATTGTTCTGGTTTGACTTAGAATTTTCTCTTCAGTCATTCTCCTGAGTTTCACCTTTCTCTGAATAACCCTGTCAGGGTTATTCAGAGAGCGGTGAAGAGCAGGAGAATGACTGGAGAATGGAAAATTCTAGGTCAAAATAGCCAAACCAGAAAAAGTCTCCCATTTAGGCTAGGGTCAGACTAGCGAATTTTTAACGTGCGTTTAGGCGCACTTAATCACAGCCGCACTAGCAGCAAATGATGGGCAATGACGGCCAATATACGAAGTACGGTCGCACGAAAGTCTGGCTGCGCAACGCAAGTGGAAAATGATCACATTTTTTTCGAGAATGTAGAACCACTAGTACGGACGTACAGAGTACGCTGCGTCCACTAGCGGTGTGTGTGCGTGATTTGGAGACGTCAGACCCTGCTCATGTCTGGCCAACATAACGTCCAGACACCCAAAGTTTCCTGGTTTCGATCCGTAAAAAATCACGCACAAAAATGCGCATCGTATGACCGTTTTCGCACATTCCGTGAAAAATTACGGCAATGCGTTCGGACGCACTTTTTGACGGTCACTGTGAAAAATGCGTTAGTCTGACCCTAGCCTTATCTCACTTTCCAAATCGGCTATTTGGTCCAGATTGTTCTCTTTTCCTGCCATTCTCCTGGTTTTCACCTTTCTCTGAACAACCCTGAGAGACAGGTGAAAGCCAGGAGAACTGGCAGGAGAAGAGAACAATCTAGACCAAATAGCCGATTTGGAAAGTGAGATAAATGGGAGAATTTTTCTGGTTTGGCTATTTTGACCTAGAATTTTCATTTCTCCAGTTATTCTCCTGCTTTTCACCGCTCTCTGAATAACTCTGTGAATGTTTAATCCCGAGGTGAAAAATAACATTGCTTTAGATGTTAAAAGTGGGCAATGAGGAAATTTTGTATTTTTTCACACAGCAGTTAAATGCAGCATATTAGGAAGTTTTAGGCTAGGGTCAGACTAACGCATTTTTCACGTTGTCCGTGAAAATGTGCGTTCGAAGAATGGACGTATTTTTTCACGGAATACGCAATAGCGGTCGTACTATGCGCAGTTTCATCCGTGATTTTGTACGGATCATCAATAAAACACTTCTTGCATCTGGACTTATGTTGGCCGGACATTAGCAGCGTCTGATGTCTCCAATTCACGCACACACGCCGCTAGCGGACGCAGCGCACTCTGTACGTCAGTACTAGTGGTTTAACGTTCTCGAAAAAATGCGTTCATTTTCCACTTGCGTTGCGCAGCCGGACTTTTGTGCGACCGTACTTCGTATATTGGCCGTCATTGCCCGGCATCTGCTGCTAGCACGGCCGTGATTAAGTGCGCCAGAACGCGCGTTCGCACTGCCTCAGTCTGACCCTAGCCTTAGGAGGGAAATTAACACTGACTCAGAACAGAAGCAGACACCCCACACCTTCATTCTACAAAAAATGTATCAAATTGATTAGACCAGACTAAAACATCTGTTGTTGTTATGCAGTTTGAAAAAAAAGGTCAAAAGGTCAAAATTTCCTTTTTTTTTCGAACCGAACACGCCAAAAAGTTCGAAGTTCGCGAACTTTCGAACTGCCAAAGTTCGGGCCGAACTCAGAACCGACCGAACCCGAACAGTTCATCCCTAATCATAATGACATTGTAGTGATACAGCTTCCTTAAAAAAATAATATTGGCATAATGGCTGCAAATGAATAGCAACAATAGTGTATCTGAACTATACAGGGCCAGTAATTATAAAATCTTAGCACATTACTGTAGTAAACACCCCGAGTGCTCTCCCTGTATTCTGCCTTTTTCCTGGCTCTTGTAATGCAGCAATAAAGTTTGATGAACTTTTTTATAGTAAGAATGGAAAACATCTTCAACTCTTTAACATAATACAGTTTGACAATGTTGGGGTCCAACGAGAATTCAGTCTCTCCCCGGAAAGAATATCAATCCTGCATTAAGTTATGTAACCAAGATTTCATAAGCTATATTTTGTTTTTAGTATTTTTCAGTGAAAAAAATGTATACATGCTTTGAGTGGGATGCGTTTGCAGAGCTTAAAGCATTTTAGGGATGTTGCGTTTGTAATATGTCTTTCAGCTGCTTTCTTGCAAAGAGAACTTTAGTAAGATCAACTATAGAGTCATTTTCAGCAAGAAAGGAAAAATCATTTGTAAGTAATGAGAGCAGACATTAATTGACTTAGTTAGGGTCAATACCGAACCACTTTACAGTGTTTGTATCAGAAGCACTGAAACCAAAAACATAATAGCAGAGCGAAACATGCAGGGAGAACAAAAATCTATTTTCTGATGCTCATTGATCGAAAAAGCTGTATCAAACTGACTGCAAAGAGCAAATGGGTTATTTATTTTACTATTGCACAGATACTTATATATAATAGCAGCAATACCATTTTTCTTAAACTAGAAAGAAGTAATGTTTCTGTCAGATATTTCTCTGCATTTATCATTCATCACAGATTTTTTTTATAATTTTTGCATTATTCCAAATACCTGTTTTCACAAAAATGCAAATATCACTTTTTCCTCAAAATTTATATGTCAGTATAATGACAATTTAAGTAGAGCATTACATCTACCCCGTCTTCCCTTCTTACATGTAATCCCCAAAATGACTTAAGTGGGTTTCAAACCAAGATTGAGATTTCAGTTTTCATGAAAGGCATGACGGACAGAATAAAATTGCATTTACAAAGAATACGTCTTTTCACAAGTATGCTGCAGGACAAGGGACAGAAGGAGAAAGGTGAGGTGCCTAAAGAGGTAACCAAAGTAGTTGCTCAAAGAGTTATCTTTAACAGTGTTAAAGTCTCCTCCTATGATATTGTTTTGTACAGAGAAGGACAACATTAATTTAAATACATGGGTGAAGAAGTCATCTTTCAAACCAATATCGTTCCATTGACATTGATTAGCAAATACCTCAAAGTAGCAAGGGTGACAGCGATTATGATAGATCTACCAGCTCTGTCAATCATTTGGCAAAGTGTAACGGAAAATAAAAAAAATTTGGAAGATGATATATAGTCCAATAGGGGCAAAGATTCAGTGAGAGATACATAAGCCCGTAAGAAGGAGTTTTGAGAGATCCATAAGTTTGTAAGAAAGTGTTTTTACAGATCCATCCAAGTCTGTAAGGAAGAGTGATGGGTTTATTTTATTCTTTTTCTTCAAGAAAGGTTATATGGGTATTTAAATCTTTTTAAATGAGGAAGGGTCATTTTTCTAGTCGAGCTAAGTCCAGCCATCCTCTAAAGTAGAAGACTAATGGTATTGAAGACTAATGAGCATATTGAAGTTTCTTTAGGATGAGGTGTCACCACAGCTATAGAAGCACAGGAAGAACGTTATTGCTGTTTTGTAACATAAAGAAGGTGGAAAGCCCCAATGTCTTGGCTGATGTGGGGTTTTGTGATTTGAGTTCCAGTTGGTGGTAGGGGGGGTATACCCAATGAGTGAGCAACTTACCATTGTCGCAACAGTTACAACAAATAACCAAAAAACTAATAAATACAGTAGGTAAAGGTATATATATAGTTACCCAGATGATCCAAGATAGCTAAGCAGGTGGAGAAAAAGTATGCAGTTTGCCAGATCTGAATAATTTTGTGAGTCCAGATTGCGTCGGTGAGGCTCAATTAACATTCGACTCTTGTAGTTTTGTTCTCATATATTGAGGAAAATGCAGGTGTATGTTTGGTTGGATATAGAAGAGAGAATTTAATTGTCCATTAGATTGCAAAAAAATTAGATCAATGTATTGCATAAAAACCAAAAACATAATTGATCTTTGTTGGGAAATTATCTTTTTGGTTTTTATCGGCCTCATTTTTGTTTATAAGTGTGTAGTTAGGAAATATAATTACTCTCAAAAAAGCATTTTCCACCGACAAGAGGTTATTTTATCAGGTAGTTCTATTAAATCTTTGCAAAATAAATATATATTATTTGTATAATTAGCAATGTTTTCATTGTTAACCGGATGCTAATCAAAACTTGCTTCCTCTGCCTAACATACTAACAGAATATGTCAATTTAATTAGATGTCATAATGAAAGCTTCCTGCCTGGCGACCCCCAAGGCAAACTAGGACTGCTTCTATTTTAATAAAATGAGCACAATATAATAATATCAGTTTGAAGACTTCTCCAGATCTCATTATTCCGGTAAATAGCATTGCGAAATCACAAGGATGAAAACCTGGACTATGCAGTACGTCTATTGATTCACAGCTGACATTGTTCAGAATAAAAATGCTATTTAATAAAAAAAAAAGAATAATAACTTTTTCAAATCTCGTTTTATTCAGTAGTTGGAATTCATCATTTATTTATCTGGCAGGAGAGACTACATTGTTGAACACCCTCAAAATGTGCAGATCAGAATACAAATATTGCACACTATGACTGGATGCTCATCCAAATAAAGAAGTTTAAACAAATTGCGAATCGCAGTTTCAAGCTTGGTAAATCCACCAAAATCTGTGGTTCTTTGGATACTGATTACAGTACCAGATTAAATGGGAGAAGAGATTTGAATGATAACCCTCATGTCTAATCCTCTTCATCTTTACACAACACGTTGCCACAGCTGCTGCACTTCACAGATGTCAAGTTTGTTTAGTTGAGGGAAGCCCATTGACCTCCTTACTGCCCTAAACAAGGCCACCATCAAATCAAACACACAGAAAAATATACTCACACCACATGCCAAATAAGAAATGCTTTTGATTGAAAGAAATGCAGAAAATGTAATCTTAAATTCTGAATAAATGTTTTATTTGGGTAAATGGTTACTAGGATAGGAGGAATCTAAAGGAGGAAAGGACCCACCTCCCATTTATGGGTACTCTTTTGGTAACCTTATCTTTTGCCTCTGTTCTGTCCATTTAGGTAAGTCCTGAATTTTTCTTGACTTAACGTACTGTGTAATGTTATTTGACTTACATCAGGCAAAGTACAGGTTCTGAAATTTCTAACCTATTTTATTGTACTGTACATTACTTGTGACTGAAAGCTAAAATAAAATTTATTAGGATTAAAAATGTAAAGAAAAAGTGGGTATGAAGTGATTGAGGAGGTAAAAAAATGCAAAAAAGTAGAGAGCAAGAAGAAGAAAAAAAAAGAAGGCAGGAGATGAGGGGCATGAGGGGAAATAGGACGTGGGAGGAGGTATGTTGATGGGGAAGGAAAAATAAGTAAAACTGGTTGGAAAAAGGAGAGGGGAGGAAACATAAGGAGGAGTTGGAGGTAGGAAAAACATAGGGTGTTGGCAAGGCAGCTTGTTTTATATCAGGGAGCAAACTGGGCGACTAGACCAAAATCGCCTTATTCTGTCCATCCTTTTGATAGTGCCAGGCGACAACGTTTCAAAAATTATCCCTGAAACTCAACGTGCTGATACTTCCATAATACTTTAACCATTATGCTCAAAGTGAACCTGTCATTATACTCACAATTCCTGTCATTTGATTGTGAATAGAATACCGCTGTAGTAAAGTCAGTTCAAGGACAGACATTCCCAGTAGTGTAGGGCAGGGCACTAGTGCTGTTGCCTATTCTCAGTACTCTTAAGAATCTACAGAAAAATCCAGACATGGACTCCTAGCTCAAGGTGCCTAGAAAGGGTGTCAGCTATAACCCCCCTGAAATGGGCCAAACAAGGCCAAAATCATCATAGGGAGTTGATGCACCTCGTAGGGCATAAAGGACATTTTTTTTTTGAGAAAGTAATTTTCCAGGAAGGATTTCAAGTATGTCCTGGGTGGCGAGTCTGTACCGTTAGGTGTCTTGCCCAAGGACACTTACTGGAAAAGTGCTCGTCGGGATTAAACCCATGACTCCACAGGCTCTCTCTACGCAGAGCAGTGGTGTTACCTCTACTCCACCCAGCCGGTTGCCATTTAAGTTCTGGCTACCTTTTCTGGATGACAGCAGTCTGATTCACATATGGAATAGTCTTCTCTGCAATAGCACCATCAAGCTAAAACCTTATGAGATCTGAGCAGGGACTCACCATTGGTCAGACCACTAGTGCTGTTGCCTTTTCTCAGTACTCTCATAAAACGTCCTGTATGTTCCTGGATTTTCTTAGGCAAAATAAATTTCTTTCCAGTTTAGGGTTCACATTCCCCTTTAACAAATAAGCATCAAGCTCAGTGGCATATGTCCCTTGCTAGTTTTAAAGGCTCCCCTCTCCTCACATACATACCATCACATTGTCAGTCACACCAGCTTTATGTTGCCCAAGCCTAATGGCTAGGCAAGGTATTGATTTTAATTATTAGCTGCTAAAAATCTATTCTCCACCAAACAAATATCAATCCCATTGCATAGAGATCTGGGGTGACATCCATTCCATTAAGCCAGTGCTTCCCAAACCCGACCTCAGGACCCAATAACAGGTCATGTTTTCCAGATATCTGAAGCACAGCACAGGTGATATGATTTGCTGCTCAGTGATTGCAGGATTCAGTCTGCATTTCCCAAAGGTAATCCTTATTATTTGACCTGTTAGAGGGTCCTGTGGACAAGTTTGGGAAACACTGCATTAAGCAGTAATAGGTTAGAGAGGCACCGTCCTTCAAACATTTCCTGTTCTTTACAGCTTTCTTATTAACAGTCGACGTCGACACAGAAGCCGAGTCTCATCACTTTCACATGACTGCCACTCTTGGTAAGTTAATGATAGGTCAACCTCATGCTAAGTTAAGATTTTTGATGAGTCATCACATTCATTATAAAGATAATTACTTAATGGGCTATTGCATGGAAAGTGAAAAAGTTGATTACGTATAACCTTATTTCATATCAGCCTTATTAATAAATGGGAAAGAAATGAGAATAGGACTGTATAAATAAACTCTCTTAATATGCTTTGTATACCAACTCTGTTATTTAATTTGCTAAAAGTGCTCCATAGTTACAAAAGTTAAGTGCTTAATTTGATTTATTTTCCTACTGATCAATGTAATAATGAATTCTTGTTCTTATAACTTTTTTAAAGAAAATGCTGCTTTCTTGTATTGACGATTGCCAAGGTTTTTTCTCTTCAATCTCTATGAAAACTAATGCTAACATAAAAAAATTCATATAGCAAAGAGCATTCTCTTACATTTATTCAATGCACATAGAAGACACACAGCAAATATACTGAGTCTTATTTCTGAAAAGGCTTTTTTATGAAAGTAATAAATATGAAAGGACATTGCATTCATGTTAGTTTGGATACCATAAGGCGTTCAACATCATTACACCAGGCATGTAAATTTTTCATGTCCATTTCACACTTGGAAAGAGAGCTGACATCACTAGTGACCGATCTGGTGACCGGCAGTCAAGAAATTACAAATCCTGGCTGCTGGTGAGGCTGAGTAGAGCAGAGGAAACTCTTCCTCTTCACCCAGCGTTTTTACTTGAGGGGGACAGTCCTCACATCCTGACCACTTTAAAACACTAAGGGCCCTACCACCTGGTGTGAGCTAACATGCCATCGCTAAAGAAAAAATTTATCGAGGGTCACTTAAACTGAGCACCTGACGACCTACTAACAGATCACCTTGTCTGCAGGAGTCTGTGTACCAGGTCATTTAGTGAACGCTAGGGAAACATTAAGACCCGGACTGAGACCCAACGCTAATGCAGTTGTGTACAGGATAGAACTGAGGTTTTCCAGTGCAGAGTGCCGGGTCATACCTGTCAGGGTCCGCTCCTGGGAGTCTGCTGTTTGGCCTGTATTGCTCTCTGGCACCAACAGCTCTTGCTCTGAACACTTTACTTGGGGTATCCATTCCGGGTTTTACCCCAGCTAAGTACCATGACCAGGTTCCTGGACATCCAGCCTGGGTTTCTCTGTCCAGCCATGGAGTGTCAGCTGTGGCCCATCAAGCTTCCTTAAATAGCAGACAGACCCAGGAAGCAATGGTTCTGCATTATTGTTACCTGTCCTAGGCAACTAGGTGGTGTGTGTATCTGCTGAACCTGATCCAAGCTTCTCCAAGTTATCCAAGTGTCTCCAAGCGATCTTCACCTGCGCTGTTCTACGGTCCTTGTTAAAGACTTCCAGATCACTGCTCATGTGGATTACAGCCTTTCATCACCTTCTCTGACCTTTGATCAAGGTACCACTGCCAGCTGTCCAGATTTATTCTTGGTGGACCCTGTCTGCAGTCTGGGACTGCATCGCCCATAATCCTCTGGCTCTCCAGTCAAGACTACTCCCTGAACTTTATTGCTTGTTATATATTGTGTACCGAACCCCTGCTAAGGAATATCTACACCTCTCAGCCAGCCGCCAGCCAAGACCTCTTGCATATGGACATTAACCCCGTCATTGCCTGTGCTGTCCAGTATTGCATTCCTTTGCTCATTCAAGTGCCTGCTGCTAAGGCCTATTTACGTTTCATTAAACTTATTCAGTGCTTGATATCCTGTCTGGCCTGCCCTCTGTGTCGCCGCCTGCTGGAATCACATCCGAACCGCACACGCCACGTGACAATACCTATCCTCTGCCCTCACAAGCTTGTATAAGTATGAACACATCCAGTGAATAGCCCTCACGCACCTGCATTATTAAAATCCGCCAAGGTGGCCATATCATCATGTTTATATGCACACATATATTAATTAAGGCTGATGGGCATTGCATGATAAATGCCACCCAACAGCATGTAGAATCATTACAATGCATTTAATAGATCCAAAAGGAAGGTCAGGTGAGTGACAATAATTTCCCTGCTGCAGCATATAAATAATACATGTTTCAGGGAAAGACTTATCCATGTGTCCCTTTAAAAATGTTCCAAAAGGTCACCCTAATAATCAACTGCTTACATAGTATGAATAACGCAAAATGTAATGTTTAAACATTACAAATAACATGTAAACATTACAAATAAACCCCAAATAAAATGTTTAAAATTAGGCAATATATTAGAATTAGGATATATGTGGATAAAGGATACATTTATAATAGAGCCTACTACAACAGCAACAACATTGGTGACTAGATCCATTGCTATGATGTATGGGGCCAAGAGAACACCTGTGCTGCATTCTTTCAATCACCTGCTAATTGCCTGTTAATTTTGGGCGAGGACCTGTTTTTTGTGGGGGGGGGGTTTGAGCTAGCACCACGGTTGAGCATTAGGTAAAATTTTGGGATTAGCGTCTGTCCATAAATTAGTGCAGGCACTAAGTGATCTGTTTCAAATGCACAAGTGATCTCTAGCGCTGCCCATGGTAAGTATAAGACACGGAAAGTACAGTTTAAGCTCGCACAATGAATCGCTAATAGCGAACGCTAAGTGATTTTTCAGGTTTCTAGCGGGAGGCAAACCATCTGTTGGTCGGGAGCTAGACTCAATTAACCTGGCGCTAACCCGAAAACACACTAATGCTTGGGTTAGCTCACACCAGGTGATAGGGCCCTAAAGTGGTTAGGATGATGAGTAGAGTCTTCCTTTAAACTTAACAAATGCTATGGTAAACTAACCAACTCTATGGACTGATTTAATGACTCTGATAATCTTACCAAAGCTCTAGTTAACTTTACACCTGACTTAAAATCTAGCCCAAGAGATCAGCGTGTAAGAAAAAGCAAGGGTAATGTAAGTTTTAGCTCAAATAGTTAAGCTGTTTGAATAGAGGAATTGGAAAGGTTTTCCACTATTTCCCCTAAACAAATTGCAATTTCCATCATATTTTCCACCACTCAATCACCTAGTGAATACCCTATTTTCTGTGTTTTTATCACAACCCCTATTTAGGATCGAATTTAAAAATGTTACCCAATTTTTTAAAATTTTAATACCCTCCTTGAAAGAAACAAACTTCTTATAATAAAAACACATACGCTGAGGATACAGCATTGATGTCAAAAGGCAGGATGGTGCAGTGATATCATACAAAATTTGGAATTAGAGTCCTAAAGTGTATTTTGGCTAAAATATGTCTTTAAGGCTAAATTTAGTCCAGGATAGAAAAATAAAAAGTAAATATTCAGATACATACACATGTCTTCTGAGGTTTGTTTTTTGTCTTAAGCAAAGGTTCTTTGTTTTTTTTGTTACAAATATTTGTAACATAAGATTTTATCTTTATGCTCAAGGCATCCAAAGGTCATGGAGTAGAGTTATAACTCCCTAAAATGCAGTTTGCCTTCAAATAGCAGGTAAGATACATTATAAATGGTCACATATTGTTAATGGCCCACTGCATGCACCTCTACTGGAAGAAGAAAAGAAAAGATGGCAGTGCCCAAAGCAGGAACCATGTAAATTTCGGCTTCAATATCTCATCAAGGAATAACGTATCACGCTGGTCTTTCAGACCAATGCAATGTTCATCCTCCCATGATAGAATGATGTCACTAAAGTTTACCTGGCCACAACTGGTGCACTTTAAATTGTCTGTCAATTTAATTCAGTCCAATGGCTGAAGAAACCCAGAAAAAAACAGTGTCAATACATGTGCATAAATGCTTTTTCTGTGTCTCACTGTCTTATTGTAAATCCCAGACTTGCGGTTTTCAAAATGAAACATTTGAATTGTACTCCGAAGTCCTGAAGATGTGCGTATTTCAGTAAACTTGAATGTCTTTCATGTCTTAAAGTAAATACCAGACAAGCACTTTTTTTAATGCACATCCCATAAATGCGAGTCTTATTATAATTACCATAAGTGAAAGTCTTACTGTGCACCCTGGACTTGGCATTTTTAGTGTAAACGTGGAAATTTACAGTATGGACTTGCAAATCATACATTAACAGTGAAATTTTAAAGCAGGGGAGCCCTTAGGTTTTCTATTGTGTTGTGTACAGGCACATACACTTCTTATTGTGGTGTCTTGATAAACTGGTCATGTTCTATGTACTCACATGAAGGTGTGGTAGATGGTAACATGAGAAAGAGTATGGCATATGGTGAAAGGAGTTACATATTTATAAAATGCCGTATATTTAAGTTAATTGGGAATTTTATGTTAATTGGACACTGCTCTAATATCGTGGAGACTGTGGAGACACAGGTTTGAATCCCGACAAGAGCACCTCTCCAGTAAGTGTCCTTGGGCAAGACACATAACGGTACATACTCCCCACCCAGGACAGACTTGAAAACGACAGAAATCTTAATGTATCCATCCTGGAAAAATACTTTCTAAAAAAATAAATAAATTATTGAACAAAGTATCTAAAATGTGAGTGTATATTCCAAGTGCATGTGCAGGTTTTTTTTGGGTGTACCGTGTGATAACTCAAGCACCATATCCACTACAGTAGAACATAATGGATAAAGTGCTTGATACATGGCTAATAACATAGTAAGCTGGTTAATGCAAAAGTATTGTTTAGACAGAATGGTTGGAAGCCTTATGTCTAGCATGAAAACCTCAGTCTTGTACCTTTTTGTAATTAATACAGTAAGCCAGTTGGATAACACTAACCTGTTTTAATCATCCATCGATTTTATTAAATCAGAAAATGTGTGATACATTTCTTTCTTTCAGCTTGGAAGGAAAAGTAGAATAAAAAAAATAGACTATTTCAGTAAGACAATGATATTTTAGGAACAAATTATAGGTTAGAATAAATTGTTCACAAAGCAAAAAAAGGCCAATTTGAGTTAGATTTCTTAATCCCTGCCCTGTGTTTCTTTCGCACAGTTGGAAGTTCTGCTGCTATGTTAAAAGGATTTTGAATAACGGTTAATATATGCCCACTCATTGTTTTCTTTTCTCATAGCAATTTTCAGCTTGTTATACATTATACAATTTCGTAAAGGAATTGCATTTTGCAGATTTCTTTTTCATCAAAAGGATAATGTACACATTTTAACTGAAGAAATGAATTGTAGTAATCTTTGTAATTATAATACGTTACTGTTTCTTTGTCACATATTACTGTGAGTGAGCAAATGTCCACACATAGTGGTCTAACTACTTAAGGGGCTTGTATGACCCTCAGAAATGAAGAAGAGGGAATTGTATAAAAGTCCTCATTATCTGAAGTAACCAGCAGTGTGCAGCTTCAGCCATTTTGTTTATTTTGAATTGCAGTTACTCTTTTCTCCAATTGACTGTTGGTGCAAAAGTGAAGGGACGTATGCTGACATGCTAGGACGCCTCCAATCCATGTGCTGAGGAAGCATGGGATGTCTAGTCTCCTCGCATGAAGTGAGATACTACTATATTACCTGCAGCACTATGGACATAATATTATGTACTACAAGTTAACCTATACTGTGATGTAAAACCTTGGTTCAATGCTACCTTACCAATATAAACATTACACTACACCTACCGGTACAGAGATGTTATCCCTTTCTTGAAGAAGGCTGCAGTCACTGGTGGTGACTTGTAGGCCCATCAGCTATCCTGCACCCTTTACTTTGCAGACTTTACCCTTGCAATGCAAATACCTTAAACACAAAGGGTCCTGAGTAGGGATGAGCCGAACACCCCCGTGTTCGTTTCGCATTCGAACTCGAACTCAAACAGTTTCAAAAGTTCGGGTTCGAACACGAACACGATTCGAACTCAATGCAAGTCAATGGGACTCGAACGTTCGAATTTTAAAGTGCCCTCCAAGAGGGCATATATGCAAGATATTTGCCATAAAAGGTGTATGGGGGTCCAGGTAGTGCCCTGGGGGACAGGAAACCAGGACAAAAAGTAAAAAAAAAAAAACATTTTTAAAGGAACAGTGAGTTTTCCATGAAATAAAGGTTAAGAGTAAAAACGAAAAATTCCTTCAAATATCGTGCCTAGGAGGTCCCCATAGCCTGACCGTGAAGTGGCAGATTTGTAGGATGTATAGAAACATTTAAAAACAAAAAAAATGACGTTTCAAATGACGGTAAATGGTTTTCCTTTAATCTATTCATAAACAACTGCTTGGGGCGGCAGCCTGTATGAAAAGAGGAGACGTTTTAGGACACGCAGAACAAGTTTAGTGATTTTTTGTCTAAATTATGGTGAAACTTATGCAGGCTTTGGATGAAAGTAACAATAGGTGCTTTAAAATTGGGCCTTTAGTGTCGGCAACAGTGCCGTCACACCGTAACCCCTCTGTGGTATTGTGGAAGAGTGCAGGGTTGGAACCTGCGGTCAAATATTAAAATGATATGAATCTGGTACAGGCGTCATTGCACCCAAATATTGTGCCTTTGGTGGCAGCAAGAGCCTTCACACTGTAACCCCACTGTGGTATTGTGGAAGAGTGCAGCGGTGGACCCTGCGGTCCAATATTAAAATGATATGAATCTGGTATAGGCGTCAGTGGCAGTGCACCCAAATATTGTGCCTTTGGTGGCAGCAAGTGCCTTCACACCGTAACCCCTCTGTGGTATTGTGAAAGAGTGCAGTGGTGGACCCTGCGGTCCAATATTAAAATTATCTAAATATGGTATAGGCGTCAGCGACATTGCACCCAAATATTGTGCCTTTGGTGGCAGCAAGTGCCTTCACACCGTACGTAACCCCTCTGTGGTATTGTGGAAGAGTGCAGGGTTGGACCCTGTGGTCAAATATTAAAATTATATGAATCTGGTATAGGCATCAGTGGCAGGGCACCCAAATATTTTACCTTTGGTGGCAGCAAGTGCCTTCACACCGTAACCCCTTTGTGATATTGTGGAAGAGTGGTGGAGGTTTTGGGAATGCAGAAGAGATCCCCGATCTATTCAGTTATGTCAGCATCAGGGGATTGATAGCTGCTGATCCAGGACTGTTTCATTTTTATAAATGTCAGCCGGTCTACAGAGTCGGTGGACAGACGCACTCTTTTGTCCGTGACAAAACCTCCAGCGGCACTGAACGTCCTTTCAGAAAGCACGCTAGATGAAGGGCAACCTAGTAGCTGCATAGCATATTGGCTAAGTTCTGGCCAGTGATCCAATCTCAACACTCAGTAAGCCAGTGGATCATCTGCTGGAAAGGTATCCAGGTCTGCCGTTGCCCCTATGTAGTCCTGCACCATACGGTGAAGACGGTGGCAATGGGTGCCTACATTTGATGTCCCTGGGCGTCGTGGACTAAAAAGATTTAAAAAGGCATCAGTCAAGCGGCCCCAGCCTTCACCACAATCATCTGCAGCCTCAGAAGCACCTGTGTCATCACTTGGTAACCTACCAGTGCCTGGAAAGGTGTTACACAAGTGTCGCTTTAGAGCGTCCTCAAGTTTTTTTCATCCTGTGCTCCCTCTGTGCGGGCAGGATGAGCTCTGCAACTTTACCCTTGTATCGTGGATCAAGAAGGCTTGCCAACCAGTAATGATCCCTCTCCTTGATAGCACGAATCCTGGGATCCTTTAGCAGGCTTTGCAGGATAAGGGAGCCCCTGCAGCGTAGGTTGGAGGTGGCATTAGCTTCCGAGTCTTCCTGGTCAATGAGGAGGGTGACCCCATCGTGCACTTCCTCCTACCAGTCACGTACTAGTCCTTGTGTTTCTGGGCACACAAAACCCTCCCTTGAGGAATCCCCACTTTCAATGCCCCCACTACTTAAATATTCCTCCTCCTCCTCATCCTCCTCCTGTCTGATCTTAGGAGGACCCATTGGAATACTGTCTGCGGAAAGACTGGGGCCTTCAGAGCTAGGGAAGGCCTCCTCTTCCTCCCGCTGCTCTGCCTCTAGAGCAGTGTTTCTCAACTCGTATCCTCAGGACCCACTAACAGGCCTGTTTTGTGGGATAACCGAAGCTCAGCACAGGTGATCTACTTAGCTGCTCAGTGATTGCAGTATTCAGTCTGCATTTCTCCAAGGTGATCTGCAAAATCTGGCCTGGAGTGGGTCCCGAGGACTGGAGTTCAGAAACCCTGCTCGAGAGCCACATCTATAATTCCCCGTAGAGTGTGCTCCAGCAGGAACACTAAAGGAATTGTGTCACTGATGCATGCACTGTCCCTGCTCACCATCCTCGTTGCCTCCTCAAATGATGACAGTACAGTGCATGCATCCTTGATCATCAGCCACTGCGGGGGGAACCAAGTTGACCTGAACCTGTCCTTGTGCCATACTCACACAGGTACTCGTTGATGGCCCTCTGCTGCTTGTGCAGATGCTGCAGCATTGCTAATGTCAAGTTCCACCTGGTGGGCATGTCACAGATCAGACGGTTTGTGGGAAGGTGGAATTCTCTTTGAATTTCTGCCAGGCGAACACTTGCTGGGAATGACCGTCTGAAGTGGCTGCAGACTTTTCTGGCCTGGCTGAGAAGCTTTGCCAGCCCTGGGTACCTGGTTAGGAAATGCTGTACCACCAGATTTAGGACATGTGCTAGGTACATGCGTCAACTTACCCAGGCGTAGGGCGGAGAGAAGGCTGCTGCCATTATCACAGGCGACTATTCCCAGCTGAAGCTGGCGTGGTCCTAACCATCTCTGCACCTGCCCCTGCAGAGCTGACAGAATTTCTGGCCCGGTGTGGCTCCTATCCCCTAAAAAAACCCAACTCAAGCACAGTATGGCATCTTTTTGCTTGAGCCATTGCGTAGCCCCTGTCATGCGTCGGTTTAACTGCCACTTCACCAGAGGCACAGAAGAAGGAGGAGGAGGAGGAGGAGGAGGAAGAGGGAGAGGTGGTGGAGCAGACAGACCTCATACAAGCAGCTTTCTGGAGGCGTGGTGGATGAACAAGCTCCAGCACAGAGCCCCGTCTTGGATCCCTCCCAGCTGCAATCAGAGTTACCCAGTGTGCCGTGAAGGAAATGCAACGGCCCTGTCCATGCTTGCTGGACCACGTGTCTAAAGTCACATGCACCTTTCTGCTGACTGCCTTTCCCAATGACTCCATAACATTGTCTTCCACGTGCTGGTATAGTGCTGGAATGGCCTTCCGTGAAAAGTAATGGTGTCTTGGAACCTGCCACTGTAGTATAGCACATTCAGCAAATTCACGGAAGGAAGCAGAGTCCACCAGCTGGAAAGGCAGCAGCTGTAATGCGAGTAATTTTGCTAAGCTGGCACTTAGACGCTGTGCTAGGGGATGGTTGGGACTATATGTTTTATTACGCTGCAGCAGCTGGGGCAACGTAATCTGACTGCGTAAATCTTCAGCTGATGGGATGCTGTCACATTGTGAGGAAGGACCTGGTACATCCATTACTGTAGCATCATCCCTGTCAGTGGAGGTTGTAGCAGGCAATGACATGGCAGGACATATAGTGGGGTAGAGACAGAGGAGGAGGACCTATGCAAAGTGTTGTGCCAACGGGATGCGTGGCAGGTGGTCATATGTCGCCTCAAGCACGTGGTACCCAAGCGTTCGGTGTCTTTCCCACGCTTAAGACTCATCTGACATAGATTACAAATAGCAACGGTGTGGTCTGCTGCACATTTCTTAAAGAACTCCCAGACAACAGAGTTCCTGGATGTGTGCTTTGAGACAACAGCGCTCTGCACCTGAGCAGCTCTGACATCTGATGCCTTGGACTGGCTAGTGCTACGGTTGGTCATAGAGGACGTTGTGCCTCGTGTTTGTTGTGCCTCCTCCTCCTCACTTGACTCCTCTGTTCGATCAGGCACCCAGGTGGAGTCAGTGACCTCATCATCATTGTCATCACCCCCTATCTCCTCGTCACTGGAGCCAACTTGGCAGTATGCTTCAGCTGCAGGGGCAACATGAGTGCCAGTTATTTGTGAGTCATCACTGGCACCCCCTTCCTCTAGGTTGATTATATTCCCTTCCTCAACCTTAGAGATTGAATCAGAGCACTGTAGTTGCTGCGCATCCTAAAGCAGCATGTCACTCTCATTGTAGTCAAACAATTCAGCTGACTCCTCCGTGTGTGATAGTGAGGCTACGGCAGGAGTAGATGTGGACATGGAGGTTGCATTAGATGCTTTGGCAGCTGAGGTGGACTGTAAAGCACTCCAAGCCTGGCTGACAGAGGACTCGAAGGATGAGGATGGCCTGGTTAGCCAATCCACCAAATCCTCTGCATGTTGCTGCTGCTTAAAATGGCCAGCACCAGTTAGTAAGGACAAGCGTGCCCCTGCAGAGGATGCACCACGTCCACCACGACCAGAGGCACAGTCTCCCGACACAGAGGCTGCTTGCCCTCTTATCTGTGCCTGGGAGCATCTGCCTGTCCTTTTTGGTCTTTCTGACATGGTGAGTGATATATAGATTAAAGATATACAGAACTCTGATTCAACTCTGTTATAAAAATTAAAGATTTCCAGTACTCTGGTATTACTCAGTGAGACACCCTGATAGCTGGCAGCCAGTGACAAGACACAGATTACAATTCCCAGAAACCTCCTACAAGTCAGTGAGACCCCCTGATTGGTGGCAGTGACAAGACACAAATTACAATTCCCAGAAACCACCTACAAGTCAGTGAGACCCCCTGATAGGACCCCCTGATAGCTATCAACAGCGACAAGACACAGATTACAATTTGCAGAAATCTGCTAGAAGTATGTGGAACCCCCTGATAGCTGGCAGTGAGAAGACACAGATTACAATTCTCAGAAATCTCCTCTAAATCAGTGAGACCCCCTGATGGGTGGCAGTGAGAACACAAAGATTAGAACAATTCCCAGATATATTGTATAAATTACTGACCCCCAAAATAGTTGGTGGCAATGAGAACACACAGATTACCACAATTTGCAGATATTTTGTAGAAATTACTGACCCCCAAAATAGTTGGTGGCTGTGAGAACACACAGATTAGAACAATTCCCAGATATTTTGTAGAAATGAGAACCCCAAAATACAGTTGTGTTCAAAATTATTCAACCCCCAATGCTTTAAACTTTTTAAAGAACCATATGCAACTAAAATGACATCAATTGGTTTTGTAATACAGTAGTAACTGTTTCTTTTGTGAATTCTTCATTGACACAATTATTCAACCCTTTAAAGACTACCACTCTGAAGAACAGAGGTTCATTCAAGTGTTTTCAATCAGGTATTAAAAACACCTGTGGATGTCACGGAGCAGCAATAAAGCATAACAAGCACCAATTAGGCAGCTTTAAAATGACTGTGATACTCAGCTCCTTCTAGACATTTACTGGTGTGGTTACAAACATGGTGAAGTCAAGAGAATGGTCCAGGAAGACAAGAGAAGAGGTGATTACTCTTCACAGGAAGGGCAATGGCTATAAGAAGATTGCAAAGATATTAAACATACCAAGAGAGACGATAGGAAGCATCATTTGCAAATTCAAGGCAAAGGGCACTGTTGAAACGCTACCTGGTCGTGGCAGAAAGAAGATGCTGACTTCGACTGCTGTGCGCTACCTGAAGCGTAGAGTGGAGAAAAGTCCCCGTGTGACTGCTGAGGAACTGAGAAAAGATTTGTCAGATGTGGGTACTGAGGTTTCAGCTCAGACAATACGGCGCACACTGCGTAATGAAGGCCTCCATGCCAGAACTCCCAGGTGCACCCCTTGCTATCTCCAAAGAATAAGAAGAGTCAACTGCAGTATGCCAAAAGTCATGTGGACAAACCACAGAAGTTTTGGGATAGTGTTCTGTGGACTGTTGAAACAAAATTAGAACTGTTTGGGCCCATGGATCAACGCTATGTTTGGAGGAGGAAGAACAAGGCCTATGAAGAAAAGAACACCTTGCCTACTGTGAAGCATGGCGGGGGGTCAATCATGCTTTGGGGCTGTTTTGCTTCTGCAGGTACAGGGAAGCTTCAGCGTGTGCAAGGTACCATGAATTCTCTTCAGTACCAGGAGATATTGGATGACAATGTGATGCAGTCCGTCACAAACCTGAGGCTTGGGAGACGTTGGACCTTTCAACAGGACAATGATCCCAAGCATACCTCCAAGTCCACTAGAGCATGGTTGCAGATTAAAGGCTGGAACATTTTGGAGTGGCCATCGCAGTCACCTGACAATAAATCCGATTGAGAACCTCTGGGGGGACTTAAAGAAAGCAGTTGCAGTGCGCAAGCCTAAGAATGTGACTGAACTGGAGGCTTTTGCCCATGACGAATGGGCGAAGATACCCGTAGATCGCTGCAAGACACTATTCTTCACGTTTAAAAGCTGTTATAACTGTAAAAGGATGTTGTACTAAGTACTAAGATTGAATGTCACTTGGGGGTTGAATAAAACTGATAATGATGTGAGCACAGAAAAGACATTTGTGGTTATGTTATATTTGTCTGACCTACACGTGCCTCTTTGATTTAATTGTAAGCAAGATGACTGAATGATCAAAATCAATGTCAAACTGGCCAAAACACTCAATTTCAGTGGGGGTTGAATAATTTTGAACACAACTGTACTTGGTGGCAGTGAGAACACAAAGATTAGAACAATTCCCAGATATTTTGTAGAAATGAGACCACCCCCAGTAGCTGGTGGCAGACTGGCAGTGAGAACACACACTAACACAACAACAATCTCCTCTCAAACACGTGCTGAAGCGCTGTGTGAAGCTTTATATAGTGTGCTGCTGGATTTAGCTCTGTGAGCCCATGATTGGGCAAAATTTGCCCAATCAGGACTCTGAGCCGTGATTGGCATAGTCTTGAACCTGTCTTGCACCTGACCTGTGGTCAGGTGCAAGGCTGTAGCCAATTACAAGCTTCAGGCCAGTGGAAAAGTGCATTGTGGTCCATTGTGGTGCATTGTAGGCAAACATGCGGCGAACAGGCGGAAATGTTCGTAGTTCGCGAGCATGCGAACAGGCGATGTTCGAATCGTACTCCGAAGCGATCAAACCGAACAGCTCATCCCTAATGAGGATGGCCTGGTTAGCCAATCCACCAAATCCTCTGTATGTTGCAGCTGCTTAAGACGGCCAGCACCAGTTAGAAAGGACAAGCGTGCCCTGCAGAGGATGCACCACGTCCACCACGACCAGATTCACAGCCTCCCAACACAGAGGCTGCTTGCCCTGTTATCTGTGTCTAGGAGCGTCTGCCTGTCCTTTTTGGTCTTTCTGACATGGTGAGTGATATATAGATTAAAGATATACAGAACTCTGATTCAACTCTGTTATAAAAATTGGAGATATGCAGAACTCTGATTCAACTGTGTTATCTAGATTAAAAACTTCCAGAACTCTGCTATAACTCAGTGAGACACCCTGATAGCTGGCAGCCAGTGACAAGACACAGATTAAAATTTGCAGAAATCTGCTATAAATCTGTGAGACCCCTTGATGAGTGGCAGTGACAAGACACAGGTTATAATTCCCAGATATCTGCTAGAAGTATGTGGGACCCCCTGATAGCTGGCAGTGAGAAGACGCAGATTACAATTCCCAGGAAGCTCCTATAAATCAGTGAAACCCCCTGATGGGTGGCAGTGACAAGACACAGATTACAATTCTCAGGAACCTCCTATAAATCAGTGAGACCCTCCTGATGGGTGGCAGTGACAAGACACAGTTTACAATTCCCAGATATCTTGTAGAAGTGAGACCCCCAATAGCTGCTGCCAGTGAGAACACACAGATTCCAACAATCCCCAGATATCTTGTAGAATTGAGACCCCCTAATAGCTGCTGGCAGTGAGAACACACAGATTACAACAATTCCCAGAAATCTTGTAGAAGTGAGACCCCCAATAGCTGCTGGCAGTGAAAACACACAGATTACAAAAATTCCCAGATATCTTGTAGAAGTGAGACCCCCCCAATAGCTGCTGGCAGTGAGAACACACAGATTACAACAAATTCCCAGATATTTTGTAGAAGTGAGACCCCCCAATAGCTGCTGGCAGTGAGAACACACAGATTACAACAATTCCCAGATATCTTGTAGAAGTGAGACCCCCCAATAGCTGCTGGCAGTGAGAACACACAGATTACAACAATTCCCAGATATCTTGTAGAAGTGAGACCCCCAATAGCTGCTGGCAGTGAGAACACACAGATTACAACAATTCCCAAATATCTTGTAGAAGTGAGACCCCCCAATAGCTGCTGGCAGTGAGAACACACAGATTACAACAATTCCCAGATATCTTGTAGAAGTGAGACCCCCCAATAGCTGCTGACAGTGAGAACACACAGATTACAACAATTCCCAGATATCTTGTAGAAGTGAGACCCCCCCAATAGCTGCTGGCAGTGAGAACACACAGATTACAACAATTCCCAAATATCTTGTAGAAGTGAGACCCCCAATAGCTGCTGGCAGTGAGAACACACAGATTACAACAATTCCCAGATATCTTGTAGAAGTGAGACGCCCCAATAGCTGCTGGCAGTGAGAACACACAGATTACATCAATTCCCAAATATCTTGTAGAAGTGAGACCCCCCAATAGCTGCTGGCACTGAGAAGACACACTAACAGAACAATCTCCTCTCAAAAAACACGTGCTGGGGGCTGTGTGAAGCCTTATATATTGTGCTGCGGGACTTAGCTCTGTGAGTCCATGATTGAGCAAAATTTGCCCAATCAGGACTCTGAGCCGTGATTGGCATAGTCTTGCACCTGTCTTGCACCTGACCTGTGGTCAGGTGCAAGGATGTAGCCAATTACAAGCGTCAGGCCAGTGGAAAAGTGCATTGTGGTCCATTGTGGTGCATTGTGGGCGAGCTCGAACCGAACACACAGAAATGTTCGGAGTTCGCGAACAGCCGAACGGCCGATGTTCGATGCGAACTCCGAACAGATCGAACCGAACAACTCATCCCTAGTGTGAACCTAGCCTTACAGTATAATTAATGCAGCATATGATTCCACACACTGCCGGGCAGCACCTCTACAGTTTGTGGATCCAGGAATCAGGTGAGTATTAGAAAGAAAAAACAAAAGGTTTTATTTTGTTTCTGGGGACATTTAAAAATGTCCTCGGATTTTATTTTTTTTAAAAATGTGTCACCTTACCTTAGCCTGGTGGTCAGTGGGGGCTCCCTGGATCCTGGTTGTGGGGAAGGGGCGGTCTGCCGTGGCTCCCTCCCTGGAGTCCCTGCACCACCTCTCTGCCACATGCACCCGGCTGGCCAGCCCGCACAATCGCAGTTCTGTCATCCTGCGGCCGCATGCTCCTCAGGGGGTCCTTGGGAGGGAGGCTCTGGCTGGCTGCCTGATTAGAGGGCCTCGTCTGCCTGATGTTTTAGCAACAAGAATGTTTTATCCCATAGGTTTTAAGTTAAAAATATTCCTGTTTTAATTCAATATCTAATAAACCATTGCTTATAATATTCTGCAGTAAAGAGTCTCTTTATTTTTAGACTTTTTAGGATTTTTTAAGCATTTTTTTTAAAATTTATTTATTTATTTTTTCGAACTTTTGGCGAACATCCCAAAAAGTTTGAAATTCGCGAACTTTCGAACGGCCAATGTTCGAATCGAACTGAACAGCTCATCCCTACTTCTGGCAGATTGTTTTTAGTCTCTAACGAGGACTTGAAATATCCCCAGCAGGGTTGCAGCCAGCAAGATCCATTACCAAGCATGAAACTCATTCTTTTTCAAATAGAGCGTAGAAGGCACCCTAGGCGTAGAATAGGCGTAGAATAGGCGTAGAATAGGCGTAGAAGGCGTGCTGGGGCAAGAACAAGGAGCCTGCCAAATGGTCACATAGAGCAATATATCTACAGTATGTATTTACATCCCCCAAGATGACTCTGCATGAACATATCATACACATAAAAAAATCTTCTCCCCCAAGACAATTGTACTAAGAAATGTCCATTCATTGGTGGTTAAGACCTTGATTTTCAATTAACATATACTGGATCTGCAATCCCAAAGATATATTTGAATGTCATGTTCTCAACCAGATATTAGTAGCATATACCAGATTGTCCTTTTCAAAGATTGGACGTGATTAGCATTGGTTTAGGTATTTGCAAATTGGCTATATGGGGTTTATGAGTATAATTAGATTGACGTGAGTGTGGAAATCCTTGTCCTTAGTAGACATGTGCATTCGTTTTAGTACTAAAACGATTTAGTCCGAATTTTTGGATAATTTAGTTTTCGTATGACTCAAGAGAAACGAAACTGCTCAGTACATAAAACGAAAGAAACTAAAATAAAATGCACTACATTTTAGTTTCAGTCCTTTTTGTGATATTACATTGATGAGTGAAGGAGACCAGCAATGAAGAGCGCAACATCCGAAGTTCTGCACCCTCCACATGCCAATGCAGTAGGATGTTCTATACAGAGAGGGGCATTAATTAATGCAGGAGGATGTTCTATACATTATACAGAGAGGGGTATTAATGCAGGAGGATGTTATATACATTATACAGAGAAAGGTATAAATTGAGGAGCATGTTCTATACAGAGGGACATTAATTAATTCAGGAGGATGTTCTAAACATTATACAGAGAGGAGCCTTTTTTTTAGCCCTTTAAATCCAGTGGCTGTGAGCGCTGAGATCAGCTTCTTGTTACATTATCTCTCAGTACAATGTATCAGGCTCAGCTGTTACAGTAACTGTAACAGCTCTCAGAGTTTCAGTAAAACAAGGAAATAATATTGTTCTAACCTCTTATATATAAAAATATTATTTACTAGTTTTACTGAAACTCTGAGCGCTGTGATGAGCAGCAGTCAGTTACTGTAACAGCTTTGCCTGACACGGGGCAGTATTACAATGTTGGTGCTAACTTAACCAGAGCTGTTGTAAACTGAAAACCTCCATAGGCTATAATGGCTCTGGGAAGATTACAACAGCTCTGGTTAAGTTAGCACCAACTATGTAATATGGCCCACATTGTGCTGAGAGTGAGAGATACTGTAACAAGCAGCGATCTCAGCCCTCTGAGGAGCCACTACAATAGTAATTGTATCCACTGGTTTTCGGATGAATGAAATTAGTTTTCATACTAAAGAACTGAAAACGAATTTCTTTAGCAACTAAATAAATTGCATTTTAGGACTAATCCATTAGTTCAAAACGAAATTTTGTGCTGTGCACATGTCTAGTCCTTAGTATTTCAAGGGCACAATCACAGTACAGTCCTATCAGAGTATCCAATGTTTGAACAAGAATCGCATCTTGGTTGCATCTTGGTTGTAATCTTGGTAGGGCAACTCGAAGCTGTAGCTGATTTCTAACATTCAGGTTTCCGAATCATCATGAAAATTTTGGCCTCACCTGCCATTCCATTAAGTCAGTTTGCTGCTGTGGTGGTTGCAATAAAATAATCTGTAAAATATTATATTGAAAAATAGTTCACATACCTGCTCCACGCTCCCCTGCTGTTCGTCTCTGTCCTCCGCTTTTTTTTTCTCTTTCAGTACGCTGGCTGCTGTGTGTGAATCATCACAGAGACAGCAGCGGCAGCACTGAGCCAGCCTAGCCTACGCAATTTGCGTAGCTGAACGTTACGCTAATTGCATGGCTCAAGCTGGCCAAATGATTCAGATTGGAGTCTGCAGCAGCCCTCTGGCACGCTGTCTACTTCCTGAATCTATGCTCAGAGAGGCACTGAGAGCAATTGAATTGCTTGAGCCAATGGAAAAGCACCATTGGTCTCAAGCCATTCAAAAAAACACTTCCATGGGAGGCAGGGCAGGGATTGATTGATGCAGGACAGTCATGTGACTGACCTCATCATTGGGCGTGGGCTGTGTGCAGTGTGCTGGGGGTGTGCCCTGAAGTTCAACAGAATTGTCAGACACACTGCGCATGGCTTTATTTCAGCACCACTGGATCGGGGCCAGGCATAAGCAGATACATCTGACAGGTTCAGCGGTGACAGGGCTCATTGGGCATTATGGCTTCTTTCTGTTTAGGGACACTGGGGTCCAGGCTGAGGGTCCCCCCATGGCTCACTGCCTAATGATATCTGGCTCTGTTTCATATATATTTGGTGCTGTTTCATATATATATGGCTCTGATACTAGCCAGTGCCTCACCAGCCACTGACTTCACCGCACGTCCCTGGTGTACACCCTGGACTTGTGCGTTTTTAGTGTAAAAATTACATTACAGACTTGTGTGTTGTACATTAATAGTAAAATATTAAAGCAGGGAATGGTAGATTGCAAATATAATCGTAGTATATTAAACTAGGAAATGGAAAATATTAAAGTTCGGATTTTTACTGTAACATTAAAAAATAATTTACACATTTGCTCATTATGACTCCAACAGCGTAAATGATAATGTCCGGACTTGTGAAAAATAAATCAACATTACTAAGTATGCATGTTTTTACTGTAACTAAAATATTTAAAAAAATTAATTATTTTAGCTATTAATTGATTGCAAATTTATTCTTAATTATTAAAAGATATTATTTAGTTAACATTAATTAAAAGTGTAGATCCTAATTTAATTACTGTCATTGACTGGAGAGAAAAAACAAATTTAAATATTGTTTGTGTCAGAGAAACTGTGTTTAAGCTTTACTAAATGGGTAGACTATGCATAAATGAAAGTGGAAGGGAACTGGATATAATAACTTCTTTTGCTATATGCTAGGTCACAATTTGTTCATTTCAGGAGGCAGCAAAACTATGCATTTATCATGTTTATGAGGTAATTTTGAAGATGTTACAATAGACTGTATGATTTTGTAGAGTATATCTCAACTAGAAAAAAATAGTAGAAATTAGGGTGTTTTTCTAATGAAAATTATTATTTTGGAATATAAGGGGTTATTCAGAGAGCACCGAAGTGCTCTCTCGTTCCCCGCATTTTGGGGAATCAAATTTTCCGACTCTGCTGTGAATTCTGCATTCACCGCAGGGTCCCCGGAGTGCGGGGAAACGCCACCAAATGGATAAAAAAAGAAGCTGCGGAACCGCCGAAATTATAGGATCCTACAATTTTGGTGCGTCCGGTGTATTATCGAATTGGATTTGATTTGATAATACGCCGAGAACTGGCTGACAGTATCGGATTCAATAATTTCAGTGGTTTTGCAGCTTTTTTAAGTTTTCAGAAAATATCGGATCCGATCATATCCAATCTGATGATCTGCCGAACCTGACATGAAAAAGCCGACGATCCGCCTCAGAAAACCATCCGCAGAAAAAACAGCCGCAGAAAAAACCCGACAAGCTGCCAGATGGGTGAAATATAAGGCTGGGGTCAGACGAACGCATTTTTCGCATCGTCCGTAAAAGAGTGCGTCCGAACGCATGGACGTACTCTTGCACGGAATACGCGATAGCGGTCATACGATGCTCAATTTAGGCCGTGATTTCATACGGATCCAAACCAGGAAACTTTGGGTGTCTGGACGTTATGTTGGCCAGACATGAGCAGCGTCTGATGTCTCCAAATCACGCACACACACCGCTAGTGGACGCAGCGCACTCTGTACGTCAGTACTAGCGGTTCAACGTTCTTGCGAAAATGCGTTCGTTTGCCGCTTGCGTTTGTCGGGTATATTAGAGAGAAAAGGAGAATTTTAAAATGGACACTTGTAGCCATTTTGTTTTAAAGACCGTTTTTCTTTCAAAATATTTTCTAGGTTTAGAAATGAACAAGATTCTTTTTTACAAAGTTCATTCCTGGGTTAAGAAGTCCCAGACATGAAGGAACCTAGAATGAATGTGAGATAATGCTAAGACATGTCATAAGTAAATTTATTGGTTTGTCTGAAGTTTTTAAAACAAAAGAGATTTTGTTTCTTTTGGGTATAGGAATAAGAGAAAATATTTTGTAATGTAGAATTATATTCACAAAATATATGTTTATAATCAAGGTATATTTTATTATAATTACAGTATGAAATATATACTCCAAAATATTGTAGAAAGTATATAATTGGTAAATAATAAAAATTACTAAAGAATAGATTCTGTGAGTTAACCAGGAAAGAATTTAGCTGATCTAACCAACCAAAAGGGAGTGAGAATATAAATCAGATGACAGACACTGTGTCTAGAGACTGAAGTGAAGGTCTTTGTTAAGTCAGTCTGACCTTTTTGACCCGAGATAAGACTATTAAAAAGAAATAGTGGAATTAATGGAATTAATATAAGAAGTGCAATACTGCCCTCTAGAGGATACTAAAAATAATGATTCATATTATTATTGATTATCCATGACGTCAAATTGGGTATAATAGGCGGCAAAGGTTCTTTTGTAAGTCAGTCAGAGATTCCAACAGACAGAGACTCACATCAGACTCACACCACGATGCACTCAGATCCCAAGACATGAGGCAATCAATATTCTCACCAAATCTCTAACTCACATGCATTGATTATCTAATATCGATAATTTTCACTTATTCCAAAACAAAGCATCACATAGAAAATTCCAAGGCAGACTCATCAACATCCAAATTGGACAGGTAATGTATGAAATAAGGAATTAATGTAAAAATATATTTGTAGAGATTTTTGCAACGTAGACTGAGACTTCTCGGATACGGTTAAAATCCAAATTCTAAGTAATTCTATTCTGCAGATAGAAATATGAAGAAGTGGATATAAGGATTTATTCCTAAAGAAATGTTGCAAGATTGATACCAATATATATATTGAATTTGGAAATTACTGTGATTAAAATTAATAAGCAAGGAATTATATAACTACAAAATAAAAAGCAGAAGATTAGAAGTTTAATTCTCGAGATTAGGGGAGGATTCACTAAATAAGTTTTTATTACTTATTATTAAATTAGCTCATCTTTTGTTGATCCATGTAGCAGAGATATATATATATCTATAAGAGCTGGCTGGTTAAACATTGTTTGCTGGGAAATGCATGTTGTGTAAGCAGAAATGTTTATTAACCATTTGTGTATTAGTTACTAACTGATAAGGTAAATGATATTAATCATATATGCAGTTACTAACCGGAGATACATATATTGTGAAGCTAGTTTTTATATGCTGTTGGATTGTGGTTTATAAATTTTGGTTTATGATATGAGATTTGAAATTCTTTTGTATACGTAATAAATATATATATATTTTTATCCGATTATTGATTATTGTATTTTTTAAAGCAAAACACAGGCAATTAAAAGAATTCAGGATAATTTCTAAGAGATATAGACGATTGATATTTGTGTCTCGTATAAATTTCTTATGAAATAATAATCCCTGATATATTGGAGGCAACTGCCGAGGTAGGTCCAGTAAGTCCAATATAGACATATTGGAGGCTTGGCTGATAAGTCCAATATATATAAACGTGTTGTATTCACGTGCAGAGATTATATCCGACAAATTGGAGGCACTGCTGAGATTATATCCGACACGTTGCACGGCCGAACTTTTGTGCGGCCGTACTTCGTGTGTGGGCCTGCGTTGGACTTCATTTGCTGCTACCACGGCCGTAGTAAAGTGCGGCTAAACGCACGTTCGCACTGCGTTCGTCGGACCCCTGCCTTAACTATCGAATTGAATTGTCAAATTTCAAACGCTGTTTGCAAAAAACTACTGAACGAAAAGGTCTGGAATTAACATATAAGGTCCTATGAATGATAATAAAAAGATCTGTTACAGAAAAAAAACAGTATTTAAAAAAAAATGGAAAAAAAAATTGCCGAAAAAATCCCCAAAAATGCCCAAAAGATCAAAAAAAAAAAAAGAGATTTTTTACTGCAGATTAAAAGAATAAATAGTTTATTAGGTATTGAACAAAAACGGGAATATTTGTAACATTAAAGCCTATGGGGTTCGCCTGATTAAACCTGCCGAATGAAAGCACCGAGCATCAGGGCATTGACAACTTTTCACTGCTGTTCGGTGTTCTTTGAATAGATTAACCATTGCTTCTCTATGGGGATTCCACTGCCGTCGAACAGGCACCGTATTTGCAGGCAGATCGCCAAAATTTGGGGAATTGTCTGCTTTCTGAATAGTCGAATGGCCACGAAATTGCACCGTAATTCACTGTTCGGTGCCATTTGGGGGCCAGATCGGCTTTCTCTGAATAACCCTTACAGTTTTTTCTCCAGAACTCTAGTTTAACACATAAAAATACCTCTGTATGTACTTTCTCTTCCAAAAAACCCTCAGAAAATATATACAAAGTATTCACCAACATTCAAAATCCATTTCATAATCGTGCCCACAGAAAGAATTTTATAAAGCTTACATTGTTTTTTTATAAAGGATGTTAAACATAATTTTAATTCTTGATATGATTTATGGTCAGGGTTGTAATACATCCATCTCATCAATTCAAGCTTTCTTGATTATCAACTTAAAGGCCAATTCATAAATCTTCTACATTTTGTATAGAAGAATAAAGTATTTTCTGGTACGACCATCTTTCTAAACATAATCATTGTCCCTTTTCTGCTTAAATTTAAACATACTTGGGACATTCATTGAAATGCCCTGCGCTTCTTTCACAACTCTTTAAATACTGTAAATTAAGCTTTGTGCTACTGATACTAGAAAGGCCCTGCCTTTCACTCGCCAACAGCAAGTGGGCATATGGTACTGGCATTTAGCCTAGCACTGCAGCCAGAGTTAACATCTGATGCTTCCCAACTCCATTAGTTTTATTTGCAGGGAAATAGCAAGAAAGGGTCAGTGCAGTTGGCATTGTCTGGCACACAGCAAACAGCTACAGAGTGCCAAAGGAGAGCATGTACACTAATGCCAATGCACGAACAAATATTTGCACGGTAACAACACCATGGAAGGCACAGGCGGTGTTAACAGCGCCAGCCGTTGAACAGGTGTTGGATCTAATGATGGTTCATTTGTATTTAACAAAATATCAATGCCGATCAACGAAAAAACAAGCTTAACTTCGCCCTAATGAATTCTGAAAATGCCAGGCTCTTTTGGGGCATATTTACAAAAATAACAGAAAGGCAAATCCTGTTTGAACAAATGTTTTATTCCCACACGTGATGTCTAATCGTTGTTACGGGCCTCTCGGTCACGTTTCTCTACAATTATAGAATAATATGAACTGAAACCGAGGACACGATAAACGAAGCAATCATTTCCTCTGGATCTCACGTTTGGACAGTAAATGTTGATTCTGGAAAGCACTGAAATAAAATAAGATTCAGATCAATAAAGCTTTAGTGACTAATTGCTCTCATTGCAGAAATTCCAACCCTGGGAATCCCATATCCAGGGCAATTTAACACTCAATGTGCTTGATCGACAATGCAATTTTGGAGATCAATCTAAAAAAAAAAAATGCAATATATCATAAAAGGCATTCATCAGAATTCCTAATATGAGAATAGAAGGTAATTACTTTTTTGTCTTCTTCAGAACAGTGAAACAATAATTTAATTTTGTTTATCCCTGTTTTCTTAGATCACTATCAACAATAGATTTTAGAATTTGTATTGACAGTCTTTCTGTCTATATTCCAAGTCTTTTGTACACCATTAGGATGTAAATAGGAAATCAGGCCAATAAAATTCTTTCTTTGAGCCCTGGAGATGGCATAGAGGTCATATTCCCCTGCGGATTATTATCGGGGCATCACAAGGGATCTGGAAAGCCAGTCAAGATTGATGTGTGGACTGGTACTGTCACTGTGCTTTGGGCTAATGATATGTCAGTAGAACTCAGTGTCACCAGGACCTCTCTGGTCTCTCTGAGGACACTCAAGCATCATCTTATCACTTTGAAGGGATGCAGTCACTGTGCCAAAGGGCTTGTAATGTCAATTATTTCACTATGTGCAGTGCTGCACTGTCTATATGGTCCCGAAATCTGCATTCTAGATAGAAATAGAGCACAATACAGAGCATCAAGTCTAGCTCAGCAAATCCAGACATGGTTAAAAAAACTTTAATGCAATGTGTTAATTTAGGGCAATTAAACTGTTTGGCATTGCAAAACATTAATCATATACTTTTTGGAAGAATAACCACACACACATAGAGAAAATGACTGCTAAATAAGTAACAAACAATCCAAAGGGGGTATTTAGGATACTTTAACTAGCAGTCCCACCGTATGTAAAGGATAGGAGGTCCTACCTGTGCATTTTATTACTTACTGATATTAGCTGATTGTCCACTGCTTAACCTCTTTGCCTTGAACAGTGTGTCCCAGGTATCATCTGGTTTTCATCTTGTGTGTGGACAACACATAGGACACGCTGTCCGCCATACTTTAAACATAACCCCCAGGAACTCCAATGGAAGGCCCTCCTTTTATTTTCAGATATATCCCACACAACAAGCGGATTAGGACGACTGTACATAAATTATGGCCAATCTGTTTACAAGACCTGGTACTTAAAGGTATGAACTCAGATCTTGTTTCAATAATGAGTACACAGAATGGGCCAAATTAGAACTTTACTTCAATACTGACTACAAAGAATGGGCCAAATCAGAACTTTATTCCAATTCTAACTACACATAATGGACCAAATTCAAAAAACTGTCTCAAATACATTTAATCTGACTATTTTCATCCAACTTTCTTTAAATTCCTGGGGTACTATTCCATAGCTTTTGTTAATGTAGCGTCTCTATATGTAATCATTATTAGTAAGTTTAATGTCTCCCTCCGCAATAGCTCTGCGGTGCTAAATGATCTTGTGTGAGTGAGGTTGCTCAGAGCTTGCGGGCAGGAAGCTAAAGTCTCCATGGAGTCCTATGGGCTCCAGGAGCTGATACCCGCAGTGGTGCAGAAGTGCCACTTTGGGTATCAGGGAGTCTGTCACACAAAGTTGTCTGAAGTCATCCGATGGAAGTCAGGTTCAGTGGACGAGGGCTGAATTTCATCCATGTTGTGGGATTGGTCGGAAGATGACGGACGACAGACAATCGCATGATCATACAAAACCGTAGTGCTTATGTATAATCAAAGGGACACTCAAGACATTGTGAGCCCTCGTTCGGAAGACAGACAGAATAGGAAAGAAGACGGTTTAAGAATTATCTCTGAATTGTGCAAGAATTAGAAGGGGAGTGAGTTCCCTTTGTCTAGGGGATCAGGTAAGGCTGCCTTTGTTCTATGGGCTTAAGCATGGCTCTTCGTGATTGGATACACTAGGGAGATAAGCAGTGAGAGGGGAGGGGAGTAAGTGTAGAAAAAGGAATGCCTGGGACATTTTGTGAATTACAGCTAATTTTTCTTTTGTTCACAAAAAGTTGACAGGCGCCAGCAACTAGTACCGCCACCAACAAACCAACGCCAACCAGAGTATAGTGGTTTCCCCCAAACCAGTGAAATACAGAAAACAAAGGTACGTATCTGGTGCGCGATGATGGTCGCTGAATGGTAGGTGGTGTTCCCTTAGTTCGTATGAAGCATATGAAAAAGAATAATACAATATATAGTGCAGATGGTACTAACACAAAATTAATATGTGCCAATGTGGTATATTCCCCTCACAAATTAAAGAGCCCGAACACTGGCTCTAAGTGGGTCGAGGCTTTTGGGTGCTTTTGCTTCTCCGTTCCTTAAGGTGACCCACGCCTTATACTGGATGGAGAGTGGCTCATGCAAATGGACATGGAAAGAAAACAGAAACAACTTCCTTGTGCAGATCTTTCAAAGTTCAGATGGCATAGATATACGTAGCTGTTGAACTCACATTTGTAGGAGCTTATAGACCAAGCTCGTGGTTTGTACGCTTCAAGGCTCGCATAGGGTGGAACCCAAACCCGTCTTCAAATCCAGAATGTCAAGGGGACAATCAAATTTAAAGTATTAAAATTATTTATTAGAACATAAATAAAACAAATAAAATACTGGCTCAGCCAGGAGACCAGAACGCGTTTCGCCAGACGTGCTGGCTTCTTCAGCTGGTTTCCAGCTGAAACCAGCTGAAGAAGCCAGCACGTCTGGCGAAACGTGTTCTGGTCTCCTGGCTGAGCCAGTATTTTATTTGTTTTATTTATGTTCTAATAAATAATTTTAATACTTTAAATTTGATTGTCCCTTGACATTCTGGATTTGAAGACGGGTTTGGGTTCCACCCTATGCGAGCCTTGAAGCGTACAAACCACGAGCTTGGTCTATAAGCTCCTACAAATGTGAGTTCAACAGCTACGTATATCTATGCCATCTGAACTTTGAAAGATCTGCACAAGGAAGTTGTTTCTGTTTTCTTTCCATGTCCATTTGCATGAGCCACTCTCCATCCAGTATAAGGCGTGGGTCACCTTAAGGAACGGAGAAGCAAAAACACCAAAAGCCTCGACCCACTTAGAGCCAGTGTTCGGGCTCTTTAATTTGTGAGTGGAATATACCACATTGGCACATATTAATTTTGTGTTAGTACCATCTGCACTATATATTGTATTATTCTTTTTCATATGCTTCATACGAACTAAGGGAACCACCACCTACCATTCAGCGACCATCATCGCGCCACCAGATACGTACCTTTGTTTTCTAATTTTTCTTTTGTGTTGCAGGTCACCTGAAATCGCTGGAGCAGAATGTCTGGAAGGAAGAGGGCCATACCGAAAAAATACCTGGAAGGAGAGAGCTCATGGACGGCAGGACGGCAGGACTCGGCAGCGGGGAAGAGGAGGACAAGAGCAGGAGGATCGAGGCATCCAGTGCAGGGAGTATTGGCAGCCGCAGCGACCGCGGCGACTTCTCATGCCATAGCTAGGCCCATACAAATTTCCTCTCCTGTCCCCTGTTCTTTGTCCCCTGTCTCATCCATTTCTGCATTTTCTGCTGTCGGGTCTCATTATTCCCCCACTTCCCCCACGACTTCTCCCACAGCTGATCCCCGCTTTCATTCTTTACCTTCTGAATTGCCTGCTATGTCGGTGGATGGGGCTGATCGGGCGGCCGATCAACGAGCAGGCCGTTCCTTTAGAAATTCCTCCAATTTTCTACCTCCCAATGTGCCAGCAGCGGATGCCGTTCGCAACCAGCAGGGGGTTCGGGCTCGGTCTCAACCACCGCCATGCGGCGGCTATTCACGGTGGCCATCTTATTTTCTCCCTCATGCCGATATGCACATGCCCAGCCCCTCTGCACGCTTTGATGAGGTCAGAGCGCCTCCACCATGTGGCCAGGCCTCATGTGGGGGGCGGGGCCTTCCGGATACAGCGGGCCGCCATTTTTGAGCAGGGCAGCAAGCCCATATGCCCATTCAAATGCCCTTACCCAACCTTATGCAGCCGGGAGACACAGTTTTCAGGTACAAGGGGACAACAGGGTGTTGCAGCAAGGGGTCAGCAAGGGGGGGAAGCCCGATCTGAGCGGAGGCCCATCATTAGCAGTGGGGGCAGTTACAGAGAAGCGGAGGGCAGCAGGGCTGGCATGTTGCAGGGGGCCAGTATGTCTCGTGATGGGTCTATTTTAGCAGGGCATTGCTCACCCATTCCATTACAGGATTCATATTCAGGGGGTGTTTTTACTGCAGAAGGGGGGGTTCTGTTCGGAGGCAGGATAGGGGGGTTTCCCCCTCCTTTGACCGTTTGAGATTTAACAGGGATGGGCAGATTATGGTAGGGACAGTGAAGGGAATATATACATTAGGGTTCAAGGAGAGGCTAGGAATGTGCCTGCGAATGTGATCGATACTTGTACTGACATTGTTCAATTACAGGAGACAGAGCATGGTCCCATGGCGTCCGGTTACAGCGAAGCAACGCGCCATGGAGAAGAGAGAGAGCAGTCAGCAAGGTTTGAGGACATGGAGCAACCGGGGACCAGCAGAGGAGGAATGAGCGGATTGCAGATGGGTGACCATGTGACGGCTGCAAAAAAGGGTAAGAGGAAAAGAATTGTTGATTGTTCGAGTGACAGTTCAGAAACGGATTCCAGCTCGGAATCTGACTCTGAGGAGGAGGGAGGGGGGTGAGAATAAGAAGCTATTTAGAATGGTTAAAAAAATGTGTAGAAAGCAGGGCAATAGAAGCAGAGGTAACGATTCAGATTCAGATGATGGGGACAGTGTGTCTGACAGTGAGGGGGAATCTGAGTTTCAAGGGACGAGGTTAATTTCATTGTCGTCGCAGTTAAAGGCTAGGGTGATCAGAAAGGCGCAGAAAGGGAAATACATGGATTTATTTAGCATTACAAAGGAGGCCGTGGTAGCAGGAGGGAGGGGTGGGGAGCAGTCCAGGAAAAGAGGATCATTTATGGAATGGGTGAAGGGGTTCGCAGTTTATGCAGAGTGTTTTTTGGGGAAACATCCTGGCCAGGTCAAAAGTATGTTGAGGTATCTGCATTTAATTACAGATTGTGCCACGGCATATGGGGGTTTTCATGGAGGGATTATGATGAGGAGTTTAGGAGAGGTAGTGTTGGAACGGGGAAGAAGGGAAGGAAGGATTTCGAGGTGAAGGTTTTGGATACGTGGTCCAGATTAGTGAGGATGTATGATGGCCAGGTAGGGGGAGGTCAGGGGGCGAACAGGTCGGTTAAGAGGGAGGCGAGGGAATGCTGGGCTTTTATTGAAAAGCGGTGTGAGAAGGGCATGGTGTGCAGGTATAAGCATATTTGTAGGTTTTGTGGAGGTGCGCAACCAGGAGTTGATTGTAGGTGGAAGGAAGCGGGGAGGAATAATTCCTTTCATCCCCCAGGTAAATGGTCAGGAGGGCATGCTGGACCCAGCCAGAACACCGGTCCGGGTAAATGAGTTAGTGGCAGAGTTGAAAGGGTAGATATGGAGGAGTGCAGTGTCTGTGTGGCGCCACTAGATGGCTCTATTGTCAACAATAGGGAAACAACGAGGCACACAAAAAGACAGGTGGTATATATGTAGGACCTAATCAAGATAGATAAATGAATACTGATATATGAGGGAAATGCTATAAACATGGCATATCAATATAGTGGTGAAAAGTTCGATCGATAAGTCAAAAGCTTGAAGTATCTACACTAAGGCTAGGGTCAAATGAAAGCATTTTCAAAAAGGGTCAAATAGGGTCAAAAAGTACGTCCGAACGCATTGACGTATTTTTTCACGGAATGCGCAAAAAGGGTCAGACGACGCGCATTTTCGTGCGTGATTTATTACGGATCGTCAGTAAAAAACATTTTTGCGTCTGGACGTTATGTTGGCTGGACATTAGCAGAGTCTGACATCTCCTAATCACGCACACACGCCGCTATGCCACGGCAGCGCACTCTGTACGTCAGTACTAGCGGTTCTGCGTTCTCAAGAAAATGCGTTCAAATTCCACTTGCGTTGCGCGGCTGGACTTTCGTGTGGCCGTGCTTCGTATATTGGCTGTCATTCCCCTTCATTTGCTGCTACTGCGGCCGTAATTAAGTGCGCCAGAACGCACGTTAAAAGTGCGCTGGTCTGACCCCAGCCTAAAAGGTGTAACAAAGAGACAAGGCAATACGAAAAATAAGGTACAATTCTGAATAGAAGTAGTAAGTAGCTACACACTGCAAACTGGTTTTTAATTAACTCAAAGGAATGAATCTAGGGTGTGAACAGGATTCTCAATTACTCAATAAAGTGCTATCGCTAATTTAAAGTGCTGTAGTTCGCAATTAAAGTGCGCTAATTTAAAGTGCTGTAGTTCGCAATTAAAGTGCTGTAGATTCGCTTGTAACTAGCTAAAATATCGCTTTTAAATGCTAAAATTAAAGTAAGAGTCAAGAGGACTTAAATCCGTGTTAAAGTGCCTTGGAGTGATGGAACAAAATTTATACAATGTGGATAAATAAATAAAGAAAACATTAAAAGAAAATTTAAAAGATAAAATTTAGACTCAGTCCAAAAAATTCAAAAGGAAAATGAAAACATAGAAAATCATGAAAATATCTCAAATGAAAATGAAAAAACCCCTACATATACAGAAAAGTGGCAGATTAATCCATGTAAATGCAGCAGTTAAGCAAACAGTCTTATACTCCAAATGGGCCAGAAAAAGAAGAAGAAAACACACACAAATATGGGTGGATGAAAAAGTCTGTTCTAATAGTGGGTGATGAAGCTATTCATAGCGAAACGCGTTTGAGGTGTTTTTACTATATTTATTTATTAAACCTTTGATGGATTATCTCAACTCGATTGACTCCTGGTGATTTAAATCCGTCTGGTATCCTGGAAAGACATCTCCAAGGTTCGTGACTGCTGTTCCTTGGATTGTTGATAGGGGAATCGGTGCCCCTGATTTACAAATCCACCGTTCTGTGTGCGGTTTGGTGCCTATTTGATATAATTGGCACCTCAAAGTGTGAGTACATTTCCTTCTTTGTGCTTATTCTCATTGGTGTATTACAGCCTGCACAATATATTTTTCTGTTTATTCTCCCATCCCTTCATCATTCTAACTTTCGGAGGACGTGAATAGGTTGGCTTGAGAGCCCTGACTGAAGTTGAAGCAAAAAATCGCCAGCGCCTGACACCAGCTCTGTATCTTAGAGTTGAAAGGGTACCCGAAAGCGGAGGATAGGGAGGAATTGAGTAGTGGTTTTCGGGAGGGCTTCAGGATACTGGTTTGGGGGCACGTGATGGGGGTAAGAGAGTAAAAAATTTGAAGTCAGCGTATGAGCTACCACAGGTCTTGAAGGAGAAGTTGGAGAAGGAGGTGTTACTAGGTAGTATGGTTGGTCCATTTTTGAAGTCGCCGATAGAGAAGCTGGTGGTTTCGCCGCTGGGGGTTGTGCCTAAGAAGGAGAAGGGGAAATACAGGATGATCCAGCATTTGTCTTATCCGAGAGGGCAGTCTGTGAACGATGCTATAAGTAAGGAAGACGCTTCTGTTACCTACCAGTCTTTTGATCAGGCAGTGAGTTTGGTACGGGAGGCTGGACAGGGGGCTGAGTTGGCAAACGTTGACATAGAGTTGGCTTTTAGGCTGTTACCGCTGCATCCAGAGAGTTTTCGGTTGATGGGGTGTAAGTTCAAGGGACAATTCTATATAGACAAATGTGCGATATCATGTGCTCATTTCGAAAGGTTTAGTACATTTTTGCACTGGTTGGTGGAGAAAAAAGCAGGATGTAAGAGTATGGTGCAATATTTGGATGACTTCATGATAGTGGGCTCCAAAGGGACAGGAGAGTGTGACAGGGTCATGGAGGTGCTGTTAAGGACATTTGGGCATCTAGGAGTGCCGGTGGCAGAGGACAAGTCAGAAGGGCCCTGTGTTAGGTTGACGTTTTTGGGCATTGAGATTGATTCGGTGAATCAGCTATGCAGGTTGCCGGAAGATAAGTTTGAGATACTGAGGTTGGCTATTCGGCAGGCAATGGAAATGGAGAAAATCAAGCTTAGGGAGTTATAGAAGCTGTTGGGCCTGCTAAATTTTGCATGTAGGGTGATTCCAGTTGGTAGGATTTTCAAGAGGCGTATGGAAATATGTACCAGGGGAGTTACAAGGCCGAATTTCAGGATAAGGTTAAGCCAGCAGGTTAAGGTGGATTGGGGAATGTGGGACGTTTTCTTGAGAGATTTCAATGGGGTTAGAATCTGGGAGGAGAGGGTCACAGCGGAAGAGATACAGCTGTTTACAGATGCTGTGGGAGGTTTTGGTTTTGGAGCATACTTGAGTGGAAGATTGGGGAATTGTGGAAGTTGGGGAATGGCCACAGGAGTGGATTCAAAGAGGTTGGATTAAAAATTTAGTGTTGCTGGAACTCTTTCCAATTGTGGCAGCGATTCAGTTGTGGGGAAAGAACTGGCAAATAAAAGCATTTTGTTTTGGTCCGATAATCAAGGTGTGGTACAGATGCTGAATAGCATGTCAGCATCATCTCCTCAGGTTATAGCCTATGTTAGGCACTTGGTGTTGTTATGTTTTCAAAGCAATATAAACTTTAGGGCTAAACATATACCGGGGGTGAGAAATGTTGTATTGGATGCATTGTCTTGGTTCAAGTGGGATGTTTTCCGCCAGTTGGCTCCAGAAGCAAATCTGCAAGGTGAAGGTTGCCCTTCGTTTCTTTGGCAGATTGGGACCAGATAGAGGTCATCAATGAGTTGGTGAGGAGATCGTTGGCACCAAAGAAGTGGGTATCGTATAGCAGACATTGGAGGGAGTGGAGCGAGTTTAGGAGGAATCGAGAAGGGGGAGCAGATAGTGTGTTTTTGGAATATTTGCAGAGTTTAAGGTGTAAGGGGATAAAGAAGGGGCAACTAGGGAATATTTTAGATGGTATTTCGTACTTTGCTCGGTTAAGGGAAGAGAGAGATGTTACTAAAAGATTTGTTGTGAGGAAGATTTTGAGAGGATGGGGTACAATGGGGGACAGGTGCAGTGATAAGAGGGAGCCGATAACGAGAGAAAGACTTGAAGCTTTAGGGCGAATACTTAGCAAGGTCTGTAAGGATGGGTATGAGGCCAGGCTATTTAGGGCAGCTTTTGTGTTAGCGTTTTCGATGGCTTTAAGGATCGGGGAACTGGTCGCTCCAAGTAGACATTCCAAACAGTCGGGTTTAAGGAGGGAGGACGTGAAAGTGACAGAGGGAGCAGTGTTGGTGCTAATAAGAAAGTCAAAAATGGATAGAGAGGGGAAAGATGTGTGGGTTGCTGCTAAGGCGCATGCTGGTGAAGTCTGTCCATTGGTCTGTGTGAGGGGATACTTGGAGGTGGCTCCTTCGAATGGCCACATGTTTCTGAGGCACGAGGATGGTACTAACTTGTCACGGTATCAGTTCAAGATGGTTTTACGGAAGGCTGTTGAGAAGGTTGGAAGGGGAGTTGCATTGCTCCTCATTCCTTCAGGATAGGGGCAGCTACCACAGCAGCGGAATTGGGTTGCCCTAAAGACCAAATTAAAAGGTTGGGCAGATGGAAATCAGAGATATATTGGCGGTATGTGAGGCCATTAAAGAAGTGAGGGGTGGGAGCGATTGTTATATACATTAAAAAAAATATATTTATATTTCTTGTGCGGATTGTATAGAATTGTTTGGGTATTGCTGTTAATAGTTTCTTTTGGTTTTTTCCAGGTCGGGCAATGAGAGTCTGGGTCCTGGGACACTCCTACGTGCACTGGGTGGCGAGTTATGCTGCGGGCACAAGGAAGGGAGTGAGCCTGGGGTTCAGTCTCACGGAAGTAGGGATTAGATGGGTAGGGAAGAGGGGTATGAGGTGGGATCAGTTGTTAGAGATAGCGCAGTCATCCAGGAGAAAGTAGGGGAGGCCAGATATTATGATAATACATTTAGGGGGGAACGATATTGGCCTTATTCCATTTCAGCAATTTCAGGAGTTAATCATGAAGACTTTTAGGTGGTTTCGGAAGGAGTGGCCAGATGTTAAAATTGTCTGGTCTAGCGCGATTTCTAGGCTAATGTGGAGAAACTGTAGAGATCAGAGGGCGGGGTAAATAGGTAGGAAGAAATTAAATCAAGCAGTGAAAAAGGCAGTGAAGGAAATAGGGGGAAGGGTTCTGGAGCACCCAGGCATAGGGGCAGTTAATGAGGAGTTGTTTCGGAGTGACGGGGTCCACTTATCGGAGGCCGGGAACGTTCTCTTCATTGAAGGCATTGAAGGTGCGATAAGGAGTTTTTTGTGAGGTAAGAGGAAAAGGTCACGGGTTTTTTATTGGTGGCAGAAAAAAGAGGGGCCTCGTTTTTTGGTTGGCGGTGAAATAGGCGGCCTGGCACGTAGAGAGGCGATAGTGGGGGGAGGGTCTGCAGGGTACGGGCTGAGTGGTGGTTTGGTCCGGCCAAAGCTCAGGTGCCTTCCTGGTTTGCAGATCCTCTCGGCCTGCTAGTTACCATAAAAGATACCCTGAGCAGACACGTGGTCACGCTGCTTAGCCACGTGGGGCCGCTATTTCTGGGCAATGCTTGTGGTGCATTGCAGTTGCCAGTGTTATCTGGCTGCCAGTGTTATCTGGCTGAAATTCAGTACCAGTGTTATCTGGTGTAACGTATTTGGCATACGAGGATCGATAATAATAATTCTGCCTTAGAGGCAAAGAATCTGGCCTTAATTAATAAAAGACGTGACCTTTTCAAACTGACAATACTTTGTTGTGTTTTCATTTATGGGGAAGGGAAAGGGGCGAAGGGGGGTGGGGGTGAGGGATGTTTACTTGGTTTAAGAAGGTAACTTACATGGGAAAAAGTTGTAAGACAATAAGGGTATAATTCTTAAAATTTATTTGAGTGGTCACAGTGACTTCTGTGCCGTGATAGGAGCAGATTGATGAGGACACTCGGAGACAACAAGTTTTAGGGTTTAGCTTCGCCCTAAATTCTGATCTAACTATGATCAGTGAGAGCTAATCTACTGTTAATTGTGGCAGCCATAGAGTCACACTAAGGCTTGGGTCAGACAAGCGCACTGATCACGTCCGTGGTGCTGCAGATATGTACATCCGTTATAGCATATAATTATGACCAATGGAGCCCCACACACAAAGTACGTCCGCGCGGAACTGCGGACGCATAACGGACGCGGCAAACGGACGCAGGTTAGGCAAGAAAGTAAATCCGCTAGAACAGACGCACAGAGTGAGCTGCGTCCGCAAGTCTCATAGCTTTGTGTGTGAGTGATGGAACGAAGTCAGACGGACTGCATTTTTGACGTCCAGCATTTTTGACAGACAAAATGTTTTTCATATTAATTTATTTTCCCATCTACATTAGTCAAAAAAAACGTCAGTCACAGAAACGGACTGTGTGGCCACTACCTTGTCGTCAGTCAGAAAGTACATCCGTTGTGCACGGACGCACAGTCCGCACAGAATGCGTTCATCTGACCCTAGCCTAAGTCTGGTTAGCTTACAATAATTTCTAGTCTTCAAGGTTTCTTATTACCTACTGAGCCTAGAGGGACTCCCCGTTTCTTGGGATTCCACGTTGATCTTAAGTGAATCTAGCAGCCTAATTCATTTATGTATCACAGAAAAGTAGCCATTGCACCTTTAAAATGTTTAGTTGTATGAATACAAAGTGGAATAAAATCACAATAGATTTTAGTTTAACACCTGACCTGCATTTCACTCAGATCATGTACATAGTTGTCCCATATGTGCACATACATACGACAGGTAATAATTTAATAAATAGTTTATTGTTGGTTGCTTCTGCTATTATTTTAGCAGTTACAAGCAGCAACTATTAAAATTAGAGAAGCATTTACTTAATTTTGCCTTTTATTTTCATTAGAAGTGATTATGGCAATGCTTGTTTGCTGTTGGCTGTTTGTTTGTAACAGTGGACACATTTTGGCATAACAGACTAGTTATTATCTATTTTTCCAAAATATTAATTTCTACACTACGTTGATTTATAAAAACCTAATAGGTGGCAATTACTAATGTGAAGATATTAACAGGCGCACAGCTGCTGTTAATTGCTATCTCAATAAAAATTGGTACATTTTAACTGCAGTCAAGCTTTTCACATCGTATGAGATTTAAAAAATAAGGGAGCACAAATTTCTTGTCTTCTATTTTTTACAAAATACCAATCATCACATCAACATATTGTGTTATTTATAAACAGCCACTGATTGAGAAAGACTAACAGGGTTAATCAAAGAGAGCTGAACTGGCCCCAAAATTGCACCGAACAGTGAATTTGCCCTTATGGTGCTATTTCGTGGCCATTCTGCTATTCAAACGCTGGTAATTCGCCAAATATTGGCGAATTACCAGAAAAATACGGGGATCTTCGACAGCAGTGTAATTCCCATAGAGAAGTAATGGTTAATCTATTCAGAGAACACTGAACAGCACCAAAATGTCAGTGAAATGCCCTGATGTTTGGCGGTTTCATTCGGCATGTTTAATCAGGCGAATCCTATAGTTTTCAATGTAAAAAATATTCCTGGTTTTATTGAATATTTATTAAACTGTTTATTCTTTTAACCTGCAGCAAAAAAGTCTCTTTATTTATTAATTATTATTTTTAGGATTTTCTCAGCAAATTTTTTTTCCTGATTTTATTTTTTTTAAATAGTGTTTTTTTTTTCTGTAACAGACCTTTTTCATTATTATTCATAGGACCTTATATGTAATTTTCAGGCATTTTCGTGTAGTAGTTTCTTTGCAAACAGCTTTTCAAAGACACAGTTTTGTCAGCTTTTTCCGTTAGCTGGTCGGTGCTTTATTCAGCGGATCGTTGGCTTTTTTCAGATGCGCTGGGCGGGTTTGCGGCGGGTCGTCAGGTGCATTGTTTTTTTTTACCATTGGTTTTTCGGGACGCTCCTATTTTTTGTTTCGACGGTTTTGCAGTGGTTTTTCCAATCGATGGGGCAGTTTTGCGGCAGGTTTTTCGGATGCGGTCGGCGGCTTTTCCCTGCACTTCGGAGACCCAGCAGGGAATGCTGAATTCAATGCAGGGTCAGGGAATTTTATTCCCCAAAATGCAGGGAACCAAAGAGTACTGAAATTCTTTGAATAACCCCCTAAGTATTGTTCATCTTCCAAGTGCTTGTGTGTTTCTCTTGGTTGCTCATAGTTGCTTTGTTTTCTGCAAAAGCTACCACTGTATTCTTGCTGAATTAAGAGCTACAAGACAAAATGGCAAAATTGTTCAAAACAACCACATATTATGACTGAGCCTTTAGTAAAACGGAAAAGAAAAACTCAGAAATGTTGGATTAGTCCTCATCCCTCTGTCAAAGAAATTGGCACGATTAACAGCTTCATCTGTCCAACATACTTCCACTAATCCTGTGTGTCACCCAAAATTGTTTTCATGCACATATGGACTCCAGGAGTTTGCTGGTATCCATGAACGACTCATAACTTTTGGGATAGTGGCTTGCTAGTAATTAAGCCAGTAACAGGGAGCAGCTAATGCATAACTGCTCAAATCGACTTCCAGCAATTCTGACGTCCAATTAGTGCCTTGGCTGGAATAGGAGCTAGGAAATAAATATTACTATGCTACATGCCTCTGAGTATGAGCCTTCATTATCTTTCAAAACTAAATAATCAACATCAAGTATAGTTATACTGTGTTAGTATATGTAGAAATGTATCAAAGAGAAAGGAATATGAAATACTCAGAATTTTTAATTAATGGACATTCCAGGCATCGTGACAAATCAACATTATTTGAGTGGTCACAGTGACCTGAGTGTCCTCACCTCTGTCCCACCTCTGGGAAGTGGGGGAACTGTCAGAGGGCTGATTTATTTTTTGGGTTTTTAGCTATGTCCAGACGTTGAGGTCAGCAGGCGCTGATCTCAGTTTCTGATAAATTCCTGGAAGTGGATATTTTTTAGAATGCTCCCATTGAGAGACATTAGATTGGCTGGAATCATGTGACTGCTGCAGTTTTCTGGGTGTCATGTCCAGTTCATTGCTGAGGGATCCCAGTGCTGGATTCAAGGTCAGTTTTTAAACTAAGGGATTAAAATGTGATGGCGTGTGTAAAGTGGTTCCGGAGATGTTAATTGTTAACCACTCCATTTTTCCCTTTACATATCAACCCTAGAGTATTTCTCTACATAGAGATTAGAGATAAACTAGGAATTTCAGACATTTACAGGAGGAGTCAGCAACCTTGGCTCTCCAGATGGTTTGGACCTACATTCCCTTGAGGCCCATCCAACCTAAGGTGTGGCTGAGCACCATGGAAGATGTAGTTTCAAAACATCTGAAGGGCCACGATTGCTGGCCCCTGTTTTACAGCATAGTAAATAAAAGTATACGGTTGCAAGAGGCAAATCTCTCTGCTGTAGATTTTGACATTTGATACAATTTAATGTTAATGTTAAGGTGTATTTACATTCCCATTAATGACATTCTTTAATTACACCAATATGCAAGGTTTTGTTGTTTTGAAATGAATAGGTGTATCTCAATGGATTTCTTGCGCAGATTCCGAAAAAGACCTTCAAAATTCTGTATCACGTCAAGATTTTTCACAAATGACGGAAATGTTAAAATATAAAAAAACGTTTCATGAATTGTCTTTGTGCGGGGATTTCAAGGTGATTGGAATATTGCTCGGCCAACAAGAAGGCTACACCAAATTTCCTTGCTTTTTGTGTGAATGGGACTCCAGAGCAAGGACAGAACATTGGGTTCGGCAGCAGTGGCCAGTCAGAAGTCCATTCACACCTGGCGAAAAAAACATTGTTTCACTTCCACTGGTTGATCCCTCGAAAATACTGTTGCCACCTTTACACATCAAACTTGGCTTAATGAAGCAATTCGTGACAGCTTTAAGCAGGGACAGTAAATGCTTTCAGTATCTTGGTGGTAAGTTTCCATCAATCACGTCTGAAAAAATTAAAGCTGGCATTTTCACAGGCCCTCAAATACGAAAATTAATGGCAGACAACATATTCGAGGAAATCATGAGTGAGTGTTAATTGCGAGCATGGACTGCATTCAGAAATGTGGTACACAACTTTTTGGGGAACACGAAGGCTTCAAATTACACCACTTTATTCGAGGATATGCTGGAATCCTATGAACTGCTTGGTTGCAACATGAGCGTCAAAGTTCACTTTCTTCATGCTCATCTAAATTACTTTCCTAACAATCTTGATGATTTTCGGAAGAACATGGCGAGCGCTTCCATAAGGATATTAAAGTGATGGAAAAGAGATACCAAGGAAAGTGGACTGTACATATGATGGCCGACTATTGTTGGATGTTGAACAGAGACTGTACAGACGTACACCGAAGACAATCCAAAAAGAGGAAGTTTGAAGGGGAGCCCAGTGGCGAATGTTAGGTATGTTTGCTTTTTGAATATGTATTTATGTTTATCTATTCCTTAAACAATCATTCCTCCCCTCCAGAGAATATTTTCAAACGTTACAAACGTTGCCATATAGCAATGTCGTTAAAAAATAATGTTTTTTTAAATTTTCACATTTCCATCATCTGTGAAAAAACCTGCCGTGATACGGAATTTTTGAAGGTCATTTTCAGAATCTGCGCAAAAAATTCAGATACACCTATTCATTTGAAAACAACAGAAAAAGGTTGAAAAATTGCAGATCAGTGAATTCAAATGACATTCTCTCTGTCTATTGATCTATGTATCATAATGGTAATAAAACCATCTTACCAAAATAATATAAAAAATATTGGTATTAAGATGTAGCCCATTTTTTCAACATTCAGAGTTTAATAGAAGCAGATTAGTGGGGTAAATATATGAAATACAGTGGTCCGGGGCAGAGAGCCGTTCTGTCCGGTTAAGGCTAGGGTCAGACTAACGCATTTTTCACGTTGTCCGTGAAAATGTGCGTTCGAAGAATGGACATATTTTTTCACGGAATACGCAATAGCGGTCATACTATGCGCAGTTTCATCCGTGATTTTGTACGGATCATCAATAAAACACTTCTTGCATCTGGACGTTATGTAGGCCGGACATTAGCAGCGTCTGATGTCTCCAATTCACGCACACACGCCGCTAGCGGACGCAGCGCACTCTGTACGTCAGTACTAGTGGTTTAACGTTCTCGAAAAAATGCGTTCATTTTCCACTTGCGTTGCGCAGCCGGACTTTTGTGCGACCGTACTTCGTATATTGGCCGTCATTGCCTGGCATCTGCTGCTAGTGCGGCCGTGATTAAGTGCGCCAGAACGCGCGTTCGCACTGCCTCAGTCTGACCCTAGCCTTAGTGTCTTTCTTTTTTATTTATGCTCATTATATCCTTTTTTTTCTTTCAAATTATTATTATTATTATTGTCATCATTTATATAGCGCCAACAGTTTCCGCAGTGCTTTACAATAACAAAAGGGAACGAAATACATATAAATGGACATAAGATGGAAACAAGACGTGTAGAGGGCCCTGCTCATAGGAGCTTACAGTCTTGAGGGATTGGGGTTGAGGAAGACAAGAGGAATTTGACCTTTGTCTTTCCAAATTTGACTTTGTATTTCCACATTTCTTTATGCTTCCCTTCTATCAGACGCCCTGAAACACACAATATAAAAGCCCTGGAACACACTGTATTAAAAAGTGTAGCATAGAGGAATGAGATCAGAGAAATTTTCAGCAATTACTGTACACACTCGCTGCTTCTCATTCTGCCCTGTATTTTTCAATCTCCACAGAAACTCATGTTTAGGACTCTGTCACACTTTACAGCAAAGCATTTTAGCAATGATCGGTGCTTGAATTGTGTTCTGTGTGCAAAACAGATTTAAATAGCTGTTTGAAAGACATAATTACAGTAATGAAGCATAGAGAACAAGGAGGGTATAACAGCGAGAGGGAAAGATGTTTCCTGGCTGTGTCTTCAAATCAAGTTAAAATCAGGATGTTCATAAATCTCATTAATTCCTGTGCCAAGCTCAAAAGTGACAGACTGCAGATATTGTACAAGTTATGGATATAACTCATATTATATGAGCAATATAATATACACTGATCAGCCACAACATTAAAACCACTGATGGTGAAGTGAATAACTGTCATGAACCAGCTTGCAGCAACTCCCTGAAAGGTGCTGGCCATGCTCAGCACCAGTGCTTTGTACCACAAATAGTTAAAACCACAGTTCACATACACAACACCCTCCTGTTCAATAAAAGTTCTCTCTGCAATCCCCACAATGCTTCAGCATTGTTGCCTTATCCCCTGACCTGGAAAGACCTATTGCTCCCATTGTGTACCAGACTCTGCCTCCTCTTTGCCAGCCCTTGAACCATGGATCGCCCCTTGACCATGATTATTGCCTCTTCCTTTGGCACCACGCTTATTGCAGCAAGGTACTGTCTGCCTATCCACCCTGAACCCACTGCATACCCGGCTCAAACGCAAACACTCCAGTACCCTATGCGCTGTTAGACTGTTCTGACAATAACAGTGATTATACAGTTTGTTACAAAGCACATGCGTAGAGGTGGGGTATATTAGGCAGCAAGTGAACAGGCAGTTCTTGAATTTATGTGGTGAAAGCTGGATAAATGGTCAATCAAAGTACTGTATTTGAGTGACTCTGACAAAAAGAAAAGGTTAGACAATTAGGTCAGAGCATCTCCAAACGTCAAGTCTTGTTGGGTGTTCCTGGTATGCAGTGATTTGTATCTACTAAAGGTGGTGCAAGGAAGGCCAACTGGGGAACAAAAGCACATGCTAAGAGGTGGGATATACAGTATTAGGCAGCAAGTGAACAGGTAATTCTTGAATTTATGTGGTGGAAGCTGGATAAATGGTCAATCAAGAATATTTCGTCTGGTTATTCTTGCTTATTGGAATAAACCCTGTCTGGTTAACTCTCTAACCTGTCTTGTGAATGTCTCACTGCAAATTAGGCTCACTCCCAACCCTCCTGAACTCAGGGTTAGGCCCCAATCGTGACAGCAATTAAGCGTAAATCAATTAATTCAAAAATAGTTAATAAATTACCGTATATACTCGGGTATAAGCCGAGTTTTTTGACTCGGATTTTGATTCGGCTTATACCTGAGTCAACAGCGTGAGTCCGTCCGTGTTGAAGGGGATGCGGCTGCGTGCAGGTGCAGCCGGTCACGTGGTCCGGCTAATCAGGTGGTACTGAGTCTCTGTACCACCTGACTGGCCGGACCGGGTGACCTGCGCACGCACGCAGCCGCATCCCCTTCAACACAGACGGACTCACGCTGTTCAGGACCGGGCAGGCACTCCCACTGCCCGGCATCTGGGTCCCCTCAACCCCTGCTGGATCCGGAGCTCTGGCAAGTATCCATGTGAGAGCTGGTTGCCGCTGGGGCAATATCCAGGTGTGAGCTGGGGCATATCCATGAGCTGGGGCAAATCCATGTGTGAGCTGGGGCATATCCATGAGCTGGGGCAAATCCATGAGCTGGGGCATATCCATGTGTGAGCTGGGGCATATCCATGAGCTGGGGCATATCCATGTGCTAGGGCAAATCCAAGTGTGAGCTGGGGCATATCCATGTGTGAGCTGGGGCAATATCCATGAGCTGGGGCAAATCCATGTGTGAGCTGGGGCAATATCCATGTGAGAGCTGGGGCAATATCCATGTGAGAGCTGGGGCAATATCCATGTGTGAGCTGGGGCAATATGCATGTGTGAGCTGGGGCAATATCCATTAAATATTATTTTTTTTGGTATCTATTTTTATTTTTGAAATTTACCAGTGGCTGCTGCATTTCCCACTTAGGCTTATACGCGAGTCAATAAGTTTTCACAGGTTTTTTGGGAAAAAGTACGGGGGTCGGCTTATACACAGGTCGGCTTATACCCGAGTATATACGGTATTACATATTCTCATTTAAATTGAATAATAACTAATTGGCTTATTTTATAATTTGGAGTTGACTAAAATTGAATGTATTTCATTGTAATGTATCATTATTAAATGTATCATTATTTTATGCAGAGGGTTTATCTGTGGATGAATATCTCTTCTCACTTTGATTTTATTAAGATGCCATATGTTATTAAGAGATACAAAGCAAATGATAGAATATTGGGTTTATTGTAGTGTAATGGAAGGTGACTGACAAGCAGTGATGGTCTGGCAACTAACAACAGAAAAATAACTATTAGTTCCACTGTTGCAATGTGTTTAAAAAAAAAAAAAAAATTCACTATTAGATTCACCTCTAAAACAAGGAAATCTACCTGCTAATATGTGACTAATAAAACCAGTAACAAATCTCTTTTGCAAAAGTATTGCATGTCAACTTATGTGACTACCTGCACATATTCTAAAAATACATAATTTGAATCACAGTGGAAATGCATCTCAAGTTAAATTCAGATATTGTTTTTCTTCAGCAAGATTCTCCCCTATAAAGGAAAAAGAGGGGTGCAGCGCCCACCGGAATGGTGTCTATCCCACTCGCTGAATGTTGTATGGGGGGTTTCTCTAAATACCCAAATGGCAGTTATGTAAACAAGGAAACAACACAGCGCTTCAAAAGACCAAAGTCCAAAATGAAGAAAGTGAAATAAACACTCAATATGTCCATAGGCCAAAGACGTTGTCTTTTGAGGGTGGATCTTCTCAGAGTAATGTCGATGGAGTATGTACTGTAGGGAGAAAGCACAAACACAGAGGACCAAAATTGCGCAGTAGGACAGTACCCAAAGTGAGAGTATTATATATCAATAATCAACTCACATTTTGTGGAGCCTACAACCGGCTCCCAGGAATAAAGCGAGCAGGGACTTTATGTTAGGTGCCCATAAAACCTTCACACGGCTTCTTTCAGGATTCACCAATGTGAGGGTACTGTAAGGAAATTGACAGAGACCAAAGAGGCACCTCCTAGTGCAATAAATCACACATAACTTAATAATTTAAAGGCAGGTGGCCAAATTCAAACTCACACGTTGTTGAGCCTCTATTGGCTCCGTCACAATACGCTTAGGGAATCATAAGGTATTCCCCAGACCTTCTTTGCAGGAGTTAAAAAGGCAGACAGCAAAAAAATTTTTTTTTTTTTTAAAAATTAAAAACATTTATTCATTTTAAAATAGATAGATCATATCTACCAAACCAAAGACCAGGACGCGTTTCGCCTACAAAGGCTTCCTCAGCTGGTTATCATATGTCTAGTCTTGCTGCTGCCTTTTTTATGCCTTTTTGATAAAGGCAGCAGCAAGACTAGACATATGATAACCAGCTGAGGAAGCCTTTGTAGGCGAAACGCGTCCTGGTCTTTGGTTTGGTAGATATGATCTATCTATTTTAAAATGAATAAATGTTTTTAATTTTTAAAAAAAAAAAAAAATTTTTTTTGCTGTCTGCCTTTTTAACTCCTGCAAAGAAGGTCTGGGGAATACCTTATGATTCCCTAAGCGTATTGTGACGGAGCCAATAGAGGCTCAACAACGTGTGAGTTTGAATTTGGCCACCTGCCTTTAAATTATTAAGTTATGTGTGATTTATTGCACTAGGAGGTGCCTCTTTGGTCTCTGTCAATTTCCTTACAGTACCCTCACATTGGTGAATCCTGAAAGAAGCCGTGTGAAGGTTTTATGGGCACCTAACATAAAGTCCCTGCTCGCTTATTCCTGGGAGCCGGTTGTAGGCTCCACAAAATGTGAGTTGATTATTGATATATAATACTCTCACTTTGGGTACTGTCCTACTGCGCAATTTTGGTCCTCTGTGTTTGTGCTTTCTCCCTACAGTACATACTCCATCGACATTACTCTGAGAAGATCCACCCTCAAAAGACAACGTCTTTGGCCTATGGACATATTGAGTGTTTATTTCACTTTCTTCATTTTGGACTTTGGTCTTTTGAAGCGCTGTGTTGTTTTCTTGTTTAGATTCTCCCCTATGTCTATAAATAATTTACAATTTGGAAACTGCTCTGAACAAGAGATAAAAAATTTACAACGATATAGTTATGTAGTATAAGTATAATTGGTTCATCCAAATTAACCTTTCCTATGTTGTTAATATAGGGATAAAAAGACTAAAAATAAATAAATAGCTAAATTATAAATTGATTCACAAAACGGAAATCAGAATGACTTAATGACTTCATAATATAAATCATATTTCTCCTTGCATCAAGAGATCCTTAATTCAGAAACTAAACATTATATATATATTATATGCTTGATCAATCTACTTTTACAAAATGGTAATATGTATCCAATCCTTGGTAACTGTATCTACCAATTCAAACAATTCTTTTGAGGGCTGTTAGCTGGAGCTGGATGGGCTTTCTGCAACTTCACAGTGTGATGGCCATCAGGTTCTAGGTGGAGCTAAACCCCTGCACTTAGAGGGCTGAATCAGTCCTCTGAGGGCCTCTGAGAGAGGCAAGAATGCTGAGGGAACTGTGACCACTCAAATTACACAGAGTGGTGCCTCTAGTGCCCTTTAATAGCACATATCCAAAACAATGAGAACAGTAGCTAAAAGAGAAAGTATTATAGAAAAAAAAATTGTTTCTTTTGGAATATCCACATTGTCTTGGAATTCCATGGCTTGCCTTTCAGTTTCTCCTTTCAAGCAACTTATAGCTTGTTTGCACTACCTGCCTATAACATTGTATATACCATGTACATGTAAAACTTTTATTTCAAGCCTATATGGCCTATACTATAGGGGCTATTCAATGAGATCCAATCTGGCCCCAAAATTGCACCGAACATGGAATATCCCCATACGGTGCAATTTCGTGGCCATTCGGCTATTCGGAAAGCAGGTAGTTCGCCAAATTTTGGCTGATTGTCGGAGTAATATGGTGCTGTTCGATAGCAGTGAACTCTCCATACAGAAGCAATGGTTAACCAAGTCAGAGAACACCGAACAGCAGAGAAATGTCATTGAAATGCTCTGATGTTCTGTGGTTTCATTTGGCAGGTTTAATCAGGAGAATCTCATAGGTTTCAATATTACAAAAAATACTGGTTTTATCTAATATCTATTAAACAGTTTATTCTTTTAATCTGCACCAAAAAGTCTCTGTTTTTTAAGGATTTTTTAGGCACTTTGAGTTTTTTTGGCAATTTTATTATTTTAGCTTCTCTTGTTCTAAATAGCAGTTTTTCTTTTTTCTGTAACAGACCTCTTTATTATTATTCATAGGACCTTATAAGTTAATTCCAGACATCTTTGTCCGTGTAAAGTTTTTTTTTGCAAACAGCTTTTAATTTTGACACTTTCAATAATTTTTATTTTTTTTCATTTTACCCCGTTTGTGGGCTTGTTGGCTTTTTCCGGCAGCTGGCTGTCGCTGTGTTCGGTGGATCGTAGGCTTTTTCCGGACGTGTTCGGCAGCTTTGTGGCGGGTTAACAGATCGGATACGATCGGATAATTTATTGGATCAGATCAGATCTGATAATTTCTGCGGATTTAAAAAATTAAAATGCAGCAAAACCGCCAAAATTATAGGATCCGATAATTTCATCGGGTTCTCGGCGGCTAATTGAATCGGATCTGATTCGATACTTTCGCCAGGTCTGGCGGCTTATCTGGTACATAAAAGGGTTTTACGTCTTTTTTTAAAAAAAATCGTCGGTTTTGCGGCGACTTTTCCCTGCACTTCGGGTACCCTGCGGTGAATGCTGAATTCATTGCAGGGTCAGGGAATTTTATTCCACGAAGTGTGGGGAACGAGAGAACAATGAAATGTCGGTGACATTTTGGTGCTCTCTGAATAACCCCTTATGTGCATGCCGTTCGAATGATACATAAATGCCAGTTATATCTCCTCAGCTTGTGAAATAAGTAATACTGTTTGGCGTACTTGTGCGTCAGTGATAGGTCTGTAGTCCAGACTGATCTATACTTGTTTTAGCCCTAGGAAGACTGTCAGCATACACCCCCAATAGGAAGACTATACAGCAGAAATGTTGGGGTGGCTTTCCCCTGGTCGTTTGTTGCCTTGGTGTCCGTCTTCCTGAATTGGTTACGACTAATTAAGGTCTAATAAAATTTAGCTTTTTATTTGATATATAGGAGTGCTGTGTTCTATTTATATGCTATATAAATGTTGGCTATGAGAGTGAAACAGAGTACATAGCACCCTTTTTTGTGTTTTTCCTGGACTCTCTAATCCTTTTCCTAAATTTGGCATATACAGACAAGGCAAAACAAAAATTATGAGACCTCTGAAAAATAGTAGGTAAAGTAAGTTTTCACACACTTGTTTCCTTAGAGAGGCTTTGATCATACCTAATCTGAAAGTCTCAAAAAGCCCAAGACAGTTGCCTGGACAGGAGGCAGGTGTGCTACTCTAAACTGTAGTTTGAATCAGTATGACATGCATATGGTTATGGTTTCCACTAAACATAAGCACAACCAAAAAATAGCAGATTGTTTTTTAGATTCAGGTTTCGGAATACAAATATTACATATTTTTGATTCATAAATATCTTATTCAAACCAAACCTAAAATAACTTGGAATGATTGTTATCGGAGCTAAGCAGAAGGGGGGGGGGGGGGGTGTCGTAAATTATGGAATGATTCTAGTAATTGTATTTACGACACCCCCCCCCCCTTCTGCTTGGCTCTCTGTGGTTCAATTCTATGATTTCGCTTAGTATAGCTTCCAGACCTGAGGAAGAGAGGAGACTCTCGAAAGCTTGTTTTTTAAATGTAACGTTAGGCCAATAAAAAAGGTATCAATACATACTGCTATAACGTGATATATATATATATATATATGTATTGTGGTGGAGGACAAAAACTGGTCATGCCTAGCTCCTAGCTGATGAGGGTCCAATAAACCGGGAACAGCGCTGTCCTAGGAGTGGCTTTGACCAGTTGCATAAACCTGATCTCTGCTAAAAAAAAAGTCATCTAGTATGGCATGGCATTGATTGAAGGGTTCTGTGTAATAACAGGCCCAGGATGCAAAAAAGTGAGATATATGTCATTTGCATGTCTTAGCCAGAGTTCCTTGCTTCATATGTGGAATGTAGCACAGGAGCTCTGTGTTGCAGTTTTGTTGTGATGTGCAAATGGATTCTGCAATAATCTACTTAATATATCTATATATATACACACACACCGAAAACACGAATGGACAAATCCCCTAGACATACTTTATCATAAATAAAGTTTCACACAGCTCTCATGTGACTAATTTTCATGACGTTAAACAATGTATATCATCATAATTCATTCTGCCAAACAATCAATGTGTCGTGGAAACGTGCAAATAAATATCACATGACATAGGTCTCCTAAAATCTCATGTCAATTCCTCTCATCTCTCACAAATCATATCTCATCCTTGCAATATTTAGGATGTTGAAACGCTGTTTAGTGACATTGCAATGCTGCAGCCAGAGTGCTGAAGAATCTCATCTCCTATATCATGCTTTAACATATTAGGATGTCATAAAAGCCTGCTTGGTGACATCACAATGCTGCAACCTGTGTACCGAAGAAGGGTCTGATGAAAATTTTTTGCATCATATCTCATCCTTGCAAACTTTATGATGTCATAATATCCTGTTTGGTTATATCACAATGCTAAAGCCAGGATGCTGGAGAAAGACGTGATACAAAAAATTTCATCTCATCTTATAGATGATCTCTCCTCTGTCATCTATGTATACCTTAGGATGTCAGGATACACTTTTTAGTGGCATCACAGTGTTGTAGCCAGGGCGCTGGCAAAAGGTATGATGCTAAAATTTCATCTCATCTCTCATATCTAATCCCCCGTAGTGCCTGACACAGAGAGACAGGGCTGACTTCACTCACAGTGGGCTGGCCGGCTGCCTAGCTAGGCCCGTGGCAACCTAGGCAAGCCCCAGACTGTGGGCCCAGTCAGGCAGTGGCCCACTGAGCCTTTGACCCATTGGGATTCTCCCGGTAGTCCCGATGGCCATTACATACCTGGTTACCTCTACTGCATTCAGCCATTACACAATTATCCCTGTACACAGTGCTTTAGTGAAAAACAAATCCATTATTAGTTTCAAGATTTGCATGCCTGTGCACAAACTCCATGCAAATAAATTCAGAACAGATAATACTAATATTCAAATATCCTCTGGTCTCATATCATCCCAAGAGTCAGGTAAAAGAAAAGTGAAACAGACATATAATAATGCAACACTACATCAACACAACTCCTTATAAACACAAATGACAACTTCTCATTCATTTGATTCAGAGCCTGTTTCAAAGGAACACTGGCTCTGTAAGGAGGCCTTGTGCTTATTTATATGGATGCAACCATCCCTAATCCCGGGTTATCCAACTCTGGTAGAAAATACAAGCACCAAGAGAAACCGCCATAGTACAACACGTCTGTTCCAATGTGTCCCTTAGCACACAATTATAGGAAATTCATTCTCCCTTGGTGGAGCCTGTATTCATCATAGGCTAATGGAATCAGCTTTGATGCCCTTTACTGGCATCTGCCCCTCTCTTTAGGGATGAGCTGTTCGGTTCGATCGGTTCTGAGTTCGATTCGAACATTGGCCGTTCAAAAGTTCGCAAACTTCAAACTTTTTGGGATGTTCGCCAAAAGTTAAAAAATGCTTAAAAAAATCCGAAAAAATCTAAAAATAAAGAGACTCTTTACTGCAGAATATTATAAGCAATGGTTTAATAGATATTGAATTAAAACGTGAATATTTTTAACATTGAAGCCTATGGGATAAAACATTCTTGTTGCTAAAACATCAGGCAGACGAGGCCCTCTAATCAGGCACTGTAGAGGGCAGCCCGCCGGAGCCTCCCTCCCAAGGACCCCTTGAGGAGCATGCGGCCGCAAGATTACAGAACTGCGACTGTGCGGGCTGGCCAGCCGGGTGCATGTGGCAGAGAGGTGGCACAGGGACTCCAGGGAGGGAGCCACGGCAGACCCCCCCTTCCCCACAACCAGGATCCAGGGAGCCCCCACTGACCACCAGGCTAAGGTAAGGTGACACATTTTTAAAAAAAATAAAATCCGAGGACATTTTTAAATGTCCCCAGCAACATAAAATAAAACTTTTTTTTTCTTTCTAATACTCACCTGATTTCTGGATCCACAAACTGTAGAGATGCTGCCCGGCAATGTGCGGAATCATATGCTGCATTAATTATACTGTAAGGCTCAGTTCACGCCTGCGTTTTTTTTACGCGTGCAATACATGTGTTTTTTAACACGCGTATCGCACAAATGTAAAAAACATGCGAACGCGCATTGCAGCACGTTCACGGCCATAGACTGCAGAGTGAACGCGCTGCAATACGCCCCAAAGAAGGTCCTGTACTTCTTTGGGCGTAGGACGTTTTACAGCGCATTCCTGCGCACTGTAAAACGCCCAGGTATGAACGGGTCCCATAGCAAATAATGGGATTTCCCTGTTTATGTGTTTTACAGCGTGCAGGAACGCGCTGTAAAATGCTTAGGTGTGAACCGGGCCTTAAGGGGCTGCCCGGCAGTGTGAGGATTCATATGCTGCATTAATTATTCTTCTTACAAATTTGGTTACTTAACCCATCTGCATTTGGATTGTAATATTGTGACATCCAGGGCCCCGGGTGGCGATCGGGGGGCCCCGGATGCATGGTGCCGCCAGCTGGCCGAATGCCAGGAGCTCCGGCAGCACCCGGCGCAGCTGTGAGTGATCAGGGGGCAGGGCACGGCGTGATGACGCAGAGCCGCCGGGACTGGTGAGCGCCAATTCTCACCATATACAGTAGCACAGTACTAGTGCCTAAACGTTGTTGAGATGGTTTTGTTATAACAACTACTCTCGCTCTGTGCAGCTGTCTGGTATATTCCGCTGCTTGTTACTGCTGGTGCGCTTCCATCCTGCCATACACTATAGCGCAGTATTATTTGGGTGCACTGCCACTGACGCCTATACCAGATTCATATCATTTTAATATTGGACCACAGGGTCAAACCCTGCACTCTTCCACAATACCACAGAGGGGTTACGATGTGTCACAAAATATGGCCATACCTTGCTGAAGCCTATGACAGCATCCATGACAGCCTTCTAAGTGAAGCCTATGACAGCCTTCTAAGTGAAGTCTTCAAAGTGAGCACTTACAGGAGATCTTCTGGTGAGTGATTTTGATTTTTGTTTCAAACAGATCTTTTCTATTCATCTTAAGGTTTTAAGTTAGGTCTGGTGAGTAAATTAGGTTAGGCTGGTGACTCATTTTTATACTGATTAGCATACAATTGGAATCAATTGGGTGGTATTTGTTTCAGGTTTAGCTTGTCCACTCCTTGCTGGGGGAGGTGTACTTAGGTGAATATATAAAAGTTGGGGATATTAGCTTGGTCTAATTGAGCTTGGGAAGCCTCTAAGTGAAGTCTTCAAAGTGAGCACTTACAGGAGATCTTCTGGTGAGTGATTTTGATTTTTGTTTCAAACAGATCTTTTCTATTCATCTTAAGGTTTTAAGTTAGGTCTGGTGAGTAAATTAGGTTAGGCTGGTGACTCATTTTCATACTGATTAGCATACAATTGGAATCAATTGGGTGGTATTTGCTTCAGGTTTAGCTTGTCCACTTATTTCTGGGGGAGGTGTACTTAGGTGAATATATAAAGGTTGGGGATATTAGCTTGGTCTAATTGAGCTTGGGAAGCCTTCTAAGTGAAGTCTTCAAAGTGAGCACTTACAGGAAATCTTCTGGAGATACTCTGGAGGTAGTCTGAGGTTAGACAGGAGGTAGAAAACCTACAAAAAGGTAAGATTTGCTGGTTTTAAATCCATTCTTTTATAATGGCAGGCTTGGTCCAGTGTAAGAGATGTCATGCATTTGTTTTTAGATCCAATTTTTGGAGGTTTGGAGTGTGCCTGATATGTAGGCAGCTCTCTTTATTGCAGCAGGAAATTGCCTGTTTGAAGTCTGAGATTTGTAAATTATCTGTTAGAGAAACTCAGGCTATGACTGTTACTAAGCCACTGCCACAGAGGCCTCCTAGGAGTGGCAGATGGACTACTGTAGGATCTGGTAGACTTAGAGTTGTGGATAGAAGGCATGTCCCACAATCTGTGGCTCTTATTAATTCTTTTGAGGCACTTTCAGAGTGTAGTGGTAAGATGGATGTAGGCTCAGACACCATAGTTGAGGAACCACCATCCACTATGCCTAAGGTATGCAGCACTGCAACCAAGGACAAAAATGAAAAGGTGGGACTTGATAAAAGGCAATTGTTGCTGGGTGATTCTATCATAAGAGGTGTTGAGCTGGAGAGTAGTGGTTTGGTGAGATGTCTTCCTGGGGCTACTGCTCATAGAGACAAGAGACGTATTCTCAATATTGTCAAACAAGCAAAGCAACAAGGGGAAGTGGACGTTCTAGTCCATCTAGGGACAAATGACTTGGCTAGAAATTAGGTTTCTGAGATTAAGGAAGATTTTTGTGTTCTTGGAGGTGAAATACAGCAGATTGCGTCCACTGTGTCATTCTCTGAAGTTTTGCCTGTGCATAACATTCAAGATAGGCAGATGCGCAATAGGGAATTCAATTTGTGGCTTCGGGAATGGTGTCGGGAGCAAGGATTTGGCTTTGTGTCCCATGATAGCTCTAATTGGAGCAAAAGGAACGGTATAAAAAAGATGTTTGCATCTTACTCATAGGGGAACATATGTTCTCAGTGAGAAGTTCAAAGGTTTCGCAAAGAAATATTTAAACTAGGAGGGGGGGACAAAAGGGTAAAAAACAATCTGCCCGATTGTCCCCCAAAACTAAATCGGAGGGTGCAAGCAACATGCGAGGTAAAAAATGACAAGCTCAGAGTCGTGTCTACAAATGCTCGCAGTTTAGTCAATAAAATCAATGAACTAGAGGCAATGATGGCAGCTGAAAAAGTAGATTTAGTGGCGGTTACTGAGACATGGTTCAGTGAGAAAAATAACTGGGACATAACAATACCGGGGTACTCTTTATATAGAAAAGACAGAGAAGGTAGGAAAGGAGGAGGAGTGGCCCTGTATGTGAAAAACAACATAAAAACGAACCAAATAAAAGTGAGCGAGGTGAACATAGAGTCAGTTTGGGTTACGCTAACATTTGGCAATCATAAGCAAGCAAAAACAAAAAAGGGAAGAAACCACTGTGGTACTCTGCAGAAGTGGCCAAAATAGTGAAGAACAAAAAGATAGCATTCAATAATTATAAAAAAACTCAGAGTGAAGAAGATAGGCAAACCTATAAAATTAGGCAGAAAGAGGCAAAGCAATTTATAAGAGCTTCCAAAGCACACACAGAAGAGAAAATAGCTCAGTCAGTAAAAAAGGGGGACAAAACATTTTTTAGATACATAAACGAGAAAAGAAAAGTAAAACAAGGATTAGTTAGATTAAAAACAAAGGAAGGAAGGTATGTAGAAGAGGATAAAAGTCTCGCTGACTGCCTCAATGAATATTTTTGTTCAGTCTTTGCAGAAGAAAAGGAAGGAAAGGGACCTCAGTTAGGAGAGAACACTAAAGAGACATTTACATATCAGTTTACAGAGGAGGAGGTTCTACAGCAGCTGTCTAAAGTAAAGACAAATAAGTCAATGGGGCCTGATGGGATCCACCCTAAATTATTAAAAGAGCTCAGTGATGTAATAGCAAAACCATTAACAGATTTATTTAACCAATCCTTGTTAACGGAGTCGTCCCAGAAGACTGGAAATTAGCAAATGTTGTGCCCATTTACAAGAAGGGTAGTAGGGAGGAATCGGGGAACTATAGGCCAGTTAGTCTTACGCAGTAGTGGAGAAATTAATGGAAACCATGTTAAAGGAAAGGATTGTTGAACATCTAAAAACACATAGATTACAGGATCAGAAACAACATGGGTTTACCTCAGGGAGATCATGCCAAACTAATTTTATTGATTTTTTTGATTGGGTAACAAAAATAATAGACACAGGTGGTGCAGTAGACATTGCTTATTTAGATTTCAGTAAGGCTTTTGATACTGTTCCGCATAGAAGGCTTATCAATAAATTGCAATCTTGAGCTTGGATTCCAATATTGTTGACTGGATTAGGCAGTGGCTGAGTGACAGACAACAGAGGGTTGTGGTAAATGGAGTTTATTCGGCACAAGGTCTTGTTACCAGTGGGGTACCTCAGGGGTCAGTACTTGGACCCATTCTCTTTAATATTTTTATTAGTGATATTGCAGAAGGTATTAGTGGAACAGTATGTCTTTTTGCTGATGACACAAAGATTTGCAACAGGGTTGACGTTCCTGGAGGGATCAGCCAAATGACAAATGATTTAGGTAAACTAAAAAAATGGTCGGAGTTGTGGCAATTGAGTTTTAATGTGGATAAGTGCAAGATAATGCACCTGGGACGTAAAAACCCAAGGGCTGAATATAGAATATTTGATACAGTCCTAACCTCAACATCTGAGGAAAGGGATTTAGGGGTCATTATTTCAGAGGATCTAAGGGTAAGTAGTCAATGTAATAGAGCAGCAGGAAATGCTAGCAGAATGCTTGGTTGTGTAGGGAGAGGTATTAGCAGTAGGAAAAGGGAAGTGCTCATGCCACTGTACAGAGCACTGGTGAGACCTCACTTGGAGTACTGTGTGCAGTACTGGAGACCGTATCTCCAAAAGGATATAGACATCTTAGAAAGAGTTCAGAGAAGGGCTACTAAAATGGTGTATGGCTTGAAGGAGAAAAGTTACCAGGAAAGGCTTAATGATCTTAACATGTACAGCTTGGAAAAAAGACGAGACAGAGGAGATATGATAGAAACATTTAAATACGTAAAGGGAATCCACAAGGTAGAGGAAGGGAGTATATTTAAAAGAAAACAAAGTAGCAAAACAAGAGGACATAGTCTTAGATTAGAATTAGAGGGGCAAAGGTTTAAAAGTAACATCAGGAAGCATTATTTTACTGAGAGGGTGGTGGATACATGGAACAGTCTTCCAGTAGAAGTGGTAGAGGCCAAAACAGTAATTGAATTTAAGCAAGCATGGGATAGGCATAAGGCTATCCTAAACAAAAGATAAATCCAGGTAAAGTATCCATGTAATTGGGCAGACTAGATGGGCCGAAAGGTTCTTATCTGCCGACATTTTTCTATGTTTCTATGTTTCTATTCATATTTTGGACTTGTGTCTATTTGTCTGAGTAGCACCCGACGTTATGCTTAGTATAGAAGAGTGTGCTGCCCCCCTTTTTGTGGTATTAACTATATATATATATATATATATATATATAACAGTCTATAAAGGCTAGTGCCTGCAGGGAAGCTCCAGGGTGAGTAAATTCTGTAAATGCAGATACAGTCAAGTTACATAGGACCTGTCAACGATGGGTACATTGACGACTGTGACAGGCTTACGCAAACTATGATCATACTTTGTTAACTGAATCACCATCATTTTACCTCAGTCAGGTTTTTTGAATTTTTGAAATGTGTTTTTTTCTTGCAGAAAATGGTGGATGAAGGTGGTCATTGATATGGAGTGCTCTTTTTTGGTGTTATATATATATATATATATATATATATTGGGATCCAAATAGGCAGTTACAATTATAACGTTCCTATTTGTTAAGTTTTGAACACGTATTCATTTACTTATAAAAAATACTCTTCTTTGAAAGCTGTTTATCGTTTAACTACAATTCCCAGTTAAAATATGTTAGATCGTTGAGCGTTTATGTCAGGAAATCAATGCTCTATGGCATGAAGTACACTAACGTCTTTGCATACAAATGAACATTTTTAAATTGCCCATGATAATCTTTTCCAAAGATCTAAAATGATCCATAAAAGTACTCTTTAAATAAATTACTTTTTCTTTGCTAAAAAAAAAAAAGGAAAAGAAAAAACCCTCCAGTTAATGAAAAAAAATGCATTAAGTGTTTGATAGCATATAGGTTAATTTAAATACCCTTGATTTCTTAACACTTTCATTCCTTTCGCTCTATTATCCACTGCTGTCAAAGTGACTTTGACATTAACTGGGATGCGCCGCAGGGAGTTTGGTGCAAATTAACAAACCCTCGGTAGCCTAATTATGGGACACATGTTTCTAATCACAGTTAAGAACGCGGATGAGTGATTGAGGCATTGATTGCGATTTTTACAAAAGCGTCAATGTCAGAGTTGGGAATTTTATCAGGCAGACAAGCGGAAGAAAAAAATATATGCATATATTATATATAAGGTATAGGCTTGCAAAGTAATATGTAATTTTTTTTCATATATAGATGTTTTTGACCTCATAAAGCTGGTATCAACAGATTATATAATTCACCTCATAATGCAGTTATCAGCAGTTTATAAGAAAAGTAAACTAATGCTTTTTGGAGATTTACTTACTCAGAATTTTATTTTGCAGTTTTTTTGATTTTGTTGTTATTGTTATTTGTTTATCTGTATTGTGTCAACATTCCACAGCACTGACTATACTGTAGTAAAGATTTGTGGCAGAATTAAGCGAGTATCTATTATGATATACACTGCCTGATGAAAAAAAAAAACATCAAACACTAGTACAGTATTTAATTGGACCGCCTTTTGCTTTCATTATGGCACGCATTTGCCATGGCATTGTTCCGCTAAACTTATACAATATCACAACATTTATTTCCCTCCAGAGTTGCATTAATTTGTTGTCAAGATCTTGTATTAATGACGAGATAGTCAGACTGATGCGTAAAGTATTCTCCAGAACATCCCAAAGATTCTCAATGTGGCTAAGGTCTGGACTCTGTGGTGGCCAATCCATGTGTGAAAATGTTGTCTCATGCTCCCTGAACCACTCTTGCACAATGAGCCAGATGAATCCCGACATTGTCATTTTGGAATATGCATGTGCCATCCTAGAAGAAAAAATCCATTGATGGTAAAACCTGCTCATTCAGTATCTTCAGGGAGTCAGCTGACCACATTTTCTGCTGGCTGAAGCATATTGTTCACTGTAGTAATTTTGCAATGGAAGCCTCTTATCTATTTGCTTAGGTATATCCAAGTGTTGACTTTTTCTGCCAGGCACTGTATTATTGCATACATATACAGTGTATTTCTGAATATCTTGATGCTTTCAATGTGTGTTGTTAGAGAAGGACTTTCTAAGATGCACCAATCACCACCCACTTGCTTTTCAATATAGTATAGTATATTGGAAGAAGGGCATTATATGTCAGTATACTGATTTTGTTTCATATATTTTGCTTGCTTGTCATTTTGTCCTGTATGTAACGTACGGTAGATAGATAAACATTAGGGGTTGTTCACAAAGCGTTAGTGTTTGTCGGCTCTTTGCCAGTGAAAACACCCTGCTATATCTCTTGCCCAGGGCGGACATCCTTGGCATTTCCGTCCTGGTTGCCCTTAGATTGGCATAAACTGATTTACACATGGTAAATGACTAAACGTTCTTACAAGACGTAAGAAAGCAAGCACTTTAAGACAATTCACCAATTTCATTCTTAGTTCTCATTAAATTGTATTTGTGCTTGATGCTGATTTTTATTTTTAATTTTAATATATCCTTTTCAAAAATGTGATCTAAAGAAAACAATGAAAATAATAGAACTGACCAAATAAAAAAGACACAAAGCTGATCTTCAGGTAAATTTAATGTGTTAACTGAATTTTATTAATTCTATTATTAAATCACAGTTTCACAGACAATAAAGCCAAAAGAATTAGCAAATTAGCTTGATATAACACCACTGATTTGTCCTTGCCATAGTCTAATATTTTCAATGTATGTGTAAATAGTATGATCTGAATTTTTTAACATGGTAGAGTTCTATAGAGTAGTAAACTTTGTACCTAGTCTCAGGGCCTGTACAAGGATTTCTGCCCTCTACTACCCACTTTTTCCACACAAAATATTGTCTCTGTTCCACTAATTATTTTCATAAAATTGTAAGGTCTGTGTCCCCAATTTCAACCACTTTTAATGTTTCTCTGCTATTCTCTTCCTGCACACTCACCTATTTCCCTAACCCCCTTATGTCCATCTGTCACAGGGGCACCCAGCGTGAGCCAAGGTGGGCCCTTTATACAGGATATTCAGCCCTTGAGGCAGGTTTGCCGCTGGCTGCATACACAGACCACAGCACACAGATATGACACAGATACTTGAATACAAGACAATAAAAAGACAGAACTGGAACAACAGGAAATGGCAGGAGAACAGAACTAAAGGGAACCCTAACTCTGGGATAAAGGTCCTTGCAATGGCCTCTATACTAGGGAAGGGAATCTCAACAGGAATACAAGAATACACATTAACAGGAGAACAGGAAGGACAAGGGTTAAACAAGACACAGATGCACAATAGCACACACACAAGGAATCCCTGATCTGGGACAAGGTCCTTATACTGGCCTTCTAAAACTACACAGGATACAGGGCACATAAATAGTAACAGGGGTTAACAAAAGAATGGTCAGAGGAAATGCAAGAGGGTCTACACGCCAGGGTAGTGTGATAGCCGTATGCCAGGAATCAAGAGCCAGGAGAGTAGTCAGAATACTAGCCAAGAATACAGTACACAAAATCAAGAAACAGCAATACATAGAGTACAGGGATAACCAAATAGAATTGTCAATACCAGACCAAGAATCATACACAGAAATCCAAGACACAAATACAGGAAGCTATACTCAGAAACAGGAACCCTCAAAGACAAGACTCTCAGAAACCAGGAACCCATGAAAGAGCCAGGAGCTAGTGCACTGCTTGCAATATTTATGAGAAACAGGATTGACCATATGTCCTCAGGACAGATCAGCCACAGGGGAATCCAGGAGCGGCACAGGGCAGAATAGCTAGCCCAGATGGGGAAGAGCTGGCCTGGATCACTCTCACCACCAGAGGGCATGCTGGAACCGGTGGAAATGTGACACTTTCTCCCCACCTTGTTTCGCCCTCTATGCTTGGTTTTCCCTTGCCTCCTACAGTTTCTCTCTGCACATCTCATATTCATATGTGTGTGTCTTTATGTACAGATATATATGCCTCTGTCCTATTTATTATTATTATTATTCTTTATTTATAATAATTTATAATAATCAATCATCTCAGATACAGACCCCAATATACACACTGGCAGTCTTTAACCATCAAAAAACAAACAAATACATTGACAGAAAGAGAAACTGAAAACCACACACAGATACTGTCAAACACACACAGATACGTTGAGTGACACACAGAGAAACTAACAGGGGCACACAGAGACTGTGACAGGCACTGACCAAGAAAGTAACAAAACATTGACAGACATACCTAGAAATTGAGACACAGAGTATCTGACAGAGATGCTGACAAACACACCAGCAAACTCTGGCAACGAGAAACACACTGGCAACGAGAGCAGCACAGCTAGACTCTGGCAATGTCAATGGCAGAAAACACACTGGCAATAACAGACACAGATACACTGACAATGACAGAATCCTTGATGAACATATACAGCCTGACAATAGCAGAAACAGACCTTGACTATGACAGTGTCCGACAGACAGATACAGTATTTTGAAAATAGACAGGAATTGTATCACATACACTAAAAATTCTAAAAACCTAGCAGCAAAAAATATATATTTTTCTGTACTTAAGTGGCCATTGAATTATGAAACCTACTGTCACTTCAAGGCAAAGCTCTTCTTTAGGTCCTGACCTAGCGACAAAAATACACAGGTATACAAAGTGCTTGTATAGAGATAGAGCCCAAACGAATAAAGTAACTCTAAGATTTACTATATTCTTATTTCTTTCTCTTGTCATATTAATAATCAGTGCCCTTAAAAGGTGCTACAATTTCTTTTGCATTATGTTGTCTTTTGAGAAATATAACGTGTATGTGTAGAAGACTTCAAGACATGAGCCAACATCGCAGTGTCATGCACACTCTGTGATTCATCCACATGCAAACTCTATTCTTAACTTATTATGTAAACACACAATCTATGCATACCCTATTACACAAATAGTTATGGACAAGTTGTGCACTTACGGTTCACTCTTAGTCTTCCATAGCTGGTGCTAGGCATAGATCTCCATGTGCATATAGCCAAAATATATGCCAGTACTCTGGGATTTCTCATAAAATCATCCGCTTTATTAATCCATTACAAATGTTAATGTTTCAGTTCCACACAGCGGAACTTTCTTCAGGACTATAATATACATACATAAATTAACAACCACTCTTCTTACATAGAGATACAAAAATATGCCACTCACCAACTCGCTGAACCCTGGCACTCCCCAGTGATGTGCGCTCAATTGCCCCAGCAACCACAGTAAACACCCATGCTGCAAACCCCGGAGGCCCCTCTCCTGCAAACATGTAACATAATACGCCCGCTATTGGTGATAGCTAAAAATACGGACAATGTCATCGAATATCAAATCCCTGGGATCGTATCACAGAATGCACACAATTATTAAAAACAACATTGAGTTCCATACACAAATATACAGTTCTTAAAGCCCACACCTAACACTGCAAAGATCTTTAATGCAAAAACAGAAAACATATATTTCTCATTCAGTCCATGTGGTTGGAACGTGTTTAATTACCCAGTTATATACTGTACGTGTATCAATGCTGTATTATACACATGCACACAATATTCATATTCTGTTATATAAATGTAGATTCTGTCCAGAATGTATTATACACATGCACACTTTTCAGCTCTGTATACTACACATGCACACTGGAAGCATGCACACTGGAAACATGCACACTGTGAGACATGCACACTTGAAACATGCACACTGTGAACATGCACACTCGAAACATGCACACTGTGAACATGCACACTTGAAACATGCGCACTGAACATGCGAACTCTAAACAGCACACTGTAAACATGCACACTGCATGCACACTGTGAACATGCACACTGGAAACATGCACACTGTGAACTTGCAAACTCTAAACATGCACACTGTAAACATGCACACTGGAAATATGCACACTGTGAACTTTCAAACTCTAAATTTACATACTGTAAACTTGCACACTGGAAGCATGCACACTGTGAACATGCACACTGGAAGCATGCACACTGTAAACATGCACACTGTAAACACGCACACTGGAAACATGCACACTGGAAGCATGCACACTGTGAACATGCACACTGGAAGCATGTGCACTGTAAACATGCACACTGGAAGCATGCACATTGTGAACATGCGCACTGTAAACATGTACACTGGAAGCATTCACATTGTGAACATGCGCACTGTAAACATGCACACTGTAAACATGCACACTGGAAGCATGTGCACTGTAAACACGCACACAGGAAACATGCACAATCTACCTATGTTGTATTATACTTGTGCACATTCTATCCATACTGCATTATAATATACACATGTACGTGCTATTCGTAATACATTGCAAGAGTGCTTATTCTGTTCAGATGATACGCATTATTAAAATCATGAATTCTACGCTCATTATGAATTATACCCATACACCCTCATTTCATGGTGTAACAAAGCTTGCAAACATTCTAATTCAAAGGGCACTATTACAAACTTAACGCTAGGTTTAGCACTCAGATATGTGATCGTTAACGCTAGCTTAAGTGAGTTTAGCGCATGCCCCCTATATTACATTCCGAACACTAACAGGTTAAAAAAACTGTTAGCGCATCGGCGACTGCGCTTGCTTCCACGAGCTTACTTTACTTTTGCGATCCCCAACATAAGTATAGGGAGCGCAAAGAGTAATTAACATTAGGATTACAAAGTCTGTTTCTGTTGTATCAGATAGCACCAGCTGTAAACCCCCCACAAATCAGATACTCACCTCTCATCCCGCGGCGTGAATGATGGACCAATCCGCTGCTTTTGGCCACCGGGAGCCGAGTGAGACTGGGGACAAATAGTTCTCGGTCTTCCTCCATGATCACTGCGCGTACCTGCACAATCTTGGGAGAGAGTGAGATCTTGCAGGTCACGTGACCCGGCCCCTCAAGTTTCTATGGCGTCCTAAGGACTTCAGGAGTTGATACTCAAGGTGGTGCGTTAGTGCTGCATTATGGGGCAGACTGCTAAATCAGCACCTGCCCTGTATTATGGTGCTAAAACAGGTGACACTAAGCGAAAACCTGCAGGTGCAGGTTTTCCACCTTAACATTCCTGTTTTAGCAGGGACTTTGTAATATAGCCCATAGTGCATTGTATGCAATGAGATGAATCCATAATCCATTGACAATTCTGAAGAGCTGCCACAGTGGTCAAAGAAAGGTAATTGGTGAAATAAGGTGGACAGGATCCTTTTACCATGACTTAAAAAGATTAAGTAGTAACAAATCAGAAGCATTACAGCAGGCAACAATACGGTGCAATTTTAATAACGGGGAGACAAGGCTAACCCCATAATAAGTAACACAACGTTTCGGCCACAGAGGACTTAATCATACATCTGATTAAGCGGATACAGAAAATACGGTGTAGTGCCTGATTCTCACTGCGGTGGCTGTAATTCCCAGATGTATCTAGCCTTCGATCCTCATGACTGAGAAGCAGCATGAGCATATGTGGCTAGATAGAAAGCAGCCTTTGGTTTCATTAGGTAGGACTCGCCTATACTGGAGGTGCCTTGACACGACAGGCGAGCTTAAAACTTCAATGGCCATTCAAGTAAATTAAAACCTCTAATTGTGTTTTGTTTCACACGGTGTAATAGGGATAAGCGCAGATAACACTTTTTTTCATGTTATGTTTTATCCATCTGATTAATCTGTGGCTTAAACGTCACATTATTTGTTGTGGGGTTAGCATTGTCTCCCCTTTATTAAAATTGCACCGTATTGCCGCCTGGAGTCCTGCTTCTGATTTGTTACTGCGTTTAGTGAGGATTTCAGCATCCGTTCGTAGCAAAGACTCGGCAGCTGAGTGCAGTGGGCTCCCAGCTTTTGGAGACTGCAGTGCTTTCTAGTGATGTTTAAAAGCTTTAGTGTCCATGGTGACCAGAGTGTCCCTTTAATGTGTAGCGCTGCTTTAAAAAACACTGTATTCTGGTGCATTGAAATATTGCTGTCACCAGAGGGAGACAGAGACATTGTGGACTATGCTGGACAAAAACCGAACTACATCTACCATCATCCTTTGCGTGAGGACAGGAAGGAGGCGGTACAGGAAGAGGAAAGAGATCAGCAGCCTCGTGCAAGGCATGGGCAGAGTGAGCGGAGCAGTGAAAGGTGGAGGATGCACGTTGGAGCTGTCAGGGATCGCAACCAGGCCGGAGTACAGACGCTGTCTTACTGGTGCTGGAGATCAGGACAGTAATCGTGTTGAGACCTACCTGCGCAGCGCTGAGAGGTCTGGAGGAAAAGCTAGTTCCGGCAGGACCCCAAGTTAGGAGACCGCGCTGATCGATTGGGAGTGCAGGCGGTGGATCGTTGTTCCAGTTGCGGAGATTTGGCAAGCAGGGAGCAGATTCAGTGGCACGGAGGCCCAGTGCACAGCGGAGAAGATCTTTTGATCGAGGTATCGAGTGCTGGACAGTTTCATTCATCGGATGGGTGAGAGGCCTCCCAAGCCACAGTTCCAAAACAGAAACGCATGCTGCAATATTGTTTAAATTCACAGGGCCCCAACGGTGACTAGTCGAAGACTGTTTTTGTTTCATTCACTGGCCAGTTGAACACAGTACCCGGGTACCCTAGACAACACATACATATTTTTGAGCTATTATTCATGGGACTTACCCTCCAGAACGGAGGGGGTTAATTCTTGTTACTCAAATACCATATATGCGTATTATATGCTGCTTTATTGGGATCAGTAAAGAATATAATATATAAAAATCCACAACAGTGCTGGTGTATAGTTATTTCCTAGTGCGGTGAGACTATCCCAAGGTTTATTCAGCGGCTCCTCCGGGGGTGAGCGCTACAAATGTTACACTGATCATCTAAAACAGAAGTGAGGACTATGTAACATTCTGTTGCTCAGATGATAACAATGGTTGGGGCTTTCTAGGGTACACGGAGCAGAAATTCTAGGGTTTTATAGTTGTTTTGCTTCCAGAAAAACTGAGCCTCGGATGTATTTGCAATCTGTAAAAATGTATTGTAACACAGGGACACTGATAGTCTGTTGAACACATATACAGGTTTATTCAGAAAGAGGTGAAAACCAGGAGAATGTCTGGAGAAGTGAAAATTCTAGGTCAAAATAGCCAAACCAGAAAACCTCTCACATTTATCTCACTTTCCAAATCGGCTATTTTGACCTAGAATTTTTACTTCTCCAGTCATTCTCCTGGTTTTCACCTCTCTCTGAATAACCCTGATAGTGATTTAATATCATTTTGATATCAAGGTAAAGCAGGTTGATTCTTCCTATAAAATGTTTTCATGTTTCCAAGAATAATGATTTCAGTATCAAGGTAATGTATATATTGTTTTTATGGCAGGCATGTCAGAATTTACTGGCATTAGAAGAATAAAATTAATAATGTAGGTCTAACCTCATGTTCTACAACCCTAGTTTTACTTTTTTTTGTGAAGGATAAACACTTGCTTTACATTAGCACACTGAATTAAAATATAAAGGCTTCTGTTTTGCTTCTTATGCTCTCTTGTGTGTTTGTTCTATGTGATAACTTGTTCATTTTTACAATGGCAAATACTGTGCAACAAATATACTGCAGCAAGCTCTAAATTTTGGATATCATTGTGTCTCTGCTAACAACGTTTTTCTGCAACATTTAGAAACTGCTGCCTTGTGTTGGAAAGCAGACATAACTTAGGTCTGGGAATAACATTGCGCAGAGCCGGAAATTTTTAGTAGGTCATGTAAAACTTATAACTTAAGTCAATTTTGTGTTTGCTCTGAAGTTTCATTGCTTTGCTTTACAAGTATTTCTCCCCTGCTAGATTTTGAAGTGCTTGTCACTTCCATTGTGCTTCAGAAATATGGGGCATTTGGAAAAAGCTTGACAGATGTCACAAACACCAGTGACTGTGCCACAAGGCAGAAACACGAGCTCTCTCTGTTCCCTCTAAAAGACAATGACAGTCTTGTTGCCCCTTGTGACATTGCCACCTTTTGAAGACATGCAGAAAGAGGGGAGGTATAATGTGTACAACTGAAACTCTGCAAATGGATTGAAGTGTCCATTTATAGCAAAATTGTCTGTTTATTAAAAAGTCTATCTATCTGCCTATCATGTTCAAAGCAGGGCTGTTCTCACTCAAGTTCATATATCTCAACTCCTTGAGATACAGTTGATCTAAGATCATTATTTATTGTATAAAAATTCAAACATACACATTCTGACCTAACAGACACTAAACATTAATCATCAAGCATGGTGTTACTGTTCTCAATAAGTGTAAAGGGATTGGTGTGGTTGTGTTTGGAATTGTTGGTTGTCTTGTTTACAGTGAAATTCTCCCACGGTTGCTGTGTTTTTTAACATTTAATGAGTGTTGGCGACATTTTGTTGGTGACAGCATTTTGCTTAGAATACTGGCTCTCAGAGCCTGGGGTAAATGGTGCTTTAGTGTCATGGAACACAGTCACACCACAGGAAGACCCATGCCAGAGCTCATGCTGCAGCACCGTCAATCCAGGCAGCATCTCTAATGGAGGAATCCAGGTCGTACTTTCTCATTAGTGTTCCTGTGCTGCTGAGACCCCATTAGTGTTCCTGTGCTGCTGAGTAGGGATGAGCCGAACACTCCCCGAGTTCGGTTCGAGCCCGAACCCGAAGTTCCCATTTGTTCGGGTCCGAACCCGAACCCGAACTCGAACCCAATGCAAGTCAATGGGGCTGAAAATTCGGTTTTTAGAGTGCCCTCCAGGAGGGCATATATGCTACATATTTGCCTTAAAAGGTGTATGGGGATCCGGGTAGTGCCCTGGGGGACAGGAAACAAGAACAAAAAGTAAAAAAAAAAACGTTTTTAAAGGGACAGTGAGATTTCCATGAAATAAGGGTTAAAAATAAAAACCAAAAATTCCTTCAAATATCGTGCCAAGAAGGTCCCCATAACCTGCCCGTGAAGTGGCGGATTTCTAGGATGTATAGAAACACTTAACCCCTCTGTGGTATTGTGGTAGAATGCATGAGTGGACCATGTGGTCCTATATTGAAAAGATATGATTCTGGTCAAGGCGTCAGTGCACCCAGATATTCTGGCTTTGGTGCAAGACTGCCAGGCCAGCAAGTATCATCATACAGTAACCCCTCTGTGGTATTGTGGAAGAATGCAGGGGTGGACCATGTGGTCCTATATTGGAAAGATATGATTCTGGTCAAGGCGTCAGTGCACCCAGATATTCTGCCTTTGGTGCAAGACTGCCAGGCCAGCAAGTATCATCATACAGTAACCCCTCTGTGGTATTGTGGAAGAATGCAGGGGTGGACCTTGCGGTCCTATATTAAAAAGTTTTTGATCTGGTAATGGGCGTCAGTGCACCCAGATATTGTGCCTTTAATGCCAGGCCAGCAAGTATCATCATACAGTAACCCCTCTGTGGTATTGTGGAAGAGTGCAGGGTTGGACCCTGCGGTTCAAAAAATTAAAATAATATAAATCTGGCACAGGCGTCAGTGCAGCCAAATATTGTGCCTTTCCTGGCAGCAAGTGCCTTCACACCGTAAGCCTTTTGTGGTATTGTGGAAGAGTTCAGTGCTGGAGGTTTTGTGAATGCAGAAGAGGACATCCCCGATCTATTCCATTACTTCAGCATCAGGGGATTGATAGCTGCTGATCCAGGACTGATTCATTTTTATAAATGTCAGCCGGTCTACAGAGTCGGTGGACAGATGCACTCTTTTGTCTGTGACAAAACCTCCAGCGGCACTGAACGTCCTTTCGGAAAGCACGCTTGATGAAGGGCAACCTAGTAGCTGCATAGCATATTGGCTAAGTTCTGGCCAGTGATCCAATCTCAACACCCAGTAAGCCAGTGGATCATCTGATGGAAAGGTATCCAGGTCTGCCCTTGCCCCTAGGTAGTCCTGCACCATATGGTGAAGACGCTGGCAATGGGTGCCTACATTTGACGTCCTTGGGCGTTGTGGACTAAAAAAAATTAAAAAAGCATCAGTCAAGCGGCCCTGGCCTTCACCACTATTCCTCTGATCACCCGCAGCCTCAGAAGCACGTGTGTCAGCACTTGGTAATCTACCAGTGCCTGGAAAGGTGTTACACAAGTGTCGCTTTAGAGCGTCCTCAAGTTTTTTCATCCTGTGCTCCCTCTGTGCGGGCAGGATGAGCTCTGCAACTTTCCCCTTCTATCGTGGATCAAGAAGGGTTGCCAAACAGTAATGATCTCTCTCCTTGATAGCACGAATCCTGGGGTCCTTTAGCAGGCTTTGCATCATTAGGGAGCCCATGCAGCGTAGGCTGGAGGTGGCATTAGCTTCCGAGTCTTCCTGGTCAATGAGGATGACCGTATCGTGCACGTCTTCCTCCCAGCCACGCACAAGCCCTTCTGTTTCTGGACACACAAAACCTTCCCTTGAGGAATCCCCACCTTCAATTCCCCCCCCACTACTTAAATATTCCTCCTCCTCCTCATCCTCCTCCTGTCTGATCTGAGTAGGACTCGCTGGAATGCTGTCTGCTGAAAGACTGGGGCCTTGAGAGCTAGGGAAGGCCTCCTCTTCCTCCCGCTGCTCTGCCTCTAGAGCCACATCTATAATTCCCGCAGAGTGTGCTCCAGCAGGAACACTAACGGAATTGTGTCACTGATGCATGCACTGTCCCTGCTCATCATCCTCGTTGCCTCCTCAAATGGTGACAGTACAGTGCATGCATCCTTGATCATCAGCCACTGCGGGGGGAAAAAAAACAAGTTGACCTGAACCTGTCATTGTGCCATACTCACACAGGTACTCGTTGATGGCCCTCTGCTGCTTGTGCAGACGCTGCAGCATTGCTAATGTCGAGTTCCACCTGGTGGGCATGTCACAGATCAGACGGTTTGTGGGAAGGTGTAATTCTCTTGGAATTTCTGCCAGGCGAACGCTTGCTGGGAATGACCGTCTGAAGTGGCTGCAGACTTTTCTGGCCTGGATGAGAAGCTCTGGCAGCCCTGGGTACTTGGTTAGGAAACGCTGTACCACCAGATTTAGGACGTGTGCTAGGCATGGTATATGCGTCAATTTACCCTTGCGTAGGGCGGAGAGAAGGTTGCTGCCATTATCGCAGATGATCATTCCTAGCTCAAGCTGGCGTGGTGTTAACATCTCTGCACCTGCCCCTGCAGAGCTGACAAAATTTCTGACCCGGTGTTGCTCCTGTCCCCTAAACAAACCAGCTCAAGCACAGTATGGCATCTTTTTGCTTGAGCCATTGCGTAGACCCTGTCAGACGTCGGTTTAACTGCCACTTCGCCAGAGACAGAGAAGGAGGAGGAGGAGGAAGAGGGAGAGGTGGTGGTGGTGGAGCAGACAGACCTCATACAAGCAGCTTTCTGGAGACGTGGTTTATGAACAAGCTCCAGCACAGAGCCCCATCTTGGATACCTCCCAGCTGCAATCAGAGTTACCCAGTGTGCCGTGAAGGAAATGTAACGGCCCTGTCCATGCTTGCTGGACCACGTGTCTAAAGTCACGTGCACCTTGCTGCTGACTGCCTTTCCCAATGACTCCATAACATTGTCTTCCACGTGCTGGTATAGTGCTGGAATGGCCTTGCGTGAAAAGTAATGTTGTTTTGGAACCTGCCACTGTGGTACAGCACATTCAGCAAATTCACGAAAAGGAGCAGAGTCCACCAGCTGGAAAGGCAGCAGCTGCAATGCAAGTAATTTTGCTAAGCTGACATTTAGACGTTGTGCTTGGGGATGGTTGGGACTATATTTTTTCTTACGCTGCAGCAGCTGCGGCAACGTAATCTGACTGCGTAAATCTTCAGCTGATGGGGATACTGTCACATTGTGAAGGATCTGGTACATCCATTACTGTAGCATCATCCCTGTCAGTGGAGGTTGTAGGCTATGACATGGCAGGACATACAGTGGGGGTAGAGACAGATGAGGAGGAGGAGGAGGACCTACGCAAAGTTTTGCGCCAAAAGGGATGTGTGGCAGGATGTCATATGTCGCCTCAAGCACGTGGTACTCAAGCTTCGGGTGTCTTTCCCACACTTCAGCCTCATCTGACATAGATTACAAATAGCAACGGTGCGGTCTGCTGCACATTTCTTAAAGAACTCCCAGACAGCAGAGTTCCTGCGTGTGTGCTTTGAGACAACAGCATTCTGCACCTGAGCAGCTCTGACATCTGATGCCTTGGACTGGCTAGTGCTATGGTTGGTCATAGAGGATGTTGTGCCTTGTGTTTGCTGTGCCTCCTCCTCCTCCTCCCCCTCCTCCTCCTCCTCACTTGATTCCTCTGTTCGATAAAGGACCCAGGTGGAGTCAGTGACCTCATAATCATTGTCATCATAATCACCCCTTATCTCCTCGTCACTGGAGCCAACTTGGCAGCATGCTTCAGCTGCTGGGGCAACATGAGTGCCAGTTATTTGTGTGTCATCACTGGCACCCCCTTCCTCTAGGTTGATTATACTCCCTTCCTCAACCTCAGAGATTGAATCAGAGCACTGTACTTGCTGCGCATGCTCAAGCAGCATGTCACTCTCATTGTAGTCAAACAATTCAGCTGACTCCTCCATGTGTGATAGCGAGGCTACGGCAGGAGTAGCTGTGGACATGGAGGCTGCATTAGATGCTTTGGCAGCTGAGGTGGACTGTAAAGCACTAGAAGCCTGGCTGGCAGAGGACTCGGAGGATGAGGATGGCCTGGTTAGCCAATCCACCAAGTCCTCTGTATGTTGCTGCTGCTTAAGACAACAGCACCAGTTAGAAAGGACAAGCATGCCCCTGCAGAGGATGCACCACGTCCACCACGACCAGAGGCACAGACTCCCGACACAGGGGCTGCTTGCCCTCTTATCTGTGTCTGGGAGCGTCTGTCTGTCCTTTTTGTTATTTCAGACATGGTGAGTGATATATAGATTAATATATACAGAACTCTGATTCAACTCTGGTATAAAGATTTAAAGAACTCTGGTATAACTCAGTGAGACACACTGATAGCTGGCAGCCAGTGACGACACACAGATCACCTCAAATCCCAAATGTTTTGTAGAAATGAGTGAGCCCCGAAATACAGTGTGGTACTGGATGTGTGACGAGACACAGATCACCTCAATTCACAAATGTTTTGTAGAAATTAGTGAGCCCCAAAATAATGCGTGGTACTGGTTGTGTGACAAGAGACAGATCACCTCAATATACAAATGTTTTGTAGAAATTAGTGAGCCCCGAAATACAGCGTGGTACTGGATGTGTGACGAGACACAGATCACCTCAATTCCCAAATGTTTTGTAGAAATTTGTGACCCCCAAAATACTTGCTGGCAGTGACAAGAGACAGATCACCTCAATTCACAAATGTTTTGTAGAAATTAGTGAGCCCCAAAATACTGCGTGGTACTGGATGTGTGACGAGACACAGATCACCTCAATTCACAAATGTTCTCTAGAAATTAGTGAGCCCCAAAATACAGCGTGGTATTGGATGTGTGACGAGACACAGATCACCTCAATTCCCAAATGTTTTGTAGAAATTTGTGACCCCAAAATACTGCGTGGTACTGGCTGTGTGACAAGACACAGATCACCTCAATTCACAAATGTTTTAAAGAAATTAGTGAGCCCCAAAAAGATTTGCTGGCACAGTGACAAGACCCAGAAGATCACCTCAATTCACAAATGTTTTAAAGAAAGTTGCAAACCCCAAAAAAACTTGCTGACACAGTGACAAGACACACATCACCTAAATTCCCTGATATTTGGTAGAAATCAGACCCAAAAAGACTTGCTGGCACAGTCACAAGACGCAGAAGATCACCTCAATTCACAAATGTTTTAAAGAAAGATGTAAACCCCAAAAAAACTTGCTGGCACAGTGACAAGACACACATCACCTAAATTCCCTGATATTTGGTAAAAATGAGACCCCCAGACCCCCCCCCCCAGTAGCGTGGCAGACCGGTAGTAACAAGACACAACTATCTTCTTTGAAATCTCCTCTGAAATGCGTGCAGAATCGGTGCATGGAAACGTTATATAGTGTGCTGCGGGACTTAGCTCTGTGAGCCCATGATTGGGCAAAATTTTCCCAATCAGGACTCTCTCTGAGCGGTGATTGGCATAGTGTTGAACCAGTCTTGCACCAGACCTGTGGTCAGGTGCCAGGCTGTAGCCAATTACGAGCTTCAGGCCAGTGGGAAAATGCATTGTGGTCCATTGTGGTCGAACATGCGGCGAACACCCGGAAATGTTCGGTGTTCGCGATCTCATCGAACAGGCCAAGTTCGGGTCGAACCCCGGACCGTCCGAACCCGAACCGCTCATCCCTACTGCTGAGACTCTTGCAGTGCTTCTGTGTTGCTGAGACCCCTGCAGTGCACCTGCATTGCCGAGACCACCCTCAGTGCTTCTGTGGTGCTGAGACTCACACAGTGCCCCATGTTGTCAAGATACGATATCCACATTACCCACTCCTCAGTGTGCCAAGTCAATCCTGCTCCATTACATACCAGTGCTCCTGAGAACCTTCACCCCTCGTTGCACCTGAGTCCAGCCAGTTTTCCATCCTGTGAGTGTTCATCTGATATTCTATCTCTTTACGTCTCCCTTTCTCTGTGTACAGTCTCATTCATGTCCTGCCACTCTGTGTCCTGTTTAACCTCTGCCTCCCTGGGGTCTGCCTTATCCTGTTGTCTCCCTGTATGCTGTATGATCCATCCCTCTTTGTGCATCAATGTGTCCATTTTTATTTATATTGCTTCCACCCTGAGATCAGCATTATTTATTGCCTATCTTGTTGTGTTGCATATTATTCTTCCAATAAACCCCCTGTTACATTCCATATCTGCCACAGGGTTTTGTATCACTAAATACTGAGGTCATACCCATTACACCTCCCATGACATTTTGCTTTTGCAGAATCACTTAACACTGAAATATAAATACACAAAAAGCAATTAGATGAACTAAACTAGAAAATGAAAAATAAATAGGTAAGAGAGCAAGACCAACCCTAAAAGATTCTTTAAGTACATAAATTCTAAAAAAAACAAGAGTGAAAGTGTACTTTCACTAAAATCGGAGACAGGGGTTTTATTAACTGAAGATCGAGATAAGGCATACATTTTGAATAATTATTTTTCTTCAGTAGTTATCAAAGAGAAACATATAACATTCAATTCATCGATAAAAACCTACTAATAAAATGTGAATGGTTGACTCAAGAAAAGGTGTTGCAGCAATTAAACAATGTAAATGTGAATAAAGACCCAGGGCCGGATGGAATTCACCCGTGAGTACTGAGGGAGCTTTGTGTTGAAATATGTAAACCTCTGTTCTTTATCTTTGAAGATTCTTTTCTTTCAGGAATTGTACCAGAAGATTGGAGAAAAGCTGATGTAGTCCCTACTTTCAAGAAATGTTCAAAATGTATGCTTGGGAATTATAGACCTGTGAGCTTAACATCTGTGGCTGGGAAAGTATTTGAGGGGTTACTAAGGGATAATATTCAGGAATTTATTGGGAGGTATAATCTAATTGGCAAAAATCAGCATGGTTTTATGAAACACAGATCATATCAGACTAACCTAATTGCATTCTATGAAGAAATAAGTGAAAGTATAGATCAGGGGGTCGCAGTGGATGTGATTTACTTGGATTTTGCCAAAGCTTTTGACACAGTTCCACACAAGAGGTTACTAATTAAATCAAGAAAAATCGGTCTAGATGAAAATACTTGTTCTTGGATAGAAATCTGGTTAAAGGATAGGATACAGAGAGTGGTCATAAATGGTGAGTTTTCAAGATGGACACCAGTGGTTAGTAGTGTGTCCCTCAGAGGTCTGTTATAGGACCAATTATATTCAATTTATTTATAAATGACCTTGAGATAGGTATCGGAAATAATGTATCAGTGTTTGCAGATGACACAAAACTAGGAAAGTAATACAATGTGAGCAGAAGGTTACTTCACTGCAGAGGAATTTAGATAGATTGGGGGAGTGGGCACTTAAATGGCAGGTGAAATTGAATGTAGATAAATGCAAGGTTATGCACTTTGGAGTGAAGAACACACAAGCAACGTATAGCTTAAATGGTTTTGAGTTAGGGAAATCAAAGCAGGAGAAGGATTTGGCAATAATCATAGACTTCAAACTAAGTAACAATGTGCAATGTCAAACAGCAGCCGCCAAGGCCAGCAAGGTATTGGCATGCATTAAAAGCGGAATTCATTCTCGGGATGAAAGCATAATTTTTCCACTTTATAAATCAATGGTAAGACTGCGCCTTGAATATGACGTGCAATTTCGAGCACCGGTCTTAAGAAAGGATATTATGGTGATAAAAAAAGTACAGAGATGGGCAACTAAATTAAAAAGGGGAATGGAATATTTAAGTTATGAGAAAATGCTAACAAGTTTAAACCTGTTTAGTTTAGAGAAACGGTGCCTTAGAGGGGATCTGATAACTTTATATAAATATATATACGGGGCCATCTTAAAGCATTGTCTGGAAACCTATTCATTAATAGGACTATACACAGGACACAAGGTCACCCATTTAGACTGGATGAAAATAAATTTAGCCTAAAGCATAGGAAGGGTTATTTTACGACGAGAACAATAAAGCTGTGGAATTCTCTGCCTGTTGAGGTGGTTGGAGCAGAGACTGTACAGACTTTTAAACAACTACTGCATGACTTCCTGCAGACACAGAATATTAAGTGTTATAATATTTAATATGTGGGTAAAAGCTTCTTGTTCCAAGGAGAAATCTCACCGCCATTCTGGGGTCAAGAAGGAATCTTTTCTCAGTATGCTGCATATTGGTGAACGTTTCAGACTGGGTTTTTTGCTTTCTTTTGGCTCAACCTCAGTAGGTGATGTGTGAAAGGCTGAACCCGATGGACGCATGTCTTTTTTCAGCCTATGTAACTATATGTAACTATGTAAAAAATAATATACTGTAATTAGCTCTTTTCCTGAGGTACAGATGGAGGCATCCTCTGGCCAGATTCAGTGGAACACTAGGAAAAAATAGTTCCAAGTTTCCTTCCTTGACCCATCAATGCATGAGCTTGAGTAGGGTCATGTTTTACTTCATGGAGTCCTATGGATGACAAGAGATAGAAGGGGTGGAGCATGGTGAAGTTGTCTATAACTTGTAGCAGCTCCAAAATATTTAAATTTAAGCTGCTATTGTGCTGACATTTTCCTTTAGCAGCTCCATGTTACCAAGATCAGATTAAGGACATAATGGGTTATTCAAAAAGCACAGAGGGAATTTCCCCATACGGTGCAATTGCGGGCCATTCGGCTATTCAAAACGCTAACAATTTAACAAATATTTGCGAATTGCCAGCGAACGGTGGCCTTCAGTAGTAGTGAAATCCCCATAGAGAAGTAATGGTTAGTCTATTCAGAGAACACAGAACAGCAGGGAAAAGTTGTCGAAATGCCCTGATTTTAGGTGGTTTCATTCAACAGGCAGGTGAATCCCATAAGCTTTAGTGTTAAAAAAATTCTCTGTGTAACTTAAATATCTATTCAACTGTTTATTCTTTTTATTTGCAGCAAAAAGTCTTTTTTTTAAGGCATTTTTCAGGATTTTTTCAGTAACATTTTTGATTCAGATTTTTATTTACATGCTGTTTTTTTTATTCTGTAACACACCTTTTCATTGTTGTTCATAGACCTCATATATTATTTCCAGGCATTTTCATGCACTTTTTTTTTTTTAAACACGCTTTAAAAGCTGCGTTTTTTCTGGGGGGTTTTTTCCACCTGTTCGTCAGCTGGTCGGCTTCTTCCGGCAGCTGGCCAGCGGGTTGTCAGCGGTTTGTGAATCGATTCAACGGTTTGTTCGGCAGGTTGTTGGGTTTTTTCAGCGTTCTTTTAAATAGATTCGGCTGTTTTGTGGCAGTCTTTCGAAGCGATTACACGGATTTGCGGTGGTTTGAATATATGTTCCACGGGTCGATTCGCTGCACTTCAGGAACTTCACACTTCAGGTGAATGCCGAACTTAACTCGTCGAAGTGCAGTGAGCGAGAGAGCACCGAAATGTTGGTCACATTTTGGTGCTCTATGAATAACCTCTTTAATTTTTAAAAAGTGTAGCCATGACCTCTCACTGTGGTGCAATATCTATTTCCTACACTTGCGAGAGGAGCGTGCACATTTTCAAGTTTATATAGTTCATAGAGGAATATTTGCAACTTGTACAAAAAAATGTATTTTAATTTTGTTCGTTGATAATTATCAAGGAAAAGAATGGTTTGGCGAACTGCCTGCTCTCTGGATAGCCGAATGGCCAGGAAAGGTAACCGTACGCTGAATTTCAGCGTTTGGTTACTTTTCGTCCGCAATTCGGAGTTCTTTGAATAACCCTGTTTGTTTTTACTCATCTTTTAGATTGTAAGATCCTCATGAGTTGGACCCTCTTCCCTTGAAAAGTAATAATAAAGTAGAGGGTACAGAGGGTTAATTGCTGTTAAATCATGTGTTTCTATCTAGGAGCATACATTTTTGATACAGGTGTGATCTAAGATTAAAGTTTGAGTAGTGCCCGGTCAATGAAATAGAAATGTAAAGGTTTTCTACATATGTCCAAAACCATCCATGATCTCTGACAGTGACAACTTCAAGCAGTTCTTTTAGATTATGGATTATAAGTGTTCAATAAGTAAATGAAATGAAAGTATTATATTTATAGATAAAAAATATTATAAAAATGCTTGTTTCACAGAAGAAGAAAAAAGCAGTAATTAGCAAGAAAAAGAAAAAAATATATCCTGTTAGAAATAATGCCACTGGAAAGGTTTAATAGAAGTGCAGAAAAATACATTCATAAATGGAACAGATACATTCACGAATTGTGATTCACCCATTTTGAACTGGAAATTCGATATGGAGGCATTTTTATAAATCTCATAAAGGAAATTTGGGAGTAGAATGCAAACTTTAATCATTAGAGCATTATATCTGCTGCGGAGGCTATTTTACTCCTTGGGTACATCTTCACACCCGCTATATCTACTTTAATTTGATGAAGCTATATATTTTAATCACTTCTAAACCTTTTAAATTTTAAAATATCGTTTTAAATAAATTAGATGAACTCATGTAAGAAATGCAAGCATGGAGGTTTAATTACCTAAGGAATATATAAAAACCTTCACACTTTTTTGTAGTAAGGGTTATTGTAAGTGAATAGGATAGCAGAAGATGGGCATACCGAAAAGTCTAGAAGCAGTCATTAGAGGATTAAAGACACCAAAACCAAGTATAACAATTAAAAAATATGAAGTACAGAAAAACAAAGGGAAAAGTTTAATAGACATATATAAATAAATAATAAAATATAAAGGGGAGGAATAAAATAATAGTGATTAACAAAAACAGAAATACTAAGAGAAACAAAAGCATAGAAAAGAGAGGGTATTGTAAACAGGTATATATATAGTGTAGATTTGTTAAGCCATGTTAGTCCAGATGCCAAAATCAGAGTATAGCAGAGCGCAGTGCTACCTTTTTTATTGGACTAACGCTACATTTAACCCCTTAGTGACCGGGCGGTTTCACGAAAATCTGTCCGTTAGTGCCCGCTGCTGTTTTTAGGTTTCTGCGCTGTTTGTGTTTAGGTCAAATTTTCCTCTTACTTGTTTATGCAACCCACACATATTGTACATCGTTTTCCCCACCATTAAATGGACTTTCTAAAGATACCATTATTTCCATCATATCATATAATTTACTATAAAAAAAATATGAAAAATGATGAAAAAATGGTGTAAACATGCTTTTTCGTAATTTAATCCCCAAAATCTACAGCTGCCAAAAAAAAGACCCCAGCTAAATAGTTTTGAAATTTTGTCTCGAGATTAGAAATACCCAATTTTTACATGTTTTTGCTTTTTAACCCCGTCACTGCTGAGCCAGTTCACCTCTGTGCGCTGAGCTCATTCTGACTGTTTTATGCTCAGAATTTTTAGCTACCAACTTAGGTCCTATTTAATTAAACCCGCAGACAATTTTTTTTATTCAAAAAAACTCCAATTTTTTTTTCTATTATTTTTTTTTTAAACCAAACCTGGTCATATATTGGAAAGGCCATGATCGAGAGATAGGGGGATTCTTTGGATCCCCATATCTCCACTTGGCAGCTAGGGGGTTAACTGGCCCACTGACGTCCTCACATACATGGTGAGGATGTCACTGGGTGGAGGGTGACCTGGAGGCTTGGCTGACACCCAAGATGTCAGCCACCTCCGGGTCTGAATCGCGATTCTGCAAAATCTGGACTAACACGGCCTATCTAATTAAAATATATATCTATAGGATGCACTCGGTCTTTACAGGAAAAAGGTAAAAAAAAAAGTGTCTATATTAAACAGACATGATAAAATCCTGTAATTAGATGCTGACATTTAGCTCCCCAAGAGCTTTTCTCAAGGTTACAGGTACTTGAGTCAAACATGTAGGGCTCTATCACCTCCTCCTAAAAAAAAACATTAGCGCTCGTTGATTAGTGATTTGCTGCACGAATTACTGTACTTTTGCGCTCCCTATACCTACCATGAGAAGCACAAAGTGAAAGCACAGATCACTTGGTCCTATTGCTAGTTACTAGAGCAGGAGCTACCTAAATAAGTCAACACCAACTCAGAGATGTAGGTAATGGATTGCCCTGCTGCAGAATACGTTAACTGCAGCTCAATACCCCCCAAAAAAATGTTCACCTCTTATCCCTCGGCGAGAATGGCGGCCCAATCTGCTGCTTCTGTCAACTGGGAGCAGAGGGAGACTGGGGGAAGAAAGTCCCTTGTCTTTCTCTGCTATCACTCTGCTGACCAGCAGGATCTCGCGAGAGACGCGAGATCCTGCCGGTCATGTAACCCGGCAGCACGATTCTCCGTGGAGTCCTATGGACTCCATGGAAGGGATGCTGGGGATGGCGCTGTAGCGCTGCCCCAGCATCTGTGAGCTTAGCAATCGCTAAGGGGCAGGCTGCCAGACTCAACGCATGCCCTGCGATTTGATGGGGAAACCAGGACGCTAAGTGGCTAGCAAACGCTAATTTTTCCCCTTAGCGTCCCAGTTTTAGCTCAGGGCAGCTGATAGTGCCCGTAATAAATATATATAGAGAAAACCAAATTACGATCAACTCACCCATCTCAGCCGCGGGGCTGCTGCCACACTGTAATATGATCACAATCCATTGGTTATTCATTGTAATTTGTTGCTCATTAATTTTTCACCCACTGGTGGTACACAAATTTGTTTTACTTTGTATAATTTTGGAATAAGTGTACCACTGTCATTTATACCGATTACGCATTATTCAATCTGATCTGCACAGTATTGGACCAATAAGCCTTATACATGGTAAAATATCATTAGCACTTGCTCTACGCACTTTTTACTTTTAAGAATTGGGTATATCTATCCATTATATTGCTGTTTGTAATGGTGATACTGATGTAGTACCCACTGACTGTCTATAGTACCCACTGATGGTTCATATATCCAGCATCTACATTTGCGCCACTAGGACCACCCTTCTCCAGTACTCCATATATCAGAATAATTTTCGGCTGAGTTTTATTGTGCTACCCTAGTTGGCAGCAGAACCACATCTCATTCTACATAAACCCAATAATCAAGTTATAACTACCAGAGCCTCCACAATCTTACTCTTTTTGCAAAAGGAGCTGTTAGTTTGCAGCTAGCCTGACAAGAATGAACTATCCCAACATAGGTCGTTCTTCTTCTCAGTTCATACCAGTATTCTGCAAACACTACCAACTATCAGACCCTGGTGGTGAGTGACTTTGCTTTTTCACAATCAATTAGTATTTTAAAATAAATATACTAAAAACTCCACACGTGTACATTCTGCCACATCCTCTGGCCAAATACACCGGAACACTGGGAACGAACAGCGAACGAACAAAAGAGTCCTTTTGCAACCTTGGTATGTCTCCACATATGCGAGCTCACACAGGGTTGCTTTTCACTCCATAGAGTCCTATCAACTCCAGAAGCTGATACTAGTGGTGGAGTGCTGTGTCTGTGCTGATATCACTGATTGACTCACAAATATTCTGATCTGATCCACTAATACAGAGTCAGCAACATGAAACCACTATGAGTTATTGGCTAACGCCGATACTTTCCTTTAGTGGCTCCATGTTACCGACAAGGACAAAATAGGGGCAAATGCCAAGTGAGGGAGTTTGCATTTTGTTTTTTCAAGGCAGATTTTATTTTCTAGGAAACTGAATTTTTTGAGTGATAGCGGTACTGAACTGCAATAGTACCATGAAACATTAAACATAATGTTTAGCAATGCACAACTGGTGCAAATGGGTCTTGCTGCTAAAAATGCAGCAATCATCAAAATAATTTTTTATGGTGATTGCTGCAAATTTAGAACTTAGCTTCAGAATTATTCTAGTCTACATTGAATACTATTGCCCTAAGGGAAAGAAAACATATGTACATAAAATTCCGAATTTTCCAGGTGTTTATAACTGTATGATAATTATTGTAGAATTTCCAACCATATAGAAATTTGTATTTATTTTCTTATTTTTAATCTGGAAACTGTTATACAAATACGCTTTTTCTAATTATTTGGACATTTTAAAAATAGCTTAATAATTAAATACAAATATATATCGTTTTATAAAATTTTACTTATTTTGCTCTCGCTATTGATCTTGCTTTGGATATAACCTCTATAAGACATGCACATTCAAAGTTTAAAAGATTCTGTTGTTAATAGGAACTGGACTTCAACATGATCCATAATTATGACAGTAGAAATTCTCCAGTGGCGCTTAGAGTAGTGAAAATCGGAAAGACCAATGATCGCTAGAACACTGATTTAAAGTGTTTACTCCCAACACCACTATAGAGTCAAAGCAAAAATATAGTAACAGTAGTACTCCCGTGGACTTTCACCCAAATAAAATAAACAATCAGCTTACATAAAATGTATATGTCTCATAACCAGAAATAGGCTTAATTTTTCAATTCTTGATAATATATTGCAGTATTTCTGTAGTAGTATTTGAAATGATGAGTTCTCAAGTTCAAAGCTGGTAAGTAGAGGGTACCCGCAAGTCTTTTTCTTCTTAAAGATCTTTTACTCTCAAGAAAACAGAGGGCAAGAGAATAGTGCAGACAGCCAATATTCTGACACGGACTTTAAAGAAGGGTATATATCACACTCACCCATCTGGAGCCTGTCACCTGGCTCTCAGTGTTTTCGCCTTAGGTTTAATTAATCAGCCCAAACCTTGAAAAAAAGCACAATCCGGAATTAATGAAGGTCCAATCGTAAAATAAGGAAAAGAACCAAATTTATTAGGTTCCAGTATAAAGGATAAAATAAACAAAAATCAAACACAAATAAATCCAAACGTGTTTCGCCTTCTCAATAGATAGGCTTCATCAGTGGATAAAACTTACTAAAATCCAGTACAACTTATATAGTCCTCCCCGTCCAATTCCATTTGCCGACTGCCGATTCACGGCATTTTCTTCGTCGCATATTGATGATGTCATCATGTGTCCCGGCGTCTCGGAGGCACGTGCACGGCATCTTCTCATTTTCAGTTTCGATACGTCATCACGTTCCCCAGCGTCTCAGGGGCACATGTTAAGGACATCTTCCTTTTTTGGTTTCGGTTTCACCTATGTGAAATCCGTCCCCGACATCTCAGAGGCATAATGTTACAGCGTTTGTAGTTCATATACCCAGCATGGGTCTCACATATGTAGAAAAAATCAGCAGACCTCCATCTTAATCTTTATTCTGAATGATGGTAAATCGCTCACCCAACATAAAATATAAGAAAGAGAAATAAAACAGATATAAATTCAATCATCTTATAAAAACCTATTAGCTAATCTGTTAGTGTACAAAAGGGCACAATTTGAAGTCTTTATTAAGACCCCGCGGTATTAGTGTGTCCAAACTAAAAATTAACTTCATCTCCTCCTGATTTAATTTTTTAATAAAATTTTCACCTCTCCAGTGTTTGGTCACTTGTTTGAGTGCCAAAAAACTCATTCCATCAATACTACAATTGTGATTATTTTTAAAATGGGCTGATAGTGAATGTACATCAAATCCCCGTTTTATGTTCCTTACACGTTCCATTATCCTCACATATAATGGCCTAATAGTTCTACCTATGTAAACTAAATTGCATGGGCAGATAATTGCATAAATAAAATTTTTGGATCGACATGTAAGTATACCTTTTATTTTCAAACTTTTCTCAAGTGGAAATTCACTCAAAAACCTTTGTTTCAATTTACTATTTTTACAGGCTATACATGCCCCACATCCATAGAAACCCTCAGAAAGATTGAACATATTTTTCACGGATTTAATTTTATGGCTCTGAACAAGTGAATTTTTTATATTTCTTGCTCCCCTATTAATAATTTTCGGTCGTTCTCCTATGATGTTATCCAGTGTTCTGTCACCTTTCAAAATGGGCCAATTTTTTTTATAGCTTTATTTATTAATCCCGTTTGGGCGCTATAATTACATATAAAGGGGATACCATTTATGGGGTTACTTCTTAATTCTTTGACAGCCAACATTTGAAATCTATCTTTATCTGTAATTTCTACCGTTGCTCTATTTAGTTCATATTCATTGTATCCTTTTGTCAGGAATTTTTTACTCATCTCACTCATTTGTTCTAAAAAAAACACTTTCCTCCGTACAGTTCCTTTTTAATCTTGTGAACTGACTCTTCGGTACTGCCTTAAGCCAAGTTTTGGAGTGGCAACTGCTAAGATCTATAAAACTATCGACGGGTTTAAAATAAGTGCGTGATTTAATTAGATTTTCTTCAATATAAATAGTAATGATCCATAATTACACTGTGCTTGCATAGGGTTTGAGTTAGGATATGGGAACCAAAGGCCTGTGCATGCGGGGTGCCGGGTGTGCCTGGGCACACCCTAATCCCGGCCTGTGGCACACTCTGTGGCCTAGCTGACCACATCCCTTGGATAGCCACCGGGACCCTTAATGTCCTCTGCAGTCCCTATAAATCACTAGTGGTCCGGGTGTCTGTGGGGTCTGCACAGGAGACAGTGAAATTTCGGTGCTTTGCACTTTGGTGCAATTTGGCGATTCCGGCTGGGTGGAGTAGAGGTAACATCACTGCTCTATAACCGTGGAGAGAGACTGTGGAGACACAGGTTCGATCCCGGCAAGAGCACCTCTCCAGTAAGTGCCCTTGGGTAAGACCCTTAACGGTACATACTCGCCACCCATACTTGAAAATGAGAGAAATCTCAATGTATCCTTCCTGGTAAAATCCTTTCTCCAAAAAAAACTACAGTGAATTCACTGTTCACCGCAGGGTCCCCATAGTGGGATGAAGATGGAGTCACTGAAGCCCCACGAAAAAGTTGGAGAATATCACCAAAGTGCACCGAAGACCACACAGCGGTGAACTGGCCTTTGCACAATCCACTGAACTGCAGGAAACCCCCTCCAGTACTTTAATATTCTCCTAATAGGTGTTTAAACCAATGAAAATTTATTAAAATGTGTCTAAATAATAAAAAAGTACTTTAAAAAATGCTAAAAAGGTCTATTATAGAATAAAAAAAATAAACTCCTTTTAAAATAAATGGGAAACAAAAATTTTGTCAAAAAATAAAAAGGTGTTAAAAAATAAATAAAAACACTTTTTGGTGAAAATGATAAGAATAAACTTTTTTTTAAAAACTAAAAATGATATTTTTTTACATTTGAAACCTTTTGTATTCGCCTGTTTAAATCTATGGAAATGAATCCCCGAAAATCATTGAGTTTCGCCAACACTTCGATGCAGTTCAGCTTTTCTGAATAGATTAACCATTACTTCTCTATGGGACAATTTCACTGCTGATGAAGATTGCTAAAGTGCAGCAAACTGCACAATATTTCACTGTCAATTTGCCAGTGTTTGGCGAATTGACAGTTTATTGAATAGACGAACTGTCCCAAAATTGCTCTATATAGTGAAATTCACTGTTCTGTGCCCTTCGGTGGCAAGCTCTGTCCTTTGTGAATACCCCTATACCAATGATATATTTTGACTGAATGCATGAGTGTGTGTCTATACATGTGTCTGTGTATGAATGTATAGGGGTGTGTGTAAAGATATTGTCAGGGTTATTCAAAGAGCTCTGAATTGCTGGCGAAAGGTGAATTTCAGCGTTCGGTTACTTTTCCTGGCCATTTGGTTATCCAGAGAGCAGGCAATTCGCCAAATACTGGCGAATTGCATGCACATACGGTGCCTGTTCTGTGCCTGTTCAAGGGCAGTGAATCCCCATAGAGAAGCACTGCTTCGCCTATTCAGAGAGCAAAACCCAGCAGTGAAAAGTTGCCGAATTGCCCTGCCATTCGGTGGTTTAATTCGGCAGGTTTATTCAGGCGAATCCCATAGGCTTCAATGTTAAAAGTATTCCCATTTTAATTCAATATCTAATAAACCGTTCATTATAACATTCTGCAGTAAAAAGTCTCTTTATTTTTAGATTTATTTAGGACCTTTTAGGCATTTTGTGGGATTTTTTTGCAAACATTTTTTTCTCTTTTTTTTAAAAATAATTTTTTCTTTTTTCTGTAACAGCCCTTTTTATTATCATTCATTGGACCTCATATGTGAATTTCAGACATTTTCGCTCAGTAGTTTCTTTGCAAACAGCGATTCATTTTTCAAACATTCAAGCGTACTGTTTTTTATTTCTTCACCTCCTTTGTCTGCGGTGTCGGGTTTTTCCAGCAGCTGCTCTGCACTGTGATCGGCTCCTGCTCGGGTTTCTCCGGCATCTTCGGCAGGTTAATCCAGATGTTTTTGCCCTCGTTTTGCGGTGAGTTTTCGGCGGGTTTGCGGCAACTTTTTTCTGCATTACGGCGCCCCTGTGGTACTTGCTGAATACACCGCAGGGTCGCCGAAATGGGATCGCCAAATCGCACCGAATTAAAGAGAACAAAAAGTCACCGAACGTGCGGTGGCTTTTCGATTCTCTTTGAGTAACCCTGTATATATACACATACATACACACCCTTGTTTTGAGCTTTTGGGTGCACACCCTAATGCAATAGGCTGCGCACGTCTATGATGGGGGCACACATGTAGTTACCTTTACTTGTAATGGAAAACCATGGACAGGGCAGATTATGGGGAGAGTTATGGGATTAATCACTACTGTACGGGATTAAAATCCATGTTGCCATAATAGTTGTAAAATTAGTTTGTCCCTACATGTGATTTGGAAATTCCAAGACATTTCTCATAATTATTCTTGTTTAGGCTGTATTACTACCGTATTAATGAAAATGTAATTATTAGAGGGAACATATAAAAATGACTTCTGTGATGTTAAATGCAATATATTTCTTGCTCTCGTTCCAAAATATTTTCACTTTGTTGCTGTGCTTGTTTATGTCCGATTTTCTTTTTCTTTTTATGTCTGCTATTTTTCCTCTAATATTCTTTCCTTGTTCTATTGTTACTCTAAAATGTTGTTCTTCTAAACTCTTATATTTTTCTTTCTTTTAACAAAAAAATATAAGAATTGTTTGGTTTAGTATGGCAGCGTTTGGAAGGTGAGATAAGAGCAAGTGCTACTGGCTTGTCATGGAAAACATCCTTCACAATAAGGGAGCCCAGCTTACACAGCAAGTGGAACAGCCAAGCAAACAAACAAGCACACAAGAGTCTACATCAATGTGTCATAAAGGACAACAGTGAGAAAGGGAAACTTAAATGCAGCACATTTATTACAGACTACAGCTGCTCGGAGCACACTGGACAAATGGCTGAAAATCAAATCGTATTTTGTAGGCTAAGCTCAAGTAATGCTGATACCGCTGATGTTTACATTGTAAGAAAAATATGTGCTTAGTGTAACTGAAGCACCCTCTGCCTTTGTGCCCTCACCCTCCTTGGCACCCTCGCCCACACTTTACATGACCTCTGTACCTGTTGGAGAGGTGTGGATCCTGGCCTCCTACCAAGAGATCGTGGAACAAATTTGGCAAAGCCAGTCATCAAAGACAATGGGCATAGGGATCAGCTAAGGGTTAATGAGTTTGAAATAAATCTATCTTGAAACTGTTTGTAATTTAGGAGTTAGATTCTGTTAGAGATACAATGTATAGGTATTATTCTCTGATCTGTTTGCCCTTTGATTGATATGATGCTCTGCTTGCTAATCCTGTCTATTGCGTAACTAATTAGGTTTCTGTGTCTTCTCCAGGAATTCAACTCCCCCTCATTTAGACAATGTATTCTGTTGATTGTGTCATGTTATCTCCCCTTCTCTGTTGCCCATATAACTGCTTTCATATCCATCAAAGCAGATATTCATTTTCCCCTGCATTAAGCTGTATGTCTGATGTTTGGGGAGAGATACATAGCACTCCCTCAAATTCTGGCTGAGTGTTGTGAGAAGGAAAGCTGCTGCGAATCAGCTTGGCTGAAGAGAAGGGACAGACGCTGTAACAGGTTCAGGTCTGGTCCACAAATAGGAGACCAGTAAACCCCGGCTGCTGTTGCACTTTGATATACACAAGATGCACAAAACACAATGCACATGCACACAGTTATATAGCTTTAAACTTTAAAATTAGCTTAAAGGGGTATCTTAAAAACTGCCTCTAAAGACCTACAAGTTCTAAACTCATCTTAAAGTTATGTTAGCTTAAGCAGACTGCAGAGTTTCAAAGGGTATCATTAACTCCAAGACTTCTCCTGGAAAAGAATAAGAGAGGACTATTATTTACAACAAAAATCCAATATAGCGCCTCTACTTCTCTGCTACTTTGTCATGGATTATCCTGATGACAAGAAGAGTGTTCATCCTACTATAGTAGGTCTTATTTTTTTTTTTTTTTAGCAGGTTTGGACCAGAATTGGCAGACGTAAAACTCTTTGTCAGAAAGTCTGGAGGATGTTTAGAAATCTAAATATTTTGGAGTAACATTGTCCATGTTGACTGATTGTATTCATTCAAATTGGAGTTCAAGGAATAAATGGTTCACAGCTGCCATCTCTTGCATCATTATTCAGCAGGTCAAGCATGTCTTTTACACAATTTTGTTTTGTAAATGCTGTGGTGCGACTAGTAAATACTGATGCGACTAGACATCAAGCGGATTTGCGAAGTCAACGTGTGACAAAGTATAACACTTTGTGTCCTGTCCTTATGTGGCCCCTCAGTATTTGTTTTTTGTTTGATAATCTATGTAAATAGTTACATTATCAGAGATGATCAACGAAGTATGTTAAAACCAATCTGTAGAGTACAAATACGTCCCTGAGGTTTAGGTATATGGATGCCCTGAATATAATTACTGTCTTTATAGAAGATAGGCAATTAATATACTGTATAAAATATTCTAGGCAACAACATAGTTATATATAAAAAATACATAGTATTAATTTTTCCTTTATTATATGTTTCATTTCTCAATGAAGGCTGATGAATAAGGTTATAAAGTTATAGTTCTAAAATCTTTTGACTTAATTATTTGTTTTTTTACCTAAAATAATTTTTTAATTATCCGTTTCCCATAGTAGATAAATCATTTTGTGAAGCACATAATATCATATGAAGAATAGTTTTATGTTTGCAAATATTGTGCTTTCTAGATCTAGGTCTAGTGCTATGCTTTTATGATGAGTATAAATCAGAATAAATAAGAAGCATGCACTGTCCATTAACACTCCAATATGTTATTTAAGTATGTTTACTATTAGACTAAATTGCATAACTAATTCTAGCTAACCAAATCAAAGCATCATTAGTAAAGAGAATGTCACTTTCTCCGTAGGCATCCAAATGGCACTTGTATTCTCTTGTGAAATACACTAAAATGTGTGAACCCCCAATTAACTGCTGTCTTATTGCACTTAGTCCACTATCCCATACTCTTAATGTATATTGATTGTATACAATGAGGGGAAAAAAAATTTGATCCCATGCTGATTTTGCACGTTTGCCCACTGACAAAGAAATGATCAGTTTATAATTTTAATGGTAGGTTTATTTTAAATCCGAGAGACAGAATAACAAAAAATCCAGAAAAACGCATTTCAAAAAAGTTATAAATTGACTTCCATTTTAATGAGTGAAATAATTATTTGACCCCTTCAAAAACATGACTTACTACTTGGTGGCAAAACCCTTGATGGCAATCACAGAGGTCAGACATTTCTTGTAGTGGGCCACTAGGTTTGCACACATCTCAGGAGGTATTTTGTCCCACTCCTCTTTGCAGATCCTCTCCAATTCATTGGTGTTTCAAGACTGACGTTTGGCAACTCGAACTTTTAGCTCCCTCCACAGATTTTTTATCGGATTAAGGTTAATGTGCTTCTTCTTCAGCCACTCCTTTGTTGCCTCGGCTGTGTGTTTTGGGTCATTGTCATGCTGGAATACCCATCTACGACCCATTTTCAATGCCCTGGCTGATGGAAGGAGGTTCTCACCCAAGGTTTGACAGTAAATGGCCCCATCCACCGTCACTTTGATGCTGTGAAGTTGTCCTGTCCCCTTAGCAGTAAAACACCCTCAAAGTGTAATGTCTCCACCTCCATGTTTGACAGTGAGGTTGGTGTTCTTGAGGTCCTAGGCAGCATTCCTCCTCCTCCAAACACATCGAGTTGAATTGATGCCAAAGAGCTCAATTTTGGACTCATCTGACCACAACACTTTCACCCAGTTCTCTGTATCATTCAGATGTTCATTGACAAACTTCAGACGAGCCTGTACATGTGCTTTCTTGAGCAGGGGGAAGTAGCAGGCGCATCATAAATTCAGTCCTTCACAGCGTAGTATGTTACCAATTGTTTTCTTGATGACTATGGTCTCAGCTGCCTTGAGAACATTGACAAGATCCTTCTGTGTAGTTCTGGGCTGATTCCTCAACTTTCTTATGATCATTGAAACTCCACAAGGTGAGATCTTGCATGGAGCCCCAGACTGAGGGAGATTGATAGTTATTTTGTGTTTGTTCCATTCGCAAATATTCGCACCAACTGTTGTCACCTTCTCACCAAGCTGCTTGGTGATAGTCTTGAAGCCCATTCCAGCCTTCTGTCGGTCTACAATCTTGTCCCTGACATCCTTAGACAGCTCTTTGGTCTTGGCCATGGTGGAGAGTTTGAAATCTGATTGATTGCTTCTGTGGACAGGTGTCGTTTATACATGTAACAAGCGGAGATTAGGAGCACTTCTTTTAAGAGAGTGCTCCTAATCTCAGCTCGTTACTTGTATAAAAGACACCTGGGAGCCAGAAAACGTGCTGATTGATAGGGGATCAAATACTTATTTCACTCATTAAAATGCAACTTAATTTATAACTTTTTTGAAATTCGTTTTTCTGGATTTTTTGTTGTTATTCTGTCTCTCACTGTTAGAATAAACCTTCCATTAAAATTATAGACTGATCATTTCTTTGTCAGTGCGCAAACGTACAAAATCAGCAGGGGATCAAATAATTTTTTCCCTCGCTGTATTTAGGCTTTGTATGATTAGGTAATCATAATGTATAATGATTAGATAATCATTATGATGATCCTAAACCTACAATTGAAGACCTAAATAAAATCTTCACAGGTTGTGAGTCGAACGGGAACAAATTTTTACCTGTGATTATTGGGTCTTGTTCTGACTGAGCCATTATTATCAATGAGTGAGGTGTTAAGTATAACACCCCTATTTCTTAATTACAGCAGAACCCTTCCCATTCCAGCTGGGCCGAATATTTTACTCTTGAGGCTGAATACTGTAAATTAACCCTTTCTGGCCTTTGTAAAGGAAGTGTTACTTTGTGGGCAGCTAGAGAATAACGAGTGATTCCAAATTTGGAGACCCTAGGAGAAAAAATAAATCTGTAAGATATCACACTGTCTTCTGAACTGTGAGAGCAGAGGTGTATATAACTTCTTTTGTATGGTTTTATTTTTTGTGTTTAAGAGATTTTGTACATGCAGAATCACTTAACACCAGGATCTGAGACTTGTAATACTGGCTCAAGATAAGAATAACATGCCAGGAGACACTACCAGCGGTTCACTACTACTGGAGAATGATAACGGCTCACTCATAAGAGAGCTGGAAATAGGGAAGTGCTATAGGTTAACAATATGTTTTACATTTTCCCTTTATCTGACCCTATCAGCTCAGCTTGAATGTGTCCCTGCGTGGCCAAATGTGGCCATGGCCATTCCCATTTAGCTCAGTAGTTAATTTATTCTTGTTGTTTTTTCTTTGACAATGCATACAGTACTACAGAGCACTGCAATTATGGAATAACCTCCCAGACGCCATCAAATCTTCCCCCAGTCTTAAGTCAGTCAAGAGCTCCCTATTAACATACCTCAGTACAGAATGCACCTGTAAACATGTAACATAGTGACTATATTACTTACATATTTATTTTCTGTGTTAATTTGTATATTTGTGTTTTGATTCTAATATCTTGCAGATATTACTTTGTATTTCTGTAACTGTAACATTTCAATGTTCTTGAACCCAGGACATACTTGAAAACGAGAGAAATCTCAATGTATCCTTCCTGGTAAAATACTTTGCAAATAAATAAATAAATACTTGTATTGCCTGTGCAGGTACTTAACTATTTTCATCAGTATATCAATTGGGTCATGTTAAGGTCTTGAGAATAGTAGTATATGATAAATAGCTTCCGCTATCTTCAAATCAAAGTACATATTAAACTGTATGGTCTCTAGGAATAACTTGTCCCTTTAGATTGCAAATTAGTTTAAAGATAAGACCTTGTATTCATTAAATAAAATGCAAGGTTTCAGAAAGAAATCTTTAAAATCATGTTCCATTGTTACTAACAGGAGAAGGACAACAGCGTCTGTTCACCTTTAGTCTGATTTCCATAAATTAGCATAGAGAGCCAGGCGCTTCCTTTTCCCGGACATGTTTACTTTGCTCAACAGAGCAGCATCAAGGGCCCAATCTTTTATGCAATGGGATCCGAGAACAGCCGTATGTGTTGCAGTTCCTTAATTAATTCCTGCATCCAGAGGGGTGTCGCATCAAACTGGCTTCCTCACGTTGGGGCCATTTCGAATTAGCTGAATTTTCTAATTCAAATTACAGGAAGTTATCAATATGAGCAGTGCGTCTGCTGATTAACTCCATCATTTAGGCATATAATAGGCTCAGCCAGCCACTGCATCAAGTCAGGAAAAGGAAAAATGGCACACATGGATTGTAATATTGAGCTTACGTGACATGAGTAAAAGATTAATAACAACACTAGTGCTCGGCAAAAAAATAAATACATAAACGTGAATCACTACAAATGGAAAATGGGTGTAAATTGCAATATTTATCTATCTAATCAATATAACATATTGTGGTTGAAGAGGTAAAAGGGGAAAATTTACTGCCACCTTAATAATGATCTCAGCTGACAGGTTACCATTTGTATTCCAAATCATGAGCTTGCCATTACTTTATGCCAATGCCTCATTGCAGGTTGGGTAAGTCATTGCCATCAGTATCACTTCCCAAGTCTATAGGACTCATTTCTGTACTACCAGCACAATTCTTGCTGTAACCCAATTTTCCTAAGCACTATGTATAACTACGATTTTTATTACTATTTTCAGGGTACCATGATTTGACTTTCACAAAATCATTTTACAACAGTTTTCCTTTTTTCTTATTTTGTTCTGCTTTTATGTGTTAAGCCTACTACCTATGCATAGTACATAGCTGTGCACAGCAAAATAAGGAGATGATGCAGGGACTTTGCTGGCTAGTATATTAAATTAATTTAGGTCAGGAGGGAGAAGTCCAGGCTTTACTTGTAACCCCTTCAATCACTACCAAGATCGAATATACTTCTCTGACTCGATGTGGACTAATTCCAGAGCAATGCAAAGGAATTATATTGTTTGTAAACAAGATTCATTTACAAATGGGCCACAGAGCATGCCCCTAAAGTTGCTAATAGCAATGTAGCTTCCAAAAAATATCAACCAAATAGAAAAAAAATATCTGCGGTTATAATGCATGTGTATGAAAATTACAGTAATGCCTTGTATCTGTATTGCACGGGGATTTTTTGTCATTATAACCACCTTATTCCTGTGTTTGTATATTTTGTTCGAGTGAGGTTTGGGGCTGCTATTTGCAGCTTGTTTTATCTCTCTCCAGGGTGGTTAGGAAGAGAAAAGACAGTGGATTTTGTTTTTCCATAGGCGGCACATTAATCCTGCTTTAAAATGGTGTGGAAATGGGTTTTTGATATGCTAATGACTGCCTCTTAATGTATTGCAAAATCAATGCAATTTTGGGAGTAAAAGGATTAAAAACATCAGACTTATGATGGAAATTTGGTTAAAAAAGATGATTATAACTTCCTGCGAAACGTCAATGTACCCCATCATGGCCTATTGTATCCTAGTCATCACGCTTAAAATTGAAAGCATCAAAAAATCCCTTACTTACCTCTGGTTGCAAACCACGATCTGCTGTCTCCTCTGTCCGCATGCAGAAGAAAAATGGGGACGAATATAATGAGAGCATAATGCCTGCATATTTAAGTAACAGTAATACCTGATATCTGAGCTGTACAGGGATTTTCCCTGATTACAGCAAAATGAATATATATGCAGAAAAAACGGTTTCCACTCCTATTCCCTATCAGGGCAGCTGCGTAGACCAGAAGTATCCAGCCCACTTCATGTATAATACATAACAAGAAAGGTTGTTATTTGCGCATACCACTGTAGCACCATGTGAAACAAAAACACAATCAGAGATGTTGGTTTACTTGAATTGAAGTGTAAGCCCACCCAACACATCACGGCACCTCTGGGTCAGGTGGGTACTACCTAATGAAAGGTTATTCAAAGAGATCCGAATGGCTGGAGAAAGGTAACCGAACGCTGAAAATCAGCGTTCGGTTACCTTTCTTGGCCATTCGGCTATCCAGAGAGCAGGCAATTCGCCAAATCCTGGCGAATTGCCTGAACATACGGTGCCTGTTCGGTGCCTGTTCGAGGGAAGTGAAATCCCCATAAAAAAGCACTGCTTTGGCTATTCAGAGAGCACAAACCAGCAGTGAAAGGTTCCCGAAATGCCCTGCCATTCGGTGGTTTAAGTCGACAAGTTTATTCAGGAGAATCCCATACGCTTCAATGTTAAAAATATTCCCGTTTTAATTCAATATCTAATAAACCGTTCATTATAAAACTCTGCAGTAAAGAGTCTCTTAATATATAGATTTTTTAGGATATTTTAAGCATTTTTCTGGATTTTCTTTTTTTTTTTAAAAGTCAGATTTTTTTTTTTCTTACTTTACTTATTGTTTCTGTAACAGTCCTTTTTATTATCATTCCTTGGACCTCATATGTAAATTTCTGACATTTTCGCTCAGTAGTTTCTTTGCAAACAGCGTTTCACTTTTCAATCATTCATGCAAACTGTTTTCCTAATTTATTCACTGCCTCTTCTGCGGTCTTGGCTTTTTCCGGCAGCTTCGCTGCATGTGATCGGCTCCTGCTCGGGTTTTTCCGGCGTCTTTGACGGGTTGATCCAGATGTTTTTGCGGGTTTTCGGCGTGCATTCGCCGGGTTTTGCGGTTAGTTTTCGTCAGGTTTGCGGTAGCTTATCCCTGCAATTCGGGGACCCTGTGGTGCTAGCTGAATGCACCGCAGGGTCACCGAAATGGGATCGGCAAAAGGAACCGAGTTGAAGAGAATGAAAAGTCACCGAACGTGCGGTGACTTTTCGAATCTCTTTGAATTACCCTGTAAGAGCTGCTTTCTAAGCTAACACATATCTTCATCCTGCTTATCAGCTAAAAGGCAAACTGATGCAGTGGCGTAGCGTGGGGGGGCTGGGGGGGCCGTGGCCCGGGCGCAGTTTTCTTAGGGGTGCATAATTTCAAAGAAATTTGTGCCCCTAAAACTTGAGGCCCGGACTGACCCACCGGGCCCTCGGTGCCGCCCACGGGCCGCGGGTTGAGGGGACCCAGATGCCGGCAGAGGAGTGCCTGCCCGTCCTGAACAGTGAGTCGTCCTTGTTGAGGGGAGGCGGCTGCGTGCAGGCGCAGCCGTCACGTGGTCCGGCTAATCAGGTGGTTTGGAGTCTCTGTACCACCTGACTGGCCGGACCGCGTGACCTGCGCACGCACGCAGCCGCCTCCCCTTCAACACGGACGGACTCACTGTTCAGGACCGGGCAGGCACTCCCGCTGCCCGGCATCTGGGCCCCCTCAACCCCTGCTGGATCCGGAGCTGGGGCAATATCCAGGTGAGAGCTGGGGCAAATCCATGAGCTGGGGGTATATCCATGAGCTGGGGGCAGTATCCATGAGCTGGGGCATATCCATGAGCTGGGGCAAATCCATGAGCTGGGGTAAATCCATGAGCTGGGGCAAATCCATGAGCTGCGGCAAATCCATGAGCTGGGGCATATCCATGAGCTGGGGGTATATCCATGAGCTGGGGGTATATCCATGAGCTGGGGCATATCCATGAGCTGGGGCAAATCCATGAGCTGGGGGTATATCCATGAGCTGGGGCAAATCCATGAGCTGGGGGTATATCCATGTGTGAGCTGGGGCATATCCATGAGCTGGGGAAAATCCATGAGCTGGGGTATATCCATGAACTGGGGCAAATCCATGAGCTGGGGTATATCCATGAGCTGGGGCAAATCCATGAGCTGGGGGTATATGCTTGAGCTGGGGCAAATCCATGAGCTGGGGGTATATCCATGAGCTGGGGCAAATCCATGAGCTGGGGCATATCCATGAGCTGGGGCATATCCATGAGCTGGGGCAATATCCATGTGTGAGCTGGGGCAAATCCATGAGCTGGGGCAAATCCATGTGTGAGCTGGGGCAAATCCATGTGAGAGCTGGGGCAAATCCATGTGAGAGCTGGGGCAAATCCATGAGCTGGGGCAAATCCATGAGCTGGGGCAAATCCATGTGTGAGCTGTGACAAATCCATGTGAGAGCTGGGGCAAATCCCATGAGCTGGGGCAATATCCATGTGTGAGCTGGGGCGAATCCATGAGCTGGGGGTATATCCATGAGCTGGGGCAATATCCATGAGCTGGGGCAAATCCATGAGCTGGGGCAATATCCATGTGTGAGCTGGGGCAAATCCATGAGCTGGGGCATATCCATGAGCTGGGGCAAATCCATGAGATGGGGAAAATCCATGTGTGAGCTGGGGCATATCCATGTGTGAGCTGGGGCATATCCATGAGCTGGGGCATATCCATGAGCTGGGGGCATATCCATGAGCTGGGGCAATATCCATGTGTGAGCTGGGGCAATATTCATGTGTGAGCTGGGGCAATATCCATGTAAGAGCTGGGGCAATATCCATGTGTGAGCTGGGGCAATATCCATGTGTGAGCTGGGGCAATATCCATGTGAGAGCTGGGGCAATATTCATGTGAGAGCTGGGGCAATATTCATGTGAGAGCTGGGGCAATATCGATAATGTGTCCACAGGTTGGGGCGGCGCACAATTCTTGGCTGGCCCCGGGCGCTGACAACCCACTGAACTGATGGGTTTATATTTATACCCCAATAACAGGCAAAAAACGATTTGCATCGTAGCCTCATCACATTTCTGTGGAGTGCTTTTACTTGCAATCTAGTGCCATTACAGAGCTTAGGTGGGTTGACATTCTGCAAAAATATCACAGGTTTTCCCACGCTGGAGCATTGAAGGTGTGTGTGTAAGTCCTGGCTGTGAAAAGGAAGCAGACATGCTAAAACAGTGAGGGAGTGTATGAGGCCTGGCTGTGAGAAGGAAGGAGACTGTCACGTTCGCCATGGCGCTCACCCCTGATAACTGTGATTTGGATCCTTTTGCACAGACCTATGTGATTCTCGACTTTCCAGCAGTCAGGACTGCTAATCCTAGCACTCCCAGCCAGGGACGGCAAACAGAACAACAATACTAAATACCACTCAGTAGCAAATGATTTCGTGACCAATTGTCTACTGAGCAAAAGCAGGTTAACTATGCATTGACAGAGATAGTGCAGAAGTGTCAGACTACATGGGTTAGTATAACCGTGGTCAAAGGTTAAATCTGAGTTGGCACCAGAGAGGGTAGTCATACGGGCAAGGTTGGCAACAGAGGTGGTAGTCGTACAGGTCGGATTTGCAACAGAGAGGACAACCATATAGTTTATCTCAGCAAGGTAGAATGAGGGTTCAATGGATTCAGCACCTTGCAGGGCAGGCCTACAATCGCAGGTTGTGTGATATATCCTGTACATACACTCAGTGTCCGCAGAGAGCATTATAAGTATACAATGGGAGTCAGAGAGAGAATGGTCAAACAGGCAGTCCGGGTCAAACTCAAGTGGGGTCCTCATACAGGCAATAATGGCAACTAGGAGAGGTAAACACTGAGACACAAAGTGAATGCAGCTGGCAATGCGGGAAAATTACTCCATGTCAGGGCAAAGAGCAGATTCTCGTGCCCTGTCTTTAAAACCGGCGGCTCTGCATCACTACCTTAAGCCCTGCCCCTCCAGACTCTGGCCGGTCAGCCTGAACTCCCGACACCCGGCCAGCCAGCAATGCCACCGGGTGTCCAGACCCCCCAGGGAGCAACGCAGGAGCCGAGGATGTGACAGAGACATGCTGGAGCAGTGAGGGTGTGTATGAGGCCTGGCTGTGAGAGGGAAGCAGACATGCTGGAGCAGTAAGGGAGTGTGTGAGGCCTGGCTGTGAGAGGGAAGCAGACATGCTGGAGCAGTAAGGGAGTGTGTGAGGCCTGGCTGTGAGAGGGAAACAGACATGCTGGAGCAGTGAGGGAGTGTGTGTGTGTGAGGTGTGTTTTTGAAATATGGGTATACTGATAAAAGTATTCACCCCCCTCACTTACTTGGATTTTTGGGAAATGGTAAACACAATTTTTTTATTTTCCAAGAAAATTGCAAATACCAATTTTCATGCCTGTAACATCTTTGTTTTTTGAAATATTGGTATACTGATAAAGGTATTCACACCCCTTTTTCATCCCCACCCACCCCTTTAACTGGATTTCCAGAAAATGGTAGAAGACATGTATTTTTTTCATGACGATTGTAAATACCAATTTTCATGCCATCTTCCATTTCATGTAATATCTTCTGTTTTTGAAATATAGGTATACTGATAAAAGTATTCATCCCCTTTTCTCCCCCCACTTACCTGGCCTTTTGGAAAATGGGAAAACACATGTTTTTTTATTTTCCACAAAGTTTGTAAATACCAACTTTCATGCCTGTATCATCTTCGGTTTTTGAAATATAAGGTATAATGATAAAAGCACACCCCTACTAATTTGTAACTCTAGCTTCTAACCCTAATTTTTAACCCTAGCTTATAACTAGTTTCAATGTGTGAGCATGGGGGGTGAGCATGGGGGTGAGTGTGAGCATGGGGGTGAGTGTGAGTCTGTGTGAGCATGGGGGGGTGTCTGTGTGAGCATGAGTGTGAGCAGGGGGTGAGTGAGCATGGGGATGCATGTGTGTCTGTGTGAGCATGGGGGTGCGTGTGTGTCTGTGAGCATGGGGGTGAGTGTATGTCTGTGTGAGCATGGGGGTGCGTGTGTGTCTGTGTGAGCATGGGGGTGCATGTGTGTCTGTGTGAGCATGGGGGTGAGTGTGTGTCTGTGTGAGCATGGGGGTGAGTGTGTGTCTGTGAGCATGGGGGTGAGTGTGAGTCTGTGTGAGCATGGGGATGCGTGTGTGTGAGTGAGAGCATGGGGGTGAGTGAGAGCATGGGGGTGAGTGAGCATGGGGAGGTGAGTGAGAACATGGGGGGTGAGTGAGAGCATGGGGGGTGAGTGAGGGTGCGTGTGCGTGTCCAGGGGGTATGAAATGAATTTAAGGGCTAGTGACATGAATGGGGAGAATGAATTAATGGGGAGAATGAATTAATGGGGGAGAATGAATTGAGGGTGAGTGAATTAAGGGGGAGACGTAAGGGGTGAATGAATTAATGGGGAGTGAAATGAATTGAGAATGAATTAATTGGGGTGAATGAATTGACGGGGTGAAATGAATTAAAGGGGAGAGAAATGAATTAAGGGGGGTGAATGATTTAAGGGGGGTGAAATGATTTAGAGGACGAGGACCCTGCTGCCAATCTGCTGCTGGAGACCTGGAGTCGGACGGTGGACCACAGCCACAGAGTGAGAGTGGTAGGTAGCAGGGAAACACTGGCAGTGGCAGTATGATTTATATGGGTATATTGACACAGCAGGACCAGAGGGCATACCAGGTACAGTTCGGCACTGTGGCACACTAGGGGCATCCGGCGCAGCATAGATTGCAGTGCCAATCTTTGCTGTGCCTGATGCCCCTTCTGGTGCCACATTGCCAATCTAGGCTTGTGCCTGGTGCCTCTATAGTGCCAAAGGAGGGGCACCACGCACTGCGTAGACTGGCAAAGCGTTAGGACACCAAACACTTCCGATTGGCATGGATTGGGGGGCACCAAAACGCACCTACGCATGCGTAGACAAAAAAGTTTGCACTGGCCCTGCTCACAGCTGCACCGGGTGCCACCGGAGCTCCTGGCATTTGGCCAGCTGGCGACACCATGCGTCTGGGGCCCCCCCGATCGCCACCCGGGGCCCTGGATGTCACAATATTACAATCCAAATGCAAATAGGTTAAGTAACCAAATTTGTAAGAAGAATAATTAATGCAGCATATGAATCCTCACACTGCAGGGCAGTACGTTAAGGCCCGGTTCACACCTAAGTCTTTTACAGCGCGTTCCTGCACGCTGTAAAACGCATAAACAGTAAAATCCCATTATTTGCTATTTGGACCCGTTCATACCTGGGCGTTTTACATCGCGCAGGAACGCGCTGTAATATGTCCTATGCCCAAAGAAGTACAGGAGCTTCTTTGGGGCGTATGGCAGCACGTTCACTCTGCAGTCTATGGCCGTGAACGCGCTGCAATGCGCGTTCGCATGTTTTTTACGCTTGCGCGATACGCGCGTTAAAAAACGCACGTATTGCATGCGTAAAAAAACGCAGTATAATTAATGCAGTATATGATTCTGCACACTGCCGGGCAGCACCTCTACAGTTTGTGGATCCAGGAATCAGGTGAGTATTAGAAAGAAAAAAAAAAGTTTTATTTTATGTTGTTGGGGACATTTAAAAATGTCCTTGGATTTTATTTTTTTTAAAAATGTGTCACCTTACCTTAGCCTGGCGGTTAGTGGAGGCTCCCTGGATCCTGGTTGGGCGGAAGGGGGGTCTGCCGTGGCTCCCTCCCTGGAGTCCCTGCGCCACCTCTCTGCCACATGCACCCGGCTGGCCAGCCCGCACAGTTGCAGCTCTGTAATCTTTTGGTCGCATGCTCCTCAAGGGGTCCTTGGGAGGGAGGCTCCGGCGGGCTGCCCTCTACAGTGCCTGATTTAGAGGGCCTCGTCTGCCTGATGTTTTAGCAACAAGAATGTTTCATCCCATAGGCTTCAATGTTAAAAATCTTCCCGTTTAATTCAATATCTAATAAACCATTGCTTATAATATTCTGCAGTAAAGAGTCTCTTTATTTTTAGATTGTTTAGGATTTTTTAAGCATTTTTAAAAAAAAAAAAAATAGAACTTTTGGCGAACATCCCAAAAAGTTCGAAGTTCGCGAACTTTCGAACTGCCAAAGTCTGAATTGAACTCCGAACCGAATAGCTCATCCCTAATCACGATCAGAAAACCTCACCAGCAAGTATTCATGGCCAATACACTTAATGATATTAATACGTCTATTGCATAAGAACTATTTTATTCTTCTAATGTAGCATCCTCCTGTTCACATTTCTTGCACAATTTTGTGGACTATGTTGGTGCTATATAAATATAGCATAGTAGTAATATATTGAAAAGTACTGAGTATTGTGTAAACTGAAAGTGGTGAGTTACACGTCACAAAACCGATACAACATGAATAGAATATTGGAATCTTTGCACTGATATTAGGGCACACAGTCCCAATATCAAAGCTGAGTGACTCTAACTCAAGGTCTTTATCCAGTAGCTTCTTATACATTCCCTAATGCTGACAGAATAGTCTGAAGTTCAGATGCCTTTATTTCTACACATCCACTTTAGAATATTCTGCAATATAATTTACTATAGGATTATAATGCTATTTGCAACTTTTCAAAATTTTTTACATTTCTTAGCACATTTTTGTATTGGTTTTAGCATTTGTCACATGACAAAAAGACCAAGAACCTACAAGACAAAAGTCACTTTAAAGGAACGCTACCACTAACAAAACCGAAAACCTGTATATAGATTACATGTGCGTTACATGTTATAAAACCCAAGCTACTGTTTTCTTTTCATTGTTTGCTAATAAAAAGGAAAAATAAATTTGGGTGTTTATCTCCAATTTCCATTTTGCGTTTTTTTTCCCATAATACGTCATTTACCAAAATCTTATGACACTTTTCGCTTTACAGCTGCGGTACAGGATAAAACAGTAGTGAATAGGCAATTGGTGGTGGAGGGAATGTTTAAACAAGGCTGCATGGGCTCTTATGTTGGCAGCTGAATGAGAACTGATAATAAGCTAACAACAGTAAATGGTACCCCCTGATGATGTTATTCACACACATTCCACACCATGCAAGTCAATAGGTCGGGTTTCTGGACTTCTTACACATAGAGCCGATACTCTGTCCCATAGTGAGGAACAAGTGATGTAAAGATACTGTGGGGGCAGCTTACAACACAAAATTTCACAAAGTGGATGCACACAGTGTCACTTGTTAAGTAACATATTTTCTTAACTTAACATACATGAAAAAAACAAAGCACATATAAGTTATCAGCAACGTAAAATAAAAAAAATATTGACATTTAATTTTCGGGGGTAGTGGCCCTTTAATTCTTAACCGTCTACAAACAAGCATTTCCAAACAATGGCTTTTAACAGATCAGTGTGGTGACTGCAAAGTAAACCCATCCATCCATCCATCCATCCATCCATCCATCCATCCATCCATCTAACCAACCAACCAACCAACCAAGAATGTTATGAGACATAATACCTACTGTATGTCTTCTTTTCAGTGAATGATTTCAACAGCAGTGTATCCACTAAAGTATAAACTATATAATAACCTGCACATGTAAAAACCAATATACTGGAAAAAGCATACCAATAATTCGATAGGAGAATATTATAACATGTCAATAGTATTATAAATGAGATTGATTCTCCCATCTCACGACATGTCAAAATACATCACAACAATGACCCTATATGCCTGAACGTTGCCGTAATTGAAAAAAAAAATCACCACTGGTCCCAGGAGAGGTGATTTCAATGGAGTCCTACTACATAAAGAATAATGATGGATTTTAATTTTCCAAATACTTAATGATGGGTTAAATTTAGTATTATATTATATATCTATTTATGTTTAAACTTACTTTATCATCTGGGATATATAGATAGATAGTTAAAACATATGTATAACTACTTATATAATTGGTCAAACACTGTATAAATCTAAGGGAGGTGTGGCAGGTATCCCTGACAGAGCATCAATAGTGCAAAACACTGGAATGCAATTGGAACATTTGCATATGCATATACAGTTGTGTTCAAAATTATTCAACCCCCACTGAAATTGAGTGTTTTGGCCAGTTTGACATTGATTTTGATCATTCAGTCATCTTGCTTACAATTAAATCAAAGAGGCACGTGTAGGTCAGACAAATATAACATATATATATAACATAACATTTATAATGAAATAACCACAAATGTCTTTTCTGTGCTCACATCATTATCAGTTTTATTCAACCCCCAAGTGACATTCAATCTTAGTACTTAGTACAACATCCTTTTACAGTTATAACAGCTTTTACACGTGAAGCATAGCTTGACACAAGTGTCTTGCAGCGATCTACGGGTATCTTCGTCCATTCGTCATGGGCAAAAGCCTCCAGTTCAGTCACATTCTTAGGCTTGCGCACTGCAACTGCTTTCTTTAAGTCCCACCAGAGGTTCTCAATCGGATTTAAGTCAGGTGACTGCGATGGCCACTCCAAAATGTTCCAGCCTTTAATCTGCAACCATGCTCTAGTGGACTTGGAGGTATGCTTGGGATCATTGTCCTGTTGAAAGGTTCAACATCTCCCAAGCCTCAGGTTTGTGACGGACTGCATCACATTGTCATCCAATATCTCCTGGTACTGAAGAGAATTCATGGTACCTTGCACACGCTGAAGCTTCCCTGTACCTGCAGAAGCAAAACAGCCCCAAAGCATGTTTGACCCCCCGCCATGCTTCACAGAAGGCAAGGTGTTCTTTTCTTCATAGGCCTTGTTCTTCCTCCTCCAAACATAGCGTTGATCCATGGGCCCAAACAGTTTTAATTTTGTTTCATCAGTCCACAGAACACTATCCCAAAACTTCTGTGGTTTGTCCACATGACTTTTGGCATACTGCAGTCGACTCTTCTTATTCTTTGGAGACAGCAAGGGGGTGCACCTGGGAGTTCTGGCATGGAGGCCTTCATTACGCAGTGTGCGCCGTATTGTCTGAGCTGAAACTTCAGTACCCACATCTGACAAATCTTTTCTCAGTTCCTCAGCAGTCACACGGGGACTTTTCTCCACTCTACGCTTCAGGTAGCGCACAGCAGTCGAAGTCAGCATCTTCTTTCTGCCACGACCAGGTAGCGTTTCAACAGTGCCCTTTGCCTTGAATTTGCGAATGATGCTTCCTATGGTCTCTCTTGGTATGTTTAACATCTTTGCAATCTTCTTATAGCCATTGCCCTTCCTGTGAAGAGTAATCACCTCTTCTCTTGTCTTCCTGGACCATTCTCTTGACTTCACCATGTTTGTAACCACACCAGTAAATGTCTAGAAGGAGCTGAGTATCACAGTCATTTTAAAGCTGCCTAATTGGTGCTTATTATGCTTTATTGCTGCTCCGTGACATCCACAGGTGTTTTCAATACCTGATTGAAAACACTTGAATGAACCTCTGTTCTTCAGAGTAGTAGTCTTTAAGGGGTTGAATAATTGTGTCAATGAAAAATTCACAAAAGAAACATTTACTACTGTATTACAAAACCAATTGATGTCATTTTAGTTGCATATGGTTCTTTAAAAAGTCCTTGTAGGATTTCATTCTGAATACAATTACAAATGTACACTAAATTCCCTAAAACCCTTTACAGCATTGGGGGTTGAATAATTTTGAACACAACTGTCTAAATAGTCACTTTATTTCATTATTTATATATGCATATGCAAATGTTCCAATTGCATTCCAGTGTTTTGCACTATTGATGCGCTGTCAGGGATACCTGCCACACCTCCCTCATCTTTGTTTAGCACAGATTTTGGTTGTTTTTCCTGTGATTTTTTATCCCAGGGCGGCATCATATCACTTACTGGTTATAACTTATTATCATAACTGCATTTATTGCTAAAAACAATATATAACTTTATAGGCGCCCACGCTTTAGGGTATATAGCTTTATACCCACACCCCTTTCACTGTATTAATCTAGATCACAATATAACCAATCCATATTTTTTTTGTTTCTTGCTACATTTAACTTTTATAAACCAGTAACAGGGATCCACTAAAAGGGACCCTGAAAGCAGGGATCTCAATCTGGCCCCCAATGTTTCTGAGCTACAACTCCCATGATTCTCTGGCCATCTATTGTCTATAAACAATTGTAGGCTATCAACATCTTGGGGGGCTGGGGTTTGAGATTAGGGATAAGCCGAACACCCCTGTGTTCGGTTTGCATCAAACTTGAACAATTTCAAAAGTTCGAGTTCGAACTCGAACACGAACAGAACTCAATGCAAGTCAATGGGACTCAAAAGTTCGATTTTTAGAGTGCCCTCCAAGAGGGCATATATGCAAGATATTTGCCATAAAAGGTGTATGGGGGTCCGGGTAGTGCCCTGGGGGACAGGAAACAAGGACAAAAAGTAAAATAAAAAAGGTTTTAAAGGGACAGTGAGTTTTCCATGAAATAAGGGTTAAAAATAAAAACAAAAATTCCTTCAATTATTGTGCCTAGGAGGTCCCCATAACCTGCCCGTGAAGTGGCGGATTTGTAGGATGTATAGAAACATTTAAAAACAAAAAAATGACATTTCAAATGACGGTAAATGCTTTTCCTTTAATCTATTCTTAAACAACTGCTTGGGGCGGCAGCCTGTATGAAAAGACATTTTAGGACACGCAGAACAAGTTTAGTGATTTTTTGGCTAAATTATGGTGAAACTTATGCAGGCTTTGGATGAAAGTAACAATAGGTGCTTTAAAATTTGCCCTTTAGTGTCGGCAACAGTGCCTTCACACCGTAACCCTTTTGTAGTATTGTGGAAGAGTGCAGGGTTGGACCATGCGGTCCTATATTAAAAAGATATGAATCTGGTAAAGGCGTCAGTGCACCCAAATATTGTGCCTTTGGTGGCAGCAAGTGCCTTCACACCGTAACCCTTTTGTGGTATTGTGGAAGAGTGCAGGGTTGGACCCTGCAGTCCAATATTAAAATTATATGAATCTGGTAATATAGGCGTCAGTGGCAGTGCACCAAAATATTACTGCGCTATAGTGTATGGCAGGATGGAAGCGCACCAGCAGTAACAAACAGCGGAATATACCAGACAGGGGCACAGAGCGAGAGTAGTTGTTATAACAAAACCAGCTCAACAACGTTTAGGCACTAGTACTGCGCTACTATATATGGTGAGAATTGGCCCACAACAGTCCCGGCGGCTCTGCGTCATCGCGCCTCGCCCTGCCCCCTGATCACTCACAGCTGCGGCGGGTGCTGCCGGAGCTCCTGGCATTCGGCCAGCTGGCGGCACCATGCGTCCGGGGCCCCCCCGATCGCCACCCAGGGCCCTGGATGTCACAATATTACAATCCAAACGCAAACGGGTTAAGTAACCAAATTTGTAAGAAGAATAATTAATGCAGCATATGAATCCTCACACTGCCGTGCAGCACCTTAAGGCCCGGTTCACACCTAAGCGTTTTACAGCGCATTCCTGCACGCTGTAAAACGCATAAACAGGGAAATCCCATTATTTGCTATGGGACCCATTCATACCTGGGTGCAGGAACGCGCTGTAAAACATCCTACGCCCAAAGAAGTTCAGGAGCTTCTTTGGGGCGTATTGCAGCACGTTCATTCTGCAGTCTATGGCCGTGAACGCGCTGCAATGCGCGTTCACATGTTTTTTTATGTTTGCGCGATACGCGCGTTAAAATGCGCACGTATTGCGCGCTTAAAAAAACAGCAGGTGTGAACCCAGCCTTACAGTATAATTAATGCTAAACAGAGTGTGAAGATGTATCCCCAAGAGGAATAGAAACTGCAGTTCACAGCACTCTCCACCAGCGTGCTAGGGTATAGACATATAGGAAAAAATAGAACATGCAGTACAATACAACCTTATATATGGTCAAATATTTTTGATGATACAGGATCTTCAAGGAAGTGCAGAGCCTCTAAAATCAGAGCATACACAGAAACATAGCAAAATACTGCCAGATATTTAATAAAACATAAAACCACAAAAAGAAGCCACTCACAAAATTAGTGGCACACGATGTATAAAAGTGTGCAAAAGTCGTTCAAATAGTCACCACAGCCGGAAAGACATCGTCCTTAAAGCGTAGTTTCTGCAGGAGAGCCTGGCCAGGATACCACTCCGTGCTGAGAAGTCCAAATACCAGGTGGAACCACAGTCCTTCAGAACGACCAATTGGGGAACCGAAGACCTGGAGCCATCCGAAGTGAATAATGGACGATCCGACTCGCGGACGAATAATGGACGATCCGGCGGGCGAACGAACGAAATAGCGGAAACAAGCAAGTCAGTTCGACGCGTTTCGTCCTCTGACTTATTCATGAACTGACTTGTCCATCCGAATTTTCTCTCTTTTAAAGTCCACATTTCTTTAATTAACAATCTAAAATACATTCATGTGTGGATACCGGAAATGGTAAAAGTTCCGAAATTCCCCCGAACGAACGCATCGGAAATGCGTCCGAACGGGCGCATCGGAAGTGACGCCGCCTAACATCAGAATCCATCAAGGCTAAGGGCATAATCGACCCAAACCTAATGGAAAGTGTGGGCGACATACAAACAACAAAAATAAAGCAAAAATAAAGCATAACATTGTTAGCATAGATCCAGAAGTGACAATAGGAGAACCTATGAAGACAAAAATTAAAAACGTGCATGTATGCTGATAACGTATAACATAACCATAAATGTACATAAACATATATTGGTGATAATAATAATAATAATAATAAATTAAATGGTTAATTTTAATAAATATATATACAAATATATATATATACATCTAAGGACCTATGTTGTATTCCAGAAAAGCACCAAAAAACAAGGGAGGAAAGACTAGAGATACAGAAAACCCCCAGTGGGAACTAACTAGATCCAAAAAATAAAGGTCACATGACTCAATAGATAGAAAGTAAACTAAGGCCATCATATAAAAGATTGAAGCTCTAAATCAACATTAAGGCCTGGCGGTTTCAAAGTGTCCATATAATATATCCACTTAGTTTCCGCTAGAGAGAGGGCTTTAGCAACATCACCACCCCTCCAATTATGTTTAACTTTTTCAATGCCCAACCAAACAAAAGTGGAAAAATTGAAACTAGAGCACTTACAACAATGTCTGGGTACACTATGTTTATCACTATGTTTTCTAATGTTGTAAAAATGCTCATAAATACGTTCTTTTAGTTTTCTTTTTGTTTTAGAAATTAGATGAGACAATAGTAGAGAATAAGAAGAAAAACATGTCTAGAGATAAAATAGACTATACCTATGGTAAACCTTTTTTGGTTAATCTAAATAGAGGGTACCCAAGGTCACGTTCACGTAAAAGGGATCCCAGAATAGAAAATAGAGAATACATTAATTCTCGTCCCTCTAAAATAAATTATATGAATATTCACAATGACAGAAAAAAACACTTGGCATTGGTTGGGCATTGAAAAAGTTAAACATAATTGGAGGGGTGGTGATGTTGCTAAAGCCCTCTCTCTAGCGGAAACTAAGTGGATATATTATATGGACACTTTGAAACCGCCAGGCCTTAATGTTGATTTAGAGCTTCAATCTTTTATATGATGGCCTTAGTTTACTTTCTATCTATTGAGTCATGTGACCTTTATTTTTTGGATCTAGTTAGTTCCCACTGGGGGTTTTCTGTATCTCTAGTCTTTCCTCCCTTGTTTTTTGGTGCTTTTCTGGAATACAACATAGGTCCTTAGATGTATATATATATATTTTTATATATTTTTATTAAAATTAACCATTTAATTTATTATTATTATTATTATTATTATCACCAATATATGTTTATGTACATTTATGGTTATGTTATACGTTATCAGCATACATGCACGTTTTTAATTTTTGTCTTCATAGGTTCTCCTATTGTCACTTCTGGATCTATGCTAACAATGTTATGCTTTATTTTTGCTTTATTTTTGTTGTTTGTATGTCGCCCGCACTTTCCATTAGGTTTGGGTCGATTATGCCCTTAGCCTTAATGGATTCTGATGTTAGGCGGCGTCACTTCCGATGCGCCTGTTCGGACGCATTTCCGATGCGTTCGTTCGGGGGAATTTCGGAACTTTTACCATTTCCGGTATCCACACATGAATGTATTTTAGATTGTTAATTAAAGAAATGTGGACTTTAAAAGAGAGAAAATTCGGATGGACAAGTCAGTTCATGAATAAGTCAGAGGACGAAACGCGTCGAACTGACTTGCTTGTTTCCGCTATTTCGTTCGTTCGCCCGCCGGATCGTCCATTATTCGTCCGCGAGTCGGATCGTCCATTATTCACTTCGGATGGCTCCAGGTCTTTGGTTCCCCAATTGGTCGTTCTGAAGGACTGTGGTTCCACCTGGTATTTGGACTTCTCAGCACGGAGTGGTATCCTGGCCAGGCTCTCCTGCAGAAACTACGCAGTCTTTCCGGCTGTGGTGACTATTTGAACGACTTGGTTAAATATGCGCTTTTGTATAATTAATGCAGCATATGATTCCGCACACTGCCGGGCAGCACCTCTACAGTTTGTGGATCCAGGAATCAGGTGAGTATTAGAAAGTAAAAAACAGGTTTTATTTTATGTTGCTGGGGACATTTAAAAATGTCCTCGGATTTTATTATTTTAAAAAATGTGTCACCTTACCTTAACCTGGTGGTCAGTGGGGGCTCCTTGGATCCTGGTTGGGCGGAAGGGGGGTCTGCCATGGCTCCCTCCCTGGAGTCCCTGCGCCACCTCTCTGCCACATGCACCCTGCAACCTGGATCCTGGTTGAGCGGAAGGGGGGTCTGCCATGGCTCCCTCCCTGGATTCCCTGTGCCACCTCTCTGCCACATGCACCCTGTAAACTGGATCCTGGTTGGGCGGAAGGGGGGTCTGCCATGGCTCCCTCCCTGGAGTCCCTGCGCCACCTCTCTGCCACATGCACCCTGCAACCTGGATCCTGGTTGAGCGGAAGGGGGGTCTGCCATGGCTCCCTCCCTGGATTCCCTGTGCCACCTCTCTGCCACATGCACCCTGTAAACTGGATCCTGGTTGGGCGGAAGGGGGGTCTGCCGTGGCTCCCTCCCTGGAGTCCCTGCGCCACCTCTCTGCCACATGCAACGGCTGGCCAGCCCGCACAGTCGCAGCTCTGTAATCTTGCGGCCGCATGCTCCTCAAGTCAAGGGGTCCTTGGGAGGGAGGCTCCGGCGGGCTGCCCTCTACAGTGCCTGATTTAGAGGGCCTCGTCTGCCTGATGTTTTAGCAACAAGAATGTTTTATCCCATAGGCTTCAATGTTAAAAATATTCCCGTTTTAATTCAATATCTAATAAACAATTGCTTATAATATTCTGCAGTAAAGAGTCTCTTTATTTTTTTAGATTTTTTAGGATTTTTTAAGCTTTTCTTTTTAAAAAAAATCAAAAAACTTTGAACACCCCAAAAAGATGGAGGATGCGAACTTTCGAACTGCCAAAGTTCGAATTGAACTCCGAACCGAACAGCTCATCCCTATTTGAGATCCCTGCCTTTGCAGCTCCCTGTTACCAGCTCTAAGCAGCAAGCTGCTAAGATTTCAACTCAACTCATAACAAGAGGCAGCTGCTAGTTGAAACTGGTGCTCCACCACTGGTATCAGCTCCTGGACGCCATTACTGTAAACGGAATGGAGTGGAAGCTTGCTTGAGCTCTGCACGAGCTTGCATATGCAGGGGCTATGCTAGGTTGAATAACAATATCTTTTCCAGGGATCTTCTGCATATGGCCAAAGGAGGCGGTGAATCATGATGTCTCCTGCACCATTTAAACAGTTGTATGTCGTGTTTTTTTTAATGTAATTATTTTACAATGTTTTGCATAGGAAAAATCACTTAACACCAGGGCCTTCAAAACTATTTTCTTTTCAGAATACTGTCTTGAAACAAGACTAACAAGCTGCTTTGGTGCACTTTGTATACAATGTATATGAGTACTGTATAGAGTAAATGAATATGCAATAAGGAGTCATTAAAGCTGAGGCATAAGCAACATTTGGTTGGAATAGTGGCTCCATCCATTAAATTAACGGGGGGGTCATGTATTTTAGAGTTGTTACATTTAGCGTCGTATTTGTTACGTTATTACTTGGTTATTCAGTTCAAGATATGTGCATTCGTTTTCGTACAAATCGCATTTCGTCTGACATGTCGGCGACTCGAATTTCGGAAGTAAATCCGAAATATGAATCACATAGCTGCATGATCTGAAACTAAATGCTATAATGAACATTTCGGATGGATTCAGCACCACAGGCAATTGACTACACTACGGTGTATTCGCCGCACTTCCGCAATCTGTATTTAGCGAAATCATTCAAAGGTTCTCTATGGGATAATTTCACTCCTGCCAAACTGCTTCAAACTGCACAGTATTTTCCTGTCAGATGGCCTGTGGTGCTGAATCTAATTGATTCAGCACCACAGGCCAATTGACAGGGAAATACAGTGCAGTCAAAATTGTCCCATAAAGATTCACTGAATGATCCCTCTATATAGAGATCGTCGAAGTTTGCCAAAATGCATTCTATTTTACTGTCAACTGCCGGTGGTGCTGAAAATTAATTTTAATAATTTCAAAATACGAAACAAAATTTCTGAGGACACGAATCAAAATTTAATGAAATTCTATTTCTGACAAAAAATTTTCCGTCGGAAATGGAACGGATCAAAACAAATTTTACCTGCCTGCACATGTCTATTCAGTACTGTATATATTTATATAAGCATGCTTGTTCCCTGTTGCATCATTCTGTTTTGGATACACCCTCAGCATCAGCTAGAGGGCAGTGGGAGAGTATGATGACATGTTGAGAAAGCACACTTGAGGAGGAAGGTTGGCACAAGGGGTTTTCCCCTCTTAGGCACCTATTACAATCCTCGTGTAGCACAAAAACAATTGCGCGGAATGTCGTATTACGACGTTCGCGCAAACGATGCTCGTTAGCGTCTACCGTGATTGACCCTGCGCGAACCCAGTGCGAGGGCTAGTGCGTGCGTTCATCCCATACTTACCATTGTCAGCACAAATGCGTTCGCGCGGATGGTATTACGATCTTCGTGCAACGTCATACGAACGACATTTGTGCGAAGTATCGTAACGTCTTTGAAAACCTGGTGTTAATTTACAATCTGAACGTTCTGGCTGAAACGAAGTGAACCTGCACAAAAAAAAAAAATACTGCACAGTAAAGTTACACATTGTACACATACCCAAACAATAAAATTAGTAAATTGTTTATTTTTTTATTTTTGTTGCAGCACATATACTTGATTGACTTTGACAGGTGCAACAACCGAAACCTAGCAAATGTTTTTTTCTTAATTCTGATTTGCTGAATCCCATGAAAAAACAGTCAGCCCACTGATTCCTGCACGCAACGGTCATTTGCGCCCGGCTTTGCGCGTCGGATTTGCGCTCGAAAAAACATGAAGACTGAAAAACTGCGCTTGGATCGTAATACCGCGTTAATTTGCGCTCGCTAATGTTTTTTGCGTGCGCAAAAGAAATTGCGCTGCGCGAGCGCTTTTGCGCGAAAATTGTAATAGGGGCCCTAGTGTGGCTTATTTTTCTGCCAAAAGCTGTGTATAAAAGAGAACACACTAACAAACTTTGATTCCGCTTTCACCCTTACACCAACTTCTGTCTCTGGTTTTGGGTAGAGCTATAATCACACGCTATGTTTCTTGCAGGACAAATTCCTTGTCTTAGGGAAAGAGCTTCAGCTAAGTCCTTGTTATGACCCCCTGAGCAAGCCACTATAATCACTGCTCCTCAACAGAAGAGCTGTGACTGCAGAAGCTGGGGGTCAAAAGAGAAACCTGAACGGTAGAGTTTTAAAGCTTGGATCCTCGTAACACATCAACTTGTTGGTTAGGAGGTATGCTCATAGCCAGTGGGGAGTAAGGCTAAATTGTAAGAACTAAAGATTTAGGGGCTCAATGCCTACTATAAATGTTTTTGACTCAATGCACCATAGTACAAAGAGCAACATATTATGAAAGAAAAAACACTGCAAACAAATTTAAAAAATGGTGGTTTAACGAAAACCCACCATTTTAACTATATAATGTCAAATATAAATTTTCTACTAAGTCTGGATAATATATATGGATGTGATAAATTAATATATTAATACAATGAATGTGGGTGGAATAATCAGTCTCTGGTTTCTTAACTAATAAACTGGGAATTTGTTTAAATGAGAAATTTCTAAGACAATCACTTGCCAGCACCTTGTACACATTTGTTATGACATTGAGTTGAAGTGCTATCATTTTTACGTGTTATTAGTATCTCCAACATGTCCTTTGACAAATCGAACTGCATCTCAGTTGTGCTACACCTTTTCCAGCTTTCAAATAACCCACAGATGAATGCATTGTTCCACTGGACACAAAGGCAAGGTCCTAATGTCAAAGACTTTTTCAAATTTCCAGAACAAAAGCTTCAATTTAGAAGCAACACAAGGGACTGCCAAGGAGCAAGAAGCTCTGTTAGATGACATTGCTAAGGCAGTTTTGATTGAATCAATATTATTTCAACACTATCTCGTCTCTACAGGGCCACACTGGCCCAAAACACGAATTAATAATGGACAATCATTTCTTTTGATGAAATCCTGACACATTTACTCAGTATGGTAATTATATTTAGTGTTCATATAATAAATTCTTGTGATGTGCCTAGCTTCATTTTCATGCATCATCTTACCTCCCAATTATTCTTTAAAGAATCATAAGTATTAATAGAGACCTGGTGACTGAAATGTACTTATTTTTGTCACATAATAAATGAATGATAAAATGTCCTTTCGTGTTCAGGAAGCAGAGGACTTGTAATTGTAAAATGTATTTGCCTTTTATTATTTTTCACTTAAAAATAGTTTATTTGGAGAATCGTTTCACAAATCAGTGGTGACTTACATGGCTGTTATAACAAAGAGCAAAATGTTGTATACAGCACCCTATTAACCTTCTTTAACGCAATACATAGAAGCTAAAAAGTAATATGAGAAACCCTGAAAGGCTTGACCTTCTTCAATATTATATGGATATTCATGAAGTGTTTAATTGTACCTATATATATGTAAAAATTGTTATATAAATCAAACTATCAACCAAAATGCATCATGGTCACCCTCCTTAAATTTTAAAAAAATCTTGCCAAACAATATTTTTGTTATTATTATCCTTTATTTATCTAGCACCACATATTCTGCAGCAATTTACAAGATCAGTGTACAAGGAGTTGATACATTAGAATAAACATGCATAAAAAAAACTACAGCACCAATGATGGAAAAAGGTGTGAGTGATCACCTGTAACCCAAAGGGACAGTACTTCCCCATAGTAAGGATTGAACCTATAAATAATGACCAAGCAAACAAAAATAAACCAAGCAAACAAAAACGGAGGGTACAGAGTGGCCTAAAACCATTTGTACACATGGGGCAGACTAAATGGTTTTAGGGGATTCGGTACATTAGAATACCACACATGGATGATGACCTGATTCAGGGGGACCCTGTTCCCAAGGGAACTTACAATCTATGAGATGTGCAAGTATTTTGTGAGGTAGACGCATCCATATGGTTAGGTGTCATACCCAAGGACACTCGCTGGTGGTGTCTTCTGAGTGGGATCGAGTCATCTTTCTATGATTGTAGAGCAGCGACCTGATGGTTAGGTTGAACCCGCTTCTCATAAAGTTGATACTTACTTCTCCACAGTTGTATTGGAGGGATGTGCTGAATGGTATTTTGACTTGCTTCTCCACAGTCGAAGGGTAGTGCTGTTACCACTGGACTCCACAGCTGATATTGTGTGGTAGGCAGGTATGTACCGTTAGGTGTCTTGCCCGGGGAAACTTACTGGAGAGGTGCTCTGGCTGGGATTTTAACCTGAGTCTCCACGGTGATAGAGCAGTGATGTCACATCTACTCCATCCAGCCGATACTTTTTTTTTTTGGTGCACCGGTCCTGGAGGTACTGCAATACCAGGTCAATGCGTGGAATGGACAGAGCCAGCTCTTCTTCCATCTCCCTGTTCTAAAAATCCATTTAATATATGGCCCCCAGATAGGGGGCATATCAGATATTAAACTGATAAGAACAGATACTACACTTACAGGGTTATCCAAAGAGATCCGAATTGCTTGAGAAAGGTAACCGAACGCTGAAAATCAGCGTTCGGTTACCTTTCCTGGCCATTCGGCTATCCAGAGAGCAGGCAATTCGCCAAATCCTGGTGAATTGCCTGCACATACTGTGCCTGTTCGGTCCCTGTTCGAGGGCAGTGAAATCCCCATGAAAAAGCACTGCTTCGGCTATTCAGAGAACACAAACCAGCAGTGAAAGGTTCCCCTAATGCCCTGCCATTCGGTGGTTTAATTCGGCAAATTTATTCAGGAGAATCCCATAGGCTTCAATGTTAAAAATATTCCCGTTTTAATTCAATATCTAATAAACCGTTCATTATAAAATTCTGCAGCAAAAAGTCTCTTTATCTATAGATTTTTTAGGATACTTTAAGCATTTTTCCGAATTTTTTAAAAAAAATTTAAAAGTCCGATTTTTTTTTTTTTAGTTTGCTTATTTTTTTTGTAACAGCCCTCTTTATTATCATTCCCTGGACCTCCTGTGAAAATTTCAGACATTTTCGCTCAGTAGTTTCTTTGCAAACAGCGTTTCATTTTCCCAGATTCATACAAATGGTTTTTCTAATTTATTCACTGCCTCCTCTACGTCACAGCTGCTTCGGCTCTGTGTGATTCGGCTCCTGTTCGGCTCCTGTTCGGCTTCTTCGAAGGTTAATCCAGATGTTTTTGCTTGTTTTCAGCGTGCATTCGGTTAGTTTTCGTCAGGTTTTCGGCAGCTTTTCCCTGCAATTCGGGGACCCTGTGCTGTTTGCTGAATACACCGCAGGGTCACCGAAATGCAATCGGCAAAAGGAACCGAATTGAAGAGAACGAAAAGTCACCGAACGTGCGGTGACTTTTCGAATCTCTTTGGATAACCCTGTTAATGTTAGCCAAAAGGCTGAGAAGCGATTTGCCAATACTTTTTAACTTGAAAGAAAAGAAAATAGGAAAATAGGAAAAGAGAAGTGTGTGTTCTCATTTGTTCACTCTATATCCCTATTATTAACAAGGAAGATAAGGACCACAAAACAAAATTGGCGAGTTCCTGAATACTGCCAAATAAACAGAATATATTAAATAGTTTTAAATAGTAAACTGTTTCTATAACCAGTCTGGATAAGTGAGGCAGATTTTTTAAAAAACACTCAATGCCCCTTAACCTATTGTCTAATTATCTTTTGAATTTAATTGCAGATTGAATAGTACTACAATACTCTGCTTCCTCTTGAGTTCCATTAAAGATTCCATGTGCCAACACTCAAACCTATTTATCATTTTCATTCCTGCCATTGACAGCACTACTTACCTGCTGTAATTCCATTTCCACTTTCCACAAGTGGCAACAGACTAGAAAGCTGTGTATACCTTTAAGTATTAACCCCATTCATTACCAAAGACATCTACATACAATTTTGCATTGAAAAAGCATTTGTAAAAAGAGAAATTTAGCCACAAAACCACACTTTCACATCTTTTGATATTCAGATTTATGTTTTTCTGTGGCACTCTTTATGTAGCAGGAAGGATTAGACCCAAGCTTTTCTGCAACAAAAGGTTCAACAAACCTTAGTACTGCATTACAACTGTTGCTAGTCAGAGTATAGAAGTGAGGGAGAGCTCTGGAGTCACTCACTACTGTATAGGGTTAAGACTCAGATGGTTATGATAGCTGAAAACCTGTACATTATACAGTAGGGACACGGCAGGTTACTGTATTCTCCATATGGAGATGTTTGTGTGCAGAAACATTCAATAATGTTTTCTATTGGTGCTGCATTGCTAATAATCTCATTATGAACACTTCAGATAACTATTAGAAGGGAATCTGACAATTTTCTTTATCGTTATCATATTTACTGTATTTGAAGCAAAGTCCATTTCGTCCTGTATGCTATTAATGCAAACCCTGTTTGAAATTGTGCAAGACAAGGGATACCATTTAGAGTGCAGAACTTTTCACCCCAACAATATTTATTAATGTTCATTATAGGATACAAGAAAAAAGTAAAAATGTTTTTGTCCTAAATTGAAATGTTAACTATGCACCCATATTTCAAATAAATTTTCAGATAATATATTTTTTCAACAAAATTCACTTAATAGTGAAAGACTTAAAATATATCAATTTTGGTTCATTGGCAACTGTGACGTGTGTCACTTTGGACTTGAAGTACATGGGCTTAGAAATGTATTTGAGAGGTGCAGGCCTGATGTTTCATATTGTTTTACTGCCTTTACTTTATTAAAGTCACCCTATATCCACAATTGTAGATGCAGAGTGTTTGTGTTTTCTGTGCCCTATTCCCTGATGTCTGTGTTCTATTAATATTCCCTTATGTATTTATTGTGGAGTCTCTTGTGGTATAACTGTATATGCTGTGTTTTCTTTTCCTTTGTGAGTTTGGATTCCTTTGTCTGGCCATGCTTGCATCACCCTCCCCCCTGGAAACAGCTGTAACCAGATCCCTACTCCCTGTGCTACTCCGTAAGCCATTGGTCCAAGGCTGGGCGTGTTTCCATTGTTTCTGTACATTTCCCCTGTGTGTGTTTTTTAAAATTGTAAGAACCTGTGTTTCACTGGATTTTGGGGAGCAGACTGCATTGAGACAGTGATCACCCATGTTACAGCAACCAACTTGAATTCACGATTGACCTGATTTTGTATTCTACAGCCTGCGAGAAAGTACCTGAAATTCAATATCTACACTATCACTTAATAAATACATCCCCATATCATTCTAATTCTGGATACCAGCTCATAAAGTGCTACTTTATAAGAATAATGATATTAATCACATGAATATGTGTATAGTATATATTATGTGGCATGATAGGGAACTTTGGATGTTATTTCAGCAGAGAAGAACTGCTTGTCAGATATTTTGGGATTTTGTCTGATGTATTAAATATCTCATTAACCACACATTCAGTGAGGTCTGTCTCTGACATTGCACAACTGGTAATGCTATTTAGAGAAAAAAAAAAAAAGCTTCAAGCACAAGATTTTAGAAGTCGAAAGAAAAAGTTTAAATAACCTAGAAAAGTCCTAAAATGCACCTTGGATTTTTTCAATCCATTAGTAAACTAATGAAGCCTGGAGTATTGTGGTCTGGCTTTATTAATCTGATACAATGATTAGCCTCCCTTGGCAGCATGGACTGAGATTTATTAATCTCCTGTAACATTGTACTCCCTTGTTATTGAGGTTAAATTGTACAATACAAAGGATTGAGGGGTGCAGGCAAACATTTGCACCTTATTTGGATGGGAGTATACAAATCAACACTATCCTTGTTACTCCTACTTGACCACAAGATTGACTATGAAACTTAATGAGACATGTTAAGTATTTTGACCTCAATGAGTTTAATAACAAAATGCTCACTTTATATCAACAGTCTTAAAACCCTTTTGTTTTATAATGACATCGTTCCCAAATAGACTGATTTTAATGATTAATAGTTAATAAATTAGCAACCACATAAATGTGTAGCAAAGAGAGTGTCAATGTGGGGAAACAGAGAAGCCCGCACAGAGCTCAAAATATAATCATGTCTGTTTTTATTATGAAAGAAATATAGTATGCCTTTAAACCATACATTTTTATATTATATATATATCTATATATATATAAAATACACAAGAAGGGCAGCACTCAACCTTAACTACGCTTTCAGTGCGGGTGCATCTCAAGACAGTATAATACAACAAACCAAGAAGAGAGCACTCCAAACAACATGCACAAACAGTACAGAAGAAACCACAACAGCAGCTAAATTCATTAAAAAAGGAGATTTAACCAGGTTTAACCCTTTAAATGCCTACAAACAATTCTTATTCCCTTCAAATGCACTATAGATCTTAACCTTGAATGTTGAGCTGTGTTGAAAATGGTGGAAGTTTAGTTTGCAATGGATGGCCATGGATTGCGTAAGCCTGCCAACAGCGACAATGTATTCCACCCTTGGCAGGTCCTATCATACTAACCTAATGACTGCTCTTATGGGATAAACTTACTTATTGAGGACCCAGTCCTTTCTGAAGCTCCCTGCAGATCAAGGTTAAATAGAACCTGCGGGTGGAGCACCTGTGACAGGGAGGGGTGCTTGCCCAAGGGTTGTCAGCCCTTTTCATACAAAATACACAAGAAGGGCAGCACTCAACCTTAACTACGCTTTCAGTGCGGGTGCATCTCAAGACAGTATAATACAACAAACCAAGAAGAGAGCACTCCAAACAACATGCACAAACAGTACAGAAGAAACCACAACAGCAGCTAAATTCATTAAAAAAGGAGATTTAACCAGGTTTAACCCTTTAAATGCCTACAAACAATTCTTATTCCCTTCAAATGCACTATAGATCTTAACCCTTGAATGTTGAGCTGTGTTGAAAATGGTGGAAGTTTAGTTTGCAATGGATGGCCATGGATTGCGTAAGCCTGCCAACAGCGACAATGTATTCCACCCTTGGCAGGTCCTATCATACTAACCTAATGACTGCTCTTATGGGATAAACTTACTTATATATATATATATACACACACATTTCATGTGTCCTTGAAATGTAAAGATTTCTTTTCATTCTGCCACATAATTATTATTTTTTTAAATAAAATGATTCATATAGCCTGAAAGACAGTTTTCACTGTAGATTGTAAACACATGAAAGGAAAATAATATTAGTTTCAGGGAAAAGTAGCTCCTCTTCTGTTGAATACATCACATCACAGCCACAAGAATAGCACTCCATCAGAACAAATGACACACTCTTTGGAACTGATACAGGGTTACATCCAGCAATATGGCACAACATGCAACACATTACGGGAGTTTTTGCGATAATCCAATTTATTTTCAAGGACCATTTGATTTCCAAGAGTCCGTGGCCACTGCAGTCTCCCAATCGTATCAGCCCAGACTTCTTTATGTGGGGCAATTGTATCATAACAAGTCTTGCATGATTGATGCCTTGGTGGATAACATAAGGATATAAAGGGAGTATATTGTTATTAAAGTCATTAAAGTCAGGTTTTTCTTAAAATAAGTTATCATAACCATATTTTATAATTGTAGCCAAGCCTCTAAGAAGGAGTGAGTGGAGCTGCTGTCTCACAGATTGTGAAGACACCAATCCTAGGCTTATACGTCCCATGCAAACCAGTCTCTCATATGGGGGTTGCTTGCTTCTCCATTCACATCCCAGTTGGGGTTGGTTGTTTTCCAAGCTGGTCCAGTCATGTGCCATCTTCAGAATATGAGGAATGCATTCTCTGCACACACAACTCTTTGTGTGAGAGAGAACAAGAGGTATGAATAATGCAGTATATAGTCGTCTTTACTTCCAGCAGATGTTGACTGACTAGACCACTGAAGAACAAGATCCATTTCAATGTGGGTTGAGGCTCATTAAAATATAGAGGTGGGTGGTTCTGGACCAAGTAAACATATATTAACCGTTTCACTACTGAGATCGAGATATCTCAGGCTTCAAAGGCACCATCCGCTGCCCTTATCGATATATCTTGATCTGCAGCTCTGCAGCCCAAAAGCAAATGAAATTAGTTTGCTGCAAACAAATTTAGTTTGCTTTTGGGCTGCAGAAGGTGCCCCTGAAGTTTTTGCCCTGGGGCATAATGCCCAAAGATCTAAAATTGTGTAAAATTGGCTATATGGATGTCCTGACATTGAACATTCAGCAGCCGATGCAGAGAACACAAGTGGCAACTGTACCGGCTGTAACTCAATTTGGCAGTAGATGGCACCATCTACTAGCCAAATATGTTATTGCAGTAAGAAATACATTGAAAATATGCCCAAATATTGCTTACTGTATGTCATGGAACGGACATAGGGGCTCTGACCAGCGAGCCCCAGAACTAACAGCCTGGGACATTTCAAAGACCTTTTTCTTTATTTGAGACTCTTTCGGTTTTGCGTGTTGAAATGAACAGTTATACCTTTTCTAGATGTGGTTTTATTGTTGTGATGTATTACCATGTATCCTGTATTGTATGAGTGTGGATTCAGATGTGTAATTGTGTGATGCATTTAAAGGTATTATATTTCCCCTTGGTTGCTAGGAGTGAAAGGCTGTGTTGAAATTCAATTGTATGCTAATTTCTGTGTACATTAGCTCTGTGTGTGTGTAATCTGATGATGCAAGCATGCCATTTTATGCCAATTGAGTTCCCATTCAGCCTGGGCATGTCTCCTTTGTGTGTGAGATGTTTAAATGTGTGTCCCATTTGAGTAAAGAGTCAGTTCAACTGCGTTTGACTTGAAGCATACAGCCCCGTTTGGTGTCGTCATTTCATAGCTAAAATCACAGTGCAGGAGACACTCTGCGGTCTCCTAGCTCCCCACTACGCAGAACGGGTCAACTTAATTCGGCAGCACCATCTCGCCAAGTAACGCCAGGGTCATCTCAGGCCGCTCGAGACGCCGAGTGCCGTGACACTCGGTAGTCGGGCCTGACACCATCAAGAGGGGGTCAGATTGGAGCACACCCGCAGACGGATAACACCCCATTCCGTCACACTGGTGGCAGCGGTGGGATAGCTCTCTGCACCCCCAGAAGACCCTCATCATGGCAGCATATGCCAATTATAAACGGGACACACTGCGGGGCATGCTGGAGGACCGTGGAGGAACCGTGGGCTCAAAGAGCAAGGATGCCCTGGTCGAAGAATTGGCGGCCCTGGATCAGCAGACCAGGGACCTGCCCGCAACCTCACCACCGATCGTAGCTCAGGCGTCCAGCCCTGAAAACTCCTTACAGAGGAAGGTACAGCAGCGGGCAGCGGCTTGCGGAGCCGCGCCGACAGAAGCCACCTTCCAGAACTTCGTCCGGACATCACCCATGAAGAAGAGCAGGAGCGGGTGCGCCAACATGAGATACGGCTGGCGGAAATCCAGTACCAACAGGGAGGAAACCCCAACTGGGAAAGACCAATGGCACGGAAGGTGCCCTTCCAGGCCTTCAAGAGCTTCAATGAGGCAGAGGAGGAAATAGAAAGTTTCCTCCAGGACTTTGAACGCTCGTGCCAACTACACGAGGTTCAACGGGCCGCTTGGGTTGGGATCCTGGCGTGTAAACTAACAGGGCGGGCTGCGGAGGCCTACAGGACTGTCCCAGATGAAGAAGCCCGGGACTACGAACAGGTGAAACAAACCCTGCTGGCCCGTTTTGCCATCACCCCCGAAGCCAGCCGGATGAAATTCCGAAATTCCCGGCGGCCCCACGATACTACCCATGTGGAGTGGGCGCACCGGCTGCAACGGGACATGAAGACTTGGTTCGCCGGAAGAAAGGCTCGAACCCTCGAAGAAGTCACTTAGCTGTTGCTTCTCGAGCAGTTTTTCGACCACACCGCCCCGGCCGTGCGGGAGTGGGTGAGGGACAAGAAGCCCCAGACGGTGCAGCAAGCGGCAACCTGGGCCGATGAGTATACGGACACGCGCACGTCCCACGGGGGGGAACGACCTCCACCCTCCCGATCCACCCTACCACCTCCCCGTGCCACACCCCCCCTCCCCAGCCGGAGCCAACAGCACGCTGGCCCACACCCCAGGTCCCAAACCGGGCCCCTTCCACGGCTAACATCCGTTGTTATGGGTGCGGCCAGATGGGCCACTACCGCCAGAACTGCCCCAACCAGCCGCCCCTTCCGCGGGGCCCCATCCGAGCCCCACCCGCAGCTCATTGTTACCAGGAGGAATCCCCATACTGGGACCCACAGGAGGAATGGGGAATGCTGCATGAGGCCGATCCCATGCAGGCTGCATCCGCCGACAACCGCCAACACCACAGACAGGTGGTATGGATTAACGGGCGGGCCGCCAAAGGTCTCCGCGACTCCGGTGCTACCATCACGCTTGTCCGGCCTCACCTGATTCCCCGAAAGGACCGCTGGACCGCACCATCGCTGTTCGCGTAGCCGGAGTCAAGGTGCTCCGACTCGCTATCACCCGAGTCCATTTGGATTGGGGGTCGGGGGAGGGATCCGTGCGGGTGGGGTTACTCGACCAACTACCGGCAGAAATCCTCCTGGGGAACGACCTGGGACGCTTGGTATCAGCCTACGCCACTGATGCGGCCGCCCCAGTGACCACCCGGCAACAAAGCCACCGGATCGACCAAGGCACTCCGGTCGGGACCCAGGTGAGACCAACCAGACCTCTCCGACCTCCCAAACCCCCCAAGCCTCCCAGACCTACCCCCCCGACCGGACGAACCCACACCTCCTCTCCCGGACCACCCCCTCACGTGGAGCTCTCCAGCCATCCTCCGGCACCAGACCCAGACTGACCCCACCCTAGAAAGGTACCGCGACCGGGCCGGCCAGGGTCCCGGCGACGGACGGGACAACAGCATTGAGTGGGAAGATGGGCTACTGTATCGGTACACCAATAAGGGAGACGCTCAGAAACCACGGGCTCCCCACAAACAGCTAGTAGTACCGCAGGCCCCCAGAAAGGAACTCCTGAGACTGGCCCACGACATTCCCCTCGCCGGCCATCTAGGAATGGCCAAGACCCGAAACCGGTTAACCCGAGCATTCTTCTGGCCTCGCCTTAGTGAGGATGTCCGGGAGTACTGCCGCACCTGCCCGACCTGCCAGAAAACGGGGAAAACTGGGGACCACCCGAAAGCCCCCCTTCACCCCATGCCCATCATGCAAGAACCATTTAGTCGGGTGGAGGTAGACATAATTGGTCCCTTACCCCGCCCCAGTGCCACCGGGAAGAGATATATTCTCACCGTGGTGGACTACGCCACCCAATACCCCGAGGCGGTGGCCCTGTCTAACATTCAGGCAGACACCGTCGCCGATGGCCTCCTACAGGTGTTCTCTAGGGTAGGATTTCCTCAGGAAATCTTGTCTGATCAGGGCTCCCAATTCACCGCTGAGCTAACCCAACAGCTCTGGCGTCTGTGTGGGGTTAAGGCGCTTCACAGCACCCCATACCACCCGCAGACGAACGGGCTGTGCGAGCGGTTTAATGGGACCCTGAAACAGCTCATCCGTGCTTACACCCATGAGAGGAAAGACTGGGAGAAATACCTACCCCACCTGTTATTTGCCTACCGGGAGGTCCCCCAAGAGTCGACCGGGTTCTCCCCCTTCGAACTCCTGTACAGGCGACGGGTGCGAGGCCCCCTAGACTTAATCCGGGTGCAGTGGGAGGGGGGACAGGAAGCCGAAGGGCTCCCCGCCGTGAGTTACGTCCTGGAGTTCCGAGAGCACTTGACCGAACTCACGGCGATGGTTCAGGGGAACATGCAGGCAGCCCAGGCCCAGCAGAAGGCATGGTACGACCGCTCTGCCCGCGGCCGCTCATTTCTCGTGGGGCAGAAGGTCCTGGTGTTGAAACCACAGTGGCAGAACAAGCTGCAGGCGTCCTGGCAGGGCCCCTATCGGGTGGTCACCCAAGTGGGAGAGACCACCTACGTGGTTGTCAGCTGTACCGACACCAGGATCCAGCGGACGTTCCATGTCAATATGCTGAAGGCATACCACGAGCGCCCCGAGACGGTATCTGCCATCTGCGCTCCTGCGACCGAGGAGGCAGAACAGTTCCCTCTGGTAGACCTCCCCGGGATAGACGGTCGGCCCTCAGGGGTGGAACAAGTGCAGCTAGGGGAAGGGTTGGGTCCCCATAAGCAGGAGCAGGCTAGGCAGCTGCTCCAAGAGCACCAGGAGCTCTTCTCCGCACTCCCTGGCTACACCAGCCGGGTCGTGCACCAGGTGGAAACCCCCGGCCAGCGTCCCCTTCGACAACCGGCATACAGACTCCCAGAGGCAGTACGCGAATCCATGCGGGCTGAAATCCGGGAGATGCTGGAGCTGGGAGTTATCGAGCCCTCTGCCAGTCCATGGGCCTCACCCGTCGTCCTGGTCCCCAAAAAGGATGGTACCACCCGGTTTTGTGTCGACTACCGGAGGCTCAATGACTGCACTGTCACCGATGCTTACTCCATGCCCCGAGTCGACGAGCTGTTGGATCAGATCTCCCAGGGCCATTTCTTGACCACGGTAGATCTGTGCAAGGGGTACTGGCAGATTCCCCTTGCAGAGGAGGCGACCCCGAAGTCGGCCTTCATCACCCCGTTCGGCCTGTACCAGTTTCGGGTCATGCCGTTCGGGATGAAGAACGCCCTGGCCATTTTTCAGCGGTTGATCGATCGCCACCTCGATGGCCTCCAGGAATTCGCTTGCGCGTACCTGGATGACATCGCCATCTACAGCCAGACTTGGGAGGAACACCTTCACCATCTGGGGGTGGTATTCGCTCGGATAAGGGACGCCAACCTGACCCTTAAACCCGCGAAGTGTAGGATAGGGATGTCCGAGGTACAGTACTTCGGCCACCGGGTGGGTCGGGGAACCCAGCGTTCAGAACCAGTCATTCTGGAGTGGCCCACCCCCATCACCAAGACTCAGGTCCTCGCTTTCTTGGGCATGGCAGGGTACTAATGTAAATTCGTTCCCAACTATAGCGTCCTCGCCAAACCCCTGACCGACCTGACTAAGAAAACCCTGCCCCGCCAAGTCCTGTGGTCCCCGGAGTGCGAAACCGCCTTCCAACAACTGAAGACTGCCCTAACCCAAGCACCCCTCTTGGCAGCTCCCAATTATAACAAACGCTTTATTGTCCATACAGACGCATCGATGTTCGGACTGGGAGCCGTACTAAGCCAAGTGGGGGACGATGGGGGGATCATCCGGTGGCTTACATCAGCCGCAAACTCCTACCCCGGAAGGTGGGATACGCAGCGGTCGAGAAAGAATGTCTGGCCTTGGTTTGGGCCCTGCGAAAGTTCCAGCCGTATGTGTACGGGCGGTCCTTCACCGTAATGACGGATCACAACCCCCTGGTGTGGCTCAACCGGGTGGCGGGGGAGAACGGCCGCCTGTTGCGGTGGAGCCTGGCCCTCCAACCTTTTAACTTTTCTATCCAATACCGGCCCGGGCCACAGAACGGGAATGCCGACGGTCTATCCGGCAATCGGCCCGGGAACCCGGAGATCCAAGCTCCCCGACTTCCCCTATTTGACCCGTGTGGGTCCAACCGGGTCCGTCGGACTCGTTTGAAGGGGGGAGGAATGTCATGGAACGGACATAGGGGCTCTGACCAGCGAGCCCCAGAACTAACAGCCTGGGACATTTCAAAGACCTTTTTCTTTATTTGAGACTCTTTCGGTTTTGCGTGTTGAAATGAACAGTTATACCTTTTCTAGATGTGGTTTTATTGGTGTGATGTATTACCATGTATCCTGTATTGTATGAGTGTGGATTCAGATGTGTAATTGTGTGATGCATTTAAAGGTATTATATTTCCCCTTGGTTGCTAGGAGTGAAAGGCTGTGTTGAAATTCAATTGTATGCTAATTTCTGTGTACATTAGCTCTGTGTGTGTGTGTAATCTGATGATGCAAGCATGCCATTGTATGCAAATTGAGTTCCCATTCAAGCCTGGGCATGTCTCCTTTGTGTGTGAGATGTTTAAATGCGTGTCCCATTTGAGTAAAGAGTCAGTTCAACTGCGTTTGACTTGAAGCATACAGCCCCGTTTGGTGTCGTTATTTCATAGCTAAAATCACAGTGCAGGAGACACTCTGCGGTTCTCCTAGCTCCCCACTACGCAGAACGGGTCAACTTAATTCGGCAGCACCATCTCGCCAAGTAACGCCAGGGTCATCTCAGGCCGCTCGAGACGCCGAGTGCCGTGACACTCGGTAGTCGGGCCTGACGCCATCAAGAGGGGGTCAGATTGGAGCACACCCGCAGACGGATAACACCCCATTCCGTCACACTGTATAATTAATTTAAAATGATTTTACCAAAAAAAAACACTGGTTCCTGACAAGGTTTTTTGGAAAATCACTTGGTAGTGAAGGGGTTAAATGTTGTATACCTGTTTAAAACTACAATTTCATATTCTGTATCTATTTTATCAAAATACATATTAAGTAAGAACTATTGCTGTACAAGGCAGGATGTTGAATTGGTTATGATTGTCAACATTTACCAACCATGTACGTTTTGGATGTTCCTTTTCTTGGTTGTGAGAAATGTATGAAAATTTACTGTGTGTGACTACTTATGGTTTGTAATTAAATGTTTTAGTGGATAAACAGCCTAATAATATGAGCTGCACACATCTATATACATTTGTTTGTATAGCCTATCATCTCAGAAATATATTACTAGACGTTAACAGAATATGGAACCTATTCCAGCTCAGTTAGCAATAGTGAGCCACTTAAGGGTGAGGTCAATGCCATTGTACCAGCTTGTCTTGTAACATGAGGGTGCTAACTGATACCAACAACAGTGAAATGTGCCACCACTGGTATTATCACCTGGAGGCCATAGGACTTTATGGAGATTTTTGTGTGGCTTTTGAGAGCTCTTTGTGAGCTCATGCAACCGAGGTCACACAGAATCAGTGGAAGAACACTAGGAACTATTTGTTCCCAGGTTCCTTCTGAACATGATCACTAGTCACAGCAGATTGTGCTGCCTTCTGCACCTTGGGCCCAGAGGTAAGTAACGGCCCTACTCATTAACACTAACATCTCGGATAGAATAAATTGCTATATTCTTTAGTGGAACCTTTGCTTGATCATTGAGTTCATAAGCAAGTGCAAACATAATTAATGATCACATCAAAACAATAATCCCTATTCCATAGAATACTGATGGAGGTACTATCAATATTTTAAGGAAATGCCTTCCATGTCTTACCTACTCACAGGATAACACTGTTTGACCTCTTTCTTCTGTGTAATAAATTTTAATAAGAGAAAAATGGGTTTGGACTAAAAGGATGGAATGCAAATAAAAAAATCCCCAAGTCGAGGTCTAAGATATGTCTACTTGAATATTTTTTTCAAATTGTTTTAACTTGGTTGTCAACACTAGAACAGAAAAAAAGAGAACCACACAGCATTATACTTCACCCTGAATGAGTGCACCAAGGTCCGTACGTAGCCAGCTCACCATATCCTTACAACCAAAGAAAAGAACCAGTCGCAGTAGACGGGTTTGTTGCAAATAGTAGCAGGGTTTTATTGTAAAATGCAACATTTCATTCCTATCCAAGGACCTTCGTCAAACATCTTGGTGCTTGATGAAGTTCCTTGGATAAGACAAAAATTTAGCAGTTTCCAATAAAATCCTGCTCCTATTTGCAGCACACCTGACTGATGTGACAGGTTCTCTTCTTTGGACAACTCAGCAGTAGTCAGTGTCACTCTTTAGTGATCATACTTCTTAGTGTCTCATGCTCCAGTGATGGTTGAGAACAATAGTTAAATCTCAGCATAACGGAATGCATAGATTGAGTCTTTTTGCTCTGATTGTAAAGTACCTTGAAAACATTCTACAGACTCTAAAGAACAATGAATTGAATCAGTATGTTCCTGCTGGGAACTCAAGGGAAAGGTACAAAAGGTTGGCTCCCACAGAGGCAAAATGGATCCTTGGGTTCGTGTCACGACGATATCAGAAAAATAACTTTAGAAGATAAAAAAACTAGCAGTATTTAAAAGAAATCTTACTCTTTTTATACATACCTTCACAGAAAGAGCCTTTTAAAGAATTAATAACAAAAATGATCTAAAGAAGTGAAGTAAATCCATCTTCTTAAAAAATTATCAGTAAGAAATTTGAAACATGTAGAGCTATAGCTTTGAGGTACTCATAAATCATTGTCTTAACCAAATTCTAGCAAATGGAGCATATCCCTGTTAAATATCTACTAGTGCAGGATTTTGATTTTTATTACTTTATTATTGAGGCTATTAAATAATTCTTTTTTTTGTTACAAGATAATCTTCAAAAAATATTCATTGAATGAAGCAAAATGTTATGCAGACTTGTACCCACCCCTCAAAAAAAAGCCTGCATGTATATATTTGTGTGATAACTTGCTGTTTTATTTGAATATAAGGTGTACATTATTTTTATTTATATGGTCACATGTCTCTTAACTCACTCTATAATTGTACACGATCTGCTTCTTTCCTGGACTAATGTACATACAAGGTTTTGCAGTGCTGTTCATCAAACCAAATTTTATTTTCCCCTTCACTAAGAGTATACTAATTAAGAGCTCCAGAATCGAAATGCTTGAACAAACCAGACGTGGCGTGTTTCATGTATTCAACTCATTAAAGTGTACTCTTCTGTAAAGGTGCTTAATATAGTAACACCCTATTATATTAACTGGAAACCAAAGACTTTAAAAAGGAATATATATTCATTGTTGACAGCCTTACATTGTATGTATATATAAATATATTTATATACACACACATATTACTTCATTATAACTCTCCACAAGATATTCAAACCTTCTGTTGTTTGGAAAAAAAAGTCCCATTATTCTTTGTATTGGTTAAATATCTCTAATATCTCTAGAACCCATGTGGTCTCATGCAAATCCTGCTATCAGGACTCTAATAAGAACATTTCTCATCATCTTATCACAAAAAGGAGTTACTGTACAGAAGAAAGGATCTTGTAATGCAATTTAGCCAGATAGCAAGAAAGAAAGGGAAAAAAATAATAAAAAGAACATTTGAAGAGCACAGTTTAATAAAAGGGCACCTTGTCAGATTAAGCGTTAGTGAATTTAAGTGTTTGAGATAAATCGCTCATTAAATATCACGACAGCTGCCCGCTTCAGATTGGCAAAGTGGCATTAATCTGTTCAGAGACTTTGCAGATCTGCAGGTTATAGGAAGGGAACAGCTTTCTCTTAGAGGAAAAGAGACGGCAAATTGCCATTCAAACATCTTTTCACATCTCCTGCAGCGCTTTAGGGAACAAAGTGTATTTACAGAGTATCAGAACTTTGAGTCTGTATTTCTGGAAATCTAATAAGGTAATTGTGGTATGTATAAATATTTGATAGAAGACAAATTATATACACTGAGGATGACACCAAATTGACAGCAGCATTTTTTGCATTGTTGAGTTCTTCATATCTGGAATTTGAGTCGTGCGATTTTGCATTGTTGACAGTTTCACCATTTAAATGTTTCCATACCATTTCACTAGATACATTTACCAATGCTACATAATGGAGCTTCTGTAATATTAATGTGAACACATAGAAGCTATGTTAATTTTCTAGATGATGTCCCTGGTAGTCCTACTTTGCAAATTTCATCCCCACTTTACGCTTTCACTGCTACGATTGACTATACTCAATCTGCAATATCAAGTATAGTATCAAGCAGAGTTATTCAAAGAGAGCCGAATTGGCTCTGAAATTGCACTGAATAGTGAATTTCCCGTACAGTGCAATTGTGTGGCTATTCGGCTATTCAAAAACCTGCCAGTTCGCCAAATATTGGCCAATTATCAGTGAAATATGGTGATCTAAGGCAGCAGTGAACTCCCCATAGAGAAGTAATGGTTAATCTATTCAAAGAACACCTAACAGCCCGAAATGTAAGGGGAATGCCCTGCCCGACAGAGCAGAGAGAGCAGGAAGGGGAGGGGCTTAGGACCCCTCTCTCTCCCCATTGCTGGAAAGGGCATAGTCTGTCCTGTCCAGCGGTGCCTGTCTTTAACCCTATAGATGCTGTAACGCGATCCGGCACCAATCGGTGCCGGATCATGGTCGTTTCTCAGAGGTGGCTGACATCTTGGATGTCAGCCAAGCCTCCGGAATCTCCCCCCGCTCACTGACGTCATTGTGCTGGACTTGATGACGCCAGTTCGGGAGTTAACCACTAGCTGCCACCTATGGTGGAGATAAGCGGGTCCAAATGACCTGCTTATCCCCTTATCGGTGGCAGCTAGAGTGTCATGTTTGGTATTATAGGAAAGGCCAGTGTATGGCCAGGTCGAGTGTGAAATAAAAATTTTAAAACTAATAAATAATTATAATAATAATTATAAAGATAAATAAAAATATAAATAATAATTTTTTTAGTTTATTAATACCGCACTATTGTTCACTTTTAAATTAAATTATAAAGTGACACAATGATGCTGCACTAATGAAAAGTATATTTTTTTCACTTTTAGCTAAAATCACGTATTTTTTTTCCAAAAAATACATTACCGGTTTCCCATTTTTTATATTTTTAACATGAGTCCCCTATAGAATATACAACTGCAAAGGCTTGCATAATAAAATGGGAAAAAATGTTTACACCCTGTAGATGATTGAAATGTTAATGGGAATTCAGATTTCTTTTTCATTTTTTTGTCATAGCATTCTGACAGGACATGACGTATACATATAATAATGATATATTATGAATCTGCTGAGTCTGCCGTAAAAAGGATAAAATAATTTGTCTGGGTCATATAATAATACAGGACTTCAAATCAGGTCTAAACATAATGAGCAAAACCAGTAAAAATTTGCTCAGCACACAGAGGTAAAATGGCTCAGTAGTGTATGGGTTAATGTTAAAAAAATCTCAGTTTTTATTAAATATTAATTTAACCGTTTATTCTTCTCATTTGCAGTAAAAAGTCTATTTATTTTTTAAGATTTTTTAGGCATTTTTCGAGATTTTTTTGGCTAACTTCTTTCTTCCAATGTTTTAAAATGGTATTATTTATTTTCTCTGACAGACCTTTTTATTATTATTCATAGGATCTTATATATTATTTCCAGGCATTTTTTCATGCAGTAGTTTCTTGCAAACATGTTTTAAAAGTTGCAGTGTTTTTTATTTATTTTTTACCCCTGTTTTGGTGGCTTGTCGGCTTTTTCCGGCAGCTGGTCGGCGGTCTGTTTGACTGGCCATTGGCGGTTTTGCAGCAGATCGTCAGGTGTGCTTTGCATTTTTTCAGTGGCTTATCGTATCGACCAATGTTTTTTATCAGCGGTTTTGCTGTGGTTTTTCGGATCGATTTTGTATTGTTTTTACATTTTTTCCGATTGATTCGGCGCTTTTGCGTTGGTTTTTTGGATGCATTCGGCAGCTCATTTGCTGTACTTCAGGGATCCTGCAGTGAATGCCGAATTCACCGCAGGGTCGGCGAATTGAACTTGCAAAAGTGCGGGGAAAGGGAGAGCATTGAAATGGGAAAGGGAGAGGACCGCTGCTCTCTGAAAAACCCTGAATCTATTGGAGGAATGCAAATGAATGCAATTTATTGCAAATGTAATTCAAATGCGTTTCGGCTCCTGAACATGTCCCTAAAGTTTTAACACCGTGGACATAATGACCGAGGGGCTGACACTTTTTAAAACCCAGCCACGAATGTGTCAATCACAATTCCCCAGCTGATCGTGCACGGAGCCCAGAACTGCAGTATTTAGCTTTGGCCAGCAGATGGAAACATTTCCCTGCCACACAGGTTATTACAGTAAGGAATATATTGGGAATAGAAAAAAATATCCTACGGGTCGCATATGGACCTCCACAAGGACAAAAAAAAGGTGTAATCAAGACCACAAAAAACGCGAGGCCTATACCAACAATATATCCATAAAAATACACAGAAGAGATAATACAAAAGTACTATCTCTCCCAACCAAAATCTGAGGTCATATACCAGTGTAATAAAAACATGACCTTTATCAATACAGAAAAAAAAACTAATGAGCACAGAAGCTCAACTATCACAGCACATACCCAGACATGAGAGTAAACACTGTCACCAAACTATCACCGGAAACACAGTGGGCACTATAATATTATTGGTGCTAAAATGGGGATGCTAATGGGAGAAACCTGCATCAGCAGGTTCCCTGTAGCGTCCCCGTTTTAGCACAATATTACGGGGCAGGTGCTAATTCAGCAGCCTGCCCCGTAACGCAGCGCTACCCTCCCTGATACTCACGGCAGTGCTTCCGTGCTGCCGCAAGTAATACCTCCTGAAGTTCATAGAGTCCATTGACGGTTGTTCTGCCGGGCAAGAGCCCTGTGCGATCTCACTTTCGGAAGATCGCTAAGGGCCGTGGAGTTATTTGTGGAGGGAGACTGGAGACTATTTGTTCCCAGTCCCACTCTGCTCCCAGCTGCCAGAAGTGGCGGATTGGGTCACCGTTCAAACCATGGGATGAGAGGTGAGTATCTGATTTTTTTTTGGGGGAGTTGGGGTTTAGCTAGTGCTAACAGATTTGGCAGAAGCGGAATCAGTTAGCACCAGCTTCGAGCTGTGGTTAACTTTCTCGTTACCACGTCGATATGGTAATTATCGTTAGGATTTGTAATCCTAGTGCTATTTACTGATTGTGCGCCAATGTTAGGTATAGGGAGCGCAATGTACAGTAAGCTTGCACAAGCTAACACAATTACCAATGCGCTAACGGATTTTTTTAACCTGTTAGCGTTAGGGATGAAATGTGGGAGTGTGCATTAAAGTCACCTAGCGTTAATGTTCACATATCTGAGTGCTATTAACAATAGCGTTAATATTGTAATAGTGCCCAGTGTGTGTAATCTGAAAACGATTGAGGGTTATAATGGTGAGCAATTTTCTGTGGCTGGTGTGTCCTCCATAGATATGAGAAGCTATGGTCCATACAAAAGTCACAATAGAGAAACACAAAATAAACTGAAAGAAACCTATAAAAATAATGGTATGTCATGAGTGTGAATATACTGTTGTAATGGCCACAATTAGAAATACATGTAATCTTTCAATACCTCGGTGGTTCTCAGCTGCCTACAAGTACCAACACATACATAAATCTAGTTCCAAGCACACTGCCCCATACCCTTATAGCGTTGTGTAATATTTGCATAAGTATAGCCTAACCAATTATATGCCAGGGTTCAAATTGTCTGGTGACTGTTGCACTGTCTGAATCAGTTGGTAGTTTGCCTCTCTGTGAGCAACGGTCATTCAGCAGCTTTACTGTATTATTATAAAGAGGATCTGGAATACAGAAAAAAACAACCATAAGATGAAACTCCTTAACAACACAAAAACGGAAGCATGCCAATTAGCCACTCACAAGCATAAAGTTACTAAGGCATATAATATCTCAATGTCTTTATTATTCTGATGAGTGTCTCCATTAACTGGCTCTCGTATATAGGATAAAGGAAGAAAAGACCATAGTGAAGGATCCAAGATATAAATATTGAAACAAAATTTATTGTGCTTACAGTGTAAAAACATTCAAGCTGCATATATAATTCATTAATCACCCGGTCCCAGGCTGTAAGACGGCTCACTGGTTCTATTCAGACCATGGTGCGGCTGGACCGGACCCTGTCATTCAAGATGTTTCGTCTTGCTGACTTTATCAAGAGTGTCACAAATTTGGGTACATAACGACTTAGGTTTGTGGGATGTTGTTTGGTGTGGCGCTCCACTATTTGTATTTGTATACTGTTTTTCTCACATCACTTCAAGTTCATGCTATCCACAAAGAAAAGGACTAGGTGTGAAAACTGTACAGACAGCTATATCACTAATGGAAAAGGCCAGAGCAGACCCGAAAGATCCATACCTCAGCATCCTGGAATATCGCAACAGCCCAATTGATAATGTCAATTCGCCGGCATAGCTGCTTATGAGTCGTCACCTAAGATCCATGCTTCCATTTTCCTTGTGATTGACAGCTTATGCCCAAAATTGTCAATTACGAGGAACTAGTAACCAAAAGGCTACATAGACAGCATTTTCAGAGGAGCTACTACAATAGGTCAGCTAGACCATTATCTCAACTCGTTGAAGGGCAGACAGTTCATGCACAGGAACATGGTCAGTGGCACCCAGCAGTCCTCACCAAAGCAGGTAACCAACAAATCCTACCATGTGCGCACCAGTGATAGGCTGGAACATTGTCGCAACAGGCGTCACATCCTAGACAAAAGAGAGTCACAAAGTACCAAAGAAAATGCAGACTTCGTACCAGAGAACATCAGCCCAGATACACCAACATTCCACTGCGCACCATCTGAGGACATTACAAGTCTACCTGATGACAGCGACAAACCAACCACCCTACTCCCTCAAAACTCTTCTTCATCCACAACTTCTCCCTACAGAACCAGGTATAGACAGCAGATAAAGTCAAGAGACATCCTGGACCTGTGACCATGCAGGGGTGTAAAAGGACAGCTACTTGCTGCAATGATGGACTCATTCTTCCTAGTTTTAATTGTGTGTTTATTTATATATATATATATAAATAGTTACATTTTAACATTTAGTTTTGATATTTTTATGTTACATATTTATATTTTATTATTCTTTTTATATATATTATTAAAAAAAGAAGGGAGATGTAATATTTGGATATGTATATCCTAACCAATCATATGCCAGTTTTCAAATTGTCTGGTGACCGTTGCACTGTCTGTTTTCAGTTGATTCTTTGCCTCTCTGTGAGCAACGGTCATTCAGCAGCTTGCTGTATTAAAATAAATCCAGCACCACGCGTATCCTTAATTCGGCATCCGAGAGTCATTGGTACAAACGCCTCAGCAGCACAAAACCTAAACATTACACTGTGAACTAGTAAAAACACATAACAAAAACTCAACCTGTTTCACACTTACCGGGCTTTACTCTTCAGTGAGTGCTTCCTCATTACAGTGGATTTATGTTTTTGGTGTTCAAGGACTCTTTTGCACTAGGGCAGTGGTTACCATCTGTGGTCCTCAAGTACCCCCAATGGGCCAGATTTTAAGGATTGCCTTGGGGAAATGCAGACTGAATCCTGCAATCACTGAGCAGCAAATCACATCACCTGTGCTGTGCTTCAGATATCTGGCAAACCTGACCTGTTGGGGGTACTTGAGGATCGCGGTTGGGAACCACTGCACTAGTGTAAATTGCTTGATATGTTGCATATCTAGACCTATGCTTAATTTTATCTAGTATAGCATTGTCCTGGCAAAGAAGGAGTCTGCAATAAAGCAGACGCTTGATGCAAAAAGTGAGAAATTGTGGACTTCATTTGCATGTCTTACCCAGAATCCAATGCTGCATACGACGAGTGAAGAAAAGAAGCTCTATGGGGTAAAGCAAGATTCTGATTTTCATAGATGTGTATATGTTTTTTTGCAATTATTTAGATTATTTCATATATATATATATTATTTACAATTTATATTAATAAATCTATAATTATAATAAGGTAGTCAAATCCAACCACCACCTGTTCAATTACTTTCTTGGTATTCCTAATAGTGTTTAGCAATAGCTGCTGTGTGGGCAATCAAAGAGTTAAAGCTATAGACAGTTGAAGAAAGAAAGCCAAAACGCATGGAAAAAAAATATAGCTGGGCTCAAGCAGCAGAGTGGGAAAATTTTTTAAAAATAAAGTAAACATTCTAGCTCCTTGGTGAATGAGTTACCCAGTATGTAAATGTTAGAGGTGAAGTGTAGAGGAGAAAACCAGTAAGTAAAGGTTATAGGTAGAATATATCATCTTGGTGCTGCTGGTATGAATCAGAAGTGAACTTTGCGTTGGTGCTGACGAATGTTTGAAATGCTGCAATAAATTTTAAGGCCTGTGTGTCACTGGAGAAGTGATGACACTGTCATAAACTACTGAAGCTCAACCTCTGTTTCAACCATGGACTCGACTTAATATTTTTTTGCTTATGGCATTGCTGCTCTTTACTGTTTGTTCTATTACACAAGCTCAGCACTAAATGCTACGTATCTGTAATACATTTCTAATGGCGTCAATCGACAAATCCCCAGTGGTGAAATGTTTAGCTTTTAGCACCTTTATTTCTCATAAGTATGTATAAAAGAGTGAAAAGTTATGCACCCATACTCTAACATCGTAGATGTATGCTTTGCACATCCGTAAGTTTGTTGTTATAAGCACATTTTATAAATAAAGTTGTAACATTTAAGGTCTCTCTACCCATTGACCTGTGCTAGCGACTTCCTAATACCAGGATCAATTATGAGTCAGTTGCTGTATTAGCAGCTTGGCTCCTAATTTATTGAGCTACTAATAAACTCTCATGGAGATGCTGCTCACCTATGATGGTATTCTCTCCTGGGATCCAAATGGCTCCATGGAGGCTTGCACAAGACTCATACAAGATGGTGTGTATGCAATATCATGAGACTTGCAGTGCCCAGGTCTCACAGTCAGGCAATGGTTCAGCTACGTTGCAGCAATATCCTTTTTAGGATGTAAGTTAAAGTGAAGATAAATAAATGACAAGATAAATAATAAGGCAAACTATTTGTGTATTAAATAGATAAATGAACACAAGGAGCATGGCAGAACATCATAAAAAAGGAAGATCACAGGACCTCAAACAGGATGGGGTCTCTAAAGGAAGGCAAGACAGGGGTCTCTAGAACAAAGCAGGACTGGGGTCTCTGGAACAAAGCAGGACTGAGATCTATGGACCAAGTCAAGCTGAAAAACAAAGAATAGAGGAGCTAGATCTGACTCTTACAGGAGTTCAACCGTGACCTGGCCCACAAGGAGGGGTGAGGCTAGACTATATAAGGAGTGAATTAAAAAGGGCCAGCTGGATGCAATAGCCATATTTTGGTCTGCATTTTGTTGTGTGGTGTTAAGTTATTTTGCATATGCAGAATCACTTGTTGCCAGTTTTTGGGAACTGGATTTTTTTTCCTGTTTCTAGCTGCAGTTGTGAATAATGAGTAACTCCGGCAATGCTTGTTTTTCTACCACCTGTATTTAGACTATAAATGTAGAGAAAATAAAATATATTTAGAATAAGAAAAAGACACTGTTAAAATGTACGAGTGGGACCATCATACTTATCTCCTTCACTATCAAGTGGTTTTCCATAAAACCACTGACAGGCCCATGTTTCAGTGTTAGTGCAAAAGCGTCTGATGGTCACTCACTGTCGGACCTCCCCCCCGTCTCCGAGACTGCTGGAATTAGTCGGCATCTTGGTGCTGACCGCATGCCCATAGCTGTGGATTGCAATTCACGAAGAGCACCCTCATTCCCTGGCATCCCAGTTCAGCAGCCATCATCATCCATTGGCTCCCTGGGGATTGGAGGATCTTGGTCAACAGAATGGGCATGTGGGGTGTGGGAGGGGGCATAATAGAGGGCCGGGCTTCAAAGCTCAGACTCAATTTACATGATGGTGGGTTGAGTTTGAGGCTAGGAGGAGGTGTGGTAATCCTTGGGAACTGTAATTGAACCCTCCACTCCTAAGGTACAGTGCTCAGGTATTTTGTGCGTCTTTCAAGTCCTTACAACCTTGCTATTCTTGTTTATCTTGGGTTTGATCCTCACCATGTTTCTATGAAATTTTCTGTCTACCACCTCCCCAACCTTGGAACTTTCTTCAATAGGCCTCCGGATCATTGCTGAGTACAGTCACCTTGCTGCCAAACTCTGCATTCAGGGCTTATACCAGCAAGATTTGTGACATTCATGCACAGTGTCTTAACGGAATGGGAAATCAGTTCCCCTTACAAATATGATGGTGGACCTATGCTGTTGGTGCCTGCGTTTTAGTTTGGTGTCTTTGTGTGTGTTTCTAGATCTTTGAAAACTATCAATTCTCTCCTTTTCTCATGGTTTCTCTGTAGTAGATCATTACAAATAGATGTAACAGCTGTATTGTTAGTGTCTAATGGTAAAATGTGAGCAAAAGGACATTCCTAGATGATGTGGACACAGTGATTTCAAGTGTAGTGTTTTCTTGCAAGGTGATAACTATATAGGAAACATGGCAGGGGTATGGATTAATCATAAAGTATAATATATACAATAAGTAACAAAATGTCATCAATAGGGGCTATATATAAGCTCAATATGACAATATAAGAAGCAATGAATCACAGGAAGAGGGGCAATGTGACAACATGTAGAGGCAATTCTTATTAAAGTTTATTTTTCTTCAATAAAAATATAATAAAACATTTTTTAAAATATGAAAAAGTAAAGTATAAGAGAACAACATTCCTTTAGCATTTTTCTTACAATTAAATCAGTAACTGAATATTTAATGTAATTAGTGTTTTAATCATAATCACATTATCTTATAATAAAAGCAGATAATGTGAAATAAAACCAATACAAATCTGCAGATTTGTTTGCAGTTGGCTTTCTTGTAACGTTTTAAATAAAATACCTTTCATATCTTGTGTGTGCACAAATTTCATCCTTTCACAGTTTTTAAAGAGAAAAAAAAAACCCTGAAAAATGCTTTGTTCATTGGGGGAAAAAATCCAGCTTCATTTGTGGTTCTATTTATGGCTACTTACATTTATCTGGAATATTGATTTTTGCAAATCAGCTCATCATAATTAGTTTTTTTTAAGGAATAGTCCCATTTACCTAACATTTTCTTCTGCATTTCTGATTTCCATTCTGAATAGTCTCATCTTGCAGATAAGAACAGAACATGTTCATCTTAATATTTAATAATACATATAAAATCTATTAACATTTTACCTGCAGCAGACTGAACCTTTTACCTTCACACATACACTTATGACTTACAGAAAGCTGTTGCTCTGATTAAATCACATTGCATGCATCCTTGAACCCCAGAGTTACCTTATGTCAAGAATCTATCTTTTAGCATTGCAAAAGCAGGATCTATAACAGGCGCATAAGCTTCCCAATTGGCTTATCCTAAGGAAAGTAATTGCCTTGTGCAGTTGTTCAGCAAAAGAACAGAAATCATGTTAGCTGCAGTTTCGTCTTCTTCATAAACCATTTTGTCTAATCTAAGCAGGCCAAACATTATAAGAAAGAACAGGTACATAGTGCTTTTGGTATCGGATTCTAGAAAGTGACATGTGTCATATGGACAACGTTAATTAGATATGTGCACGGAAAAAAAAAATTGTTTTGTTTCGGATAATTTAGTTCAGATTTTTTTCGTTTTGCTCCATTTTGGATCATTTCGTTCTGTTTTCTTTTTTGTTTCGGTTCATTCGATACGGTACCGTGATTGGTATTTTTGGATTGATTCGTTGGTTTGGATGATCGGTAATTCGTATTTCGGGTTGATTCCTTCTTTCATTTTTATTGATATTTCATTTCTGGGGTCAATTTGTATTTCGTTTTTATTAGTTATATCGTATTCCGTTTTTATTTCGTTTTTATTAGTTATTTCAGAATGTGAAATGGATGAATTTTGCTATATATATATATATATAATTAAATCGGTACTACAATGAAAATAGCAGCCAGTAATAAAATACCAGCGAGTACTAAAATAAAATACCAGCCGGGACTACGATAAAAAAAACAGCCAATACTACAATAAAATACCAGCCAATACTACAATTAAAATACCAGCCAATACTACAATAAAAATACCAGCCGGTACAAAAATAAAATACCTGCCGATACTACAATAAAAATACCAGCCGGTACCAAAATAAAATACCAGCCAATACTACAATTAAAATACCAGCCAATACTACAATAAAAATACCAGCCGGTACAAAAATAAAATACCTGCCGATACTACAATAAAAATACCAGCCGGTACCAAAATAAAATACCAGCTGGTACAAAAATAAAAATACCAGCCAATATCAAATAAAATACCGGCCGGTACCAAATTACTCCCATAAATTTCAATGTAAAAAATAATCCCCGTTTTTATTAAATATTTATTCAACCGTTTATTCTTTTCACTTGCAGCAAAAAGTCTCTTTAATTTCTAGGCATTTTTCAGGATTGTTTTGTTGAAATTTTTGGATTCCTATTTTTTTTTTAAATGAGGCTTTTTTCATTGCCGAACACAGTGGTTTTTTTTTCTTTCCTTCAGTCTTGCTGAGTTCGGCGGGGGCTTATTTTTTATTGTACTAGTGGCTGTATTTTATTTTTGTATAACTGGTATTTTTATATCCCTAAAAATGTCTAAAAAAAAACTACTTTTTGCTGCAAATGAAAAGAATAAACGTTAAAGGTTGAATAAATATTTAATAAAAACCGGGAATATTTTTTACATTGAAATCTATGGGTTGTTTAAAGCTGTTGAACGAACCACTGAATATCAGGGCATTTCACTGACATTTTAGTGCTGTTCAGCGTTCTCTGACTAGATTAACTAACCATTACTTGGCTATGGAAAATCGAGTGTTAGGCTAGGGTCAGACTGAGGCAGTGCGAACGCGCGTGCAGGCGCACATAATCATGGCCGTGCTAGCAGCAGATGCCAGGCAATGACAGCCAATATACGAAGTACGGTCGCACAAAAGTGCGGCCGCGCAACGCAAGCGGCAAACAAACGCATTTTTTCGAGAACGTGAAACCACTAGTACTGACGTACAGAGTGCGCTGCGTCCGCTAGCGGCGTGTGTGCGTGATTAGGAGACGTCAGACGCTGCTAATGTCCGGCCAACATAACGTCCAGACCCAAAAAGTGTTTTATTGATGATCCGTACAAAATCACGGATGAAACTGCGCATCGTATGACTGCTATCGCGTATTCCGTGAAAAAATACATCCATTCGTTCGAACGCACTTTTTCACGGACAACGTGAAAAATGCGTTAGTCTGACCCTAGCCTAAGTTAAACAGTATAACGCATTGATCTGTAAAAACAAAATCAATTAGTTCTCTACTGTCTCGTTTTTGTTTTGTTTTGTTTCAGTCCAATCCATTCATTTTCGTTCTGATTTGGACCTAATCGATTTGATTTTTGGACCATTTCAGAACATTACAGATGCGGCCGATTCGTTTTTCAGAAGCACTTCCCAAAAAAGAAACTGTAATTTTCATCCGAATTTTGATTTGGATCAAAACGAAAAGTGCTTTACAAGAAAGCAGATACAGACAAGAGACATACTGGTACAAGGGGGCAAGTGGCTCTGCCCTTGGAACAATCTGGCAAGTACAGCACTAAAACGATGCTCTGCCAACAACCAAAAATTCTTAGAATCTACAGGTCATTCACACACAAACAGACCTACACACACATACAGACTAAAGTTATTGTAATACAATTACAGGTCAGTTACAGACTGTATGCATTATTTACAGGCAGAGAGCTCCCTCGGATGGTCAGCCATGTTAATGCATTTAGGACTGCCACTATTCTTTTTCAGATACTCTAATGTCCCAACACTTCACAGAGTTCCAGTACATCAGCTGACAGTCCAATGTGTAATGGAACTTAAATGACATATTTCATTTGCAAATGAATTTTACCATTGTGGTGGTGTATAGAGCCAAAGATGTTAGAATTGTGTTGATGTCCCAATATTTCTGGACCTGACTGTATGACCAGTTTTTATCATCTATATTCATCACATTTACTGTATTTAGTACAAGCCCATTTTTGTCATTATGTTGATAATACAAGATCCTAATTGAAAATGTCCAAGATAAGGGACGCCATCTAGAGTTCAGAACCTTTCACCCCAGTAGTATGTCTGTAAATGATAAACAAATACACAACATTTTTAAAAAAAAGCATATGTACATAATTTTTTTCATTAAGCTATCTCAGAATGACAATCTATAGGCAAAATGCCATGTTACCATTTGAAGTGTTTACTATGCATCCCACGTTTCAATCAACATTTATGATAATATGTTTTTCAACGAAAAGGGCTAGGTAGTGAAATGGATAACTGTGTGGGTGTTCTCTCTTGCTGTTATAATTCTTATACTTATCAGCTGGTATACCTTTAATTATCACATGTAAAATAGGTGTTTTAGTCTGTTTCCAGGGACTTCTCTATTAAAAAAATACAATACTTTGAAAAAAAAATGCTTAAAATCTGTGTGAATTCAGAAAGTGGGTGTTTGGAAGTGAAGGTAAATGGTGCCGGATGAGGTTCACAATTGTTGGCTAACAATGTGCAGCAACATAAAGAATAAAAAAAGAGACTTGATGAATAGAATCACAGAAAATAGTAGAATGTGTAATGTCGAGGTAAGACTATTTCACATCACATGAACAATGCAATGCAATGTCTGGGCGCATGCATGTAGAAGTTGAGAAAGATCCAAAGTTAATATGAAAATATCACAATTTAACCCTTTCGCTGCTGAGGCTTTTCCCGCCCCTGTGCTGAGGTCATTTTTTACCTGTTTTGCGCATCATGTTTAAACGTGTTTTTAAGGCTTATTTTAGTATATGACACCGACATATTATATATCGTTCTTTCCGTCAGACTCGGTAGATTCATAATATGTCATTATTATATGTATACGTTATGTCATGTCTGTATATTATAACAAAAAATGCAATAAAATATGTATTTTCAATAATTTACAATGTGTAAAGTGTTTTTTTCCACATTTTAACATGCGAGCAATTGCGGTTATATTTTGTATGGGGTGCGCTTGTTAAAAAAATTAGAGATGGGGTCTCGTTACATTTTTTTTTGGGGAAAATGACACTATTTTTAACAAACGCACCGCATACAAAAATCGTTAGTGCAGCATCATTGTTCACATTATAATTGAAATGGGAACAATATTGCTACACTAACAAACCAAAAAAAATAAAAAAAAAGTGTTTAATTTTTTTTTTTTTAATTTTTTTTTTAATTTTTTCTTTTTCTTTTTCTTTTTTTTTTTTTTTTTTACAAAATTTTTAACTTTCATGTTTGGTATCGTTGGAACGGCCATGCTCTGGCCGATCCAACCATATCAAAATTTAACCCCTAACTGCCACGGATCGGGAGATAGGGAGTTCATTGGAACTCCCTATCTCCACACTTGGTGGCAGTTAGGGGTTAACTGTAGGACTGGCGTCATCGTGCTACGCACGATGACGCCAGTCCTCTGGGGGAGTTCCCGGAAGCTTGGCCGACATCCAAGATGTCGGCCAGCTCCGGGAAAGGATCGCGAACCGGCGCTTTTCAGCGCCGATTCGCGATCCAGCTCCCCAGGGGTTAATGCCAGGCATCATTTGGAAGGGCAGGCTGTGCCCTTCCAAATGATGCCTGGGTTAAGCCCCGCAGAGCCACCGATCGGGAGGGAGAGAGGTCCGAAGGACCTCCCCCCCCTCCCTTTCAGGCGCCTCCTCCGCACATGCGGGGGGGCGCCTGAATTAGGTGTCATCGCGCCCCCGCGATGACACCTAATAATGGCGGCTGCTGGTCCGGATGCCGGGCTGACATCCAGGATGTCAGCCCGCACCGGAGGGGCCAGCGATCGGCCGGAACCCGGCCGAACGCTGACCCCGATGTGAGGACGCGCTCAGCTGAGCGCGTCCTTAGCATTCAAGTGGTTAAGGACTGTTACAAAAAATAGAAAGTAATGTGAAAACTAGACTATAGAAATAATTACAACCGGTATTTCTGTAACTACTGTAAAGATTCAATGTTCTTGAACCCAGGACATACTTGAAAATGAGAGAAATCTCAATGTATCCTTCCTAGTAAAATACTTTATAATTAAATAGATAAATAAACAATATATTAACCCATTGTACAGTGCTGGCGCTTTATAAATACTTGTAACTGTTACATGCGGATGGAGATGGGGGGTATCATATTAAATATAAGTTGTATTTAAAAGAACCTAAAATTAATTATACAATAAAATCCATAGTAAAAAAAACAGAACAAATAGTTGTCAGGTATAAGTAGAAATAGCATCAGGGAGTGGACTGAAATATTGATTCATTGTATGTGGCGAGTTGTGACAGCTGTCATAGACATTGTTCTACACTAACAGGGTTATCCAAAGAGATTCGAAAAGTCACCGCACGTTCGGTGACTTTTCGTTCTCTTCAATTCGGTTCCTTTTGCCGATTGCATTTCGGTGACCCTGCGGTGTATTCAGCAAGCACCACAGGGTCCCCGAATTGCAGGGAAAAGCTGCCGAAAACCTGACGAAAACTAACCGAATGCACGCTGAAAACAAGCAAAAACATCTGGATTAACCTTCGAAAAACCCGAACATGAGCCGAACAAGAGCCGAAAAGGAGCCGAATCACACAGAGCCGAAGCAGCTGTGACGTAGAGGAGGCAGTGAATAAATTAGAAAAACCATTTGTATGAATCTGGGAAAATGAAAAGCTGTTTGCAAAGAAACTACTGAGCGAAAATGTCTGAAATTTTCACAGGAGGTCCAGGGAATGATAATAAAAAGGGCTGTTACAGAAAAAATAAGCAAACTGAAAAAAAAAAAAAAAAAAATCGGACTTTTACATTTTTTTTTAAAAAATTCAGAAAAATGCTTAAAGTATCCTAAAAAATCTATAAATAAAGAGACTTTTTGCTGCAGAATTTTATAATGAACGGTTTATTAGATATTGAATTAAAACCGAATATTTTTAACATTGAAGCCTATGGGATTCTCCTGAATTAATTTGCCGAATTAAACCACCGAATGGCAGGGCATTAGGGGAACCTTTCACTGCTGGTTTGTGTTCTCTGAATAGCCGAAGCAGTGCTTTTTCATGGGGATTTCACTGCCCTCGAACAGGGACCGAACAGGCACCGTATGTGCAGGCAATTCGCCAGGATTTGGCGAATTGCCTGCTCTCTGAATAGCCGAATGACCAGGAAAGGTAACCGAACACTGATTTTCAGCATTCGGTTACCTTTCTCAAGCAATTCGGATCTCTTTGGATAACCCTGTAAGTAGATGGATGACGCACCGAGCATGATCGTCTCATGTGTGGAAAGCATGCACAAAACCAATCAAAGGTTTTAATTGAGAGGCATTATGGGTGAAAGTTATAGGCATGTTGAGTAAATAAAACCGGAAACAATCTCAATAGGATGCGAAGGGAAAGTGTAAACAAGACTCTATTCTCTATGACCCCTATTCAAGGTCACAATTAAAAAGGTGTCATAGTGAGTTTGGTTTTTCAACTTCATTAATGACATCAAAATTGTTTGGATTGTTCAGTTTATTGTTTTTTTCTTTCTTTAAATTGCTGGTTACACATTGGTGTTTCAAATGCAAGGTATCGCTCAAGAAAATGTTTAACTAGCAGTAACACTTTTTTGTGGGATAATGGGGATGTCAGAATGCTTGTTTTTTTTGTTCATCACCAGCTCTCAAATGGCTCAGGCAGTCCTTTCTTCCATCATACAAAATCAATAAGGTAATTTGTTGTTTTAATTCCTCTAAGACACCGCTTTTAGCTCTGCCGTTGACATCTGAATGCTTAGCATGAGACCAGAGGGATTGTTCTCTTCATTAGCAAAATTGTATCGGATGCTGACCTATAGCTACTTTTTTTTTCTTCAACATTTTATTCTATTTCTAAAAGATTACTTTTTCTTGTTTTTGTGCAAAGGAGGAAGGGGGAGGCAAGTTATATTATTCTTAAATATTCTTTAGTAGTGAATGTAAAAGCATCCACTGTATCCAGATAACTGTAGCAATAAATAAATAAAAATATATATATATATCAGATAAAGTCAGAAGTGGAAAGAAATTATACATTTATTTAAAAGATTGACCACAAATCAAACATTAAACGGCCATAATGAAATTGTGGAATATATGTCTTTTTTAAACGTATGTTCCTTACATACAGTACTTTGGAAGATAAAGGAAGAAAAAAAGTTGTCGTCTGTGCTCGTTTCTATACAATTCCATGTGCAACAAACCACAATTAGAGGTTTTTGTTTGCTTGAATGGCCATTGAAGCGTAAGCTCACTCGCCACATCATGGCACCTCTTGGTAGAGTGAGTACCTAACCAATGTAACCAAAAGCCTCTGAGCAGCTCCATGCCTTCATGCTGCTTTTCAGCTAAGAGGCAAAAATGGTGGGTTTTATCTATACACGCACCAAACATTTTTATTAAACCGTCTATTATTTTCCATTGCAGCAATAAGCCATTTTGTGTATTTATTATTTAGGATTTTTTTGGCATTTTTCGGAATTTTAACTTTAGGTTTCCTAACTTATTTTAAAGAAACAAGGCTTTTTTCCAGCACAGTTTTCAATGTAAAAAAATATTTGGATTTTTATTAAATATTTATTAAAGAATTTATTATTATAAATTGCAGCAATAAGCCATTTTGTTTATTTATTGTTTGTTTATTTATTTTTTAGGATTTGTTGGGGCATTTTTGGGGAATTTTTGGGTTAAACTTTAGGTTTCCTAACTTATTTTAAATGTAATAGCAAGGTGTGTTTTTTTCTTTTTTGTAAATCAAAGTTTTATTGGATTTCAATGACATTTTCAAACATAAAAAATAGCATATTTGCAGTGTTCAGATATAAATCCGGGTTATCAGATCACGCACAATCTGCCATAACATGACAATACATAGCAATTATAAAAGTATCAATGCAAAGCAAATGTAGAAATCTGAATTATTGCCTAAAGATCCAAAAGTAAAAAGGGGGGCTAAAGAAAGGAATCAATCAACCTGGGGAAAAAAGGGGGGGAAGGGAGGGGAATTGTTCAGGTACAGTAGGCATAGGCGAATATTGAGGTGACTATGTATAGAATGCCTTAAATCCGTTAGTCTCGGTGTGTGTTCATTATGGCTCTAAAAGTGGAAGAAGACGAGAGCAGAGTCTACCTGGACCAGATTGTGGAGTATAACTCGGACTGGTCTGCTGAGGTAAGTATCAAATGTTCTAGGGAGTGGAGGTCCTCCATCCTAGACCGCCAAACTGACAGGGGTGGACAGATAATTTGTCTCCAATACAGAGGGATAACACTTTTGGCCACATAGAGAATTCGAATCAATACAGATCTTTTATATGTTCGAGCGGACATTGCAGTGTGGTGGAGGAGCATCGAAGCAGGGCAAAAAGGTATTGGGGTCAACAAATTCAGAGGTAACCGCATGGATGGTCTTCCAAAAGGGTATAAGGACTGGACAGCTCCACCATATGTGAAGCATAGTACCTTCATCCCCGTTACATCTCCAGCACGTTTGAGGTATGGCAGGGAACATCTGGCTGATTTGCGTGGGTACCCTATACCATAAAGTTAAAACCTTGTATGCTGCTTCCTGTACCCTGCTGGCCACGGAGCAATGGTGTGTGAGATCTAGAATTTTACCCCATTGGGATTCCGAAAGGGTCATATCAAACATCATCTCCCAGCGTCCCATAAAAGGGGCTGGTGTGTCTGCAGCCGCAGTTTGAAGCAGAGGGTAAATGTGTGAAATACCTTGAGCCAGGGGGTCAGGCAGTATGCATTGGCGTTCAAGTCCGGTAAGTTGTCTAGTGAGTTTGTGTTGTTGCGGGATTGCTCGTAGGTAATGGCACAATTGACTGTATTTAAAACTGAGTAAAAAGGGTGGTGGTCCAGTTGTGTACAGTTCCCTTAATGTATAAACCCTGTAGTGCGTAGTAAGTGATGTACTCTCGGGATCTCCGTTGAGAACAAGGTGCAGAAGGTCCGTGCTTGCAACCCCAAGGCGAAATCTAGATTGTGTACAATTGGTAACAGGGGAGATGGGAAAGTGGAGAGGGAGAAGGTTTTGGAGGCAAGACACCAAGTGGTCATGGTGGCCAGTGTGTAGGGGGATGTGATGGAATGGTGTTTATCCTGAGAATCTGGGAGCCATGGTAAGGTGGCCAGGGGTACCCCATTGAGTCTTGTTCCGCGTCTTTCCATGTGTTTTTTTTTCTTTGCTGAACGCATGCAGCTGTATTATTTTCTAACAGTCTGTGTGCATTCAGCAATGAATTGGAGTCCAGAAAGTGAAACATATTATCATACTATATTTCACTTTCAGGACCATGGTTAAGGCTCGGAACTGTCCATGGTTCTGCCACAATGTATCCAATACATTGCTGAATGCAGACAGACTGGCACCTAGCACTGCAGGGACACAGGATGTCCGTAAAGTGTCCTCCGAGCTGAAGAGGAAATCCCCATGACGCTCCGCGGATGTTCCAGCACTGCACGGTAGACTAATGAGGCCCCAATCTGGGCCCCTCCCCCATATGGGACCTCAGCCAGTGCCCAAGAGCCTGATGGGTCAGTCTACCCCATATTTAGCAGTTTTGCACCGGATCGTCGGATGCATTCAGCAGACTTTCGGCGGTTATTCAGATCAATTCGGTGTTTGTTTGGATATTTTTCCAATTGATTTGGCAGCTTGTTCACTGCACTTCGGGGACCCTGTGTTGAATGTTGAATTCACTGCAAGGTCGGTGAATCGGACTAGCCGAAGTGCAGGAATGGGAGAGCACTGAAATGTTGGCAACATTTTGGTGCTCTCTGAATAACCCTGAATGACGTTCAAATGGAGACAGATATTAGCAGCGGTGGACCCGCATCCATTACATATTTTCGGAGCAATGATTTGAGCTTTAGATAATAAAATTGAAGATAATGGGAGAGTTTGTATTTATCCGCCATTTGGTCGTATGTTAATTGGTCAGCTGGAGAATAAAAGTCTGCAACATGAGTTACGCTAAAGAACTTCCAATAATATGCGGTAAGGTTAGGGATATTCTATTTTATTGGGGACAGTGACGTCACCTTGTGATTAAGGTGTAATGGCATAAATTACTTTTAGTTAAGTCCTATAATTTACTTTCTAAGAGCAGCAACATCTAAACAACACATGGTTTCTTGCCACCAGTAAACAGATGTTGGCTTAACTGTAGTAATTCATGAGAGCAAATACCAGATTATTCAGGAATGATCAAACATATGACAAGAGATCAATTAGTAATCAAGAATTACAAGCATATTATGCCTGCAGTAAAACTCAACTATCTGGCTGTATTGCATAATGACCTGTTTCTTGATAAGCAACCTATATAATGTTGCAGAACTGGATGCTCAGAGGTCGCATTAACATCATCCAGTCAAAAGAATTGAATATTTTATCAACAGATTTAAAAATCTGGATGGAGACATAAAATATTGCTGATCTCTCTTTATTGGTGTTTTGTGTGTGTGTCTACCTCCACTGCTTTGGGTAAGTTTTGTTTATGGCGTATCTTGCAGCTGTGAACTGAATCGGCAGTGGTTTTTATAAGTGGAAAATAAACTTGTAACATTTTCCTTCTTTACAGCTTTGTAGAGAAATGAGAAGTGATGTTTTGTCAGGCTAGATCATTGCACTGTTTCATGGTACGAGACATCACGTCAATTTAAAATGCAACTCGGAGGAGAAGGAAGGATAACGCCACTCCCCCCTCACAAAAAAATCAATTATTGCAGCTTAACCGTCTGAGAAATAGCAGTAAGACAGCGCAGACTGGAGATTCATGGACCATAAACTCCCTCCTGCTTCTCGCAAATGGAATATGGAATGGAGCAATAAATAGGTCTTACTTATTTGTTGTTTAAAAGAAAAATAGCATCAGCATTTTTTTGCGTATGTGTGTTTTTGTTTTCTCCAAAAGTACAATGGCCTACTGAGTAGCGCCATATATATCTGGATGAGACAATTTTCTGAAGGTATAATGATTAGAAGGTTTACTTTAGAAGGTTTAATTTTAAAACAGTTTTAGTAACCATGAGAGCAACAAAACTATCCTCAGAAATTGGAGTTCTACAGTTAGTGATTGTTTATGTGAAAATAGAAGGTCTGATTTTTGTGCAAAAAATGCAGGAGTTAATTCAATAAATTTTAATTTTGAAAGACCCACAGAGCTCTCTTGGTAAATAGAAATATGTAAATGTAGGAATGTTACTTCTAAATGAATGCCACTGACAGTCCACACACATTTAGATTCTGTTTGAGTGAGGCCTTGAGCAATTGGCTATCATGCCTAAGTATATGTCTGCTTAATATAGAAAGAATAGGCGTCGCGCTAATCTTGTATAGGATTGTGAGGGGTGTCGCTTAAACACTAATAGTTGTTCTGTCACCCAACAACTAGAAATCATTATGTTAAAATAGGAAAATAGCTACGTACCCAATAAATACAGGACTCCCCTGCCGTATCCAAGAAGTGCATATCACACCTTCTTCAAATTTCCTCAAATACAAATATTGAGAACATCATAGTGCAAAACGTTAACACAATGCAAATAAGGTGACTTCATAGTCCCACTCACGTATAGAAGAGCCTTCCTGGCTCTCTCAAATATATGCTTGCGGGTTGTTAGTGGCCACCCTTCAGCCCAATGGATTTCACCACCGGCGCTACTTCTCTGTTTAAGATCAAGCGCTGGTGGTGAGATCCATTGGGCTAAAGGGTGGGCACTAACAACCCGCAAGCGAATATTCCAGAGCTGGGTAGGCTCTTCAATATGTGAGTGGGACTATTAAGTCACCTTCTTTGCATTGTATTAATTCGTTGCACTATGCTGTCCTCAATTTTTGTATTTGAGGAAATTTGAAGAAGGTGTGATATGCATTTTTATACGCACCCTCCAGGGTGTAGTATAAAAGGGAAAGGAATGGGGTAATATTGTTTTGCTGTTGGCTGATGATTGTAAAACCTGTCATAATAGTGGTGAGTATATTATAGACAGAGGCATTATAGAAGTTGCTGTACAATACGTGGTAGGGGCTACTTTCCAAGAATCTTGCACTAGCGGCAGGTGAAGTCACAACTGCAACACCAGAGCCAAGGAATATCTTATATGAGAAAACATGAGCATCAACTGTGGAGGGAAGAGTATTCTTCGAATTTGTAAGTGGACACAGAGGAAAAAAGAGAATTTGATTTTTGGGGTGTTATAGATATAGCTTGTACAGAAAAATTATACATCATATCTTCACAATATAAGACTGGGGAGGTTCATTGTTCATTGGATGGTGCAGATTGAAGAACTCATACTTAAACTCTTCATGAGCAAGCACCTTTGGTGAAAAACATTTTATCATAACATTTATTTGAAACATGGGATATGACTTAATAGTTCAATATAAGAAATTCTTGTTCTGAGAATTAATTAATTAAAGTTATGTAAATTTGCTAATTGTAAAATTGTCATCTATTTGTTTATCCTTCACAGAAATACTGTTGGAATGAAAGATTCAGCACTCTAAATGGTGTATTTTGTCTTACACAATGTTACATGGGGTCTGCACTAGATTACAGGCAGAAATGTCCATTGTGTCAAATACAGTAAATTTGATAAAGATGGATAATAAAATGGTCAGATCTCCTGCTAATTGGGATTTGAAGTGATCATAATGAGATTATTAGCAACTGAACTTCCAATAAATACCAACAGAATATAAACGTAATATCTATATATGGCATAATGCCTCTATATGGAAATTATAGTAACACCTTTTGTCTATACTGTACAGGGATTTCCAGTCATTATAATCCCCTTAATCTTACCACTGTGCAATAGTGACCCCAGAGCTATCCCTGCATTCTTCCCTCTCCCCAGATGGTTTAATGCAGCAGCAAATTTTCTGAACTTTGTGTTACAATGAATCTCCTAGATTGTGAGTTCCTACGGGAATAGGGCCCTCATCTCCTCCTGTACTGTTTGTCAAATGTTGTTCATTGTATTGTATTGTAACCCTGTCTATACTGTGCCTATTGTACAGCGCTGCGGAATATGCTGGCGCTTTATAAATAAAGAATAATGATAATAAGAGAGCTGCTCTTTGTAGCTTGTTTACAGTATGATAGAGTAAAAAGAAGAGAGATAAGACAGTGGATTTTGTTTATCCTCAGTGGTTACACATGATATACTAATGCTTTTGAATGTATTACAATGCATAATTGAATTAACTCAATTTTGAGAGTAAAAGCGTTAAAAAGGAAGAAAGGGAAGAAATAAATATTATGGATTGGAATGAAGGGCAGAAGAAAAGATAGTGACTTTATTGTTATTGGAAGGAAAGGCGAAATCATAGATTGGAAGGTAATGATAATGATGTTGTTATAGACAATTATAGGTGATTTAATGATATGTTTGGAAAAGAGAGGGAGATACGTTAATGAAGGTGAAAAAAATGACATTATCTGATTTAAAATGATTAGATATAACACTTTTTTCCATTATAGAAAAAGCAAGGTATTTCAGAAAGAAAGACATGGACAAATAGACGTCCTGTCTACGTCTCATCACTGGAAGACAGAATTTGGGAAAATGAATAAAATCTTGGGCTCTATTGGGCTGATGTGAATATGCAATTGCTGGATTTTCTCTTCCTTTGAAAAAAAATAAATTCTAATAACTGTTAAAATTAATGTCAATGGCTCAAACAAATGAACAGAAAACAGTCGGCTCCTATTCATTCGTAGAAGCTCCCCGCATTAAATTAATATTGATGAAAGAGAAGCTGCATTTAGGAACTTAAGAATTCCTACTGTTCTTCACACATACACAGAAACTCTGTCATTAGTTTTTTGCTAATCGGAAAGGGACTGGACCACTTGAGAATCTTAATCCCTTAAGGACCAATGACGTAACCGTTAAGTCATAAATGCATTGACTTTAAAGACCCCCATGGTCCTTAAGGGGGTTAATAATTTTATGATTAACAGGGTTATTCAAAGAGAATCGAAAAGTGACCGCACGTTCGGTGACTTTTCGTTCTCTTCAATTCGATGCGATTTGGCGATCCCATTTCAACGACCCTGCAGTGTATTCAGCAAGCACCACAGGGCCGTTGTAGTACAGGGAAAAGCCGCCGCAAACCCGACAAACACTAACCGCAAATCCCCACGAACGTACACCAAAATCCGCAAAAACATCTGGATTAACCCCGCCGAACACGCCGGTGAAACCTGAGCAGCCGCCAATCACAGTGCAGAGCAGCCGCCGGAAAAACCTGACACTGCAGACGAATGGAGTGAAAAATAATAAAAAAGTACGCTTCACTGTTTGAAAAGTGAAACGCTGTTTGCAAAGAAACTACAGAACGTAAATGTCTGGAATTTACATATAAGGTCCAATAAATGATAATAAAAAGAGCTGTTACAGAAAAAAGAAAAAACAATTTAAAAAAACAAACCCCCAAAAATGCCTAAAAGATCCTAAAATATCTATAAATAAAGAGACTTTTTACTGCAGAATATAATATTAAATGGTTTATTAGATATTGGATTAAAACGGGAATATTTTTAACATTGAAGCCTATGGGATTCGCCTGAATAAATCTGCCGCATGAAACCACTGAACAGCAGGGAAATTCGGCAACTTTTCACTGCTGGTTTTTGTTCTCTGAATAGAGGAAGCATTGCTTCTCTATGGGGATTTCACTGCCCTCGAACAGGCACCGTATGTGCACGCACTTCGCCAGCATTTGGCGAACTGCCTGCTCTCCGAATAGCCGAATGGCCAGGAAAGCTAACCGTACGCTGAATTTCAGCGTTTGGTTACCTTTCGGCCACAATTCGGATCTCTTTGAATAACCCTGTAAGTATTAGATACAGCAGATAAAAAAAAAAACATATACCAGTGGTTCCCAACCCTGTCCTCTGGGACCCTTCATCAGGCCAGGTTTTAAGAATTACTGTGGGGAAATGCAGATTGAATACTGCAATCACTGAGCAGCAAATCCTATCACCCGTTTTTTAGTTCACCTATCTTGCAAATCTGGCCTATTACTGCTCCCTGAAGACAGGATTGGGAAACAGTGCCGTATACCTTGCTACAATATACTGATCATGGACGTTACATAAATACCCAAAAACTATAAAATACATAAAGCAATGTTTTTTCAAGGAGAAGTCTGTTTTTTTATCCCTAAAACAGAGTTATACATTGTCATCATTCCAAAAGCTTTGATTGTATATGTATGTCATTTTCGAATAAGTTGCTGCTACCATTTGTTACTGTGACACGTTCTTGTTTTCATAACAAATGGCGTCATTTTATCAGACAGCATTAAAATGGAAAAAATAGAACATTTCTTGACTACTGCCATATACTAGGGAGGCCCATACACATCTGCTGTTTGCTAATACCAAGAAGCGGTACTTTGCTTTGGCACAAAAGCGGTTAATACGAAATGTTCCACACATCAATCTCTGGTTTCATTTTGATTAGAATCCTTGCATCTCTTGTATGATGAATTTCAGCTCCACTGGTGCATTGCCTAACAGCTGCTCCTCGTCTTACCTTGCAGACGCATTGACAGGTGTACCTGTATTATGCTTTACTTGGAAACTGACAGATGGACCACTATCCATAAATAAAGTGTAAGAAAGCCCAATGGGCAATAGAAGGTGAGAGATAAAACTCCTTCAATTATCGTACCTGTTTTTATATTTTCCCTTTCTTCTGCCTTATGTTTTTTTGTTGCTGCATTAAAGAGAAATTTGTAGAAAGTGGTTTTTCCTCCTCTGCTGGAGAAAATGTTTTATTTTTTATTTTGACACATATTGAAAAAGCTGCACAAAAAGATTTTTATTTCTGGAGCCAACCATGTTCACTTTAGTTAAATAATTTGCGTATTTAATTTGTTTGCTCAGGTGAATATATACTGTATGCGTATGTTCACAAGACCATTACCAGCAATGAATAGATTTTATTTCAGATAAACTAATCAATGATCCAATCGATATACAAATGATCTGAAGATCTCGTTATGAACTAAATTTATTGTCTGTGCACGTGTGGTAGGGAGTATGATTAATTTATTAGCGTGTAGCTTTCAAAAAATGTGTACAAAATGTAAAAATATATGCATGTGGGCATATCATGAGTGGTGGCAGCCGGCACTTAACGCACTGTGCATGAACGGTGACATTGCCACGGAGGACACGTTGTAAATGTGCTGTAACATCCACACAATACAATAATTAGAGTCATTGATCGACCCATATAGTCAATTCTATGGTCATTGCCACAGAGTGAGGAGCAAGTGAGGTAAAGATATTGGGGGTGGGTGGGGGATTACAAAACAAAAGATCACAAAATGCATGCACCCATTGACATATAGAGTAAAATATTTTCTTAACTAAACATACAAGAGAAAAACAAAGCACATTTTATTATTATTATTGCCATTATTTATATAGCACCAACAGTTTCCGCAGTGCTATACAATAAGCAAAGGGAACGAGATACAGATAAACGGACATAGGATGTAAACACTAGGTGTAGAGGGCCCTGCTCATAGGAGTTTACAATCTAGAGGGATTGGGGTTAAGGAAGACAAGGGAAATTTTACTGCATGGCAGAATCATTAGTACCAGTAGTTCTGGAAAGGTGGGGCGATAGAAGCCACTTCAATCATGTTTGAGTAGGTAAGCAGAGGGATGAGTTGCATCAGTGATGTGGTACGCTAATCTGAAGAGATGGGTTTTAAGGGATTTCTTGAGGGCCTGAAGATCAGGGAGAGTCTGATAGGGAAAGGCAATTCATTCCACAGGACCGGTGCTGCTCTTGAGAAGTCTTGGAGGCAAGAGTTGGCCGTGCGGGTGTAGACAGATGACAGGTGGAGATCGCCCGCCGATGGGAGTTGTCTATATGGGACATTTTTGCGTAGTAACAAAGACATGTAGGGAAGGGTTGAATTATTGAGCAATTTGAATGTGTGTCTCAGTATTTTAAACTGTATCCTGAAACAGACAGTAAGCCAATGGAGGGACCGGCAGAGTGGGGAGGTACGCTAGGTGTGTCTAGTGAGAAAAATAAGCCTGGCACCTACATTCATTACAGATTGCAAAAAAGCAATTTGGGAGTTGGGGAGGCCAATAAGGAGCGAGTTGCAGTAATCAAGTCGCAAAATGATAAGAGCATGAACCAGGACCTTTGCGGTATCTTTCGTCAGAAAGGGGTGAACGCAGGCGATGTGGGGAGAGAAAGTTAGGTCAGAATTGAAAGTGACACCAAGGCAGCGAGCTTGAGGCATCGGGCTAATGAGCGTACTATTTACTCGTAGAGAGATAGATGGCATTGGGTTTTTCTTGGAGGGAGGAACAGCGAAAATTTCAGTTTTGGCAAGATTGAGATTAAGGATGCAGAAAGACATCCAATTTGAGACGGCTGAGAGACAGTCAGTGGCTCGATCCAGGAGAGCCGGAGAGAGATTATGGGAGCAGAGGTATATTTGAGTGTCATCAGTGTATAGGTGGTAATGGAATCCAAACGGGCTGATTAGTTTGCCTGGAGAGGCAGTGTAAATCACAAAAAGAAGAGGGCCCAGTAATAAACCTTGGGGCACCCCAACAGAGACAGGCTGCTGGGAGGAGATTATCCCAGAAAATGAGACACTAAACGATCATTGGGACAGGTAGGAAGAGAACCATGGTCAGTTTCATAAGAGCCATTTCTGTCGAGTGCAGTGAGAAAAAGCCAAATTGCAGAGGGTCAAGGAGAAAGGGGGTGTCGAGGTGGTCAATCAGACCTTGCAAACACAAGCTTTTCAAGGAGTTTGGAGGCAAAAGGGAGCAGGGACACGGGACAGTAGTTGGAGGGAGCAGTTGGATCCAGAGACCACTTCTCTAGGATCGGGACTACCATGGCATGTTTGAGGGGAGCAGGAAATACCCCAGAGGTTAAGGACAGATTAAAGGTGTGGGTCAAGGACGGTACAAGAGAAATGGAAAGTGTTTTGGTAAGATGTGAGGGAACGGGGTCGAGGGGGCAGGCAGTGGAATGAGACTATCATAATAACTTAAAGAACTCTTGTTCAGTCCTAGAAGAGAATGTGAGTATATGTGAGTATAGATATGATAAACAACTTCCTGCATGGTGATAGCAGCACTGAGATTTCAGTTCTTATGTGTTCTATTTTTTGCTGTGAAAATGCATGCGAGGTCTTCAGCATTAAGGTCAGTGTGAGGAACAGCCACAGCAGCACAGAGAAGGGAGTTGAATGCGGCAAACAGGTGTTTTGGGTTCCGGGACTGAGTGTGTATAATATGACTGCTTGGCTTGATATAAAGGGTAGAGCTGTAGGACCGGAGCATTAATTTATAATGAAGAAACTCAGAGTGGCAGCAGGTCTTCCTCCAATAGCGTTCAGCATTTCTAGAACATCTTTGGAGGTATCGGGTCAACTCGCTGTGCCAGGGTTGATGGTTTTGTCGACTTATTGACCAGGGTTTTGAGCTAACTTATCAAGGGTGGAGGAAAGAGTAGAGTTGTAGTGGCTGATGGCTTCATTAATACAGGAGAGAGATAGGACAGACGAGAGCGTTACATTAGCAACCTAAAATAAACACACTAAGAACATTTCATTTTTTGGTAGTGGCCCATTAACTGTGAAGAAAGCAGCAGAGGTGCTCCAACCTGCCATGCTTGTGAATGCGTAGGAAAGAACAGGCCTGGAGGAGCACTGGACCTCGCTGCCCTTTACAACTCACAGAAATGACTGCAAGTTCTGGTGACCATTAGGTATGACCCCATATAGGCAATGAGCTCCTGCGGAGGTTAGGAGGAGGGCTCTGTTGCATGCCAGAACCCCACAATGGTGGGGCTCCATGTTTGCTATTGCCCATTGAGCCCAAGTTTTTTCAGTCCATCCTTGTGAACATCCACCTATGGATTTACCCATCTGTGCCAAACCATAAGGATAGAGAATGGGTGACATCCCAAATTAAATATTAAAGTTTGCATGTGACTACCAATCATCCTGCCTTACTGGACAGCTTCTCAATGTAAAATGTGATGGCGTTGCAGTATTTTTGTACCGTTAAGTTATTTTCACCATTTTGGACATGTGCGTTTATTTTTTTTATTTATATTCTCATTATTACTATCTGTGCTGTGTCATCTTATGTGTGATTATATTGCCTTGCATCTGATATATACCATATTTCTCTTGGTTAGATTTCAGGAAATGCAGTCTAAACCTTGATACAAGGTGTTGTGCCTTTATGTTATGTCGGCAAGAAGCTTAGCCTTCTTTGTCAATGCAAAATTTAAGTCTACGTGAATTTTCCACTTCAGACGCAAGCATCCCATTAGATCTTGTGAAATGTAATGAGCCTTGCTCATTGGGGACACCCTTTAGTGAGTGCATGGATTTCATCTTTAAATTTAGAAGATATAATAACAACCACCAAGTATCAGTCATTCAAACATAAAATAAACAGTTTCTTATTTATTTTTTTTGCTACTGTTAGGAAACCGTAATATTCTATGGCTCACACCAAATCCTTTCATTCCCATTTGTTATATATTTTTTTTCTGCATATCATAAATAAAAATATTTATTCCCAAGCTGATTTCCTTATTTTCTGTATGTAAATTAAAGCTTAGCTTCAGATATGGGCTTTTAAAGCCTCGAGTCTCTTAATAAAACGAACAAAACTGAACTTTCTGCATCACAGTTAATATTAAATAAAAAAAAAAAAGAACTGCACATAAAACTCAGAAATGCTTGGCACCCAGAAGAGCCTTTAAGGCTGCTCAGAATTTAATACCCCTTACAAATCTAATATAGAACTTGCCATTAATAATTAATGCCCAGTAATAGCAGAATCCTAGAGAGACTGCCTTTTGGCTGTGCTATGTTATGTGTAAGAGCTGCATTCCATTTTCTTCTATGTTCCTTCATAATCAACTGAAAAGGCAAACAGAAAGCAAGTATGTAGTGTGTGTGTGTGTGTGTGTTTAATTAACTCTATACTCTGAAATCATGTCTAGTCATTATTATTTTGCTTAATAATAGCAATAATGGTTAAAAGAAATATGCAACACAAATGCTGCGCAGTCCGTTTTTATGAACGCCTTTAAAGTAATCATTTATAAAACTATAAGGCTAGGGTCAGACGAAAGCATTTTTCCCCGCGAACGTCAAAAAGTGCGTCCGAACGCATTGACGTATTTTTTCACGGAATGCGCAAAAACGGTCAGACGACGCGCATTTTCGTGCATGATTTTTTACGGATTCTCAATAAAACACTTTTTGCGTCTGGACGTTATGTAGGCTGGAAATTAGCAGAGTCTGACGTCTCCTAATCACGCAAACACGCCGCTATGCTGCCGCAGCGCACTCTGTACGTCAGTACTAGCGGTTCTGCGTTCTCGAAAAAATGCGTTAATTTTCCACTTGTGTTACACGGGCGGACTTTCGTGCGGCCGTACTTCGTATATTGGCCGTCATTGCCCGTCATTTGCTGCTACTGAGGCCGTGATTAAGTGCGCCAGAACGCACGTTAAAAGTGCGCTGGTCTGACCCCAGCCTAAACGCTTATATTATAAAAAAATTCCGAAAACCTGATCAAATCAGATTAATGGAGATTGTATTACCAAAATTTTACATTTATTGTATGGAAATTGTATTCATAACATCATGTAGACCAGGGCTGTCAAACTCCAGCCCCTCAATTGTTTCTGAACTACAACTCCCATGATTCCCTAGCTGTCTATTGCTTCGAAAGAATTCTGGGAATTGTAGGCATCAACATCTGTCGGGCCGTGATTTTGACAGCCCTGATGTAGACAATGTCTATAATAGATAATTTCTTTGCCGATAATATAATATTCAGTTGCAGTGTGGTTAAAGGGGAACTTTAGTAGTTTTTAAAGTAAGCCTTAACCCCTTCACTACCAAGTGATTTTCCATAAAACAACTTTCAGGAGCCAAAGATTTTTTATGAATAATACAGTAAGAAATACCTGAGCATTTTCCCAGAGTATTTCTTACTGTAGCAGTGTGGCAGCCGTATATGAAAGGCAGATGTTGCCATCTGCTGTCCTAAAAGTGCTAATGCAGCAGCGGTTCCATAATTAATAAGCTGAGGATTTGTGTTTTAGTCAGAGTCCCAACTGACCAAGTACTTATAGGGTCACTACTACCAAAAAATGATATGTTTTTGTTTGGCTTATTTTATGTTGCTGATATCTTACACGTGCTTAGTGTTTCTCTTGTTTAGTTAAGAAAATATTCATTTTGTGATCTTTTGTGTTGTAAACCCCCAACTACAATCTCTTTAAATCATTTGCTCCTCACTCTGTGACAATGGCCAAAGAATGGAGTCTAGCAGGGTTATTCAGAGAGCGTGAAAAGCAGGAGAATGACTGGAGAATGAAAAATTCTAGGTCAAAATAGCCGATTTGGAAAGTGAGATGAAAGGGAGAATTTTTCTGGTTTGGCTATTTTGACCTAGAATTTTTCATTCTCCAGTCATTCTCCTGCTTTTCACGCTCTCTGAATAACCCTGTATGGGTCTATTACTGACTCAAATCATTTTATTGTGTGGATGTATTCAAAGGACATCACCATGGGGTAGATTGGAAGTATTGTAAACTCCCTGTTTTATCTCATTCAGCTGCCATCTCTTATCTCAGTTAGCCTCCAGAACAACAGCCTCATGCTGCTTTATCTAAACATTCCCTTTTACACCTCATTAACGGTTAAATACTGTAGATTAAATAAACAAGAGCCGGAAAGAGAAGCCTTAACAGAGATTATGGTAAATGTTGCATCATGGGAAATATCCAAATAATGGAAACAAGAGATACAAAAACTAATTTTAATTTTCCTTTTTACATGCAATTACTTCAAATGAAAAAAAACAGTAGCATGTGTTTTATAATGTGGTTTTGTTTGTAATGGACAAGTAATCTAGTTACAGATTATGTAAATGGTAGAGTATCCATGTTTCTTCCATTGTCTTCATATTAAGCCATCTTGTGATCCTTATCTTTCTTGTTCACAGCATGGAGGGGGGGTATTTCTGCAGTAGTTTTCAGTGTTGAGCAGGGGGAAAGATTGTGTTCAGGTTACACAGGAATAGAAGAAGAAAGAGGGTAGCCAATAAAACAGGCGGACAACTACCATGCTAAACATAATTTGGCAAGCCTTTTCAATGATTTGAAGATAATTATGCAGTTATTAGTAGATAGAATATAATTATATAGAGTACCATTGAACTCTCTCAGAATAACCATGTAATACGCAGGAGAAAACCAATGAATTCCATACATTTTGCATTTATGTTACATTACGGACTGGCAATATCCATTTAACAAGCGAGCTGTAAGAGATATGGATGATAATGCCCCCCTGAAGACAAAAACATCCCATGGATACTAGTTTACCATCCATCACAGACGAATCAAGACGTGCAAACATGCATATGTAATTTCATTGGACCTTGCGTGCCATATGGTGTTTAATGACTCTAGGTTGACTAGAAGGCATTTTATGACCTGCAAAGACACATGCACATATATAGACAATTACAAATACTAAGAAACCAGTTCTTTGTAACAACTTTTCTATGCTTCACATCCTCTGTAGCTACAGTATATTATCAAAGCTACATTCGAGTTAAATACAATTGTAGGGTTATTCAAAGGTCCCTGCACACAGCATTGTAAAATTTCAATGTTCTTGAACCCAGGACATACTTGAAAACAAGAGAAATCTCAATGTATCCTTCCTGGTAAAATACTTTGCAAATTCACCGCAGGGTCCCGAAGTCCAAAAAAACACTGCAAAAACTGTCGATTCATACAGAAAAACTGTTGAAAAATTTCTGAACGCACCCGACGATTCGCCTCCAACCCCCAGACTGCATCAGAAAAAACTGACGCTACGCCAAACAGAGTACGACCAGCCGCCATAAAAAGACGACAAGCCGACGAAAGGGGCAACCCCCCCCAAAAAACTTTTAAAAGCTGTTTGCAAAATAACTAGTACACAAAAATTACATAGAAGGTCCTATGAATAATAATAAAAAGGTCTTTTACACAAAGTTATAGCTATAAAAGAAATCGGAAAAAACATTTTGCTGAAAAAAATAAAAAAAACTGACTAAAAAAATCATAAAAAATAAATAAAGAGAGTTTTTGCTGCAGATTAAAAGAATGAATGGTTTAAAAGATATTTAATAAAAGCAGAAATATGCCAAATGAAACCACTGAAAAATCAGAGCATTTCACTGACATTTCTCTGCTGTTCGATGTTCTCTGAACAGATTAACCATTACTTCTCTATGGGGGATTTCATTGCTGCCGAAGATCACTATATTTTGATGGAAATTCGCCATATATGGCAAATTGCCTGTTTTTGAATAGCTGAATTGCCATGAAATTGCACCGTTAGCGTCCCCATTTTAACGCAAAGAATGGAATAGGGCCCAAGATACAAAAATGTATATAACTCAAGATGACTTCTTGAGAAAAGTCCTCAAAGGACTAAAACTTTGATGATCCCTATGTAGACATAATTAAATATTTACTTATACATGACTCCTGGAGTATGCTTCTTCCTAGCGAAATATATATATATATATATATATATATATATATAACCAATGGAAGGAAACCTGCACTCTGGACGTCAATATTGCCTGGTGCCCATCCGGCTCAGTGGTAGGAGATAGACGATGGAAGGACGGCACTCTCGGTCTCAACCCAGGAACACTTGAATTTATTATAGAAAATTATGTGAAAATCGACGTTTCAGTCCACTACCCGTGGACTTTCATCAGGACATAAAAAACCCCACACAAAAATAACATTTAAATAGAAAAGTATTAACTTACAATCAGTAGCCCTGCCTCCCGTGCCGAGCAAACGCGGATACAACCGCGTGACGTCAGGACGCCGGCGACGCCCATGTGACCCAGCCGTAGCCTTGGAGACCGAATGCGATTCCAATGGCGTCGATAGTATCTAGGAAACCAAAATTTTGGTAAACACGCGACGGCTAAAAAACGCCACGATCGCGAGATACAGCCCATCAGAGCAACAGCCCAATGCAACGGTGACCAGCATACAGCAGGCTAGGCTGAAAAAAAGGAAAAAAAAACTCTAGATCTCAAAAGGAGGGAGGGCAGAAAAAACGAAAAACCAACGAAAAACCTGCGAACAACCCGACAGAACGAAAAAGAGAGAAATGACAGCGGAATAAAAAATAAAATAAAAACAAATACAAACGCTACGAGAATATTTGGAAAAAGCACAAATGTACAGTGTAGAGCGGGGTAATGAATATGTAACAAGTCTCTCTCGACAGAGACAATGTGCAAAAGTACACATAAAGAGTAATTAATGCAAAAATAGGGTGGCACAAGCCATATCACAAACGGACTCTGGCAAAAGAGTATGAAACATACGCAACCAACACTGCCACACATGAACCTGAGACAGCAGGGATTAAATACATAATGAACAAATGTATAACAATCAGAGTACTAAGAATAGGGAGATGAATATGCAGCATATCTCTCTCGCCAGAGTCAATGTACAAAGGTACACATAAAGAGAAATAAAATGCAAATAGAGTGGCACAAGCCATATCACAATTAACCAAAGAACTCTGGCAAAAGAGTGCAAAACAGAAGCAACCAACACAGCCCCAAAGGTACATAAGGCAACAGAGATCAAATGCATAATAAACAAATGCATAACAAACAAAATACTGAGAGTAAAGAAATCAGCACACTGCAGTAGGGAATATATAGGTATGCACTGTTGTCTAAGGAAAGGTTAAAAAGTAAGTCCTTTCATCATGGAGTAAAGGCTCCATGCCACACCCATAAACAAAAAGCCTAAAAAATCATTCATGTACAGTTGTGTTCAAAATTATTCAACCCCCACTGAAATTGAGTGTTTTGGCCAGTTTGACATTGATTTTGATCATTCAGTCATCTTGCTTACAATTAAATCAAAGAGGCACGTGTAGGTCAGACAAATATAACATAACATTTATAATGAAATAACCACAAATGTCTTTTCTGTGCTCACATCATTATCAGTTTTATTCAACCCCCAAGTGACATTCAATCTTCGTACTTAGTACAACATCCTTTTACAGTTATAACAGTTTTTAAACGTGAAGCATAGCTTGACACAAGTGTCTTGCAGCGATCTACGGGTATCTTCGCCCATTCGTCATGGGCAAAAGCCTCCAGTTCAGTCACATTCTTAGGCTTGAGCACTGCAACTGCTTTCTTTAAGTCCCACCAGAGGTTCTCAATCGGATTTAAGTCAGGTGACTGCGATGGCCACTCCAAAATGTTCCAGCCTTTAATCTGCAACCATGCTCTAGTGGACTTGGAGGTATGCTTGGATCATTGTCCTGTTGAAAGGTCCAACGTCTCCCAAGCCTCAGGTTTGTGACGGACTGCATCACATTGTCATCCAATATCTCCTGGTACTGAAGAGAATTCATGGTACCTTGCACACGCTGAAGCTCCCTGTACCTGCAGAAGCAAAACAGCCCCAAAGCATGATTGACCCCCCGCTATGCTTCACAGTAGGCAAGGTGTTATTTTCTTCATAGGCCTTGTTCTTCCTCCTCCAAACAAAGCGTTGATCCATGGGCCCAAACAGTTCTAATTTTGTTTCATCAGTCCACAGAACACTATCCCAAAACTTCTGTGGTTTGTCCACATGACTTTTGGCATACTGCAGTCGACTCTTCTTATTCTTTGGAGACAGCAAGGGGGTGCGCCTGGGAGTTCTGGCATGGAGGCCTTCATTACGCAGTGTGCGCCGTATTGTCTGAGCTGAAACTTAAGTACCCACATCTGACAAATCTTTTCTCAGTTCCTCAGCAGTCACACGGGGACATTTCTCCACTCTACGCCTCAGGTAGCGCACAGCAGTCGAAGTCATCAGCATCTTCTTTCTGCCACGACCAGGTAGCGTTTCAACAGTGCCCTTTGCCTTGAATTTGCGAATGATGCTTCCTATGGTCTCTCTTGGTATGTTTAACATCTTTGCAATCTTCTTATAGCCATTGCCCTTCCTGTGAAGAGTAATCACCTCTTCTCTTGTCTTTGTGGACCATTCGCTTGACTTCACCATGTTTGTAACCACACCAGTAAATGTCGAGAAGGAGCTGAGTATCACAGTCATTTTAAAGCTGCCTAATTGGTGCTTATTATGCTTTATTGCTGCTCCGTGACATCCACAGGTGTTTTCAATACCTGATTGAGAACACTTGAATGAACCTCTGTTCTTCAGAGTGGTAGTCTTTAAGGGGTTGAATAATTGTGTCAATGAAGAATTCACAAAAGAAACATTTACTACTGTATTACAAAACCAATTGATGTCATTTTAGTTGCATATGGTTCTTTAAAAAGTCCTTGTAGGATTTCATTCTGAATACAATTACAAATGTACACTAAATTCCCTAAAACCCTTTACAGCATTGGGGGTTGAATAATTTTGAACACAACTGTATATGGGTATGCACTATGGTCTAAGGAAAGGTTGAAAAGTAAGTCTTTCATTAAGGCCAAGCGGAGACACAGTGTTCAATTCCTGAATCCAATAAGTCTCCCTCCTTTGAAGCATATTACTCCAGTCGCCACCTCTTCTAGGAGTCGGTATGTGATCTATAGCGATGAATTTCAACATCGGGACTTGATGGCCACTTTCCAAAAATGTCGAGCAACGGGCTTGTCACTCACTCCATCACGATAGGCCACTCGGATTGAAGACCTATGACCTCTTATACGTTCCCGTAGTGAGGTATCGGTCTTCCCCACATACTGGAGTCCACACGGACAGGAAATTTTATAGATCACGTGATTGGTGGTACATGTAATCCGATGTTTAATGGGGTACTTGCGTCCAGTATGGGGGTGACAAAATAGTGTCCCAGGTAACATGTGACTGCATGTGACGCAGCCCAAGCATCTATAACATCCCGGAGATGATATACAGCAGCGTGAGGTGGTCTTACTCACATCACAAGATGCTAAGACCACTTTATTACGGTTGGAGGAAGAAGTGTTGAAATACAAAAATGAGCTGGTGAATTATAAGCGAGCTAAAATGGATAGGGTGGGACAGGATTATCGTGACCACCGGGTATACAGATGGTTGAGTGGGGAGAACCCGCGCAGAAATACGTTTAATAGAAGGAAACGGATTAGACGCCCTAATATTCCCACTGTGGATATTACGTCAGCGGAATCAGGTTCAGATGCAGAGACTGCACGGGTTGATAGTACACCTTTTTTGGGGGACACTGTGGATGGAGAGACACAGCATATGAACTCTCCCCTCGACCAAGGAGTCGCCCCTCAAGGCGGGGGCAGAGGGGTAAGGTCCACTGGTCCAAGAGGACGGCGGCCCAAACATCGGAGGTAACTGCTGTCTTTAACCTGTCCGACAGACTTTTAACATCTGTGGAAATCAATGTCCTTGAGAAGGGCCTCTCGTTCGTCCCCACTGCAAAGCCTCGTTCGTTTGATATTAATGTCGATTTATACCACTTTGGGCGCAATATGCGCCTTAAAGAATTTTTTGATGATGTGTCTACACCAACAGTTATCAATCGTTTCAAAGTTAAAAGCTCGTTTGACCCCCCCAGCAATCAGGCCTCTATTAAGACCATTCGGTTTCCAAGGCTACGGCTGGGTCACATGGGCGTCGCCGGCGTCCTGACGTCACGCGGTTGCATCCGCGTTTGCTCGGCACCGGGAGGCAGGGCTACTGATTGTAAGTTAATACTTTTCTATTTAAATGTTATATTGTGTGGTGTTTTTTATGTCCTGATGAAAGTCCACGGGTAGTGGACTGAAACGTCGATTTTCACATAATTTTCTATAATAAATTCAAGTGTTCCTGGGTTGAGACCGAGAGTGCCGTCCTTCCATCGTCTATCTCCTATATATATATATATATATATATATATATATACACAGTATACGCAAGGCACTCACAGTCTTCCACAGTTTCTGAATTTATTGGTAAAAAAAGATCGACGTTTCAGTCCACTAACCGTTGACTTTCATCAGGATATACATAACAACATATAACAACATTTATATAGAAAAAACCTTACTCACCACTTTACAGTGACACTCCTCAGAGTGACGTCAGAGCTCCGGCTCAAACCCCGTGACCCAACCAACACCATGGCAACCCGATACTCACTTGTTGCACTGGCTCTGTAGAGACAGGAGGGAAAGGCAACAACCACATATTTGCACAAAGTAGATTACAGCATTGTAAAGTATACACCCCGCTGACGCATACCATCACCCTTCACTGAGGGGCAAAGCACAAACAAGTAGCATAGAACTAGTTGCTAAATAAGGCGAAGAAAGATTACTCCTAAAAACAAAAGCACGCGCGCAGGAACCAATCTGGAAAAGGGAAACAGGAATCCCCCTCGAACTAACAATAAATTGAAGACTAACAGGTCCCAAATACAAACCCAAGAACTAGAGCGAGCGCACCTCACCAATCCAGGGTTCAACTGCTGAAAAGCGAAGGGACATATCCCATACAGCACTCAATGATAAGACTACCGATCTGACTTGAAAAGGTCCCAATAAAGGGTGCCTGTCTCTATACAACTATACACATCATAATAATAACAACCCACTCTCACTGTGACTTAAATATGATAACAATGATATTTCAACAATGATATTTCCAGGGCAGACAGTCCAAACTGTGGAAACTCGTCTCAAATCACACCTGTGAAAAAAAGAGTGAGTTATTAAATAGAATCCTCCAAGAAATGATTGATAGGATAGTCTCTCATTGAGGCCCAGAGGGAATAACGTATTCAGTTCCCTGATCCAATAGGTCTCCCTTCTCAATAACATGTTGCTCCAGTCACCCCCTCTCCTTGGGGACGGTACGTGATCAATAGCCATGAATTTCATCATGGGTACTTGGTGGCCTTTCTCCAAAAAGTGGCGAGCTATAGGTTTGTCGCTAGACCCATCACGATAAGCCAAGCGTATCGATGATCTGTGACCTCTAATCCTTTCTCTCAGGGAGGTCTCAGTCTTACCCACATAATGAAGTCCGCATGGACATGAGATCTTATATATTACATGATCCGTGGTACACGTAATGCGATGCTTAATCAAATATTTACGTCCAGTATGTGGATGACAGAATGAAGTCCCAGAGATCATGTGGCTGCATGTTACGCAGCCCAAACAACGAAAGCAACCAGGATGTTGATTGATGTTGATAGTTGAGTAAGAGTGTACAGGATCAGTATTGACTAGAATGTCACGTAAATTGCGTGATCTCCGATGACTAAAAAGGGGGGGATTCTGAAACGTCCTCGGTAATGTTCGATCATTGGCCAAAATCGGCCAATTCTTTCTCAAAATGCGGCTGATGTCACTAGACCTTGGTGTATAGGCCATCGAAAAAACAAGGGAAGGTTGTACAATGTTTCTTTCCTCCTGTTCCTGATGACAACAATCCAATGCTGCCTTTAGCACATGTGTAGGATAGCCCTGAGTATTGAAACGGGCCCACATTTCGTTAATTTGTATCTGTGCTCTCTCATCGTTGGAGTTATTACGGAAAACCCTGAGAAACTGGGTATAGGGTAAAGAGTATTTCAAATGGGTAGGATGCAAGCTCGACATGTGCAACAGTGTGTTCCGATCAGTCACTTTCTGGAAATGGGTGTAATCCAGAGAACCCCCATTCCGAAAGATATGTAGATCCAAGAAATCCACCGATTCCGTGTTGATGTCCGCCGTGATCTTAATCGGGGAATTGAGTCCGTTGATCTGTTGTACCAATTGATTATCCCCCTGTACTGTGTCCGATAAAATAATGAACACATCGTCAATAAATCTCTTATAATATACAATCTGGTGTTTAAATTTTGAGCTGATTTCTTGTTGTTCAAAGGCATACATGAATGAATTAGCATACGTCGGTGCTACAGCCACACCCATGGAAGTACCCATAATTTGCTGAAACCACTGAGATTCAAAGCGAAAGTAATTATAGTTTAAGACAATCTCCAATAATTCCAAAACAAACTCAATCGGGGGACCCCGATATGCTTCAGAATGGGTGAGCAGTAGACGCATAGCCTCAACCCCTGCCTCCGTAGGGATTACGGTGTATAGGCTTTTGACATCACAGGTCATAAGAACAATGGGACCTTCCGGTAATGATAGACATTTTAATTCTTCAATAAATTGAGGGGTGTCTTTCAGACAAGTCTCCATCCCATCACAGACTCCTTAAAAAGGTAATCAAACCATTTTGAAAGAGGTTCCAGCAATCCGCCATAAGCAGACACAATAGGGCGGACAGGAGGGTGTAATGCGTCTTTGTGAATTTTTGGTAGAGTATACAAAATGGGCGTTGATTACCTTTTTAAGGAGTCTGTGATGGGGTTGGAGACTTGTCTGAAAGACACCCCTCAACTTATTGAAGAATTAAAATGTCTATCATTACCGGAAGTTCCCATTGTTCTTATGACCTGTGATGTCAAAAGCCTATACACCGTAATCCCTATACACCCAGGAGTTTACAATCTAGAGGAGCAGAGGGCACCCAGGAGTTTACAATCTAGAGGAGCAGAGGGCACCCAGGAGCTTACAATCTAGAGGAGCAGAGGGCACCCAGGAGTTTACAATCTAGAGGAGCAGAGGGCACCCAGGATCTTACAATCTAGAGGAGCAGAGGGCACACATGAGACTACAATCTAGAGGAGCAGAGGGCACCCAGGAGCTTACAATCTAGAGGAGCAGAGGGCACCCAGGAGCTTACAATCTAGAGGAGCAGAGGGCACCCAGGAGTTTACAATCTAGAGGAGCAGAGGGCACCCAGGAGTTTACAATCTAGAGGAGCAGAGGGCAACCAGGCATTTACAATCTAGAGGAGCAGAGGGCACCCAGGAGCTTACAATCTAGAGGAGCAGAGGGCACCCAGGAGCTTACAATCTAGAGGAGCAGAGGGCACCCAGGATCTTACAATCTAGAGGAGCAGAGGGCACACATGAGCTTACAATCTAGAGGAGCAGAGGGCACCCAGGAGCTTACAATCTAGAGGAGCAGAGGGCACCCAGGAGTTTACAATCTAGAGGAGCAGAGGGCACCCAGGAGTTTACAATCTAGAGGAGCAGGGGGCACCCAGGAGTTTACAATCTAGAGGAGCAGAGGGCACCCAGGAGTTTACAATCTAGAGGAGCAGAGGGCACACATGAGTTTACAATCTAGAGGAGCAGAGGACACCCAGGATCTTAAAATCTAGAGGAGCAGAGGGCACCCAGGAATTTACAATCTAGAGGAGCAGAGGGCACCCAGGAGCTTACAATCTAGAGGAGCAGTTACAGACTCATATCTGAGAGGTTTATTACTGTGCAGCTCTAGCTTTCTTATACACCCTGGAGGAAGGATCAAACTCTCAGGGACCCATTACTTACCTCCCTGGTGTCCTTGCATGGAGGCTCCAGCCCCTCTCTCCTCTGATCCTGTTGCTCAGTGCAGCCTCAGATCCAGCCCTTTCCTGTGGCTGTCAGGCAGGCATGGAAGGAGACAGGCTCAGCCACATGGTCACCGGGAAAAGGATCACCACATGACACGCCCCTGACACATGACTGGGAGGGGCAATCCTCAGTGCCTCTGCGCAGTGTGTGCCTCTGCAAATCGCAATGTCTGCATTCACTGCACACATCACGTTTTGAGTTCTGGTGGTCAGCCTGGCACCTGCACTGCTCGGGGGGCAATTGCCCCATTGCCCCCCCTGGATCTGCCCCTGGCATCCATCGGGTTCAGCCTCTCCCACATCACCTACTGCTGTTGATCCAAAAGAAGGCAAAAAACCCAGTCTGAAATTGTGAAGGAACTGTTCCCTTCCGTCAGTCCTGGCTTTCCAGACACCCCTTCATTGCGGTCAGCCCGGCTACTGGGAGCGCTGTCCTCAGCGCCTCGAGCGGCTTGACCTGCCTGCTTCTGTTCCTCTGCCCTGGAGCCGTTAGGAATCTCCAGAAGGCCGCTCTTTGCCTTCTGAGGGTGAGTGTGGAGTGTAGCGTAGTTTGTAATAAAGACACCAGGCGCGGCTGTATGCTTTAAAACAGAATCCTCTCTCTCTGAGCTCTGAGAGTTCTCTGACTTTTTAATGAACAAAACGCCACCATTTATGCTGAAGTCCAACAGTCATAATTTGCATACCCATACTAATTACATTATGTCAGTTATTTACAATAAACATTCTTTGCATTCTCTAGCCTTCAACTCACACAACATTTGTATATCCATTGTTCTAACACATCAGATTAAACACACACTATCAGAGATCCCTTGAATTAAACATGCAGCTAGATAATGGGAAAAGCCCTGGTGCATAAATTACACAGCAGTAAAGCTTGATGTTTACTTTATACACAAAAACACATTTACCTACAGGAATATAAGTATTTTTAAAAACAAAGCTATGCCATTTTACACTAAACTAAATTAAACTAAAACCAAACGATGTAAAATATATTTAAAAACACACGATATAAATGAACATAAAGTCTCTTGGGGTTTGAAGCATGGAGCGTTACATCAGCTCCATGACATATGTCCCCCCTTCCAGAACGGCAGGGCAAGCTTAGATCCCAAACGGATCTCTTGCCACGGACGAGTCTTCTCACCTTGTCCTTTTTTCTGCGCCATCCTCAAAGTTCCAGGGTGCTGGCGCACAAGCATCACCAGTGGGGTCCGACGGTCACCACAGGGTATGCCTGGGTGTGGGTCCATAGTCTGTCGCAAGGAGGCGAGCCCCTGGGTTTCTCCACTTGTCCTTGTGGGCTGGCCCGCTGTCCGAGGGGTGCCCTATACTCTGGGGCCCGGCGTGTTGCTGGTTTAATCCTTTGTAGGTGTCCCCTCCTGGGGAAGTGTCTCGCTGTTGGGGAGAGGTACAGCCTGTACCTTTTCCCAGGGTATCAATAACCCGGGGGGAACGTGTCCCAACTGCATGTGCCCCTGGTGCTCTGGTCAGCCGTTGAGGGGAATAGGTGAGGCAAGAGGCCTCCAGCCTAAAGGGTTGGGAGGATGGGCAGAGGTTGGAAATGCTCTGCCCCATAGCCAGCGCTTCTGCTGGGGGGTGGATGCTGGGGAAGTGCCTCCTTGTGGGAGAATGGTGTCCTCCATTCTCAGGGGAGCCATTGGTCGGGAGGGTAGCACCCTCTGGAAAAACTTGCCTGGATCCTCTGGGCACAAGTTGGGTGGTGGGCAGAGGTTGGAAATGCTCTGCCCTGTAGCCAGCGCTTCTGCTGGGGGGTGGATGCTGGGGAAGTGCCTCCTTGCGGGAGAATGGCGCCCTCCATTCTCAGGGGAGCCATTGGTCCGGAGGGTAGCACCTTCTTGAAAAACTTGCCTGGATCCTCTGGGCACAAGTTGGGTGGTGGGCAGAGGCCAGCGGCACTCTGCCCCGTTGCCAGCTCTTCTGCTGGGGGGATGGGTGTAATATACGGGAAACAGTTTACCTCCAGTCGGGGTAGGGTCGTCGGCTGCGGGCCGGCAGCCTGTGGAGATCCTTGCTCGGGTCGTCTTGGTGCAACTTGGGGAGTGGGCAGAGGCCAGTGGCGCTCTGCCCTGTCGCCAGCGCTTCAGCTGGGGGGATAGACACTGACAAAGTGTCTTCTGGCAGGAGGATGGCATCCTCCATCTCCGGTGGGGTCATGGGCTGTGGGAAAACCAGCCCGGGGGGATCCTCTCCTGGGTCCGATGTGACCATTATGAAAGGTGGGCAGAGGGCATTGGCGCTCTGCCCCATCGCCAGAACTTCAGCTGGGGGGATAGACACTGACACAGTGTCGTCTTGCGGGAGAATGGTGTCCTCCATCTCCGGGTCTGGGCAGAGGCCAGCGGCACTCCGCCCTGTTGCCAGTGCTTCCTCTTCTGCTGTGGTCATGAGGGGGAACCAAGGGAGTGCCTCGGGCTCCAATTCGTCTGTGTCACTTTGACTGCCTGCTTCTTCCGCCAGACAGTCCCAGGTAATGCAACAGTTTTATACGGCAGATTTCAATGTCGTACCTTGAATCAACAGATGCATATATATCTATATGGTTCACAATCACGCAACTTCACTAGTGCAAATTTCAAGATAAAGTGCTGGTGTCACAGTTGGTGTGATATTAAAGTGCAACAATTAATACAATGTCAAAGAATGTAACAGTTCATACGGTACTAGAAATGCAACGGTTTATGCATTAATAAAGTGCAGCAGTGACAGCCTAAGTGCGTAGGGAGGACTTGGTATGGTGCGTTAATGGAAAAGAGGTAGCGCAGATGTCTGCGTCAATGTTACGGTGGTTGGTGCAGTCTAAGTGCACAAAATGACCTTACACTTGTTTCTTATGTGCATTGAAGGTCTACTGTCCTTGGTGTCCTTGTTTTCCAGAAGTCCTAAGGTGACAGAATGTGCACTGAACGTGCTCTGTCTTGTACTTGATACGGCAGTTCTTCCTATAACGTTGGTTAACTCCACTCAAAAAAGTGGGAGATAAAGAACGGGGGGGAAAAGAAAAAAGACAATAATGGTGCAGCAACGTTTTATGTTAACAAAATCCCTTGTGCTCAATAATTGCGCACTTACAAGAGACAGAGCCACTTGTATCCGGGCTCTGGAGTTGAACTCCTGGTGTCAACTATAGGGTGAACACTTCCCTTCTTTTACTGTGACGCCTTCACCTCAGGTGGAGAGACATATACAGGGGGAGAAAAAAGTGCTCTCATGGCACAGCATCAGTGGTTACAGACTTGTTACGAAGAGGGGGGGTGGTTACACTCACCGATTGAGGAGCCTTACTGTTCCAGGCTCAACTGCTATACGTATGGTACTGCTTGGTGGTGAGTACCGGTACCTCTTTACAGCTGCTGCTTTGGATGCTGGCTGTGGTGTCCGTGCGGATCCTGGGCGACTTGCTTTATCAAGTTGGTCCACCAATACAATTATAAGGACTAGTGGGTACAACAGTTCTGACTGTGTCGTCTCCGTTGTTGGAGAGAATTCAAGTTGTTCAAGGTGTTGCTCCTCTTGAGAAACGTCCTGGTAAGGTCTTTGTACCGGATGAATTCTGCAGGATGGTGGGAAGCGTGGTGGAAACAAATGCAGGAACCAGGAAAACAAAAGGAATAGGTTTTTGCAGAGCAACAGGTAACAGGACTTCACTCTAGGCATTCAAGAGCTGTAATGTACCATACGTATAGCAGTTGAGCCTGGAACAGTAAGGCTCCTCAATCGGTGAGTGTAACCACCCCCCCTCTTTCGTAACAAGTCTGTAACCACTGATGCTGTGCCATGAGAGCACTTTTTTCTCCCCCTGTATATGTCTCTCCACCTGAGGTGAAGGCGTCACAGTAAAAGAAGGGAAGTGTTCACCCTATAGTTGACACCAGGAGTTCAACTCCAGAGCCCGGATACAAGTGGCTCTGTCTCTTGTAAGTGCGCAATTATTGAGCACAAGGGATTTTGTTAACATAAAACGTTGCTGCACCATTATTGTCTTTTTTCTTTTCCCCCCCGTTCTTTATCTCCCACTTTTTTGAGTGGAGTTAACCAACGTTATAGGAAGAACTGCCGTATCAAGTACAAGACAGAGCACGTTCAGTGCACATTCTGTCACCTTAGGACTTCTGGAAAACAAGGACACCAAGGACAGTAGACCTTCAATGCACATAAGAAACAAGTGTAAGGTCATTTTGTGCACTTAGACTGCACCAACCACCGTAACATTGACGCAGACATCTGCGCTACCTCTTTTCCATTAACGCACCATACCAAGTCCTCCCTACGCACTTAGGCTGTCACTGCTGCACTTTATTAATGCATAAACCGTTGCATTTCTAGTACCGTATGAACTGTTACATTCTTTGGACATTGTATTAATTGTTGCACTTTAATATCACACCAACTGTGACACCAGCACTTTATCTTGAAATTTGCACTAGTGAAGTTGCGTGATTGTGAACCATATAGATATATATGCATCTGTTGATTCAAGGTACGACATTGAAATCTGCCGTATAAAACTGTTGCGCCACTAGGAACCTCCCCCCTTCCTTCTCTAATATCTGCACACCCATTCGAGAATCTGTGCCCTTTCCTAGACGGCAGCAAAACCAAATTAGCACCCATACCTAGACAAGAGCGCCCATACCGACCTTCACTTCTCGTAGTCCCAGGTAATGCGGCTCAGGCCTAGCTGTGGAGCATCATCGAACAGCCTTTTGTAGGCCTTTTCGAGCTCCCATTCCTGCTCAACCAGGAACTCCAGTTCCTCTGCATCACGGTCATCGTCAAGGTCTTCCAGTTCCTCATACCGGAGGTCCAGGAGTTGTTCCCGCCGCCACTCTGTGTCGTCCCCAAAACCGGGGTCTTTGCCCATACTTGTATACAGCAGCCCTGTGCCGCCGTAGTCGAAGCCTTTTGTTGGGCCACTGTCTGCTGTGCTGGGCATTAGTTGGGACGTAAACCACTGGAGGGCTCTGTAGCTGGTGTCCAGTATAATTTCGCTCTGGACCAGTTCGCCTAGTTCCGTCAGCCATTCCTCTTGGGGCTGTTCTCCCAAAAAGGGCACCCGTAAGTACCACTGGTGCTCGTACCTCTCCGTATAAGTGGGAAGGGCTTCTTCAAGGCAGTCCTCCTCCTGTTGGATGGCTTCGTTCCACATCTCCTGGCGGACAAAATCTTTCCACCAGTGCTCGTCCTGCCAGTTACCAGATTCATCCGCCTGGGCCTGGGCCATTGCCCTCCTTACTCTTCGCTGGAACCAATCTCTTATGGACGGGGGTCCCGTGTCCTCTCTTCGCTGGTCCATTTCTCGCAGTTCTTTGACCAAGGCCTTTTTGTTCTTTGAGCCCGGGGTGCCTCCTTGGCTCTCCAGGATGCCCCGCAGGGTGTCTTTTTTGTAGTTGGCGTACCCTGCCATTCTGCGTTTCTTCTGGGGTTGGAGAGCTTATCCCACCGCTTGCCACCAGTGTGAAGGAACCGTTCCCTTCCGTCTGTCCTGGCTCTCCAGACACCCCTTTGTTGCGGTCAGCCCGGCTACTGGGAGCGCTGTCCTCAGCGCCTCGAGTGGCTTGACCTGCCTGCTTCTGTTCCTCTGCCCTGGAGCCGTTAGGAATCTCCAGAAGGCCGCTCTCTGCCTTCTGAGGGTGAGTGTGCAGTGTAGCGTAGTTTGTAATAAAGACACCAGGCGCGGCTGTATGCTTTAAAACAGGATCCTCTCTCTCTGAGCTCTGAAAGTTCTCTGACTTTTTAATGAACAAAACGCCACCATTTATGCTGAAGTCCAACAGTCATAATTTGCATACCCATACTAATTACATTATGTCAGTTATTTACAATAAACATTCTTTGCATTCTCTAGCCTTCAACTCACACAACATTTGTATATCCATTGTTCTAACACATCAGATTAAACACACACTATCAGAGATCCCTTGAATTAAACATGCAGCTAGATAATGGGAAAAGTCCTGGTGCATAAATTACACAGCAGTAAAGCTTGTTTAATGTATACACAAAAACACATTTACCTACAGGAATATAAGTATTTTTAAAACCAAAGCTATGCCATTTTACACTAAACTAAATTAAACTAAAACCAAACGATGTAAAGTATATTTAAAAACACACGATATAAATGAACATAAAGTCTCTTGGGGTTTGAAGCATGGAGTGTTACATCAGCTCCATGACAGAAATGCTTGCCAATGTGCAACATACTGGGAAAAAAATCCTTCTTGACCCCAGAATGGCAGTCAGATTTCTCCTTGGATCAAGAAGCTTTTACCCACATGTTAAATATTATAACCCTTAATATTCTGTGTCTGCAAGAAGTCATCCAGTCACTTTTTAAAAGTTTGTACAGTCTCTGACCCAACCACCTCAACAGGCAGAGAATTCCACTGTAGAAGATTATTGAAATTATAATGGAAATTCACATTTTCTGTTATAGCATTCTTGCAAAACATGACGTATACATATAATAATGATATATTATGAATCTGCGGAGTCTGTTGATAAAAAAGGATATATAATTTGTCTGGGTCCTACAATAAAACATGACTTCAAATCGCGTTTAAACATGATGAGCAAAAACTGTAAAAATTAGCTCAGGGCACAAAGGTGAAATGGAAAACAATGGGTACTAGACCCAGTGTGAGCGCACTTAATTTAAGGTGGAATCTTTCAACAATAATCCTGGAAGATCTTGATACCAGAATCAAAGTAGATAAACCTAATATTGAGAGATAGAGACAACTCCATGGTGCAAATAACGTTTGATGATATATATTTATAATAATGAATAATAAGGTGTAGTTGGGAACTCACAAGAGTGGAGCCCTGAACGGCAACTGAGGAAGCCTGCAGTGTGTACAGGCGAAACGCGTCTCAATTGATTTAAAATTGTTTTATTAAACCTACCTTGGTTTTACCAACGTTTTAACCAGCTATCCAGCCTGAGACTTGATCATTGATTTATATGCCTATCTACTGAGTCACTGATATCAGAGGCTCTTGAGACTGTGAGTACCCACTTGTTATCACATTTTATTCTGAGTAACACTGATATTTCGCAATGGAGATTTATTTTCTCTTCCAAGTGCTAAGAAGCCACCCACTCTTATATTGAGTGTGAAGATATCTGAATTTTTTGAAGATTCCATCACAAGGGGTGTGACCCCCCAGAGTGGTCAAGAGGCTTTTTCATTCGAGCCATTTAGGGCTCCACTCTTGTGAGTTCCCAACTACACCTTATTATTCATTATTATAAATATATATCATCAAACGTTATTTGCACCATGGAGTTGTCTCTATCTCTCAATATTAGGTTTATCTACTTTGATTCTGGTATCAAGATCTTCCAGGATTATTGTTGAAAGATTCCACCTTAAGTTAAGTGCGCTCACACTGGGTCTAGTACCCATTGTTTTCTATATTGATTATTGTAAAGGGTTTTACTAAGTGTTTTTGAGCAGCACATGTTTTAAATTTTTTTTTTATTATATACTAGTGCCATCTGTCCCTCCAATCTTTCCATTACAAAGGTGAAATGGCTCAGCAGTGAAATGGCTAAGATATAAATATAAAGCTTAAATGCGTGTATATATACACTTATACATTAAAACAAATGTTATTCTGAATATGGGCAAAAAATAGCTTATACAGTAAAATAAATATTATGATATGGACAGGAAATAGCTGATTTTCAACAGAAAAAAAGGAAAGCTTAAACATGTGCCAAGTTTACTCAAATGTCAATAAAGACAAAACATCCGATATTGAAAATATGTAAAAAAATATAAAAAAAACAATAAATAGAAACAATTAATAATAATAATGAATAAAATCACCAATATCTCTAAAACAAGTCCAACCACAGCTGATATAAACTGACTGAGGACGACTGTTCAGCCGAACCACCAGCTGCTGGCTAAAAAAAGTTACTGCAGTTCAGGTTCCCGTGCAGGACCAGCTGGGGACATGGCTTTAATACACATTCACAGTTGACTATAGAAAGAGTTTACACCTCTGGCATCATGCCCAAAGAGCTAAAACTTTAGGGGCATGTTCCGGAGCTCAAATGCAAAGGAATGTTATTTTGCAATAAATGTAACTCCTTTGCATTGCTCTTGTGGAACACCATATCGACTATACTCAATATCAGAGCACCAGGATGGGGCCTTTTGTTGATCGAGTATAGTCGATCTTCGTATTGGAGGCGGTTAAGTAACATATGAAAAGAATGCAAGGGTCCCTTTCTTGGAAGAAATAGTATGGCTTGGCTAAAACTGATTAATAAGAAACTCAGAAAACAAACAAAATGGTAACGTAACATTTTAAGGTCTAATTATGTTTACTGCCCTAACACAATATGTGCCTTGCAGAATCTTCACACACATGTAATGTCATTTCAGTTTAGCATTGGTAGATACATACAACCCACTCATTAACTGTGACAGGTGCAATGCATTTTCATAAATGTTCTTTAAAGATGATTGTAATAGCATAATTATTTCATAACTGGTCTATAAGGAATTAAAGAGTACACTTATTCCTAGAGCAGTTGTGGCCTTCTCCAAAAGTATCAGTCTTTTCAAGTAATAATTATAAAACATTTCCACAAACCCTTGCTGATTACATTCTCTGGTGGCTTTTATTGTATTTTTGCCTTTCACACTTGGATCAAGGCATTTTCATGGTCATTTCTGGTTTAATAGGCAGGGCTCATTTCTCCAGTTAATAAGCAGGAAGCGTGAAGGTCACGGATCAACTCATGGTTCTCACTACGAAATTTCTCATAAACAGTGGGATGACCATGTCATGGGAATATTTAACCCAGTGACTCCGTGACGTTTCAGGTGTAATAAGCCATTCTGCATGCAAATGCCAGTCATAAAAGATTGCTGAGCTTTCCCAGAAATATATCACTTTTTTGGCAGAGTTTGAAGAGTTTGAAACTTGCAAAACTTGCTGTAAATGTCACAAGTGCATATACAGAACCACATTGTTCTGAAGCCCTGTTGCTGTCAGGAAGTGGGCCTTCAAAATAATCTCTTCATCCAATCTTGGAAGGAAGTGGTCCAATAGGCATGTGGCTGTAGGGAAGGAGTAAAGTTAGCAGGCTGCACTTGTGTCGAGCATTCCTCTCAAGGCTATTTTGTGGTTAGTGGACTTGAGCCACAGTTTCCTGTGGATATGCCACTGGCCTGTACGTTTTACCTATGATCCAGGGTACTGTTTTAAGCCACTTTATTTGATTTTACTTTATCTTTAAGCCATGTTATTTTATCCTGTTACCCAGTACCGGCAACAACAAATATAGGGTATGCCCTTATGTTGAATTGCAGCTGGTAACCACAGCATATTCATGGCACACCCCCAGTTCAGTGTGACAAGGGGTTAATCTGGACCTCCCTGGGTCCGAACAGAGCATAGAACTGCCGCGCCCGCACAGTTAACTAATGTGAATCCCTGTTTGTTACAACATAATGGGAGCATTATCAACCTTGTTGTCATGCACTAGCTGATCGGTCCATCCACGCATGCGCTAGGGCAGTCAGCTCTCGGGAACACAAACCACGTGCCCCGGACGTTATCAGTTCACACACATGTCAGAACGATCCACTCCCTGGATAGGTGTGGATGTTTACATCACACGCGTACATACTGCACACACACAGGAGGCAAGGGGGACGCTACTAGCAGTTGGGGCGGACATGGAGTCAAAGAGTGGTATGCTTAAGTAAACATTGATAAACCACCAGGAGCATCTGCTCAAATACGTTTTTACATACACCCCTTTTTCTTCACCCCTGCTCTAATGCCGCAATACACTGATGAGCCACTCCTCCTTGCTCACCAAAAGCCCCAGTGACGCCCCCTATAGGTGGCATAATTAATCCTGACCCTCCAGTTTATCTCGTGACCATGCAGTTGCTACTAGTATTTAAAGTGGCAACATTGTTGCCTCGATTCGCTAGGTTTCATATGGTACACAGTATTATGCTAAGTAAATGCTCTTGATGATGCTGATTTACAATGAGACGTGTCAATCTTATAGCTATGATTTAATTTTTTAATGTTTTCTGTGGCAACAGGTAGTGCAAGGATAAGCCTTTTCTTGTGACATTTAACTGAACTGCAAAGAGCCTATTGACTTTGCGCTCTGTACAGCCTCATCTCTGAATATTGGTATAGGCATTTGAAACTAGATTAAGCAGCCTTTACTGGACAATGTTCCATTTGTTCCTGCTTCTTTACTGTATCTACAGACCCAAGAAGGCCTGTTTCCTACTACTTCCTTGGTGGGCACACTGCAATTAGCCATTATATGCCCGCTCTATCAAGCACTTAAGCCTCTGCAGAACAAGTAATCTATACCTGGAAACAAATTTGTTTTTGTTTTTTGCTTGTTTCGGATTTGTTTTTGTCTCTCTAGTAAACGTACCGACCCCTGATGGCCTCCTTCCAAATATAGCCATCATTACATTTATGTACTGTATACCAATGGTGTTCTGCAAAGTACATTATACAGCAGTATTTGTACTTCATATGGTAAAGCTAGCACAATACTCTGTACTAGATACTAGACTGATATCTCTTGGTTATGACAGGCACACGCATGTAGCAACAAACATATGCGTATGTACTTCTGTGTGCCCTAGGACTTGAATACACCGCCATATGATAGACCTGATGCCTTTCTGTTACTTGTTTGTAGTATCGTCCTGAACTTTATGTGTTGATATGTGATTCTGTCCTCGTCTCCTTGGAATAGTGCAATTTTCTGCCTTTTTTATTTTTTTAGATTCTTTAATAAAGGTTATGTTTTATCCTTGTGATTCCTCCACAAATGCAGTCTCTAGAGTCTATTAGTCAATGTAGAACAACATCTGCAGACAACTGAGGTGGAAGACATGGATTAATTTCTGGATTGATTATGGGAGGTGACCAATGAGTGTCGCCTTGACGTCGGTTGAGAATCTGCTTGGGATAACACCATTCAGAGATGATGGCAGAAGTAGCAAGGAAACTTCAATGCCAGATAGCTATATAGAGCAGGGCAGATAGGTATATACAGCTGGACAGACAGACAGATATGCCCCACCACTTGCCTTTATGCCTCCATTTTATATAGTATGCCCTCATTGTTTCTATTCTTTTCTCTTTGTCGCCATTTCATTTATTATGCACACATTACTCCATTTCATTCCAGTTTCCCCCATTTTATTATGCCCAAATTGTCCCATTTATCTCGAGGCCTGTGAAGGAATCAGACGGACTTCTCACGATTTTGTAGCCACTAGATATAGCAAATCTTTCATTGTGCACTTTGCTGTAAATCCATAATTGGCAGCAACAAAGTATAATCTAGGTACTGGTCACAGAAAAGATAATGATAAAATGTCAAACTGACCCATCAGTTCTACTCAGATAGTAATTCCAGAGGTGTAGCTGTAAATCCATAATTGGTAGCAACAAAGTATAATCTAGGTACTGGTCACAGAAAAGATAATGATAAAATGTCAAACTGACCCATCAGTTCTACTCAGATAGTAATTCCAGAGGTGTATTGTTGCATGTACCAACTAGGCCTGGGCTCTGGCCTACAGACTGGAGGGTGAGCAGTATTTTTTTATGTAATGCCTTTTAGAGGTACAGGGTATTTAAGTTGTGTAGGTATATAGTCAAGCTGCAAAACAATACGATTCCAAGTAATGAATCTCTAAACTATAATAAAGGCTTTCAGAAATCATTTGGTGTAAATAACATATGTTTCTTTTGTTCTAAATTACATTTTTAGTGACATAAATGCCCCTGGATAGGTCGTAAATATATGTCTTAATTTCGTATTTAGGTACACATTCATACTTCTTTTATATCCAGGGGGGGGAGGGCAGCAGCATTTGAAGTGTCTAGTGCAATATAAATCCTAAATAAGCAACAGTGTGATTCATATTTATTTAACAAGACGCTCTAATATATTTTACCACCATCATCATGAATACAGGTATGTTTGAATTTTCTTTTTAATAAAATGCAATTCAGCAATGTTAAAAATTTACAAGGAGATCATTGATCATCCATCCGTAGAACATGATCATCATTATGTAGCGCACTATCGAGTAATACAATGCAGGGGCTTATATGGCATAATCTTGTTAGATTTTCTGAATGTTTGCATTGCTTAGCCAACTGTTATTTTATGAATTTATGTCTAGAGGGCAGATTATGCTTCAAAGCTAGTTGTTGACTTATGAATAATGGAGAACCAAGGTAAGATGATTTTCAAAGATTTGGTAATCAATCATACAATGTTTTCTTACAATGTTGTAACCACATCCACTTATTAATGTATGAGCTTTTATGTCATAAAAGGTGCTCTGTAGGGAGAAGAATATACATTTTTACATTTGCATTCATGTGTTGCAGACTGTACCTCTTCACTGACTATATATGTGTGTCTATTTCTATAAATGGTCTTGATGGGCTCCACTACTTGGCTTAGAGACAGCAGTGTGATAAATTGCTGGTCTCCATCTTTAAGACATTGAGCTCCTGCTACTAACGATGTCTAAGAGAGAGGTTCGAACAATATGAAAAGATGAAACATCTCTGGTGATGAGTTGGAGAATATGCGGCATTTTATCCAGCTGATGAAATGAACATTTTGAGCCTCAGGAAAAGGGGAAACCATTTGCCAGCTTTTCCGAGCGTTAGGTATAATAAATCAAGTATTGTCACGGCCTTCTGAAAAAAAATGAGATCTCAGCAGAAACAGATGCTCGTTCATTATAACTAGCGCATTCAGCCTAAAGTTGGACGTCATAAAAATAACCAGCAGGTAATTCTTTCATGTTCTGTCTATATACTAAATGATAAGACTATATATTTACATATTAGCTAAATGTTAGATATTAGCTTAAAGTAGTTTGTCTGGAAGCCTATTCATTAAATAGGACTATACATAGGACACAAGGTCACCCAGTTAGACTGCAGATAAGGTAATTCAGCCGAAGCATAGGAAGGGTTATTTTACAGTGAGAACAATCAAGCTGTGGAATTCTCTGCCTGTTGAGGTAGTTGGGTCAGAGTCTGTACAGATTTTTAAACAAAGACTGGATGACTTCCTGCAAAAAGATAATATTAAGGGTTATAAGATTTAATATGTGAAAATGGCTGCTTGATCCGTGGAGAATTCTGACCACTATTCTGGGTTCAAGAAGGACCTTTTTTTTACCAGTATGTTGCATATTTTGCGAGCGCTTTAGACTGGGTTTTTTGGCTTCCTTTGGATGAAAAGAAGTAGGTGGTGTGTGAAAGGTTGAACTCGATCCATCAATGTAACTATGTAGTAGCTGATGTACTTAAATTCTTAAGGTTGGTTAGATAATGTCAATGTCATCCAAGCTTTTCTGAATAAAGTCTACACTTGTGGCTTCTAATGTTTTCCAAGATATATTTAATATATGGAAAATAGTATTAGATTTACAACGGATAATTCTGAATAAAAACTGGTGGGTTTCTTGAACCAAGTAGATCCTCCAAAGTCCTTTACATGCCTCATGTTCAAAGGACCAGTCAAAGAAACCCACCAGTACAAATGTCAATAGCGATATTATCTAATTTAGGCTAAAACCCCATGGGGGTTATTTATTAAATGACAGTGTTTTCCAGTGTTACAAACACTGGCATAAACAACCGGTGTTACAATGCTCACAAACGCAGGCATGTCAAAAAAGTTGAATCCGTAGAGCAGCAGGGGAAATCGCTCAGTGGACCTTAAACTTCAACAGTTAAAAGACGGAAATTCATTCATGAAGGCTCTTCTTATTTTTCAAGTGTTATTTCCTACTGGAAGTGATGCACCTGGATGTGAAATAGGTATTCTGTGGGTGGCAAGTTAATACACCAGATGTACAGTATCACGTTGAAATCATTTCACCAGCACATATTGCTATCCAACATTGTTAATTTGAGACATGAAGCAACAACCTTTTATGAAAGCATTAGATTTTTTTACAACAATAATTTTATACTATACCGTATTATCCATGTGATATATTTTTTAGGTACATTGTTTACCCAGCAGTACGTTCTGCATAGTTCTTTTTGCTGCTGATACCATGAAATTACCTGTGGAGTAGAGATAACACCACTGCTCTATAACCTTCAAGACACAGGTTCAAATCCCAGCAAGAGCACTTCTCCAGTAAGTGTCTTTGGGCAAGACACCTAACGATACATACTCACCACCCAGGACATACTTGAATACGAGAGAAATCTCAATGTATCTTTCCTGGTAAAATACTTTCTCAAACAAACAAATTACAGATCGACAGGAAAAAAACTCTGAAAGGTATTGAATGCTCTTCTTTAGAATATTTATTATGTTTTTTGCTTTATCACGACCTATTATTTTTTAATCTATATATTGTTCACAGACATTTTGTTGGTTATTTCTTCTATCAGGAAATATCTGCCATTTTCTAATTTCCAGAAACGAAGGGTAACTTGAGATAAAAGTCAAAGTCATTGACCATAGTGGCCATGACTAACCCTTTCACTACCAAAAGCAAATTAACGTGATTTGGCTTTATGATACATTGAAAAGCAATAATTAGCGAATCAAAACCTATTTGCATATCTTTTTAAAGAAAGATTAGTGTGTCCCATGCGGAGATACAAAATTATTTGTTTTCTCTCTCTCCATTCATCCTTTTTTACTTTAAAACAAGCTGCAAATAGCAGCCCCAAACCGCACTCTACCAAAAACATCAAAGACTTTGCTGCTGTATTACAACAACCAGGGAGAGGGCAGAATGCAGGGAGAGCTCTGGGGCCACTAAGTACTGTTCAGGGATATGACTCAAGGGCCTATAATGACTGAAAGATCCTGTACAGTACATATACAAGGTGTTACTGTAATATCCATATAATAGCATTATGCCACATACAGATATTATTTTTATATTCTATTTTTTTGAAGCTGCATTGCCAATAATCTCATTATGATCAAATCCTCATAAACAGGAGATCTCATCATTTTTATGACAGATCTTTAACACATTTACTGTATTTGGCACAACGGCCATTTCTGACAGCATGCTATTAATGTAGACCCCTTTTGAAATCATGTACGACAGAGGACAACATCTAGAGTTCAGAACCTTTCATTCAAAGAATATTTTTGTAAAGGATAACGAATAAATAATGAATTGAAAATGAGAAAATTTACATTATTTTAATTTTTGAACTTAAACCAGCAAATTCTGTACAACATTTCTGTTTTACCCTATATCTAATTGTTAATTTCTCATCCCGTGTTTAAAATACATGTTATAATAAAATATAATTTCAAGAAAAAGTGCTTTGCAGCCACGGGGTTAAACTAGTATTATTCTGCAGCCAGCACTAGGTGTCATATCAACTATGTTTTATTTAGGCTTTTGGTTCACTCACATTTCATTGCCTGGACACTAACTATGAGAAAGAACTGTTTGAAATTCACAGCAGCCCATTATTATGAAATTCAGAACTATTTAATCACCCTTTTTCTTCTTGTCCTTACCTTTTATTATCAAAAACTTTCCTATGTTTGCAGTTTTTTCTTAGCTCTTTCTACTTCTAAAGAAGAAGGCTTCACACTTCTTACAATATATCTGTTTTGGCTAACATTTCACCTATTATAGATCTTTTTTGTCTAGTCCAACTACACTTGAAAAGCGCTAGATACTACAGTAATTTATAGTCTGTGCAGTGATATCATGCTGCGATTGTTACCCTTTCTTGTGTTTTTCTTTCATTAATATGCAATATATCTCTAAAAATCCTGTCTGCGTTATTGAGATTTATGCTTGTGACGATGCGTGCTTTTGACAGCTAGATTGATAAAAGAGAAAGGTAATGACAAATATTTTTTTTCAGCAGTACACATGAGACTTTTTGGCTCTCTCTGCCGTTGTGGGCACTGAAACATATCTCTGAACAGATACGGTATGTAAGCAGATGAGCAAATTGTTGGCATTTCCCTGTTTAATCAATTTTCCAGGATTTTAAAAATTGGAAACTCTAGCAAAGTCATGTATTCATTTTTTTTGTTATGTTTACCCATCTTGAATTCTCAATGTGCTGTTGAATCTCAGTATCAAAAGACAAATCATATTTTGTCCGTATTTACCATATACCCACATATACACCTTTCATTCTGAGATGTTTTTATTTTTTACACATTTTTGATGTTGCAGGTTCATGTTAATATTGTTTAAATTATTTTTTTTCTCATCAATCTAAACTCCTTTCCCTACAATGACAAAGTAAAACACAGATTTTCAACATCAATGCAAATTTTTATACATAGAGCTGTCCCTAAGCTACTCTTACATTGCCTTGTCTGTGTGTCAAAGGTCATTATTCATATGGACAGTGAGCCTTTAGCCTAGCATGAGGTCACAAACATTATGGAATGAGTTTTCATTAAGGACATCTCTGTATTTTTTTATGTTCAGCTTTCCATCATCCCTAACCAACTTTCTAATCCCTGCTGTTTAAAAACACCTTCAAATTATGATTCCACCACCACTCTTGTTCCCTTCATGTGCCCCCTTCCTATTCTCATTGTTTATTACCAGGGATTATTTTCTGCCGGTTAGCACTGGTACTCAGTACCGACACCTATAGGCAGTGCCGACGCTCCGCTAGCAAGGGGATAACATCTCCAGCCTGTTGTTGAAGTTCTACTGCTCTGTGCAGATGTGGTGCCGATTTGGTACTTCTCTTGAAGGGACCTTCCCTGCTCACTGTCTTCATCGTGCATGTGTGTGATGACATCAGAAATTGGACTTCATCCTAATTGGGCAGGAAATTCCCTATGGAGGAGGTATAGGAGTCCTTTGGACCCCTATATCTCTAGATCCATAGAAGTCAGAAGGTCACGCAGAGCATTGTCTTTCCAATGATGCCAAACATGACCAGGTTTCATGTAACATTAAAAAAAAGTAAATAAAAATTTCCCTTTCTTTTTCTAATGCAGCACCATTGTTCACTTTGTTATAAAGTGAACAATGATGCTGCACTGTGGACCTCTGTTCTACACTCATATATCCCGTACATTACTTTTATTGCTGTGCTGAAATGGAAATAGGCTGGAAGATGGCCGCCATTATAAGCCAGGCGACCATCTTGTTCAGAATATTGGTTCACTTGAAAATAACTAGGCAAGTTTTAGTTGAAACTAGAATAAGGCATACGTAGAAATTTAGGAATGTGTTAGATTAGCAGAAAATGTAATTAGAGTTTGAGAAAAGGTCTAGGCTGTCCCTGGCACGGAGGGGCAGAAAGAGGAGTAGATACACCAAGGTCGTTGAGGCCCGCTGAGAGACAAAGGAGTATAGAGATCAGACCAGGTGTTAGCTGCAACAAGTGATTGTAGGCACAAGGGAGGAGGGCGCAGCCCGGAATAGGAAAAGCGACTAATCATGATTTACTGAAACTAACATAAAGTTTGCCAATTTACGGCCAAGTAATGGAATGTCTTTGTATTAGGTTAAGGGAGGTATTAACCCATGTGGGGTGGGAGAGTGTCATTGGGAGGTAGGCTAATTGGGATGTACCTAATTATGTATTTGGGGTATAAGATTTGATGTCACGAGGGACTCTGGGCTCATTCTTTGCGATTGAATCCTGTTTGAGCATCTGTTGTGATATCACAATAAAGTTTGCCTTTCCTGAAGAGACTCGTGTTCAGACAATCCTTGCTCGTGTCCGGTCCGGCCTCGTCCCGAGTGAACCTAGCAGATTCCGGTTACATTTCTTGGGGGCTCGATAGCCGAGATATGGGCCCTTGACGGCATGGCAACGACTGCTGAACACTGTAGCGGTTGACTGCAGGTGCGAGTGATCCCGCTGGTTGGGCGTCCGTTGAAGGTGAGCTGACATCTGCAGGCGCCAAGCAGGATTTCCTGTTCAGTGGTCCTCATCTCGTCTCAAACGGACCCCCGGCCCGGGAACACTGGGACACCCCTGAGTCCGAGGAAACAGCGAACAGTGCGGCGATAGGTAAAGTGTCTTCTATCTACAATATTAGGGGGCACTGGGGTGGCAGATGGTGGAGGAAATGATGACACAGTGGTGAAGCTGTACGGCAGCTATGTTCTCCGTGGGTCTTTCCCAAAAACCCAAAAACAGTACATATAATGAAAGAAGATGAGAGCAGCGCCTATACAATACCCCACATCTGTGGGAGGCTGATGATGAACCAAAAACAGGGGGGGAAGAAAACACCCTAAGGGAATCGTGGGTGAAAAGGACAATACAAATAAAACAATGTACCCTGTATGCACATAGAGAGAAGAGGTCATGTGACATCTGAAGGGAATCCCGGAAGCGCCAGGAACCAGGCTGGAACGCAGAGAGGGGCGGATATGGCGTCTTACTACTCAACACACCTGTAAATGTGATTATTATGACTATAAATGTATACCTGTTAAGTCTGTAAAAACCACTTTCTTTTTCATACCAACTGCGCTAGCAGTGAAACGCGTTTTGGTTTTATCCATTTGCTTTTGTTTTATTTGTATATTAAATACATTTTTTACTTTATGGTGGAGAGTCTATCAGTCTTTTTCACCAAATGAAAGGGGATTGGTGTATCCCTATTTACACCCAGGCGCATATACAGAGCCAGTGAATCCGCACAGGCTCATTACCACGTAAGTGTTGCGACCACTTGGCCTATATGTCTGTGGTTTACTATGCTGTACCATGGTCTGTGTCTGCTTTATTCTATGTATGGTCCATGCAAGTACCCTTTGGAACCATATGAGGATGGGACGGGGTCATCCCTGAAGAGACCCACTGTGTTCATATTGAGCCTTTATTGCACAGGCTCCACCACATGTGAGTTCATTCCCTTCACGTACCTACCTGGCATTCATGTACAGACATACTGTGCCATATACGTGTCTCTTCATTTTTATTTCATGTACCTTGACCATCACCTGTCCACATTGGATATAAGAACATACAGGGTACATTGTTTTATTTGTATTGTCCTTTTCATTCACGATTCCCTTAGGGTGTTTTCTTCCCCCCCTGTTTTTGGTTCATCATCAGCCTCCCACAGATGTGGGGTATTGTATAGGCGCTGCTCTCATCTTCTTTCATTACAAAGTGTCTTCTATGTTTGTATGTCTAATGGAAATACCGGTATAAAGGGAAACGTCCAACCGTAGTTGGATAAGGAAACCCGCAGCCACGGTTTCGTTGGCATACCGAACCCGCCGCCAAAAGCACGGTCAAGCAAAGGAGCCAGAGTGGCTAGCGCGTGTCTGGACCCGGGGGATCGGATGTTAACTAAAGGGTAGAGCCTGTATGTGAGGGAGAAGGGAGCCACGTGGAGTTGCATAGTCGTAGTCAGTGTTTGTAAATAGAGCTTCACCACGTGGACAAAAGGAAAGGAGGAGAGATTTCAGTGACTGGGCTGAGAGCCCTGAGTCAGTGCTAATGTGTACGTCATGTAGTGAAGAGGGCTCATTGGGGCCAGGGGTAGCTGCAGAGGAAGTGGTGCCGGGTGGGTAGATTATCCATAGGCAAATTGGAATTGCAGATGGGAGTGTAGTTATAGAACGGGGTGCACATAATCACAAGCAGTCAAGAGTTAGAGTTCAATTAACGGGGTATAAGGAGCCAAAAGGAGGGACGGTGAGCCCTCGGCTAGTAGAAAGAGTTGAATTGTTTATGTATTGTTTTGTGCTGAAAGTATCTGGTACAGTATGGGTTGTGAATGGTTGCTGAGAGTGTTGTGAGTGATCGAGCGCCTACTCGCCTAGCGAGAAAGCAAACTTGAAAGTGGACTCCCAAGGTACATTTCCGGCTCAGGCGACTGCAGTCCGGCTACTGACGGAGGAAGCGAATCCGACATATATATATAAACTGTTGGCTGAAGTACCAGACAGTACATTTCAAGTGTTTTTGCTAACAAGTAATATCTGTATCGTAAAAAGGGTTACTGCCCTTAAGAGTAACAATGGGTAACGGGTCATCCAAGCCCAACAAGGTGAAGAAGGGTGAGACGCCCTTAGGGTATATGGTGCGAAATTTTGAAGCACTATATACAACATATGATTATGGTGTAGAGTTAACTAAAGAGAAATTAACAGGAATGTGTACAATTGTGTGGCCACTGTTAGTTCCAGACTGGCCAGAGCAGGGGTCAATGGCCCCAGAGTTAATACAGAGAGTGTATTCCCAGGTAACCGGGAGATATAGTCATCCTGAACAATATCTGTATATAGATATGTGGAGGTACTGTGCAAGAGATAAAAGCTATTTTGTTACAAGTTAAATAGAACAAAGGAAAAAGTATGCCCTCAAATAAATATAAATATGAAAAATAAGTCTATATATATATATATTTAGTGTTTTAATATACCAGTAAAATAAATAAAGATAATTTACAAGTTCTGTGTGAGGATTATGTAATGATCTGCAGGAGTCTCTGAGCCCCCATTTGCCCCTGGGCCAGAAGAAAATGAGATGATCAATAGATCAGATGGTAATCTAGAAGGTTTTAAAAAAAATAATAATTACAGTGCTGTATAATTTGTGTATGTAATTCGGACTGATCATTCGGATGTGATATCTGTACTGTTCTGCGTGAGTTTGAAGTCAGAGAATGTTATTAATAAATAGTGTGTGCTGTATGATCGAATGATATATGGTAGAATGTTTTTGTCTGATTGTGTTTATAATTGATCTATCAAACTGTTCAATTAAGAATAAAGTGTGATAAATAATTAATTTAGAGTGTGTAATGGCGGAGAGGTAGTGAGATTTTCCGTATTCGCTCCCCCCTCCTTTCTGTTTGCACGGAGAGGGGGAAGGGGGAGAGTCGGATTTTTGTTCTCTGATAGACAGAGAAAGTAACCCTTTGTGTGTCTGTGCAGCGAATTTAAATTAACTAAAAAAAAATAAAGAAGAAAAATTACTATGTTTAGCTAATTTTTAATGTGTGCTACAATAGAATGTATGAAGTCTGTCGAGTGCAAGATATATGTTTATATTTTGTGTTGATATATTTGTATAATCTAGGCTATATGTGAGAAAGTTTTATATTGTCTAGTATTGTTGTCCGTTTGTTTCAAGCAATATTGTGTAATGTGTTGATATTATTCCAAAAACTCTAGGTTTTGTTCACGGAGCTAGAATTAAATAAAAGAGGGTGTCCTGGTTTTTATATTGTTACAGGGTGTAACAATAGTGAATATTTGTAATACAACATGTATTTTATGAAGTAAATTCAGAGTATATAATAATATGCAATATTGTCTACCAAAATATAATAAGATTTATTAACAAATTAAATAGAAATATATAAAACGGTTATAGTAAAATTATGATTAATAATTCAATTAAAAATATATTTCTATTTGATTTCTGATGAGATAGTTATTCTATTGTTATAGGATTATTTTAGATGATTACTGATGAGATGTTTGGAGTGGTTTTATAACAATGGAATAGATGATTACTGATTTTATTTTTATTTTTTTCTGATGTGGTATTAAGAGTCCGTTTTGGCTACGGGAGAGAGACCTCTGTGAATATTGTTTATACAATGTGTATATGTATATGCCCGAATGTTCTATCCAGCTCCTGGGGCGGGATATCTTTTGCAAATTGCAAGCCCAAATTATATTTTTCCCCGGGGGATATGCTCGATTGGATCTGCCTGAGAGTGGCAGCTTTCCACGGCAGTACAGTACAGCCAGCCAGCACACCCAACCTGTAAAAATTGCAGTAATTATGGCAAGAGAAGAAGAATGGCACTCGGCACCAACCCCGCCAGCCGACCTGGACCCGCACACACTACTCCTTGAAATTCCTGGAGTCTGGACGGAGGAAAACCCACCCGGATTAGTTGTAATCTGAAACCTGGTGCAACGCCTGTGGCTTTAAGCCAATATCACATTCCACAGAAAGTCAAACAAAATATACAGACACCATACAATTTATTGGCATTAATTCCCGGAGACACAAAATATTACACGGTGCTTGATTTAAAAGACGTTTTTTTTTGTATCCGTCTGGTTCCGGCAAGCCAGCCCCTTTTTATTTTTCAGTGGGAGGAATCTACAATGGATGTGACCTCAGCCAGGACCTCTTGTCCTTCAACGCTCAGCCACACAAAGTTGTTCTATTACAGTATGTTGATGATTTATTACTGACTTCTCCCACAGAAAAAGACTGTCTCTCTGCCACAAAAGCCCTGCTACATCTGCTGTGCCATGCAGGTTACAGAGTGTCCAAAAAGAAAGCACAAATATGTAAACAGACTGTGAAATATTTAGGTTTTCAATTAACAGGTACCAAGCGTGCACTGGGGGCAGAGAAAGAAAAGAAGCAGTATGCTGAATACCCCAACCAAAGACAAGAAGACAAGTCTGTGAATTCCTAGGAGCTGCAGGCTTCTGCCGCCTGTGGATCCCCAACTTCGCAGACATTGCTAAACCCCTCCATCCAGCCACAAAGGGAGGAGAGCATGACCCCTTTCTTGGGAAGAAGAGCAAATGGCAGCTTTTCTGAAATTAAAGACTCTGCTAATGGAAGCTCCAGCTCTGGGATTGCCAGATCACAGCAAGCCCTTCCAGCTGTACGTACATGAACACAATCAAACAGTTACTGGAGTGCTGATTCAGAATTTGGGCTCCTGGCCAAGCCCTGTGGCCTATCTCTCCAAGCAACTTGATCCTGTGGCCTGCGGCCTACCCCCATGCCTGAAAGCTGTGGCAGCCACAGCAATGCTGATAGCAGAAGCAGACAAGCTGACCCTTGGACAGGTTCTTCATGTCAAGGTGCCCCATGCTGTCAAAGCCCTGCTTGATGTAAAAGGAAGCTACTGGTTCAGCAACAGCCGGATGACGAAGTACCAAGCTATGATGTGTGAGAATCCACGGGTTCATTTGGACCTCATCGCTACCTTGAACCCTGCTACTTTACTGCCTGACTGCGAAGAGGATCCAGATCATGAATGACTCCAAGTCATGGAAGAAGTATTCAGTAGCAGGCCAGATTTGAAAGACGTACCTCTAGACAAATACGATCTACAGCTATTCACTGATGGTAGCAGTTATATGGATGATGGGAAGAAAGTCTCCGGCTATGCAGTCGTCTCAGCAGAAGAGATTATTGAAGCAAATCCTCTACCAGACAATACATCTGCACAACTGGCTGAAATAACAGCCCTAACCAGGGCTCTAGAAATCTCCGAAGGCAAAAGAGTGAATATCTACACTGACTCCAAGTACGCTTTCATGACGGTCTATGCACATGGTGCACTCTACAAGGAGAGAGGCCTGCTCATTTCCTCAGGACAACAAATCAAGTATGCAGCTGAAATCACAGCCTTTCTAGAAGCTGTATGGAAACCAAGTGCTGTCAGTATTATGCACTGTCATGGCCACCAGAAAGGTCATGATGAAATCCCGAAAGGCAACAGGCGCGCTGACCAGGCCGCAAAAGCGGCTGCAAAACCATTGCTAACAACTGATCAAGCCAAAGTCCTGCTCTGCAAGCAAGAGGACCAACCTGCCATGCCAAAATACGAATTCTACATGAATTGGAGAAAATTTGAATCTGGAGGCGAATTTATTGAAATTATTTTGACAAATGGCACAATGACTATGAACTATTAGAACTCAATCATGATTATATCTAATGGCTTTTCCCAAAACGGTCCGAAGACCGAAATTTCTACTCCGCTCCTCTGAACCCACCAGAGACACGTTTTATGATTCACACCTCAGAAGTTCAGCAAAGACTCCGCAGAGTATACGAAATGATGCTGAAATTCTTCGTGGTAAAATTGATGGGGGAGTATGGAAAAGATAAAAATACAGCAGTAACCGAGGTTGAACGAGCAGAAAATTTGCTATTAGGCTGGTTGGATGTGCTGCCGATAGTCCTATTGCACATTAGGTGCAGGCCAACCCCCCCAATTGAAGCTAAGTCCATACGAACTCATGTTTGGACGGCCTACCCCTCTGATTAATGGACTAAGGGGGGATCTTCGGGCATTAGGGAAAACTAAACTAAATGATCAGGTTGTACTGTTAGGTAAATCAATGCAGAAATTGCCGGAAATGGTTTTTTTTTTGTTTTTGAAATTCCGGTGGGGAGGGATTGGGTTTATGTGACTGTGAAAAGAATTGCCCAAGGGATTTTGATATTTGGGGCATTTGTGGTACTGATTTTATATTTTGCGAATTTGATTTATGGACTCTCACATGGAGTATGCCCCAGGTGCCCGAGCACCACCGAGAAAGTGGATATCTCCCACATCTGGAATGGTACGCACCCGGTGATGGAGAACCGTACCATGTGGAGACAAAAACGAGAGGCGCTATCTGGAACCAGCCCAAGAGGACACTTATTTGTGCAATTTAAATATGACTATGCTAAAAAGTCTGGGCAAACTGTATGCTGGGTGTGTAGTAAACTGCACCCAGAGACAATTCACATACCATTTGCCTCTGTCCCAATGAATTTGAGTATGTTTGCATCAGAAAATGTCACAATACAGGCAGTCGATATGTCAAGGGAGAAACCAGAACCATTCAGTCCCGGGCACCCCATAATAAGACCAGTGTACCAACCAGAATGGTGTTTTCAATTAGGCCCAGATAAGGAGATAAATAACGGGGGTGGGTTATGTTATTCAAGTAAGTTCAACTGGATATCATACATTTACACATTTAACATAAAGGAGCAGTCAAATTTTCTATACATACGATGTAGAAAGCTCACAAGCGAACAGGAGGAGGTGATTGCGAATGCGACCAATGGAAGGTAGGATGTAGTGGATATGATGAAACGATTGAGAAAACTGATAATAAAAATATCAAAAAGGAACACTACATTTGTCACCATTTATAGTGAAAGGAGGGTACCAGGTGTGCTGTGAAAGGGTGTGTTACACATGGGTACCACCTACAGTAATGGGAATGTTATTTGGCTAAATTGATCCCAATCCAGAGGGTAAGGGGAGACACTAATTCAGACACAACACTTCACCCTAGGTATCCACTGGTGTTTGAAAGACAGAAGAGAGAGCTATTCAAGAAAGCGGATCGAATATGGGCATGGCTGCCGGCATGGACTGGATGGGGAAAAGAGTTGATGGTAAGAATGAACAGTTATGCCAGTTTGATGGATGAGATTTTAAATAAGACTAGTTGGAATATTCAGTTACTGAATCTGGAAGTACGGGAGATACGAAAGGTACAAATGATACATGATAATGGCACTGGAACAGATCAGTGCGGCCCTGAATGGATTGTGTGAGATGACGATGTATTATGAATGTTGCTATTATGCAAGAGAGCACTGACACCCACACAGACACAAAAGATACCACTGATTATCCCACAAGACATGTTCCCAACCAAAATAGGCCCCTCAAAGTATGAGGAAATCGAGAATAAAAATAGTGAGGTGTAATGGCTACAAGTCTCAGGAGCAGAGCCTGAGGCTTGAGCCAAGGGGGGAATAAAGTGGAAATAGGTTGGAAGATGGCCGCCATTATAAGCCAGGCGACCATCTTGTTCAGAATATTGGTTCACCTGAAAATAACTAGGCAAGTTTTAGTTTGAGAAAAGGTCTAGGCTGTCCCTGGCACGGAGGGGCAGAAAGAGGAGTAGATACACCAAGGTCGTTGAGGCCCGCTGAGAGACAAAGGAGTATAGAGATCAGACCAGGTGTTAGCTGCAACAAGTGATTGTAGGCACAAGGGAGGAGGGCGCAGCCCGGAATAGGAAAAGCGACTAATCATGATTTACTGAAACTAACATAAAGTTTGCCAATTTACGGCCAAGTAATGGAATGTCTTTGTATTAGGTTAAGGGAGGTATTAACCCATGTGGGGTGGGAGAGTGTCATTGGGAGGTAGGCTAATTGGGATGTACCTAATTATGTATTTGGGGTATAAGATTTGATGTCACGAGGGACTCTGGGCTCATTCTTTGCGATTGAATCCTGTTTGAGCATCTGTTGTGATATCACAATAAAGTTTGCCTTTCCTGAAGAGACTCGTGTTCAGACAATCCTTGCTCGTGTCCGGTCCGGCCTCGTCCCGAGTGAACCTAGCAGATTCCGGTTACAGTGCAGCTCTGTGACATACTCATAAAAACTGCCCGGCAAACATTACTGTGTGTTTTATTGCTGTGGAGTTCTGGGATATGCTCGTTGCTCATGCATACAGCATATTTTTGTAAGTTTTATTTATGTGCAGCTCTGTGATACGCTCATACACAATGCACATTACTGTGAGTTTTATTGTTGTGGAGCTCTGTGATTTGCTCATACACACCGCAAGTGACGGACAGCCTAGCACACCGACTGTGTGCCTCCATCAGTCTCTGGCTTTTTCCCCTCTTGCACCCCGACATCCTGGATTCTCAGCCCAAACCTCTCTAAAATCACGAGGCAAGACCAGTGTTTTAGAGTCACAGCAATAGACTAATTCTTTATTCAGACATACAGCTATATGCAGTTAAGGGACAACCCCCTTCATGATTGCAGCACAGATAAGATCAACAGATCCAGTTATAAGACAATGGGAAGGTACATTCAAAACAAAAGACAGTTTACACAGGCAACTTTTATCTAAAACTGCCTGCTAGTTCCTGTGGGGGGTTGGGGTGGAAGCAGAGCATGTGAAAACAAAGGAATCAATCACTTACATATGGTGTATGCTATACAGAGGGAGGATAGATAATACAGAGGGTGCATACTATACAGAGACAGGATAGTAATAGAGAAGGAATGTACACAGTATATACAACAGGGGACTCTGTTTTGTGAAATAAATACATAAGGGAATAATACACAGACACAGTCAACATAAATCCTGGATTCCCTGGGCAATCCATTTGGCTAACCCCAGGTAGCACTTTGGCCCACAGTCAGTAAGAAGAAGGCTAGCCCCCAGGCTCCTCCAACTGCCCCAGTGACGACTGAGTTTGTCACACCGTACATTGCTGTGTGTTTTATTGCTGTGCAGCTCTGTGATAGACTCATACACACTGTGCATTACTATAAGCTTTATTGCTTGAAGCTCTGTGATACGCTCAAACACACCACACATTACTGTCAGTTTTATTGCTGTGGAGCTCTGGGATAAGCTTGTCGCTCATAAACACCGCATTTTGTTGTGAGTTTTATTTCTGTGCAGCTCTGTGATACGCTTATACACACTGCACGTTACCGTGAGTTTTATTGCTGTGGAGCTCTGTGATATGAACATACAGACTGCAGATTACTGTCAGTTTTATTGCTGTGGAGCTCTGTGTTAAGCATGGGTCTGTTTTTGTGAATATAGTTTGAGGGGGCAGCAAAATTTCATCCTTGGACTCAGGCAACATAATGTCATGCAAAAGAATATATACTGCTGACGCGGTTTTAATTAAAATAACGTAAACACAAATCCAAATTATCAGTTAAATTGTGTAGCATATAGATGGGTATTACAGTGTTGCAGCTTATAGGGATACAAGGCAGATACGCCAAACAAAATCTGTACTAGAAATAAAACAATATCTATGTAACAGATCTCTGTGCTCGGACTGGGTGGCACTCGACTCCATTGCTGGCTCCTCACCTGGGGCTGTGTTGAGCAATGCTGGTGGTGTGGGGCGGTTTTCTTCCCAGAGATCCAGGCTTTCCAAATGCAGGCAGGGCCCGGTCGCACCAGGCTCTGACGCCAGCACTTCACCTGGGGGAACCGTATTGCCCTCGTGAATCACCAACTCCAGCAAGCTGTCATCCCCACTCACAGGCTCTGGTGACACCCTAACTTGGGGATCTGGGGCAACTGTCTCACATCCTGACAATGCAGTGGGAAAGATTCCAATCTCCTAGACAACTCCAGAGTCTATAGCTGGCAGTAGCAGACAAATCAAGGCCTTCAAGCTCCCCCAGTCCACCTAGGCTGGGAGCACACTGGGGCCCATCTGTCATGCATCCCAGTATATTGCTAGTGGGGTCTTTAGTCTCGCCCACTGTTTGAAGGCCATCTTCCCTTGACAGTGCATAAACGTCCCTCTGGGTCATATCAGTGGAGACTGCAGTCCCATCCACCGTTGTGGGCAGAAATCCTCTGCACCCCAAAGAGAGGAGGCATTCTGTACTATTGGCAGCTACTCTGTCTGCTTCTCTGTGCAGAGCTTCTCGTGGTGAACCACCTGGCTTACCTGCTGACCGAGGTCTAGCAATCGCTTGTAGGATTTCTCCAGCTTCCACTCTTTGCTGGCTAATGACTCCAAGTCGTCTTGTATCCACCACACGTCAGAGAGGTTTAGCAGGTTCTCTTTGTACTCTGCAATCGCTTCCCATCCCCACTCTGTTTCATCTCTGAAATCCGGATCTCTGGACATTTTCTTGAACAACAGTCCCGGGCTGCCGTAGCCAAAGCCTTCTGTTGGGCTGTTATTGTCCACGCTCTCCGCTCTCATCTGGGCTGCATACCATCGGAGGGCTTCATAGCTCTCCTCCAGCCGCGTCTCTTCATAGACCAGACATGCCAGATCAGTCAGCCAATTCTTGTGGTGTTGCTTATCCACCAACGCCTCACGCAATTCTATCCTCTTCAGGTACCTTTCTTGGGATGAGGATCTTGTTCTGGCAGCGCTGCTCTCTGTCCAGCGCATCGTGCCAGAGTAGCCAACGTGCTATATCAGCCCAGTTCAGCCGAGTCTCCTCTGTTATAAGTCCACGAATGTTTGCCTGTACCTCTCGCAACCTCTCCCAGTTTGCTGCTCCTATGACTGCTGTCATCTTGATATTGAATCCCTGTGATGCTTTGGATGTCTTTAGATTGTAGGAAGCATCCTACGAGCTGCCACCAGTGGAACAGATCTCTGTGCCCGGACAGGGTCACATCTGTTAAATGCCGCTTCCTCGCTGGAACCCAGGTTCTCTTCGTGACTCTCACACCTTTCTCTAGTACCTTAGCCGCAGCTTAAGGCCTGGTGCATTTAGAGTGCCTGGCTAGCACCCCCAAAATAAGCCAAAGTTGTAGACCTGGAGCCTTTCCTTGGCACAGCGGCAGAAGATTCCTGGTACCCCAAATCATGAGTCGTGAATTCAAGCTTGGGCAGAATAGAACTGACTGGTTATTACACAGGCACAGAGATACACTCAACCACCAACTTCATTTGCATACAATCAAGGAGATAGCTGCACAGATCAGATAACTACACAGGACCTTCAAGCAATGAAGAATGGGGAAAGGAGAAAGAAGGGGAAACAAAAGGAATTTCTTACAGAGAAAACTTACTCAATAGCGAGAGCAGGTACTAATACAGAGATCTACACTATACAGTGAAGAGTTGTATAATTGTGGGAATGTACGTAAAAAAAATACACAACAAGAGACTATACAATAAATACACAAGGGAATAACACGCAGACATCAGAAATCTTTAGTTAACTGGCAGATACTGTATATATAAAACATTGAAAACCAAATATATTTAAAAGGTCCACCAGTTCCCCCAATAGTCTCTTCCACGGGCCATAGTCTCTGGGCAAGAGGCCAGCGCACAGTCCCCTCCAAGTCGCACAGTGACAGTGTGTTCTGTCACAACCTATATATAGATAGCCCCACAACAGCACATGTATTTTTCAGTAAGAAATATAGCAGTGTAGTGACATGATTATGTATTCTTGTGCTAAAAAGTCCATTGAATAAACAAAGTCCAGTACAAAAAGTCCAGTAAAATATAGGGGGTTATTCAAAGACATCCGAATTGTGGCCAAAAAGGTAACCAAACACTGAAAATCAGCGTTCGGTTACCTTTCCTGGCCATTTGGCTATTCAGAGAGCAGGCAGTTCACCAAATCTTGGCGAATTACCTACACATACGGTACCTGTTCGGTGCCTGTTCGAGGGCAGTGAAAACCCCATAGAGAAGCAATGCTTGGTCTATTCAGAGAACACCAAACAGTAGGGAAAAGTTGCCGAAATGCTCGGCTATTCAGTGGTTTCATTCGGCATTATTATTCAGACAAATCCCTTAGGCTTCAATGTTAAAAATATTCCCGTTTTAACTCAGTATCTAGTAAACTGTTTAATATTACATTCTGCAGTAAAAAGTCTCTATATTTATAGATTTTTTAGGATCTGCTAGGCTTTTTTGGGGATTTTTATGGCCAAAAATGTTTTCTTTTTACTGTAACGGCCCTTTTTATTATCACTCATTGGATCTTATATGTAAATTCCAGGCATTTTCGTTCAGTAGTTTTTTTGCAAACAGCGTTTCAATTTTTAAACTTTCAAGCGTACTGGTTTTCCTTTTTTTTCCACCTCATTCCTCTGCATGTCGGGTTTTTCTGGCGGCTGCTCTGCGCTGTGATCGGCAGCTTGTCGGGTTTCTCCGGCGTGTTTGGCGGGGTTAATCCAGCTGTTTCTGCGGGTTTCGGTGAGTGTACGGGGAGTGTTCAACGGGTTTTGCAGTGAGTGTTCGGCAGGTTTGAGGTGGGTTTTCCCTGCAGTACGGGGCCCTGTGGTGCTTGCTGAATACACCGCAGGGTCGGCGAACTAGGATCGCCGAATTGTGCCGAATTGCAGAGAACGAAAAGTCACCGAACGTGCGGTGACTTTTTGATTCTCTTTGAATAACCCTGATAGATTCCAGTGTAAAAAATATGAATGTAAGTTCTTAAGAGAAAGTCCTTTATGTCAAGCAGAGGCTTCACTCTGCTGCCCAAAAAGCGCTACTACATTTGCATTTTAGCTTGGGATCCATGCTTCCATGTAGGAGAAACGGATCTCAAAACGTCTCAAATAACTGTGTCTTGACATTTCGGGGGCATGCTCTGAAGCCCATTTGCAACCACCTTTTGCACTAATGCCCTTTCAAGAACTACCCAGGCCATACTTGAAAATGAGAGAAATCTCAATGTATCCTTCCTGGTAAAATAGTTAATAGTTGCATTTCTCTAGAATTAGACCAGAACGAGTGCACTTTTAATCTCAGGGAAACCTGAAGGTACGGTTGAAGATCGACCATACTCGGTCTTGCTAGTGATGGGGTTAAGTATACGTTTCTTACATTAGTTATGTAAGAAATCTCTGTTCCTTCTTTAATGTATATAAAAGAAGCACCTGCTTTAAAAAAAAAAATTTTGATCTACAGTCTTTTACAAGATAAAAACCAAAGAATATACATTAGGTTGTAATTGTCTCACACTGTCTATTTGTCACTGCATTACATTTTATGAATGTCGAATGCTATAATATAATTTCAGTGCTTGCTGACATTTATTAAAGTTCCGTCTTGACGCGCAATAACATTGCTATTCATTTTGTTGTGTGCTGTATTTTTTGTTTGTTTTGTAGTTTGACACAACATTACACTGCACATTTGCCAAATGAATCTTCTTCTGCAAGCTGTGGAAGTTTGTTTTGTTGCCTTGATGTGTTTTGGATAAACCTTCAGGTGGTTGTAAAGCAGCTGTACTAAAAATCATTTTTACTGATACTTCAGTTGAATTGTATAGACAGATCATGATAATTTGCAAATGGAACGTGTGGATGCATTTGAAATTATGATGTTCAGGCAGGTCTCTTTTTTTGTACATAGACCTCCTTTGCAAAAAAATTCTCTTGATTGGGAATTTTGACATTTTGTAGTTATACAGTCTGGAAACCAAATCAATATTATTATAATGTTTACCACTTGTTTTGCAGACCATATGTTACATTTTCAAAGTTTAATTAAACTAAGACATTTTAACCACCTGTTGCAATAAAGCCCCTACAAGAACTCTGGTGCAACATACTATCTTCTTATGTCAACATGGCAGACTTCACAAATGAATTAAAAACATTTTTTTTTTTTTTACCAATATTCTAATCGGTGACATTTTCCTATCAACCACTTTTTCCTATGTGGGTCAATTTGATTTCTATTTTTGAGACCTCCTTTTTTTATTTTATAGTTTTTTCGGATTAATTGTTCAAAACTATTATATTGACCTTTTATGCGTGTGGGGGTCCTAAGGATTATTGTTATCCTACTTTCCCCCCCTTTTTTATTCATATTTTTATGTTTAGGGCATTGTCCCTTAGATTTGGTAGTAATTTTCCCATTAACTTGTTCCTGATATATGGGTCACTATGTATTTTAGTGTTGACATTGTTAGCCCTCATAAAGATGGGCATTTGATATGAGCCGCCTAAATATAATTTTTTATTTGTTATTTTTGTTTATGTTTGGCCACGGGTGACATGACAGAGTATCCGTGGTTCGCTATAGCAATTTTGCTCCTGAAATATAGAAGACGTTTTAGCAGGAAATCATTTTTCGTCCTTCAGATCCAGTGAACGCTGAATGCATCTCCGCCATGATTGGACAAGGAGGCCGCCGTTCGTGCGGTCCAAGGTGGAACGCGGAAATGAACTCCTACGTTTCCATTGGCTGGCGGGAGATTGCACACGATCCTGTTGCCCACCCACCCATTCAATCTGCACGCCGGCTTGACCAACACGTGGATAATGGCGTGCATAAATTTTTTATTATACTAGGTGTATAAATATAACCTCTCATTGGGGGGATTCTCCTTTTATTGTGCTATTTTTTCCAACTGATGATGCCCTTTTCAGGGTGAAACGCATTTTGGTATCATTTTATTTTATTTTATCTATGGGCTGTATCTTTTAATAAATTCCCTTTACAATTAGAGCGGAATTTAAGTTATTTTTGATCAGCACTTAAAGATTTTATTTTAAAAGGTCTTTACGTGTCCCAGTTCGATCATCTTGGACTCTAAAGATCATCAGAGCCTTCCGGACTTCTGGACCATTCTGGGCTATCGGGTGAGCCAATTGAAACACCCGCAGGCAAAGTCGTTGAGCCAAGAGAGGCTGGAAAAAGTTCCCTTTGGGATTAAGTCCTACAAGGTCTATCCACGTCGACAGGCCTGCAGACAGCCTCAACATCGGGGACGTCAAGGACCATTAGATCGATTTGGGCATTCGGTGCGCCCTCTAAGACACCCTCAGGCGATGTCATTGAGCCCTGATAGACTCATAAAAGTGTGAGTTTGACCACCCACGTTTATATATTCACTCTTTGTTTATTGAACTTCACTGTTGTGTTTATTTTTATATATTTCTCCTAGAAACTTCTAAGGACATTTATTTCCAGTCAAGTCATCAATATAAAGTGAATCCAATATTGAATATAAAGTGAATCCAATACTGTATATATGAAAAAAAATAATTTGATGCTTAATGACATTTGAGCGCTGGGCACTCCAATATTTTCTTTGTATCTCAACTTCTGTTTTTTTGGTGTATAGGGGACTACATCTGGGTGCCTTCAGTGACAGTGTTTATTTAATTTTTTGGCTGTACCCTACGTTCCTTTGTTAGATAGATATATATATATATATCTAACAATCGACAAGGGTTGTGGTGGAGGACAAAAAGTGAGAAAAAAGCCCCCATACTATAATAAGTGTGTTTATTATTGCAGAAGCCACTTGCACATCACAGCAATTCGATGAATTGCATCCCTGAGCTCCTGTGCCACATTCCCCATATGCAGCAAGGAATTCCGGGTAGGATATGCAAATGATATCGGGTTCACTTTTATGCATCCTGGGTCTGTTATTACACAGAACCCTAAAATTAATGCTATGCCACACCGTGGCTTTCTAGGAGAGATAAGGTTTATGCAACTGGTCAAAGCCACTCCTAGGACAGCGCTGTTTCGGGTTTGTTGGACCCTCATCCGCTAGGAGCTAGGCATGATGACCAGTTGCAGTAGATGCTTGGGACCCGTGGGTCAAATGAGTATCTACAAGGGTTGTGGTGGAGGACAAAAAGTGAGATAAAAAGCTTCCACACTATAATAAATGTGTTTATTATTGCAGAAGTCACTTTCAGATCACAGCAATTCAATGAATTGCATCCCAGAGCTCCTGTGCCACATTATACAGGTATATATATTCTGGCCACCCCTTATTCAAAATTCCTGAAGATTCTGAGTACCAAAATTTTCAGAGTGTTCTGGAATATATAGTTCCTTTCCTAACCCTCTGGGAAGGTCCTCCTTCTCCAAGGGCTGCAGCACCATGAGGAACGTGATGAGAAACTTTGCAGCTCCAGTGTGCAACACATTAGTTCTGTACAACATGTCCCTCACAAAGCACTGTGCAACATCTCCCAGCTTGTATTTTGCTGGTGCTGCAGCAGCCAGTGTATTGGTATTGCTGCTGGTATCATTAGGAACCTCAGTTTCATTTTGACGTTAATCACTGATAAAGCTACTGGACCAGAATAGGAAAGATAAAAGGTTAGGGAAATTGGCTCACGAAGATGTTTTTTCCCCTACTGGTTCCCTTTTAGCATCAAGACGGTAATATGGCCCGCGGATTCTTCCAGAGTGTTGCTCGTTGTGCTGCAGCCATTAGAGGAGAGTCGACGAACAGCGAGACCCGTCCAGAGCATCAGGTAGGATAGTAAAACTGGAATTTGAAACACCCTGAAAACTCTGGATTTCAGAGTCGTCTGGATTCCAGATAAGGGTTGCCCAACCTGTAAAGCTGCTTAACCTGCAGACACAATTTTTTTTTCTTTTTTGGAGAAAGTGTTTTACCACGAAGGATACATTGAGATTTCTCTCGTTTTCAAGTATGTCCTGGGTGGCATGTACCGGTAGGTGTCTTGCCCAAGGACACTTAATGGAGAGGTGCTCTAGCCAGAATTCAAACCTGTGTCTCCATGGTCATAGAGCAGTGATGTTACCTCTACTCCACCCAGCCAGTAATTTGTTTTTGTTTGTTACTTATATATAATATCCCTAAATGCACAGTTATTTTTCTCTTTGTGTAACATTTATTTACAGTCAACAACGATCCTTCTGGTTTCCTTAAGTTACCTGTTTACACAGCTTTATCTAATGTTAACAGTCACAATGTAAGCTAAACAAGTCTTACACGGCAGTCGTAACAATGCATGACAAAAATAATTTTAATTAACAAATTCTTCGAAATAGAAAAGAATGGAGGATTTGGCAGTCAAGAAAAGGATAAAGCTGAATTTAACAGTATAATCTTCTTATTAGAATCCCCATTAGTCAGGCCTGCTAAATTAAATTGAAAACTCCTCTCCTGAATGAAGATACAATAAATGTGCACTGCGGCAATGTGACACCTTATTATCAACTCATTATGTTGAAGATAACAATTGTGGGGCTCAGGCTTCTGGTTTACAAAGATGACAAAAACCTAATCCTCTAAATTAATGTGATCCTGTATAAATAATGACTTTGAGATGGACAGTAAGAATCCTCCGCTCTTCCTTCAATCACAGAGAGGAAATCGGTAAATGTCTGTTAATACTTTGTCAACAAGTGGATTTCCTGGGGAAAAAAAACCTTGAATAACTAGTGAAATGGATCCAGGCAACTCAAAGGGAAGCTCTTGATTGCGAATGAACTATATTATTATTAAGCTTTATTTATAAAGCGCCAACATATTCCGCAGCGCTGTACAATGGGGAGCACATGATACATAAGTAAAAGACAACCCTGCCCGTAGGATAGCTAGTCTAGGAAATACAGCACTTTAACCAAGTGCTCGGCCAGACATCCCGTGAGTTTACAATCTAAGGGACGGGGGTAAGTGAGACAAATGGGAGCGGAGGGAAGGTGAAGCTTGCTGCTAGATTGAATGTAGTGACGATTGCATGGGAAGGACCAGAAGATTGGCCTGACAAAAGGTAATTAGAGAGAGGAGTGGAAACAGCTGTAAAGGAGACCTGAAATTATGGACCAGGCCTGGGTGGGAGGGTGGATGGGGTTGGTTGGGTGGGACAGCAGAGTGCAGGAAATGTGGTTGATTTGTGTATGCTGGAAGAAAGAATGGAGATTTGGTGAGTGTATCCTTAAGAATCTACAATGCAGGGGGAGGAGGAGCAGGAAGAGGGGAAGAGAAGAGGGGGAGGGGGAGAAGCAGAAGGGGAAAGACAATGTTAATTGGAGGGAACTTTAAAAGACATGTAATCAGCCACAAATTAATAAATGTACAAATAAAATGCAGTTGCGGGAATGGAGTGGTCTGGAGGATAGCGATGGATGGCATTCTGAATCCGTGGTACCTTTTATGCTTGGTTCGGGGCAGCAGAGTGCAGGAAATGTGGTTGGTTTGTGTATGCTGGAAGAAAAACTATAAACGTGTATCTGTGAATTAAGAATGACTTTAAGAATTGTATCACTGGTTTGATTGAAATCAAGTGATGACTCACCAATCCCAACTGAACAAGAGAATTGCTTTTCTTTTTTATTTGTTATAGCTAACAATTGTATTTCCTACACAATCCCCAATGTAAACACTTGCAGGGTTATACAGAATGCATTTGTATTTCCGTTGTTGCACTGTTGACAAATGCTGGTGCTTCTGCAAAGAGTAATCCAAACAGCTGTGACGCTTCTCCTACAGCGGTTTGGATTATTCTTCAGAGAAGCACGATTGTCGTTGTTGCAAAAACAACGGTGTTTGTCAGTGTTTGCAACATCAGCTATCAAAGACACTTTCTGAATAATCCTAACAGTGGTACTCAAAATTTTGTGTTATACATTACAAACTGGATCAATGAGTTACTCAAATCAGTGATTGCACCCATTAATTTAACTTGCGAAACTCACAAGGTCATGCCTATCATCTGTTGCTGTTACTGGTCACTGTTTACTTTATCTAATTCTTTCCGTGCACCCTTAAACATATCCCTCTTTCTCTATTTCACCTGTTTCTACCACAGCCCCATACATGCAATCTTAATCGTGTCCCTGCATCTCTACACTATCACCCTGTACCTGTTCCTGAACACTAACGTTTTCCATCAAACCCACTCCTACCCATCTCTGCAACCCTAACTCTGGTCCTGCCCTTGCAACCTTACATGTTTCACATCAAACTATTCATAGTTACATAGGCTACAAAAAGACATGCGTCCAACGAGTTCAGCCTTTCACACATCCCCTACTACTGTTGATCCAAAAGAAGGCAAAAATCCCAGTCTGAAGCGCTCACCAAATATGCAACATACTGGGAAAAAATCTGTCTTGACCCCAGAATGGCGGTCAGATTTCTTCTTGGATCAAGCAGCCTTTATCAAATATAAATATTATAACCCTTAATATTATGTTTTTGCAGGAAGTCATCCAGTCGTTGTTTAAAAGTCTGTACAGATTCTGACCCAACCACCTCATCAGGCAGAGAATTCCACAGCTTTATTGTGCTCACCGTAAAATAATCCTTTCTTTTCGTACAGTCGAAATGAGTGACCTTGTGTCCTGTGTATAGTCCTATTAATGAATAGCAGGGATATTCAAAGAGCTCCAAATTGCTGGTGAAATGTAACGGAACGCTGAAATTCAGCATTCGGTTTCCTTTCCTGGCCATTCAGCTATCCAGAGAGCAGGCAGTTCGCCAAATGTTTGTGAATTTCCTGCACATACGGTGCCTGTTCGGTGCCTGTTCGAGGGCAGTGAAATCCCCATAGCTTTGTCTATTCAGAGAACAAAAACCAACAGTGAAACGTTGCCGAAATGCCCTGCCATTCGGTGGCTTCAATCGACAGGTTTATTCAGGCGAATCACATAGGCTTCAATGTTAAAAATATTCCCGTTTTAACTTAATATCTAATAAACCGTTGATTATAATATTCTGCAGTTAAAAGTCTCTTTATTTATAGATATTTTAGGATCTTTTAAGCATTTTTCAGGATTTTTTTTGCAAAAGATTTTTTCCCATTCGTCTGGGTTTTGCGGTGAGTGTTCGGCAGGTTTTCAGAGGAGTCTCCCTGCACTACGACGGCTCTGTGGTGCTTGCTGAATACACCGCAGGGTCGCCAAAATGGGATCGCTGAATCAAGCAGAAGTGAAGAGAACGAAAAGTCACCGAACGTGCAGTGACTTTTCGATTCTCTTTGAATAATCCTATACTGTAGGTTTCCAGACAATGTTCTATAATGTATAAAAAGGGGGTGCAATAGTGCAGGTGCGATATTTGTAAATTCCTATTAAATTAAGTGGTATAATCAAACAGCAATGCAAACATGCAGAAAATAAATAATTGAGTAGATGTGATGCTGCCTAAAATGGACATAACAACAAAGGTAAAAGCACAAATAAAACAACCAAAATATGTGCCATACAGGTATTATGCAGAAAAAGAATCCATAAAGCACATCCAACAGTGCAGTAATCAGTAAAATTAACAAATGAGGGCTGTAAATGTTCTATATTGACCTATATATATTTATATAAAGTTATCAGATCCCCTCTAAGATACGTTTCTCTAAACTAAACAGCTTTAAGCTTGTTAGCCTTTCTTCATAACTTAAATCTTCCATTCCTCGTATTAATTTAATTGCACACCTCTTGGTCTTTTTCTAGTGCAATAATAACTTTTTCGTAAAATGGTTACCAAAAATTGCACGGCATATTCAAGGTGCGGTCTTACCATTGATTTATAAAGAGGCTAAATTATGTTTTCATCCAGAGAGTGAATTCCCCTTTTAACCCCATAAGGACCAATGATGTACCAGGTACGTCCTAAGAAAATGGTTGCTTAATGACCAAGGACGAACCTGATACGTCATGGGCTTTAAATCCCACTCCCTCCTGATACTCACCGCTCTGGCTTTTCTCACGTGGTGGTCTGACTTCCTTGAAGTAAGACCACTGCTTTTATTGACCCCGGCAGTCACACTGATGTCACCACCGGGTACGATGACCAGGCACATTGTGACCTTTCCAGTGATGCCTCTTTAACCCCTGAGGTACCGGTCATTTAGCAGGTATTTAGCAGGGGTCTTTTTTGGTGGTGGTAGATTTGGAGGTCAAAGTTTGAAAAGTGGGTTTTTTTTCCATATTTTCAGCATATTTCATAAAAAAATTTATATTAAATTAAATGACATGATGAAAATAATGGTATCTTTAGAAATTCCATTTAGTGGCAAGAAAAGCAGTATATAATATGTGTGGGTTCCAAAATGAGTAAGAGGAAAATTAGAGCTAAACACCAACAGCGCAGAAATGTAAAGACAGGAGCGGGTACCTTCGGACAGACAATGGTAAAAGAACCTGGTCACTATGGGGTTAATGCATGCCAATACCTTACTAGCATTAGCAACTGCTGTTTCACATTGGGCATTATTACTTAGTTTGAAGTCTGATTATTCCCAAATCCTTCTTCTTTCGTTGATTTTCCTAACTCTGTATCACATAGGCTATAAGTTGCTTGAGTGCTCTTCACTTCAAAGTACATAACCTTGCATTTGTCTACATCAGTGTTTCCCAAACCTGTCCTCGGGACCCTCAACCAGGACAGGTTTTGCAGATCACCTTGGGGAAATGCAGACTGAGTCCTGCAATCACTGAGCAGCAAATCATATCACCTGTGCTGTGCTTCAGATATCTGACAAACCTGGGGAGGCAGAGGGTCCTGAGGACAGGTTTGGGAAACACTGGTCTACATTAATAGGGTTATTCACATTCCCCACTCTTTCATTCCCTGCATTTCGGGGAATCAAATTCCCCGACCCTGCATTGTATTCAGGTATCACCACAGGGCCCCCGAAGTGCAGGGAAAAGCTGCCTACCACATCTGAAAAACCACCGCAAAACCGCCGATTCGAAAGCAAAAAAACGCTGCAAAATCCGAAAAAGCAGGCAATCCACCTCAAAACAGACAAAAAACTTCCAATCAGAGCACCAACCAGCCAACAGAAAAAGCCAACAAGCCGACAAATGGGGTAAAAATTTACAACAAAAGCAAAAGATTGAAAGTGTCAAATTTGAAATGCTGTTTGCAACAAAAACTACTGGATGAAAATGTCTGGAATTAACATATAAGGTCCTATGAATAATAATAAAAAGATGTTACAGAAAAAAAGAAAAAAAACGCTATTTTAAAAAAAATTGGAAACAAAAATGACCGAAAAAATCCCGTAAAATGCCTAAAGCATCCTAAAAAATAAATATAGAGACTTTTTTGCTACAGATTAAAAGAATAAATGGTTTAATAGATAATGAATAAAAAATATTTTTAACACTGAAACCTATGGGATTCGCCTGATTAAACCAACCGAATGAAACCATCGAAAATCAGGGCATTTCGACAACTTTTCACTGCTGTTCCAGTGACGTGCGGTGAGGTCAGTGGCTGATGAGGCACCGGCTAGTATCAGAGCTAGATATACACAGTGTTACGCAGTCACAATTTACGCATTTGATTTTCGTTATATAGGAGAATAGAGTTTTATTTTTTATTTTATTTTTTGCAAAAACCCCATTTTTAAAAAAAAAAATTGTATTTTTATAAAATACTTTTTACTTTGTAACAGACTTTATTATTATTTAAAGGACATTTTTTTATTATTTAAACCCATTTTTATTGGTTTAACCTATTAGGAGAATACAAGACTTTCTATTTTTTTTCCCCAGTTCGATGGAATTCGATCGCAATTCGGCGTGTTTCGACAACATCCGATAACTGCTTTCGGCTACTCCAATTTCAGCAAAATAGTGACCATTCACTAAATAGTGAATTCATCATATTCTTTGAGAAATGGAATTGCTGAAAATCGCGAAATGAAAAGCATGGGACTCACTTTTGGTGCTTTGTGAATAGAAACCTAAGTGACAGAAGTGATTTACAAACTCTACAAAAAATGAGCAAGAGAAAAAAAAATGGCACTGAAACAGGAATAAGATGAGAGAATATGAGGTAGCAAACAGTACAGAGACAAAGAAATAAGAGCAGTGCCTGGCACACAGCAGCTACCCAGGTGAGAGCAGTATACAGATTAGAAACAGAAACATAGAAAAATGTCGGCAGATAAGAACCTTTCGGCCCATCTAGTCTGCCCAATTACATGGATACTTTACCTGGATTTATCTTTTGTTTAGGATAGCCTTATGCCTATCCCATGCCTGCTTAAATTCAATTACTGTTTTGGCCTCTACCACTTCAACTGGAAGACTGTTCCATGTATCCACCACCCTCTCAGTAAAATAATGCTTCCTGATGTTACTTTTAAACCTTTGCCCCTCTAATCTAAGACTATGTCCTCTTGTTTTGCTACTTTGTTTCCTTTTAAATATACTCCCTTCCTCTACCTTGTGGATTCCCTTTACGCATTTAAATGTTTCTATCATATCTCCTCTTTCACAGGGAAGGCTGGGGCTCCAGTGATTTATTCCACAGCCTGTCTGTCCTGGTCACCTCCATTAGAGGAGGGGGTGGGGCTGCTCAAGTAAGTCTGTGGTTAGCAGACCCAGCTCATTAGATGGAGAGCCTCCTGCTGCTTCACTGACTTGCTGAAGTTTAAAAAGACTTTTCTGTGAGCAGAAGATAAGAAGCCAGGTGTTTATTTCTTATCAGGAACATAGATGCGGCGCCGTTAGGATTTTTTCAAAAAGGTCTGTAGTCACACAGCCGCATATTGTGAGCTGATGAGTCAGGGCCGGCGCTCTGACACCTCATCACAGTGGGGGCGCCGTTATTAACTGACCACGGAGCTCAGCGGGAGCGGCATTGCTCACACATGAAGGGAGCACAGACAGAGGGCAGAGATCCAAATCCACGGCCAGTTTAGCAGGGATTCAGATTTGTGCACCCTCAGCAGCACACAAGCACTTAGGCTGACGCCTGTGCTGCCTGTTATCAGTTCAGCCGCCGCCTGGAATCCACATCACCGCACCGATTACCCTCCTCGCATAGACAAAACAAACATACTTGCCTGCCAGTCCGAGAGAGCCAAGGGTTGAGCTGATGTGGTCCCTCGCGAGCACTGCACCTCCTCCAGCTGCTTCCCGTGTGACTGTGGCGCCGGCACACTGTGTCACGTTAGTCACGTTGGCGAGTAGGAGCTGGAGCCAGTACGTGCTCAGCACAGGCTATGCCCCCCCACGACTGACGAGGACAGTTACATGACTGTCCTGCGTCAATCAAACTATGAGGAGCTCTGCCTCCCATGGTGGTCGGTTTTTTGACACCAATGGGAGCTTTCCCATTGGCTGAAGCTTTGATGTGCTCTCCGTTCCTGGAGGCACTGGAGAGAATGCCACCAGCTTGGGCTTCGAAATTAGCGTAGCGTAGAACTGCGCAAATTGCGAAAGCTAGACTGGCTCAGTGTTGCCCCTGCTGTCTGTGTAGTGAATCACACACACACAGCAGCCGGCAAACTGAATTGAAAGTGCAGGAGAAAAAAGCATTAGAGAGAGAGAGAAGCAAGCACAGCGAGGGAGCGTGGAGCAGGTGAGTATGAGAACTTTTTCAATAAATAATCATTTATTTACAGTTTAAAAATACACACACACACACACACATGTCATTACAGCACAATGAGCACATTAATTTACTGGAATGGCAGGGGAGGCTCTGCCTCCCCTGCCAAACCTGACTGCACGTCCCTGTGCTGTTCGGTGTTCTGTGAATAGATTAACCATTGCTTCTATATGGGGACTTTCTCTGTCACCGAACAGCACTGCATTTTGCTGGCAGTTCAACAAAATTTGGCAAACTGCCTGCTTTGAGAATAGCCAAATGGCCATGAAAATGCACTGTATGAGGAAATTAACTGTTTGGTGCATTTTTGGGACAAGTTCAGATCTCTGTGAATAACCCCTTAAATTTAATCTGCCATTTGCGTGCTCAGTCCCCCAAGTCTATCTATATTCTTCTGCGGTGAAGTAATATCCCGCTCACTTTGTATTACTTTTCCTAGTTTTGTGTCATCTGCAAACACTGACACATGACTTTCAATGCCTTTTTTAAGGTTATTTATAATTGAATTGAATAGAATTGGTCCGATAACAGACTCCTGAGGGATACCACTTACCACTGATGCCCATCTTGTAAATGTACCATTTATGACCACTCTCTCTACTCTATCGAAGAAGAAGAATTTTCATCTAGACTAATTTTTCTTAATTTAAATATTAACCTCTTGTGCGGAACTGTGTCGAAAGCTTTGTCAAAATCCAAGTAAATCACACCCACAGCAACCCCCTGATCTATACTTCCACTTCTCCATAGAATGCAATTAGTTTAGTTTGACATGATCCTTGTTTCATAAATCCATGCTGATTTCTGATAATTACATTATACCGCCCAATGTAATTGGATTGAATTCCTGAATATTATCCCTTAGTAACTGTGACAGATTGCCGCTACATGCACCGAGTAGATCTGCCATTTCGCCGTTCGATCCTGGAGCTCGCTGGGACGCTGGCTCAGTGAACTACCAGCACTCCTGAGTTGGTGGGAAAACACTCAGAAAGACGCAGTCTATCCCCCCCTCACATACTAGACGAGACTGAGTATTGGGTTAAACTGCAAGAATTTGTTTAATCATAACAACACATACAGGGTACTTTTATACGTTACAGTCCCATTGTCCACTCCCCTGCCCGCCCTCAAACATCCCGGCGCCAGATTTGCCACTGCTTCCAGCCATAATCCTTTTCGTATACTTAGCATGGGTTACCACTGCCCCTAGATCGATCCCAGCTTTTGGTGTCACATTGTCTGGCCCACCCTGGGCTGCTCTTCGTCCTGGAAATTCCACCCCCTGGAGCGTGAGCTGTGATTCCAGCGCAGGGCTCTCTGTGGCTGGGAGCTCGATCTGAGTTTAGTGGCTGATTGAGGGGTGAACCCGGTGGTGTTCCACTTCAGAACTCACCCCACAGTGGCACCATGTTCTCAGGGACCTTCTGACCAAAAATCACTCTTGTGGCATGTACAGGGGCTGAGCTGTGCAAGGTGTAAGGCATGTCGGCCGTGCTAGGTCTCGGCCGGTGGCAGCTTAATCAGGGTTGAGCTGGGCAGATAAACCACGATGGCTGGGCAAGACAGGGGTGGCAGACAACTTAATAAACATCAGGGTCATATAAGCACAAATTGTACAAATTAATTATACACTTGGGTGAACGAAAACTGGGCAATTTAAGTGGTATTAAACTGTGAGGGATTACAGGTGCAGTTGGTGCTGAGAATTGCAAGGGAAAACACAATTAAGGGCAACACTGTGGACACTTTACAGTACATTTAACTAGGGCATTCATTCGGATAAATACAGGGTTAATGAAATATAACAAAATAAGGGTGAACTTGAATGAAAGGAAATGAAATGACCCTGGTGACGGCCGATCCGTCACAGTAACCCCTCAAATACTTTCCCAGCCACAGATTTTCCATTCACTAATCGTGCCCATGCAAATTTAAATGGCACCCCTATATACATGCATGCACTCTTAATGCTTGCTAAGCACCCGCAGGTCTGTCCATTTTAAAACATGCTTGTGTACCCTTTACCTGTTCCTTCCCTCTAATTCTTTCACTAACCCCTAAACTCTTTCTAATCATATTTCTGTATTTACAATCTTCATCCTGCACCCCTACACTGTCAGCCCTTTTCTTTCTCCAAATTCTAAACATTCCCCATAAAATCTGTTTCTGTGTCACTCTTGTCCTTGCACACTTAAGTTCCACTCCTAACACTGTTCCTACACTCAAAAACCTGTCTTTTCCGCCCTAAACACCCTGCGTCCGTAGGTCTGTCCCTGCTCCCTTGAACTTGTCTATTTCCCTTTAGCTTGCCCTCCCATAGCTGCCCTCTCTGTTTTATACAGAGTGTGTTCCTGCTTGCTTTCGCTGAATCTCCTGACAGCTGCAGAACAGCACCACTAAGGCCAAGTGGTCTAACTATGTATTGCATGTCAGAAGATTCTCACATATAAACAGATCACACTAAGCTTCAGGTTATAACTCACCAGGAATCTATTATCCATCGCTTAGGCAAGTGGACCGGTGGATTTTTGATCTCTGCTAATATTGTATGCTTTTATTTGCAAATCTAAAGACTTTACCTGAGCTGAAAGTATGGAGAGCTCAGGAATCCTTTTATATCTTTCTTTGTTCTTGCAGGATTTACTCATTCCTTTGTTGAATTGAGGGGCAGTTTAGTAAATTGAATTACCTCTCTAGGATCATAATATGTAAAGGACTATATTTCAAGTAGAGTAGTAGTCTGTGAGCAGTAACTCGTAGAATGTCTGCTCTCAATAACCTGATACTGCTAGCAGATTGCTATGGGCAATTTTAGTTACAGTGCAAAACAGTTGATGCAAAAACAATAGTACTATTAGTGGATACATTCACAGCTAGTGATAAACACTCTGAGGTCCACAGGACGTCACTGATTGCTCTTATGTTTATGAGGAAGCACTCTCTGTGGTTTGAAGTGCCAAGCTTAATTAATTATCTTGCTTCTTTTGCACTTCTTTTCTATTGTGGAAATGATTTAATTTTAATGAATTTCCAGATAAATGTGAAGTTGCTTTTAGACGTGCACGTTGAAAACTTTCATTTCGTTATGTTTTCATTCGGTAAGTGACATTTTTCTTTATGTTTGGATTTCCGTTTGTTTTTTCGGATCATTAGTTTTCGTTTGAAATGTCTCATTCGTAGAAAAATTTTATTCAGATTTTCGGGTCATTCGTATATGCCTTCATATTTTTCGGATACGTTATGTTATACGGATTTAGGATTCATTTGTTATTACAGGTTCATTCGTTATTTCAGATAAATCGTTGCACGTGTCTCTAAATAAACTGGTTTTAGTCAGTCTGGTATTATTGCACATTAAAATTTACAAAACTTTTTATTTAATCCTATGTATTGTTTTCTTCAGACTGGGGATTTAGGAACAAACTTAATTTATTTGAAAAAAAACATACGTATCTTGATCAGCGCAATAAAAATTGCTATCAGGATTTTGGTGTCTCTCATAGATCAGCAGACCATATTTTGGTACAAAAACAAAATATAAAAATACACAATGGTGAAGTATATCAAATATATACTATAAATAAAATGCAATGAATCATGTTTCACTCACAAACATAGAGCCTAGCACTGGCTCTAAGTGGGACTGCACGTTTGGGTTGTTTCTTCTATATTGTTCACAGGTGACCCACACCTTACACGGCTGTTTCCCTTTACATATCAAGGAACCATATAAGACAAGAAAAGACAGCCCAACTCTCCTTGTGCAGAATGAAAATATAAGTGTATATATGCTTTTCAGCCAATTTTTCACTTACACTTGTTGGAGCTTCAATAGCTCTAAGGTTTGCGCATATGGATTTTTTCAGGCTCGGACAAATCCACAAACCACCAAAAAGAAAGAAAGAACATTTTATAAAATAAAAACATGTAAAATAAATGAATAAAACAGGTACCCAGGACGCGTTTCATCGCACTAGGCGACTTCCTCAGCTGATTAAGGATCAGTGTCCCCTTTAAGATGTTTTATAGTCCTCTAAATTAAGATCAACCATATGCATGTGTCCCCAGACGTCTTCTGGCATGTGTTCCACGCCTCACTTTTGTAATCCACCAGATTATAGTCAGTCTGGTATTATTGCACATTAAAATTTACAAAACTGTTTTTATTTAATCATATGTATTGTTTTCTTCAGACTGGGGATTTAGGAACAAACTTAATTTATTACTCGCTGCACAATTGTCACGTCCAACACTGTCTTCTGTAGCCGGCACCAGGCAGCGCATTCCTTGCTGCTCGCTGGCCGGACAACGACTGCTAAGGGATTCGCTCGCAGTCACGGGTCAGGCACCCCGGCGAGGCGTGGCGTGATCACGCAGCGCCCGCTGGGTTTAAAACCAGGCGCCTGAGACCTACTCGTTGCCTTGACATGGTTTTACCTCCTCTCAGTGCTCATTTGTATTTCTGCTTACTACATTATTGAACCTTGATTGTTTGACTACACTTCTGGCTACTGACCCCTTGGCTTTCATTCTGACTACCCGCAAAGGCATACGACTTTTGGCTTTTTCTGACACTCTACCCTGGTGATACGACCCTCTGGCATAATGTTTGACACACTACCCTAAGACCCTCTGGAAACAGCTGACACACTACCCTGACAATAAGACCTTCTGGGATACGGCTGACACACTACCCTGGCGACACAATCCTTACTTTCTGGTGACTTACCGTATATACTCACGTATAAGCCGAGTTTTTTGACTCCGATTTTGAGTCAAAAAAACGCGATTCGGCTTATATGCGAGTCAAGGACAGGGCCGGCCTCCCAGCTACTTATCACGAGGCTGGAAACGGCCGCGGCTGTGTGCGATGCATGGTGATGTCATCATGCTGGAGGGGGCGGTGCCAGTGCAGCGTGCAGTTCCCAGCCTCGAGATATGTAGCTGGGAGGCATGCTACAGCAGCAGGCTGGCAGGCTGGAAATCCCATTCCATGCGACATTTGGGTATGTTTATTGTTGAAACCTCTCATTACGCTCACCAGCAAAGAAAAACTCCTAGCCACTTTAGCTGTTTCTCTTTGTATGGCCATTGCTGAATTATGGGGAGGAATTATTGGTGTCCCCCTACAACACCAATACTCCTGCCACCAGCCTGCATCTGCCCACTTCCACTTTTTTCAGTCCCTTTCCCTCCTGTCTTTTCGGGTCTTCTGTTGCCAAATTAATGATACCTCTGTTTGGATGTCACATATGAGGTGACAGCTCAGCAACATTCCTCCCTTAAATTCTTCTAGTTAGTCCCCCTCCCCCTTTTTTCTGTAGCCAGTTTCATCTTTTCAATCCTGGTCATCGATTTTGAAGTTTCACCACTGGATTCATTGCATAGGACAATACAAGTCTATTATCACTGCTAATTGTACTTTCAACCTCTTCATGATGTACACTTAAAGTATACTTTCACTGAATGTTTACCATTTTAGAAGAAGAAGAAAAAAACCAGTGGCTGCTGCATTTCCCACTTAGGCTTATACATGAGTCAATAAGTTTTCACAGGTTTTTTGGGAAAAAGTAGGGGGGTCGGCTTATACACGGGTCGGCTTATACCCGAGTATATACGGTACTTTGTTATTAACCTCTGCAGGTTATTTGTGTTGTTAACAGGCCCGTCTTTAATATTGATTGGACCCTGGGCAAACATTATCTTGGGCCCCCCCCCGATAGCCCGCACACCGCATGATTTTTCTCTCCACCCCCAACATCCAAAAAACCCCAAAACAAATACACAAATACATCATGGACTTATATATTAGAAGACTTATATATATTTACACACATTCTATATACATAAACACATAATGTATAGACTGGACAAAAAGGAAATTCAGCATAAGGCATAGCTTTCTTTTTACAGGAAGAGCAATAACGCTGTGGAATTCTCTGCCTGTTGAGGTGGTTGGGTCAGAGTCTGTACAGACTTTCAAACAATGACAGTAATGTGCAGTGTGTGAGCATAACATCAGAGCTCCACAGCAATAAAACTGAAATTATATATTCTAATAATTATATCATTATGAACTTTGAGAATTAATAGATCTCATTAAACAGAAGTATCTGTAAAACAGTTTAATCTTTATTAAATTGTAGAATACAAATGACACCACACTGGTCCTTATGCCTGGTGTCCTTTTCATTCTACATTTAATAATGATTATGCAATTTTACATACTTTCGTCATAATATAGGTATGAATAGCATATTCTAGAGATCAAATAGTTCTCAAATTTAGGCTGTATTCCTTGGATTACACATTGTGGTGCCATTAACTATAGATTATCATTTCAAATTTCTAGACTTTTTTCATTCATTGCTTTTTGGTCTTCATTATATTGTTAAAATTTTAAGTATGAAAATATATTTTATTTTAACTGTATTAAAATGATTATTAAACGTTTTTAAAATAATGATATATTTATATTTAAATAATTACAAAATGTTGAAAAAAAAATGCATGTTTATCCATGTTTGCCCATTCCATGCAAACTGAGAGTTTAGGTAAGAAGAACCTGCATCCGTTTATACGACAGTAGTAAGCTATAAAATGAAAGTGGGGTATCTGGGGTAGTGGGTGGAGAGGGTTAACTTCCCTTACCCAAAGAAGTTTAAGCTCACTCTCCACATGCTGCTCCCAGAATGCAGCCTGAGGCGCGTTCAGTTGCTCAGCCGCTGCAAGTGCTAAATTAGCAATTTGCCACTGAACGCTGTTCTGCAGCTCAGCGCTCGGCACTGCTAATTTAGCACTTGCATCCAAGTCGAGAGGTGCTGCGGGATTAGCTGAGTGTGACATACAAAAAATGGCCGCCTCCAAGGAGCAAATAATCCAATAAGGAAATGTTCAGTTTGTAGGTTTGGTGGAGCAAAACAGCAAATATTTATTGGAACATGGTAAACATTAACACTAAAGATGTAATAAAATGGACAAAAGTGGATTTTGCAAACACATCACCTTTCATTAAGCAATCCTCTGCCCTTTTGCTTCCATATTCACAGCCAAAGCGTTCAATGAGACGGCTGCAGCAAACTGATCTGCTGCAATGGAACAATTCAGCAGCTGCTGAGGAACTGAACGCACCTCAGATCACTGACAGATACAGTTGTGTTCAAAATTATTCAACCCCCAATGCTGTAAAGGGTTTTAGGGAATTTAGTGTACATTTGTAATTGTATTCGGAATGAAATCCTGTAACATAACATTTATACTGAAATAACCACAAATGTCTTTTCTGTGCTCACATCATTATCAGTTTTATTCAACCCCCAAGTGACATTCAATCTTAGTACTTATAACTGTAAAAGGATGTTGTACTAACAGCTTTTAAACGTGAAGCATAGCTTGACACAAGTGTCTTGCAGCGATCTACGGGTATCTTCGCCCATTCGTCATGGGCAAAAGCCTCCAGTTCAGTCACATTCTTAGGCTTGCGCACTGCAACTGCTTTCTTTAAGTCCCACCAGAGGTTCTCAATCGGATTTAAGTCCAGTGACTGCGATGGCCACTCCAAAATGTTCCAGCCTTTAATCTGCAACCATGCTCTAGTGGACTTGGAGGTATGCTTGGGATCATTGTCCTGTTGAAAGGTCCAATGTCTCCCAAGCCTCAGGTTTGTGACGGACTGCATCATATTGTCATCCAATATCTCCTGGTACTGAAGAGAATTCATGGTACCTTGCACACGCTGAAGCTTCCCTGTACCTGCCGAAGCAAAACAGCCCCAAAGCATGATTGACCCCCCGCCATGCTTCACAGTAGAAAAAGGTGTTCTTTTCTTCATAGGCCTTGTTCTTCCTCCTCCAAACATAGCGTTGATCCATGAGCCCAAACAGTTCTAATTTTGTTTCATCAGTCCACAGAACACTATCCCAAAACTTCTGTGGTTTGTCCACATGACTTTTGGCATACTGCAGTCGACTCTTCTTATTCTTTGGAGACAGCAAGGGGGTGCGCCTGGGAGTTCTGGCATGGAGGCCTTCATTACGCAGTGTGCGCCGTATTGTCTGAGCTGAAACTTCAGTACCCACATCTGACAAATCTTTTCTCAGTTCCTCAGCAGTCACACGGGGACTTTTCTCCACTCTACGCTTCAGGTAGCGCACAGCAGTCGAAGTCAGCATCTTCTTTATGCCACGACCAGGTAGCGTTTCAACAGTGCCTTTTGCCTTGAATTTGCGAATGATGCTTCCTATGGTCTCTCTTGGTATGTTTAACATCTTTGCAATCTTCTTATAGCCATTGCCCTTCCTGTGAAGAGTAATCACCTCTTCTCTTGTCTTCCTGGACCATTCTCTTGACTTCACCATGTTTGTAACCACATCAGTAAATGTCTAGAAGGAGCTGAGTATCACAGTCATTTTAAAGCTGCCTAATTGGTGCTTATTATGCTTTATTGCTGCTCCGTGACATCCACAGGTGTTTTCAATACCTGATTGAAAACACTTGAATGAACCTCTGTTCTTCAGAGTGGTAGTCTTTAAGGGGTTGAATAATTGTGTCAATGAAGAATTCACAAAAGAAACATTTACTACTGTATTACAATACCAATTGATGTCATTTTAGTTGCATATGGTTCTTTAAAAAGTCCTTGTAGGATTTCATTCTGAATACAATTACAAATGTACACTAAACTCCCTAAAACCCTTTACAGCATTGGGGGTTGAATAATTTTGAACACAACTGTATATTTGTCTGACCTACACGTGCCTCTTTGATTTAATTGTAAGCAAGATGACTGAATGATCAAAATCAATGTCAAACTGGCCAAAACACTCAATTTCAGTGGGGGTTGAATAATTTTGAACACAACTTTAAGTGCTGCCTGCTTGAAATCATGGGCAGCTCCTTCTCCCAAACCTCTGCAGCCCCCAGAGTTAGATTGCAAGCTCAGAGGTTTAATCTGATGTTTATCCCTTTATTAGGCTGTGCACACAAACCTTGCTACACACAGATTGTGACAGTCAGCCTCTGCACAGCTCTTGCTGCATTAAGGAGGGGATGCCTCTGAGCTGAGAGCTGGAGGGAGATTGTGATGTGCAGCCAGTTTTTTAGCAGGACCTGTCCTGTGTTTCTCCTAGGGGCCCCCCCAAATACCAGGCCCCCCTCAAATACCTTCTTGTACTCCAGCAGCACGTGGAGGCTCATGGCTCTGTCTGTGGAAGGAGGGGGTGGAGTCAGCACAAGGAGCTGCAGCCTCCATGTGAGGTCCTTTGATTAGGGTGTGTCCAGGCCCATGCAGTCAGGAAACCTCAACCGGCTTTCTCCCGTTTGGCCCCGCCCTCTGTGGCACGCCCACTCTGACATCATCAGAGGGGGCCCACCGGGCCTAGGAAGGCTGCAGTGCTTCCACAAAAGCCTGGAGCCTCCAAAAAACACAGAGCCACCACTGTAAAACAGCCCCAGCAGCCCACAAATGAAGCAGCTTGCTTTGGGCCCCTCAACTATGACTGGGCCTGGGGCAACTGCCCCTTTTGCCCCTCCTTAAAGACGGCCCTGGTTGTTAACCCTGTGTGTCTGGCTCAAGAGCATCCTGGCCTCAGGCTCACAAGCACCCTTGCTATTAACCATGTGTGTGTGTATGTATATCCGTAAGCTTACTCCTCTGGTTTCTGGTAATCGGTAGCTGTGCCAACCATCTTAAGGATCGGAAGTGTAGGATAGCTGTTCTGTGTACAAGGACTAGTATAATAGTTATCCAGGAGGAACGTGACAACAATGCATTGCATACAAACTTTCCTGTCAGTGCAGCCAGATAGCTTGACCAGTACTACTACCAGTTACTCTCTCATTCTCACAAGTCCAACTAGAGAAAACAAGTCAAAAACAACACTCTGCTCTGGAATGCAGTCTGACTCAGACACAAAAAGAACAAGCTGATTGGCGGAGAGACAATAATACTGCCCATCCAAAAAATTAAATGGATCAGATGAATCCATATGAAATATAATGCATTCATTATTTTTAATCTTTTCGTTCTTTCGCTGATTCAGATTTTCGGTCTTTCATCTATCAACTAGTCCAGTTAGATATTTTTGTTCTTTCGTCTATTCGGATTGTCGTATCTTAGTTATTTTCGTTCCTTCTTTTATTTTGGATTGGTCCGAATCTCCAAATAAGTAAAAATTCGGACAAAAAACTGCAGTCCTCTCCTGTTTCCAACCCCAACCCTCCTAGATTGTGAGTTCCTACGGGAATAGGGCCTCATCTCCTCCTGTACTGTTTGTCAAATGTTGTTCAATGTATTGTATTGTAACCCTGTCTATACTGTGCCTATTGTACAGCGCTGCGGAATATGCTGGCGCTTTATAAATAAAGAATAATAATAATAATATTAGCTACGAAAATAATTGCACAGGTCTAGTTGTTTTATGACGATCAGATTGCATCTTTTCTGTGGACAAACCAGTCCTTATCTGTATTTGCCTCAAGGAATTATTGACCTTTCTGTCTTTCTTAGGTAGCCTAGTTGAATCTAGTTGAGTACACGCCAAGAGGTGAAAGCTCTGCTTCTTCATTTCTTGCAAGAGATAAATGAAGTGGTAGAATAGTCCCATTCTTCTTTAAACAACATCTTAGTCTTTATATTATTCTTGACCCGTTCTTCTTAATTGAATTAACGGTACAGAAAAATAGCTTTATTTCCACAGATCGTTGAAGCAGATTTTGTGAAGTTTATTAATGGCAGAATACCACAGCTCATCAAATATGTATAATAAATCCATTGTAGACATTTCCCAATTAAATACAGCAACTGAAAAACACGCTCAAGAACAAACCTTACCCGTAATGCATAATGACACAATTCATTTTACTTTAACACATTGGATAATAAGAAAAAATGTTGTGCAGATAATATATTCTTTTGTAATTCATTTGGTCGTAGAGAGCATGCTCTTAATTCAACATCTATACAGAATAGCTCGGATATGCAATGCAGGACTGTCAAGGTTACATTAAATTCTCTCATCTGGCTAACAACATCAAGCCATGCCAAAAAAAGGCTATGTTCTTCAACTAGATTTGCTTAGAGCATCGGAAAGCACGTTTGCTATGGTGAGCAGATTCTACTTTCTGACAAGAAGCCATCCTGCCGCCTAGTGTAAACACAACCTGAAATTACCTTGACAAACACACTGAAACTTCATTTGTATTTGGAGATAAGCAAACCGGCCCTTAATCCCAGGATGATCTTTTATAAAATTGAAGGCCATAATTGCAGGGACATGTATAACCAATCCTTTCGGATAAAAATGTCATCGGAGAACATCAGGTTTCCAAAAGCTTAGAGCAATCAGATATACAACGTAAAGAGAAAATATCAATGTTGCTATATCACAATCGTCTGCTGGGTACCCATCAAATTGTACAAATCATTTCTGTGCTCTACTGCACTTTAAATATTAACCGCATTGTTATTGTGGCACACTGCATCTGATTTCAATGAATCGCAGAAAATCTTTGAGTCGACACAAATTAATCTTTGCATCTAGTCCTCCTGTGTAGATGTTGCTAATATTATACTGATGATGACCCTATAATCGGCTCACTGTCCAGAGACCAAAAGAGACTGAAACCTTTAGGTACATCTTTGCTGAGCAGCGTAAGTCTGCAATGAACGATCCAAATTAAAAGCAAGAATTCTTTTCTTGTCCCACCAGGAAAACCGGGATCTGTTCCTGCAGCTGCTGCCTTTGGAAATTTTCCCAGAAAGCAAGACGGATTGGCTGGGTACCCTGCGATATTGTCCTCTCAGCATGAAGCCAGGAAACTTCAGAGCTTATTGATGTTAATGCACTAGGAAGCTTAATGTTTTCCAATTAGCTGAGATACTATTGTTTGTTAAGAACTGGTATTTATGTAGTGAGTGATCTCTGGAGTTTGTTTTGTGACTGTGGTACAATATTATACGTGTTCTAAACACTAAACAAAATACAAGACAGGGCTTAATGTGGCAGGGACCCAAAATGTCTTGTTGTTATTTGGAAAGAAATTATTAGTAGCCAGGTAATCTAAGTACACGCTATTCTAGACAGTTCCAGATACAATCTGGAAGTAATACACAGGTTTGAATCCCGGCAAGAGCACCTCTCCAGTAAATGTCCTTGGGCAAGACACCTAACGGTACATACTCGCCACCCAGGACATACTTGAAAACGAGAGAAATATCAATGTATCCTTCCTAGTAGAATACTTTCAATTAAAAAAAAATATATGGGCAAAAGATATAATCTAATCGCTTAAATATTTTGTGATTTGCTAGACGTTTAGCATGTTTATTTTTTGGTTGGCATCTGATCTGTCACCAGCAATGACTGGCCGGTATAGCTACCAATACCATACGTTTCTACATTATTCAGATGATCTACCTGTTGCAGGCAAGTAGCTTTGTGGGAAAATAAGAAGGTGAATTAGTGTAGCAGTATTGTTTGCGCTATAAGCGAATAATGCTATTTCTTTAGAACGGAGAAAAAATAATTTGCATTTAATTTTTTTCCATTTGTTTTATTTTTATACAATATGTGGTCATGTTTGGTATCATCGGAAAGACGAGACTCCCACCTTTCCAATGACTCCCCACTTGACTTTGTGGGGAGTAAACAATGACGATGTAGAGGTCAAAAGAACCCCAAGCACTGCTCGCAGAGGTGTGGCAGCTTAAGTGTTCCAAGAAACAATGCGTAATAATGGTTTATGCCATCATTTCCTCACTTGCTGCCACTGTAATATTCCTGAAGCAAGCCATCATTAGGCTGAAGAAACAAAACAAACCCATCAGAGAGATAGCAAAAACATTAGGTGTGGCCAAAAACAACTGTTTGGAGCATTCTCAAAAAGAAGGAACGCACCGGTGAGCTCAGCAACACCAAAAGACCCGGGAGACCATGGAAAACAACTGTGGTGGATGACCGAAGAATTCTTTCCCTGGTGAAGAAAACACCCTTCACAACAGTTGGCCAGATCAAGAACACTCTCCAGGAGGTATCTGTATGTGTGTCAAAGTCAACAATCAAGAGAAGACTTCACCAGAGTGAATACAGAGGGTTCACCACAAGATGTAAACCATTGGTGAGCCTCAAAAACAGGAAGGCCAGATTAGAGTTTGCCAAACAACACCTAACAAAGCCTTCACAGTTCTGGAACAAGATCCTATGGACAGATGAGACCAAGATCAACTTGTATCAGAGTGATGGGAAGAGAAGAGTATGGAGAAGGAAAGGAACTGCTCATGATCCTAAGCATACCACCTCATCAGTGAAGCATGGTGGTGGTAGTGTCATGGCGTGGGCATGTATGGCTACCAATGGAACTGGTTCTCTTGTATTTTTTGATGATGTGACTGCTGACAAAAGCAGCAGGATGAATTCTGAAGTGTTTCGGGCAATATTATCTACTCACATTGAGCCAAATGCTGCAGAACGGCGCTTCACAGTGCAGATGGACAATGACCCAAAGCATACTGCAAAAGCAACCAAAGAGTTTTTGAAGGGGCAGAAGTGGAATGTTATGCAATGGCCAAGTCAATCGCCTGACCTGAATCCCATTGAGCATGCATTTCACTTGCTGAAGACAAAACTGAAGGGAAAATGCCCAAAGAACAAGCAGGAACTGAAGACAGTTGCAGTAGAGACCTGGCAGAGCATCACCAGGGATGAAACCCAGCATCTGGTGATGTCTTTGCGTTGCAGACTTCAGGCTGTGATTGACTGCAAAGGATTTGCAACCAAGTATTAAGAAGGGAAAGTTTGATTTATGATTATTATTCTGTCCCATTACCTTTGGTCCCTTAACAAGTGGGAGGCACATCTGCAAACTGCTGTAAGTCCTACACCGTTCACCTGAGTTGGATGTACATACCCTCAAATTAAAGCTGTCAGTCTGCAGTTAAAGCACATTGTGTTTGTTTCATTCCAACTCCATTGTGGTGGTGTATAGAGCCAAAGATGTTAGAATTGTGTCGATGTCCCAATATTTCTGGACCTGACTGTAGGAACATTTTCTGCCTGTCACTGAAAATTGAGCACCACCTGCAATAACACACTGCAGGCCTAGACACCCATTGAAACCCATATATAGCCATATAACACAGACGGAGACACAAACACATACATAGCTACACACACTCGAAATGTGGCATCTCAACTGACGCATTTCGTTCCAAACATTTTCAAAGAGTGTGCGATACCCCCAAAGATCCACTTCTTAAATACCCCGAAAACAACCTTAAATGCTCAATAATAAAAGTTCCTCCAAGCTGGCCCATCCTTCATGACACATCCTCAATATCTTCCTCATTGGTCTTCTGCTGTCACATGCCTTGAGAAGACCGCACATGTGCACTAGCCACAGAAGTTCCGGCAGTCATCTTTATTCAGGGCAATCCCTCCTATCTTCCGCATAATAAAAAAAAAAAAACATTTAAAACACAGTGTCCACTAAGTGATCCCACTTAGGATATGCTATATGAAACATTAATACTTTCAAAATAATTAAAAATCAATTATAAAAAAGGGGAAGAAAATATAATGATAATAATAATGGATAATGAGCTGGAAAAATAAATGATTAACAGTAATAACAGTAGTATAAAAATAAAGATATGTTTGATGCTGAATGATATGTTGCCGTTGAAGCACTTTCTTTGGTGGCTATTAGCAATGAATATATATGATAGATAGACTTGCTGCACTCCATAAATTTTTTCTGATTTTGTGAATCCTTAATAGATCTTAAGAACTTTAGTAAGACACCAGGCATTTATGGCAATTATGGCCTTGCTATTGTAATATAATACTGTGACGTGCGTCACTTTGGACTCGAAGTACATGGGCCTAGAAATGTATTTGGGAGGTGCGAGCTTAATGTTTTATATTGTTTCCCTTTTCTTTGTTAAAGTCACCCTATATCTACAATTCTAGATGCAGGGTGTTTGTTTTTTCTGTGTACCTTCTTTCTGTATAGTGTGACCTCTGTATTAGTACCCGCTCTCTCTATTGTGTACATTCTCTCTATAAGAAATTCCTTTTGTTTACACTTCTCCTTCACCCCCTTCTCCTCCTAGGAAATCCCATTGTCCATTGTCTGAAGGTCCTGTGCAGTTATTTGATCTTTGATGTTATCTGTTTGGTTGTATTCTAGGTTCTCCTAGAAGACGCTGTGATTCTTTTATAGGTAAATGACCCCTGTCTGTCCCCATAAAAATCTGTGCTTTTCAATTTGATTAAACCAGTTCAATTCTGACCAAACTTGAAGTCATAACTCATGATTTTGGGGTAGCGGCCATCGTCTGCTTGCTGTGCCAATAAAAGGCTCCAGGTCTACAGCTTTTGCTTATTTCTGGGGGATGCTAGCCAGGCTCTCTACGTGCACCTGCCTTTAAGCTGCAGCTAAGGTACTAGAGAAAGGCGTGTGAATCACAAGGAGAACCCGGGTGTCCAGCGAGGAAGCAGCATTTGACAGATGTGACCCTGTCCGGGGACAGAGATCTGTTAGAGTGGTGGCAGTGGTGGGATGCTTCCTACAGTCTAATGACATCCGAACCATCACCAGGATTCAATATCCAGACGGTGCGGCAGAAGCAATCAGGAGATGGCCACAGTCACAGAGACAGACTTCAGACAAAGGTTACGAGAATGGAAGAACCAGTCTAGTGGACCGTTGATGGAACAGGTCCTGCTGGAAGAGAGTGCGAGGATTCCCCTGATAATGTGGTGGGAAGCTCTTCATGCCAAGCGAATGTACAATGGCAAAATGATCCCCTTCAGCTACTTGAGGTACAACATAATATTGGAGAGTCGTATGGTGGGCCTGGGAGAAAAGCCACCAAAAGAGGATGTGCAGGAGCTCCGCAGACTGGTCTTGAAGGAAATGGAACTAGAGGAAAGATACAGAGCCCTCCCGTGGTATGCGGCAAAAGTGTACCCCTGGCTAGCTGATGACAGCCCCAAAGAACGGTATGGCTATGGTGGCCTCGGGCTGTTACATGAGAAGCTAGTTGAGGATCCAGATTTCGGGAGTGAATCTGAGTGGTGTCTGGAGGATATATTGGAATGCCAAGAGAGAGAGTTGGAGCTCTCTGGCAAAGTTTTGTTTCAGGAGGATGTGGAATTCCTCAGTGTCCAGGAATGGGAGCTGGAAAGAGCCTACAATAAGTTTTTAGTGTCCAATCAACAGTTAGGCTTGGCTCCCTTTATCTGGGTTGGCCTAGAAAGTCCAGCAGACACACTGACCAGGGGGCAGAGCGCCAATAGTTTCTGCCCAGCAAGTGCGGCAGTGTTGGAGCGTCGAGAGAAGGAGGAAAAAGGTCAGAGTTGCCCACAGATGTGGACATAAAGAGCAAGGATCTTAATGACAGTTCCATCAAGGCGGAACAGCTACAGGGGAACTGCCAAGCAATGCTAGATTACGGTCAGCAACTTGGCTCAGAGTTTATGCCCCTAGAGCAGCAGATTTCCCTAGTGGAAGAGCGGAGGACAGCGGACCTTACATGGCCCGTAGAGGAAAAGGCTGCGGTCCTTCCCATGGAGCCTGGGAGATGCGGGGCAGTTGGCCAGGATTCAACATTTGTATCGGCAGGTGCTCCATCACATATGGATTATAATTTATGTATGGGGGAGCAGTTTCCCAACCCAGCGGAAAAGCTGGCATCGCAACAGAGGGCATCTCTGGGAGATAGAGCTGTTAGTACCTCTCCCCAGCGGCAGGTAATAATCCCGAGAGGGGAGACAGCTGGTCTCACTCCTCAGAAGATTGAGCCCCAGCGTGAGGATGGGGGTGCCCCCTTTTCCCAGTCACAGTGTGCTGCTGACCCCCTCCCCGGGATGTTTGAGACATTTACTGTGGGATTGTAGATGAGACTATGGATTCCAGGTGTGTGCCCTCTGAGTGCTGGGCAGTTGGCGCATATCCCCAACCATCTCCTGATGAGACATCAGCCACCCCACATTTTCTCCAGCAGCAGCAACCTCCTACAGAAGATGCCGGGGTCAGCTGGTTGAGTGACTCCCAAGTTAGTCTCCTGCAAAGGGGCGAGATATGTGACATGCGTCATTTTGGACTCGAAGTACATGGGCCTAGAAATTATGTTTTATGTTGTTTCCCTGCTCTTTCCTATAGCTCAATCTCTCCTTGCCACAATAGTTGCCTCAATAGTACAGATTCCTAAGCCGGGTAAGAACCATCAATGCGTGGAGAATTTTCGCCCGATTTCCCTCATCAACACCGATCTTAAACTCTTTGCTAAGGTCCTTTCATTGAGGCTGGACACCCTATTGAACACTCTAATATACCCCGACCAGGTCGGCTTTGTCTCAAACAGGCAAGCATACGAGACCACCAGGAGGGCGGTGGATTTGGTGTGGTATGCCTCTGTGGGTCGGACGCCCTCGTCCTCTTCCTATCATTGGATGCAGAGAAGGCGTTTGACCAAGCAGAATGGCCCCAGAAGCACTGAGCATGTGGATCTGGCTCCAAAAGCCTCATTGTACTACTTTACGAACTATATGTCCGGAAATCCTCAATTCTCCTAGACTCTGGGATAAGTTGGCTACAAAATGTGACCTTACTTCATTTCCCTCTTCATTAACCCCAATTCTTCGTAATAGAGAATTTTCACCGGGTCTACATGGTCACTATCAAGCTGGCTGCATTAGCCCTATGGTGAGTAGGATCTGCCATTTATACCCAGGGGGCGGCCCTCTTACCTTGCCAGATTTACCATCTACAGGAGTTGATCGATCGCTGCTCTTCTTACAACTCCTTCAGATACGGGCCTATGCCTCTAAGCCTCAGGTTCGCCTTGCAGCCTTGGCAAAGCTTTCCTATTTTGAACAACTTTGTTTTTCAGGTATATATCCTAAAGGCCTGATCTCCTCCCTCTACAATAAGCTGACAACGCTCATAGATTGGAAAGAACTTTCATATATAGTGTCCTGGGAACAGGAGATTGGATCCTCATTGGAGGCATAGGAGTGGTACAACATCCGGGAGTCTATGAGAGGGGTATCAGTTTGTACGACCCACCAAGAGCAGTCCATTTAAACTATATTTAGATGGTATGTTACCCCGGCGCAGCTTTCTCGAATATCATCGTCTTACCCGGACACCTGTTGTATAGGATGTGGCGAACGAGGAACCATGCTCCATTGTGGTGGTTTTGTCTTTGGCTTTGGAACTTTTGGTCGCAGGTACAAGCTATTCTTAACTCTACATTCTCTAAGGAGGTCCCCATGGATCCCTGGGCCTTCATTCTCTCTAGACCACTTTCGGACTTTTCACATACTGTCAAGAGTCTCTAGGTTGAACCTCGATATGCAGGGTTGGTTGGCGAAGTACAATATCGGCAGGCAAATCTCGTGATCGGTAAATCAGGCAAAGAGTCGATGAAGGGAGTCAAAGGTTAGGTACTGAAGGTCTTTGAAGAAGGGTCAGGTCCCAGGTAGGAACTATTGAGCTTGCTTGTGTCTATAGGCAGGTTAGACAACAACTAAGCAATGATTTGATTGTGTTACTGGTTTATATAGTCAGAGCCCCGCCTCCTTGGTCCACCCCCTCTGGAGGTGGAGTGTGACTCAGGAGACAGGGAACCCCAGTCAATCATGCTGAGGTCATAGACTCATGGCCCAGTCTCCCAGAAGCTGTCATCACCTCCATGTCCAATCCCTGTGGGGGAACTCCCCAAACACAGGCGGGGCAGGGCCTGGTTTCTGTGCTGGGGAAACCACGTTGTATCCTGTTCCTTCTACGGACGCTGGTGCTGTGTCTCCCAGTCAGCATCTAACCCCACCATGTGGTTCCAGTCTGAGGTGAGTCCTGACACATACTGAGCACAAACTGTTCTCTAAAGTCACCCTGGCTGCTCAACGAGTTATTGCTGAAGATTGGAATAGTCCATTGGCTCCTTCTTTTGCCCGAGTCCTCCAGCTTCGGGATGTTCAGCTCATGGATGAACTTATGGCTATGTCAAGTGACACGCTACAGGCTTACTATAAGACGTGGTCCCCATGGCTGGTTAGGATGGTTGCATAGGGTTGTGGAGGGATTGATTAACAGGGTTATTCAAAGAGATCCAAATTGCTTGAGAAAGATAACCGAACGCTGAAAATCAGCGTTCGGTTACCTTTCTTGGCCATCTGGCTATCCCCGATTTGCCCTGCCATTCGGTGGTTTCATGCAGCAGATTTATTCAGGCGAATCCCATAGGCTTCAATGTTAAAAATATTCTCGTTTTAATCCAATATCTAATAAACCGTTCATTATATAATTCTGCAGTAAAGAGTCTCTTTATTTATAGATTTTTTAGGATATTTTAAGCATTTTTTTTTTTTTTAAAAAAGTCTGATTTGTTTTTGTTGTTTTTTTAAACTTTACTTATTTTTTCTGTAACAGCCCTTTTTATTATCATTCCCTGGACCTCCTATGTAAATTTCAGACATTTTCGCTCAGTAGTTTCTTTGCAAACAGCATTTCACTTTTCAAACATTCAAACAAAATGTTTTCCTAATTTATTCACTTCATTCGTCTGCGGTGTCGACTTTTTCCGGCGGCTGCGCTGTGTGTGATCGGCTCCTGCTCGGGTTTTTCCGTGGTTTTTGGCGGGTTAATCCAGATGTTTTTGTGGGTTTTCGGCGTGCATTCGCTGGGTTTTGCGGTGAGTTTTGTCGAGTTTGCGGCGGCTTTTCCCTGCAATTCGGGGACCCTGTGGTGCTTGCTGAATACACCGCAGGGTCGCCGAAATGGGATCGCCAAAACGAACCGAATTGAAGAGAACGAAAAGTCATCCAAAGTGCGGTGACTTTTCGAATCTCTTTGAATTACCCTATTAGAGGTGTTATTTTGTGATACTAGGTTATCATTGCCAGGGGGGCCAGACTCTCTCAGGAGTGGCTTCCCGCGTGTTTAATGTGTGCTAATTACTTATTTTATATCTCTTTTCTTTCTCTTTTTCCTTTTCTTCTACTTTCCTCTGTTATAAAAGTTGGAAAATTGTCACGACTTTATTGCTAAGATTTCACTATTGCATTTTGTTACTTTCCAAATAAAAACTACATTTAAAAAAAAAAGGTAAAACATTTTGTTAAATGGACACTACCTCTTACATAAACTGTAACTAGATGACTTGTGCATTACAAATAAAATCACTTCATATGTTAGCCTCGTTTACTTGCATGAGAAATAAGTGTTTTGGGTTTGGAAAGCATGAACCATATGTTCTCATCCATTCATAATAGAACCATTATTAAACATTGTAGGGCAGTATTACAAATTTGGTGCTAACATAATCAAAGCTGTAGTAAGCTTAACAACCCCATAGACTATGGGCAGTTTTACAATGTTGGTGCTAACTTAACCAGAGCTGTTGTAAACTTAAAACCTCCATAGGCTATAATGGCTCTGGGAAGTTTACAACAGCTTTGGTTAAGTTAACACCAGCTTTGTAATATGGCATGTAGAGTTTTCACTGGTTTACAGTGGTGTCACAAAGGGGGTGCGGGAGTGTGGACCGCACCCAGGTTATACCGCCTAGGGCAGTGTTTCCCAAACCTGTCCTCAGGACCCTCCACCTCACCAGGTTTGCCAAATATCTGAAGCACAGCACAGGTGATATGATTTGCTGCTCATTGATTGTAGGATTCAACCTGCATTACTCCAAGGTGATGTGCAAAATCTGACCTGGTTGAGGGTCCTGAGGTCAGGTTTGGGAAACACTGGTATAGGGGGTGACAACACTGGGGGTCCCGATTAGCCAATTGGCCATCAGGCTTCAGGCGGCTAACCAGCTACCAGTGCCTCAAGCGGGCTGGCCAGCCACCAGCTTTATGTGGGCCGACTGGCTGCTGGAGCCTCTAGCGGGCCGACCAGCTGCCAGGGCCTCTAGACGGCATTAATAGATGATATAGAGACTGCGTCCCAGTGCAAAATGAGCCCAGTGCTTTAAAAACCCAAAGCCATCCTTGCTGCACCAAGACTTTAGCCACACACTGACCTCCCTGGTCTCTCAATTAACATACATATGGCATATATCCTGTGAAGGAACCGTTCCCTTCCGTCTGTCCTGGCTCTCCAGACACCCCTTCGTTGCGGTCAGCCCGGCTACTGGGAGCGCTGTCCTCAGCGCCTAGAGCAGCTTGACCTGCCTGCTTCTGTTCCTCTGCCCTGGAGCCGTTAGGAATCTCCAGAAGGCCGCTCTCTGCCTTCTGAGGGTGATAGTGTATAGTGTAGCGTCGCTGAAATAAAGACACCAGGCGCGGCTGTATGCTTTAAAACAGGATCCTCTCTCTCTGAGCTCTGAGAGTTTTCTGACTTTTTTAATGAACAAAACGCCACCATTTATGCTGAAGTCCAACAGTCATAATTTGCATACCCATACTAATTACATTAAGTCAGTTATAAACAATAAACATTCTTTACATTCTTTAGCCTTTCAGCTCACACAACATTTGTATATCCATTGTTCTAACACATCAGATTAAACACACACTATCAGGGATCCCTTGAATTAAACATGCAGCTAGATAATGGGAAAAACCCTGGTGCATAAATTACACAGCAGTCAAGCTTGTTTACCTTATACACAAAAACACATTTACCTACAGGAATATAAGTATTTTTAAAACCAAAGCTATGCCATTTTACACTAAACTAAATTAAACTAAAACCAAACGATGTAAAATATATTTAAAAAAACGATATAAATGAACATAAAGTCTCTTGGGGTTTGAAGCATGGAGCGTTACATCAGCTCCATGACATATGTCCCCCCTTCCAGAACGGCAGGGCAAGCTTAGATCTCAAACGGATCTCTTGCCACTGACTTGCCACCTTGTCCTTTTTTCTGCGCCATCCTCAAAGTTCCAGGGTGCTGGCGCACAAGCATCACCAGTGGGGTCCGACGGTCGCCACAGGGTATGCCTGGGTGTGGGTCCATAGTCTGTCGGGAGGAGGCGAGCCCCTGGGTTTCTCCACTTGTCCTTGTGGGCTGTCCCGCTGTCCGAGGGGTGCCCTATACTCTGGGGCCCGGCGTGTCCCTGGTGTAATCCTTTGTTGGTGTCCCCTCCTTCGGGAAGTGTCTCGCTGTTGGGGAGAGGTACCGCCTGTACCTTCTCCCAGGGTATCAATAACCCGGGGGGAACGTGTCCCAACTGCATGTGCCCCTGGTGCTCTGGCCAGCCGTTGAAGGAAATAGGTGGGGCAAGAGGCCTCCAGCCTAAAGGGTTGGGAGGATGGGCAGAGGTTGGAAATGCTCTGCCCCATAGCCAGCGCTTCTGCTGGGGGGGTGGATGCTGAGGAAGTGCCTCCTTGTGGGAGAATGGTGTCCTCCATTCTCAGGGGAGCCATTGGTCGGGAGGGTAGCACCCTCTGGAAAAACTTGCCTGGATCCTCTGGGCACAAGTTGGGTGGTGGACAGAGGTTGGAAATGCTCTGCCCTGTAGCCAGCGCTTCTGCTGGGGGGGTGGATGCTGGGGAAGTGCCTCCTTGTGGGAGAATGGCGCCCTCCATTCTCAGGGGAGCCATTGGTCCGGAGGGTAGCACCTTCTTGAAAAACTTGCCTGGATCCTCTGGGCACAAGTTGGGTGGTGGGCAGAGGCCAGCGGCACTCTGCCCCGTTGCCAGCTCTTCTGCTGGGGGGTCGGGTGTAATATACGGGAAACAGTTTACCTCCAGTCGGGATAGGGTCGTTGGCTGCGGGGCCGGCAGCCCCTGGGAGTCCTCACCGAAATCTTCTGTGCGGACCGAAAAAGGTGGGCAGAGGCCAGCGGCGCTTCCGCTGGAGGGGTAGATGCTGGGGACGTGTCTCCGGGTGGGAGAATGGTGTCCTCCATTCTCGGTGGGGTCATTCGTTGCTGGGCCGGCAGCCTGTGGAGATCCTTGCTCGGGTCGTCTTGGTGCAACTTGGGGAGTGGGCAGAGGCCAGCGGTGCTCTGCCCTGTCGCCAGCGCTTCAGCTGGGGGGATAGACACTGACAAAGTGTCTTCTGGCAGGAGGATGGCATCCTCCATCTCCGGTGGGGTCATGGGCTGCGGGAAAACCAGCACGGGGGGATCCTCTCCTGGATCCGATGTGACCATTATGAAAGGTGGGCAGAGGGCATTGGCGCTCTGCCCCATCGCCAGAACTTCAGCTGGGGGGATAGACACTGACACAGTGTCGTCTTGCGGGAGAATGGTGTCAAGCTTGTTTACTGTTATACACAAAAACACATTTACCTACAGGAATATAAGTATTTTTAAAACCAAAGCTATGCCATTTTACACTAAACTAAATTAAACTTAAACCAAACGATGTAAAATATATTTAAAAACACGATATAAATGAACATAAAGTCTCTTGGGGTTTGAAGCATGGAGCGTTACATCAGCTCCATGACATATCCCATACCTATATTCTGCATTGTGTTCCAACGAGCACCTTGTATTATACATCTAAAAGGGAAAAATTGAAAATCTCCATGGAAAGATGGATTGAAAAGAGAATGAAACTATCCATGGACATTGCACATACAAGCTTTGTTCTTTTCATCCGCTCTAAAGAGAAAACACAGTCGCAATGGCGCTGGTGCAATGGAATGTTCCCAACCCTTCGAGTAAATGGATGTCCTGCAATATGCGGTACTCATCACACTGTAGGGAAGCACTTTTCACGTGCAGGTGTCCAATAATATTTATTTATATGCTAGTCTGAATTCGAATTTAAAACTTTCTAGGGTCTGTGAGGTTTCTCTAAAAGTACAAATAAAATAGAATGTAGCCAAATGATTGGACAAGAGACTGGTGATAAAATGGATAAATTGGATGAAAATGGATAAATTGTTGCCACACCTGTAAAGGAATATACTGAGATGTCTAGTTTCTACAATTATGTGCTTTTGAGTAACAGTTTCTTTCTTATATATAAGATTCTTATATAATGCCAAGGAACTGAATACTAATAATATACATCGTTATCCAGGTGTAGTAGGACCAGAGACCTGGACTTTGCAAATGCAAAATTACTTAACACCAGGTTGTGGGACCTGATATTCTTTCAGGATTACTCTCTAGAGACTAGAACAGAGAGCTACCTTGGAATAGCTTGTTGTTTTGGAGCTGAGCCAGTTTTACTGACTCCTGTACAAATTATAGGAGCTGTTAATTTACAGTTAAGAGGCATGAATTCCAAGCCACAAGAGAAGTTTGTGGAATGGTTGGAATAACTGATCAAGCTGTTAAGTTAATGGCTTGAAGAGTTATTTGTAGGGTCCTCTGTGGTGGAAGAGGAACGCTCCTATAGCACTGACGATTGGTGGTTAGTGATGAGCCGAACACCCCGTGTTCGGTTCGCTTTCGAACTCAAACAATTTCAAAAGTTCGAGTTCGAACTTGAACACGAACCGAACTCAATGGAAGTCAATGGGACTCGAAAGTTCGATTTTTAGAGTGCCCTCCAAGAGGGCATTTATGCAAGATATTTGCCATAAAAGGTGTATGGGGGTCCAGGTAGTGCCCTGGGGGACAGGAAACAAGGAAAAAAAGGAAAAAAAAAAAAGTTTTTAAAGGAACAGAGAGTTTTCCATGAAATAAAGGTTAAGAATAAAAACGAAAAATTCCTTCAAATATCGTACATAGGAGGTCCCCATAACCTGCCCGTGAAGTGGCGGATTTGTAGGATGTATAGAAACATTTAAAAACAAAAAAATGACATTTCAAATGATGGTAAATGGTTTTCATAAACAACTGCTTGGGGTGGCAGTCTGTATGAAAAGAGGAGACATTTTAGCACACGCAGAACAAGTTTAGTGATTTTTTTGGGCTAAATTATGGTGAAACTTATGCAGGCTTTGGATGAAAGTAACAATAGGTGCTTTAAAATTGGGCCTTTAGTGTCGGCAACAGTGCTGTCACACCGTAACCCCTCTGTGGTATTGTGGAAGAGTGCAGGGTTGGACCCTGCGGTCCAATATTAAAATGATATGAATCTTGTATAGGCGTCAGTGGCAGTGCACCCAAATATTAGGTCTTAGTGGCGCCAGCTAGTGCCTTCACAACGTAACCCCTCTGAGGTATTGTGGAAGAGTGCAGGGGTGGAGGTTTTGGTAATGCAGAAGAGATCCCCGATCTATTCAGGTACGTCAGTATCAGGGGATTGATAGCTGCTGATCCAGGACTGATTCATTTTTATAAATGTCAGCCGGTCTACAGAGTTGGTGGACAGAAGCACTCTTTTGTCTGTGACAAAACCTCCAGCGGCACTGAACGTCCTTTCAGAAAGCACGCTGGATGAAGGGCAACCTAGTAGCTGCATAGCATATTGGCTAAGTTCTGGCCAGTGATCCAATCTCAACACCCAGTAAGCCAGTGGATCATCTGCTGTAAAGGTATCCAGGTCTGCCCTTGCCCCTAGGTAGTCCTGCACCATATGGTGAAGACACTGGCAATAGCTGCCTACATTTGACGTCCCTGGGCGTCGTGGACTAAAAAAATTTAAAAAGGCATCAGTCAAGCGGCCCCGGCCTTCACTGCTCTTCCTCTGATCATCCGCAGCCTCAGAAGCACCTGTGTCATCACTTGGTAACCTACCAGTGCCTGGAAAGGTGTTACACAAGTGACGCTTTAGAGCGTACTCAAGTTATTTCATCCAGTCCTCCCTCTGTGCGGGCAGGATGAGCTCTGAAACTTTACCCTTGTATCGTGGATCAAGAAGGCTTGCCAACCAGTAATGATCCCTCTCCTTGATAGCACGAATCCTGGGATCCTTTAGCATGCTTTGCAGGATAAGGGAGCCCATGCAGCGTAGGTTGGAGGTGGCATTAGCTTCCGAGTCTTCCTGGTCAATGAGGATGACCCCATCGTGCACTTCCTCCTCCCAGCCACGTACTAGTCCTTGGGTTTCTGGGCACACAAAACCCTCCCTTGAGGAATCCCCACCTTCAATGCCCCCACTACTTAAATGTTCCTCCTCCTCCTGTCTGATCTGAGGAGGACCAGCAGGAAAGCTGTCTGCGTAAAGACTGAGGCCTTGAGAGCAAGGGAAGGCCTCCTCTTCCTTCTGCTGCTCTGCCTCTAGTGCCACATCTATAATTCCCCGCACAGTGCGCTCCAGCAGGAACACTGAAGGAATTGTGTCACTGATGCATGCACTGTCCCTGCTCACCATCCTCGTTGCCTCCTCAAATGGTGACAGTACAGTGCATGCATCCTTGATCATCAGCCACTGCGGGGGGAACCAAGTTGACCTGAACCTGTCCTTCTGCCATACTCACCCAGGTACTCATTGATGGCCCTCTGCTGCTTGTGCAGACGCTGCAGCATTGCTTATGTCGAGTTCCACCTGGTGGGTATGTCACAGATCAGACAGTTTGTGGGAAGGTGGAATTCTCTTTTAATTTCTGCCAGGCGAACACTTGCTGGGAATGACCGTCTGAAGTGCTGCAGACTTTTCTGGTCTACGTGGTTAGGAAACGCTGTACCACCAGATTTAGGACGTGTGCTAGGCATGGTACATGCGTCAATTTACCCTGGCAGAGAGAAGGTTGCTGCCATTATCACAGACGACTATTCCCAGCTGAAGCTGGTGTGGTATTAACCATCTCTGCACCTGCCCCTGCAGAGCTGACAGAATTTCTGGCCCGGTGTGTCTCCTGTCCCCTAAACAAACCAGCTCAAGCACAGTATGGCATCTTTTTGCTTAAACCATTGCGTAGCCCCTGCACGCGTCGGTTTAACTGCCACTTCGCCAGAGACAGAGAAGGAGGAGGAGGAAGAGGTGGTGGAGCAGACAGACCTCATACAAGCAGCTTTCTGGAGGCATGGTGGATGAACAAGCTCCAGCACAGAGCCCTGTCCTGGATCCCTCCCAGCTGCAATCAGAGTTACCCAGTGTGCCGTGAAGGAAATGTAATGGCCCTGTCCATGCTTGCTGGACCACGTGTCTAAAGTCATGTGCACCTTGCTGCTGACTGCCTTTCCCAATGACTCCATAACATTGTCTTCCACGTGCTGGTATAGTGCTGGAATGGCCTTCCGTGAAAATAAATGGCGTTTTGGAACCTGCCACTGTGGTACAGCACATTCAGCAAATTCACGGAAGGAAGCAGAGTCCACCAGCTGGAAAGGCAACAGCTGTAATGCGAGTAATTTTGCTAAGCTGGCATTTAGACGCTGTGCTTGGGGATGGTTGGGACTATATTTTTTCTTACGCTGCAGCAGCAGCTGGGTCAACGTAATCTGACTGCGTAAATCTTCAGCTGATGGGTGCTGTCACATTTTGAAGAAGGACCTGGTACACCCATTACTGTAGCATCATCCCTGTCAGTGGAGGTTGTAGGCAATGACATCGCAGGACATATAGTGGGGGTAGAGACAGATGAGGAGGAGGAGGACCTATGCAAAGTGTTGATCCAATGGGATACGTGGCAGGTGATCATATGTTGCCTCAAGCACGTGGTACCCAAGCGTGGGATGTCTTTCCCACGCTTGATCCTCATCTGACATAGATTACAAATAGCAACAGTGCGGTCTGCTTCACATTTCTTAAAGAACTCCCAGACAACAGACTTCCTGTACATGTGCTTTGAGACAACAGCGTTCTGCATATTAGCAACTGTGACTTCTGATGCCTTGGACTGGCTACGGATGGTCATAGAGGACATTCTGCCTTGTTTTTGTTGTGCCTCCTCCTCCCTTTGACACCTCTATTCGATCAGGCACCCAGGTGGAGTCAGTGACCTCATCATCGTCATCACCCCCTATCTCCTCGTCACTGGAGCCAACTTGACAGTATGCTGCAGCTGCTGGGGCAACATGAGTGCCAGTTATTTGTGTGTCACTTACACCCCCTTCCTCTAGGTTAATTATACTCCCTTCCTCAACCTCAGAGTTTGAATCAGAACACTGTAGTTGTTGCGCATCCTCAAGCAGCATGTCACTGTCATTGTAGTCAAACAATTCAGCTGACTCCTCTGTGTGTGATAGTGAGGCTACGGCAGGAGTAGCTGTGGAAATGGAGGCTGAATTAGATGTTTTGGCAGCTGAGGTGGACTGTAAACCACTACAAGCCTGGCTGGCAGAGGACTCGGAGGATGAGGATGGCCTGTTAGCCAATCCACCAAATCCTCTGTATGTTGCTGCTGCTTAAGATGGCCAGCACCAGTTAGAAAGGACAAGCCTGCCCCTGCAGAGGATGCACCACGTCCACGACGACCAGAGGCACAGCCTCCTGACACAGAGGCTGCTTGCCCTCTTATCTGTGTCTGGGAGCGTCTGCCTGTCCTTTTTGGTCTTTCTGACATGGTGAGTGATATATAGATTAAAGATATACAGAACTCTGATTCAACTCTGTTATAAAAATTGGAGATATGCAGAACTCTGATTCAACTGTGCTATCAAGATTAAAGATTTCCAGAACTCTGGTATAACACAGTGAGACACCCTGATAGCTGGCAGCCAGTGACAAGACACAGATTAAAATTCCCAGAAACCACCTATAAGTCAGTGAGACCCCCTGATGGGTGACAGTGACAAGACACAGGTTATAATTCTCAGATATCTGCTAGAAGTATGTGGGACCCCCCGATAGCTGTCAGTGAGAACACACAGATTACAATTCCCAGCAACCTCCTATAAATCAGTGAGACCCCCTGATGGGTGGCAGTGACAAGACACAAATTACAATTCCCAGGAACCTCCTATAAATCAGTGAGACCCCCTGATGGGTGGCAGTGACAAGACACGAATTACAATTCCCAGGAACCTCCTATAAATCAGTGAGACCCCTGATGGGTGGCAGTGACAAGACACAGATTTCAATTCCCAGGAACCTCCTATAAATCAGTGAGACCCCCCTGATGGGTGGCAGTGACAAGACACAGATTACAATTCCCAGATATCTTGTAGAAGTGAGACCCCCAATAGCTGCTGGCAGTGAGAACACACAGATTACAACAATTCCCAGATATCTTGTAGTAGTGAGACCCCCCAATAGCTGCTGGCAGTGAGAACACACAGATTACAACAATTCCCAGATATCTTGTAGAAGTGAGACTCCCCCCCCAATAGCTGCTGGCAGTGAGAACACACAGATTACAACAATTCCCAGATATCTTGTTGAAGTGAGACCCCCCCTAATAGCTGCTGGCAGTGAGAACACACAGATTACAACAATTCCCAGATATTTTGTAGAAGTGAGACCCCCAGTAGCTGCTGGCAGTGAGAACACACAGATTACAATTCCCAGATATCTTGTAGAAGTGAGACCCCCCAATAGCTGCTGGCAGTGAGAACACACAGATTACAACAATTCCCAGATATCTTGTAGAAGTGAGACACCCCCCCCCCAATAGCTGCTGGTACTGAGAAGACACACTAACAGAACAATCTCCTCTCAAAAAACAAGTGCTGGGGGCTGTGTGAAGCCTTATACTGTATAGTGTGCTGTGGGACATAGCTCTGTGAGCCCATGATTGGGCAAAATTTGCCCAATCAGGATTCTGAGCCGTGATTGGCATAGTCTTGCACCTGTCTTGCACCTGACCTGTGGTCAGGTGCCAGGCTGTAGCCAATTACAAGCTTCAGGCCAGTGGAAAAGTGCATTGTCGTCCATTGTGGTGCATTGTGGGTGAACTCGAACCGAACACGCGGGAATGTTCGGAGTTCGCGAACGCTGAACGGCCGATGTTCGATGCGAACTCCGAACAGATCGAACCGAACAGCTCATCCCTATTGGTGGTGATGTGAGTGAAAACTAGTGGATATGAACATCAGAAACATATGCTCTGATTCTGCAGATAATCCGATGTCATCAATCTTATTCCATAAATTTACTTTGCTTTAGCATTCTTGTGGGTTTTCAAAATAAACCTTAACATCCAGTCTAGTACAAGAAGCACTTTAGCAATTTAAACTATTAATTTAATGTATGCCTGTAATCCTACTCATTCAGAAGCAGTACAAAATCTAGAATTTCCCTAGTCTTTTCAGGCATATACTACTATATGGAAAGAAGTAAGGGGTAAAGATGTCCGCATATTGGGTTAATAAGAGAAGCCCTTTTCTGTGGATGAAATTTAATTATAATCTCAAAACTTTTTATATACAGATTTGAAAACAAAATCTTTTTCAGACCCTGGCATGTACAATGCAATACAAAACGAGGTTGAACAAGCGCAGATCTGAGTTTAGACATTCATATAGAAGTGAGAGACGCACATATGGATCATTCTCACACTTTAATAATGGATATGTATTTTAAACTGAATTCTTTGTATGATGAGGTTGCTTTAGGCATTTTGTTGAAATGTAATATCCATCTTTAATCTTTAGCAACACATCGGGAATTCATATTTATTTTAAACCTATGGTGCTTGTGTTAAAAGGATTGTAAATCTGAGTATCAAATGTCCATATGTTGCTCTAATATTATTTTATGCCTGTTTCCCTTCCTGACTACCAGAAAAAGCTATCTTTAACCATTTCTCTACCAGGCTGTTTTCCATAAAACAATGTCAGTAAGCAGTGGTTTTATGAAAAGCTGCTGTACAGGACCCATACAGTATAAATCGGATGTAGACTCCCTGTAATACATTTCCATACTGTATGAACTATTTGACAGATGGCTCCATCTGGTGACCAAAAAGTGATACTGCCACTGCCGTGCAGCTGGTACCGCTGTGTCTCTGACAGAAGATAAAGACATGTCCCCAGGTCTCAAGTCCTGCATAAATGCTTGGGAACGCAGTTCCCTCACTATTTTAGCAGGAAGAACTTAGTTCCCTTTTGGCTGATATACTGGGAAGCTACAATACTTTTCTATAGACACAATTTTATAAAACAATCTATGATTAAGGGTTTTCCTAGATTTAAACACATTGGGATGGCATGGGAAAGACAATTTCTCATCGTTTGCCAGAGGAATGGCATTCTCATGCCTAAAGAAGTGCTGCCGTTACTGCGCCTCCCAATAATCTTTAAGACTGGACTGGCCAGAAATGTTGGTGAGCTCCCACACTGATTTTTTTACGACTTGACCCCTGCATATCCCAGCCATTCCAGCACATCAGCTGTAAGATTGTCACGTCCCACACACTGTCTGTGGAGCTCGGCGGCTGGCAACGCCTTCCATGCTGCTCGCTGGCCAGCTGCGGAGTGAAGAAGCGGATGGTCGTGACCACGTGATGCTGCCATGGACGTAGTGTGGCGTGATAACATGGTGCTCACCAGGTTTAAAAGCGGTTGCCTAAATTATGCTCGTTGCCACTCCTCTCAGTGCTTCTATATCTTCTATTGTGATTTCTGTGTACTGACTTGGCTTGTGTGACTCTCCTGGCGACTATTAGGGATGGGCTGGCGGTTTGATCCGAACATGAGTTCGATTAGAACATTGCCCATTCGGCGAACATTGAACATTTCCGCATGTTCGCCCACAATGCACCACAAAGGACCACAATGCACTTTTCCACTGGCCTGAAGCTTGTAATTGGCTACAGCCTTGCACCTGACCACAGGTCAGGTGCAAGACTATGCCAATCAGGGCTCAGAGTCCTGATTGGGCAAATTTTGCCCAATCATGGGCTCACAGAGCTAAGTCCCGCAGCACACTATATAAGGGTTCCCCACAGCCCCAGCACTTGTTTTTTTTGCAGGAGTGAATCAGAGAGGAGAGGATATTGTTTGTTGCATAACAGGCTGTATCACTGAGTTATATCTGCTTTCTGGAAATTGTAATCTCTGTCTTGGCGCTGCCAGCTATAAGGGTGTATGACTGAGGCATAGCATACTTCTGGAAATTTTAATCTCTGTCTTGGCACTGCCAGCTATCAGGGACAGGCTGTATCACTGAGTTATATCTGCTTTCTGGAAATTGGAATCTGTGTTGGCACTGCAAAGGCTATCAGGGACAGGCTGTATCACTGACTTATACCAGAGTTCTGTGAATTTGAATCTGTGTGTTGACACTGCCAGCTATAAGGGTGTATCACTGAGGCATAGCATACTTCATGAAATTGTAATCTCTGTCTTGGCACTGCCAGCTATCAGGGACAGGCTGTATCACTTAGTTATGTCTGCTTTCTGGAAATTTGAATCTGTGTTTTGGCACTGCCAGCTACTGTATAAGGGTGTATGACTGAGGCATAGCATACTTCTGGAAATTTTAATCTCTGTCTTGGCACTGCCAGCTATCAAGGACAGGCTGTGAAGGCATTAGCTGGCACCAAAGGCCCAATATTTGGGTGCACTGACACTGACGCGTGTACCGGATTCCAATCATTTTAATATTTGAATGCAGAGTCCACCCCTGCACTCTTCCACAATACTTCAAAGGGGTTATGGTGTGAAGGCACTAGCTGCCACCAAAAGCCCAATATTTGGGTGCACTGACACTGACGCGTGTACCAGATTCCAATCATTTCAATATTTGAATGCAGAGTCCACCCCTGCACTCTTCCACAATACCTTAGAGGGATTACGGTGTGAAGGAACTAGATGCCACCAAAGGCCCATATTTGGGTGCACTGACACTGACGCGTGTACCAGATTCCAATCATTTTAATATTTGAATGCAGGGTCCACCCCTGCACTCTTCCACAGTACCTCAGAGGGGTTACGGTGTGAGGGCACTAGCTGGCACCAAAGGCCCAATATTTGGGTGCACTGACGCGTGTACCAGATTCATATCATTGTAATATTTGACAGCAGGGTCCACCCCTGCACTCTTACACAATACATCAGAGGGGTTACAGTGTGAAGGCACTAGCTGCCACCAAAGGTACAAATTTAATGCACCTGTTGTTACTTTCATCCAAAGCCTGCATAAGTTTCACCATAATTTAGCCAAAAAATCACTAAACTTGTTCTGCGTGTCCTAAAATGTCTCCTCTTTTCATATAGGCTGCCGCCCCAAGCAGTTGTTTATGAATAGATTAAAGGAAAAACATTTACCGTCATTTGAAATGTCATTTTTTTTCTTTTAAAATGTTTTTATACATCCGACAAATCCGCTAATTCATGGGTAGGTTATGGGGACCTCCTAGGCACGATATTTGAAGGAATTTTTCATTTTTATTCTTAACCTTTATTTCACGGAAAAATCACTGTTCCTTTAAAAACGTCTTTTTTAAAACTTTTTTTCCTTCTTTCCTGTCCCCCAGGGCACTACCTGGACCCCCATACACCTTTTATGGCAAATATCTTGCATATATGCCCTCTTGCAGGGCACTCTAAAAATTGAACTTTCGAGTCCCATTGACTTGCATTGAGTTCGGATCGTGTTCGCGTCCGAACTCAAACTTTTGAAATTGTTCGAGTTCGAATGCGAACCGAACACGGGGGTGTTCGGCCCATCCCTAGCGACTATTAATCCCTGGCATTCCTTTAATTTGACTATAAGACCTCTGGCACCTGGCTGAAACTTTACTCTGGTAATACAACTCCTGGCATTTCTGATAAACCGCTCTGGTATACGACCCCTGGCATTCCTGACAACCTGCTCTGGTAAACTACCCTTGGCATTCCTTCTGACTTTCCGTATTGTATTAACCCCTGGTCTGTTATTGGTTACGTTCTCCTCCGATCCCATCATAGGTAGACGCACCAACCACTCGAAGGATCGGAAGTGTAGGATAGTTGTTACTGCATACAGGGACCAGTACTATAGTTTTCCAGGAGGAACGTGACAAAGATAATGATGTGCTAGAATTTTAGGAGCAAAATATGGAGCATATGCGAAAGAATTTTGTTTACAATAAGCAAACATCATTTGCATTATTTCAGAATATGATCAGATCAAGTTTACCCGATCTCGGTGCACCAGCAGGTGCTTTTGAAGATCAAATAAAGTCGATCTTTGTAGCTAAGGTTTTTAAGTTCGTGTACATAGAGCAAAACCAAATGTACAGTAATACAGACTTCTCATAAATACTTGTTTTTAATAATAATGTTTTAATGATGTCCCTATATATTTATTTATTAAAGACAACAATGTGGACATAACACATTTTCTGGCTTCATTAAAATGTACTGCATGCAATGAGATTTTTTTTTTTTTGCAATGATAGTGCAAGTGGTTTTCATGACTTTCAATCTATTATAGAAATGTATTATTTATTCCTTTAGTAGGGAAGGCGGTCGTGAAATTTCAATCACATTTCTACTCTCTCAAAGATTGCTCATTTTTATAATGGAACTCTAATGACCATTTCTTTCACTTTTTTTGGGACAAGTAATTCAAATACTGAGCTGTACATAAAACACTAGTGTTTGTTTCACAGGTTCTCTAATGCACATTTGCTTTACTGCTGTAGTGTATTGCACAAGGGTTTTTTCCCTGTCTGATATATGCTAAGAGATAGAATTAAATTGAGCCTTGAGAGGTTAAATGATATCAACAGAGATTTAAAAAAAGTATCGGTGAGCTTTAACTGATATTTTTTTAAATACCAGCTGCTTTAATTGTTAAAAATCATCCACAGCTGAATTCCAAGGAAAGGCCCCTTACTGATAAAATTTGGGCCAGTAATAAACCTCAAAAAACATCTTTTTTAAATTGAAACTGTATCTAATTAATCCCTGTTATTAACCTAATCCTAAAAATAATGCTAATCCTAAAAGTAAATTCTGGCATTCTGGACTGTTAGGGTTAGGGTTATTTTTAGAATTCGAGTTAGGGTTAGAGTTAATTTTAGGGTTTGGTTTTTATTGCTAAATCAAAACTAATATTAAAATTGGGGTATGCAATGTGATTTCAAAGTGATTTTCCCTACAACACCTTTCTGCACATGATATTCTTTTCTAATTTGATTTACCACTAAATTTGAGTTGAATCGCTGAAGCCGAATTTCCTTTAAAAAGTATATCCGTGAGTTCCGTTAATTGAGCCAAATTTTTATCGGGAATTGAAATGCCAGTATGCCCCAATTTAAATCTCCTGAAAATTATTGAATTGTGGCTGGAAAAGCTGCCAACTTCGGTGATCGGCCGAATTATATCGAGCCCTTAGTTAATGATATGCATTGCTTGTTTCAAAATGGGACTGTTTTTTTTACTTGATTCTGCTTAATACAATTTATAGCAATCCTTTAAGAATGAAAGGTATGAAATGTACTACGTATTGATATATGTAAAACTCCAAAGTAGAAATGCATTCTTGAGATGTAAGAGGTTTTTGACTTAGCTTGAAGTTCCCCAGTGGTTGCCAGCAACAGTAAAAATCACGATTGTTGCAAACAATGGTGAACTACAGTGAACTGATTAGCTACGATCAATAGCTAAAATCATTTTAAGTCATTTCATAAGAAAACAAAACCTATACGTAGGAAAAACTTAAAAAGACACATCATTGTTGTAAAAAGTCAACAAATCGCGACATGAGTTAACTATAACTCCAATTGAGGAATTGTTATATTATTTTTTATGTCTCCATTTATTAATTGAATGATTTTTAAAATGGAAAAAAGTAATAGAAGAGGGACTTTTTAAAATCATGGTTTCTAAACTATTAGTTTTCTCTGTTCAGTAGGATGTCATGTCAGGGAGCAGCTCTGTACCATATGCCGTCTTCCTAGAACATGCTGGGAGATCAGTTACTAAATTTGGAGTTAAAACTAGAGTAAAAGCAAAATTTGGCAACATTTCAAAGTGCCAGATGCTAACTTTGTTATACATCAATTCTTCTCTTCTAGCACACAGTGTCTGTTTATTATGTACAGCTTGCTGGAGTTAATGCATATATTTTATAGATACACCATCTATACTTAAGGACTGCGACAAAGAAATAAGGATTGGAAATGTATTCATTTTTACGTTTATTAGACTTTTACTAGGAAGTGTAAATCAGCATTCAGCATTCCAATGCACGACAGGACCTTTATCTAGATCTAGAAGCTAGTCAATATTATCTTTTTAAAAGTCTCAAAATAGATGATGGTTTAAAATAAATCAATCCCCCTGCTGAAGAGTTATGTTTCTTATCTTGTTAACGTACATATATAGTATATAGAGAATAACCACGAGACAGATTGTAGGCAAAATAAATACACATTCTGTTAAATATAATGATTTTAGAATAAGTGATATACAAAATCTCTTGCAGAGAAGGATGTAAAATATTTATACAAAAAAAACACATGTTTATTAAAAACTACCATGTTACACATAATTATACAATGTTTTAATTTACGATGTGGTGTCTTTTAATTGAACACTAACTGATTTCAGCAATTATCTCGACTCAAGGTCTGGTTCAGGGATATTTTTTTTCACAAATCAATTTATTAAAAGATTTTCCAGATAATACAGACACTGTGCATGGTCAAAAGAAAAGAGACAAAATGCCAGGGCACGCGACGTGCAAGGAAGAGAGACCAATTCTGGAGAAGGCATATAAACTTACACAGACTCAATACAAACAAAGCAAAAATACAAAACCACAATCAAGTCACAAATATAAACATAATTGGTCTAGGTATGAAGACAACATAAACGGGTCACATCAATCAGGGGGAGGGGGCGGGGAGCTACCCGTGATGTAAGCCACGAGGCTCAAATCTTCTTGCAGCAGCCAACCGTATCATGCAGTTGAACGGTCAAGTACTCCATGCAGTGGAGGTACCAGATCTTGGACTTTATCTCAGCCAAGAATGGAAGGGAAACCTTCCAGGAGCAGGCGATACAGATCCGGGTGGCCGTGCAAATCAAGTGGGTCAGTCGGAGTGCCTGATAGGCCAGGCCATGGCATCTGGAGGGGCTGTTGAGAAGTTCCAGAAGGGGTCTGGACGAACAAGGGATCCCAACTTCAGCGACAATAAGTCCAAAACCTGAGACCACAGGTCCTGAACCCTCCCACACTCCCACCACAAATGAAAGGACGTTCCCCTTGCACCACATTACCGGGGCAGAGCCCCTAGGTAGAAAGGTAAATATGCTGAATGCAGGTGGGGTCAAGGTACCACCTCGAGAGGAGCTTATAACCGATCTCCTTCACCAGAATACAGGTTGTAAACCTCATAGGAGAATCCATCAGGGCATCCCACTCCTCTGCAAAATGGAGCATACCACATCACTTTCTGATAGCAATTGATAGGGGCAGGGGGTGGACATGACTGGGGAGAGGAGAAGCAAATAAATATGAGAGATGGCTCTGGTTGTATCTGTGTCTCGCAGGACCAACCGCTCAAAGGGTGTATATGAGGACGGTGGGGTGGAAGCAGTAGATTAGCAGTGGCATAGTTGGAGATATCATATGATTCCCTAAAGTAACCCCAGGATTGGAACTTCCCCCAAAGAAGCACTGATCCCACCGAGAGTAAGCCTCAGTCCCTCCACCACTGAAAAGCCTGATCACCCGGTCTATCCCAGAGGAGGGGGGATTGACAACCAGGGGAGTCATAAGGGAGGGGTCAGTTGTTAAGGCAAAATGGAATTTGAATGAGTTCCAGATGGCCAAGGAATGGGCCAACACTGGCGATAGGGTAGACTTCTCGAGGGGGTACAGTGGGCACCACAGGAGGTGAGGGAGGTAGGACGGTTAGACACAAAGCGCCTCAATGTTCACCCAGCACACACCTGGTCCTTTCCGGCCCTCCACTGCAGCTACTGGGTCAACTGAGCCTCTTGATTATAATGCCGGAGGTCCGGGACTGCCAGGCCACCCCAGAGTCTGGGCGAAGGAGCACAGCTTGGGAAACCCTGGGCCACCTATCTATTCAGATCATGATGTAGCAGGTGAATGCAGTTTGCATGTCAGGGAGCACCGAGGGTTATAGAGGGATGGGCAGGGTCCAGAACAGGTATAGTAACTTCGGGAGGACGGTCATTTTGAGTGCATCGACACGTCCCATCCATGAGATCGGATAGGAGGACCATTGACATAACAGGGATTTGACAGAGGAGATTATGGGCTCTATTACATTCCTTGCGCAAAAACGCTCGCTCAGCGCAATTGTTTTGCATGCAGCGTTAAACGTTAACGTGCGTAAATTAACGCTGGTATTACGATCCGAGCGCATCTTTTCATCCATTCGAAAATATCGCGCTTAAAAAATATGCGCGAAAACGCGTGCAACTTAGCCCTGCGAGCAGAAATCGGTGGGCAGACCGTTTTTTCACGCGATTCAGCCATTCAGAATTAAGAACCACAATTGTCTCCCATTCAGATTTTGCGCCTGCCAAAATCAATCTGAGTATATATGCTGCAGCAATAATAAAAACACGCATGACCTCTCAATTTTATTGTTTGGGTATGTGTAGAATGTGTAACTATACTGTGCTGTATTTTTTTTTTCGTGCTAGTGTATTTGGTTACAGCCAGAACGTTCAGATTTGCAGTTACCACCAGCTTTTTAAAAGACGTTAAAATTATGTGCGCAAACGTCGTTCGTAAAAATTTGCGCATCGCTTGTAATACCATCCGCACACCAGCGCATGAATGCATTTGCGCTCACAATGTTAAGTATGGGATGCGCGCACGAACTGTCGCTCGCGCAGGGTTCGCGCAGGGTAACTCGCGTTAGACGTTAACGCGCATTTTGTGCGCGAACGTCGTAATACGACGTTCAGCGCAAAGGGTTTTTCCCCTCGCGTTAATATGTTTTTGCGCACGCACAAAATTGTGCGCGAGGAGTGTAATAGAGCCCTATGTTGGGGTAGTCGGCTGCGAACAGCTAAGCAACACGGGGTGTGAGGTATATCCCTAGATATTGAAGGCGAGTGGGGCACCATCTAAAAGCAAAAATACCCTTCAGGCCATCCACCTCTGAAATGGGGAGGGAAACATTGAGGGCTTCTGATTTGGATAAATTGATCTTGTAACCTGAGAACGCCCAGAATAGATCAAGGCTGTGGTAAAGGTTCAGGAGCTAAACCATGGGTCTGGTGATGGACATCGTCTGCAAAAAGGCTCAATTTGTATTTAGAGGGACCCACTCTAATGCCAGAAACATTTGGGTTCTGCCGAATGTGCTCAGCTAAGGGGCTTGACACAAAGGAGAGGGGAAAGCGGCAACCCTGAATGGTGCCATTCAAAATCAGAATCGATCTAGACCTTCCGCCCATGACGGATATCACAGCCATTGGGGATGCATAAAGGGCCTAAATACCCCGGATCAGGGACTCGCCTATGCAAACTGGCACAGCACCTCCCAGAGGTAAGGCCACTCAATCAAAGGCCTTCTCGAGGGATAAGAGCATGGCCAGTTGGCAGGAGGAGTGTGCCTGGGAGATTATGTGTCGGATATTATCCAGAGTCCCTCATGATGGAACGAACCCCACCTGGTCCGGGTGTACCATGAGTGGAAGGAATCGGTTCAGGCAAGACACCAGGACTTTCCAGTACAGTTTTATGTCAATGATAATTAAAGAGATGGGGCAGTAGCTGGTGCAGGATGACAGGGCCTTCCCCTCCTTAGGGATAACCACGATTGTGGCCTCCAACATCTCCCTGGTGGTAACAAGGCCAGCCAGGAACCCATTATACAAAGGCACTAGCATAGGGGCTAAGTGGGACCAGAACTTCTGATAGTACAGGGGGCTGAAACCCATCTGGACCTGGGGTCTTGGAAGTCTTAAGGTCTTTCATCACAGGCAGAAGTTCCTCAACTGTAATCAGGGACTCCAAAGAGCAAGCCTGGGAGGGAGTGAAGGCACACAAGGGTAACTGGTCAAGGAAAAGCCAAATGTAAGCTGGGCGGGATCAGTCATGGAGCCGACATCGTGGTCAGCATAGTAGCAAGCGAACACGTCAGCAATTGAATCAGGGACGTGGGCCAAGGTGTTGTCAGAGTGGCGGATCTTCGTGTTTACGGGGTCCACGCAATTTTCAGGCCAGCATGGCGTCTAGCTTATTGCCCTTTTCAAAAAACAATTGTCTGACATGCAGAAGGTCCCTCAGGATCCTCTCGGTCTCCCCTCTAGTCGCGAACAGGGTGTTCCAGGTCGACAGGTCAGGCAGTCTTTGTTGAAGCACTTTAGGAGATGCATCAGCCTGGTGAGTGCAGCACCGCCTTATGAGCAGGCCATAGGAGATCGGGGATGTAGTGGGAGGGGTCGTTGTCCTGTATGACGTGAGAGAGTGCGATTTCAATTTCCAGGTGATTGTAGAAGGGAGTTGCAGAGGAGCCGGGGGGATGGGGCCCTTGGGAGGGACCAACTGCCACAATTAAACTAATGGGGGCATGGTTAGACCGCATGATTTTGTTAATGCGTGCAGTGACGATGTCATTGACGGATCACTGAGAAAGGAAGAGGAAGTCAATACGAGTATATACCACCTTAGGGTGGGAGTCGAAGATATAGTCCCTAGTCATGGGATGGAGAATGCGCCATGCATCTACAAGGTGGGCTTGCGAGAGGAAATCGGTCAGGAGAGGATGGTTGGGGTGGGAGTTGTGAGGGCCTGGTGGGAAGATTGGTCCAGTACATTATCCAAAACAGAGCTTAAATCCCTGCCTACAAACACCGTCCCCTTTGTGAAAGGGCTCCAGTAAGGAGAGCAACCTGTTGTGGAAGCCAGGGCACTGCTCACTTGGGGCATACACATTAAGGACGGCCATGTCGGCATTATCTAACGTCCCCAGGAGCAGGAGGAAACGACCGTCCCTGTCAGAGTTTTTTAGTGAGAACAAAATTAAGGTGGGAGCAAAAGAAAATAGAAACGCCTCAGTGTTTGGTGGGTGCACAGGAGTGAAAATGCTGGGGAAAGAGTTTATCGTAAAACCTCAGGCTTTTACCTTTAGTGAAATGAGTTTCCTGGAGGAAGAGGATATCTGCCCCCAGGGAGACATATGAACAAAACGCCTTGCGACATTTCATAGGGCTGTTAAGACCCATTATGTTATTAGGTACTACGTGTAATGGCATGGGTTACAAGAAGGGGAGGAGGCAAAACTGGCTGCAGACCTGGCAGAGCATAGAATCGAAGGCCACAGGGGGAGATCCCAGGCGAGAGGCTGCGACGAATATAACCAGCACAAGCGGGCAACAGAACACTATACTGATCATGTGACACAAATAAACATACAGAAACAAAAAACATAACAGGTGCATAACTGAACATGAACCATCCTAACGGAATTACAATGTCGGCGTCCCAAATCACTACAAGGCATCACGCCCCGAGAGGGGGACCAAAAAAAACAGGAAAAATCTGAGGGGGTAATCAGTATAATCGAAGAGGGAAGAGATCTCAACACCAGGGAGTGAGTCCCACACATTCCCCAGAGAAGTTTCTGCTCCATCACAAAGAGAGCGTGAAGGCAATGCGGCCAACGACCTTCGGCCACGAAGGTCCAGGGCATAGGAAAACGGGCAGGATAAAAAGAAGAAAAGCCAAAAAATGTCAGAGAGTGGGAGGTCGAGGCAGGTGCATGCTGCGGTTCGGGAGGCAGGTGGGACCACTCTACCGCCCGGCCGGCAAGGACCATTTCGTCGAGTGCATTGAGCGAAAGCCAGATTGCAGAGGGTCAAGGAGAGAGTGGGTATTGAGGTAGACTGGCATACGCAAGCTTTTCAAGGAATTTGGAGGCTAAAGGGAGCAGGGACACGGGCAGTAGTTGGATGGAGCAGCCGGATCCAGAGATAGATTTTTTAGGATCGGGACTACTGTGGCATGTTGAGGGGAGGAGGAAAGACCCCAGAGGATGGTACAGGAGAAACGGAAAGTGTTTTAGTAAGATGTGAAGGAACGGGGTCGAGGGGGCTGGTAGTGGGATGAGAGGATTGTAAAATATTAAAGACCTCTTGTTCAGTTGCAGAAGGGAACGAATTAAACATGTGAGGATAGACATGTGTAGCGCTCACTCCCAGAGGAGCCACTGAATTTAACCTCGGGTTAGTCTCTCCGCACTAGGGAATAAATATACACCAGCACTGCTGTGGATTTTATAAAATATATACTTTACTGGTCTCAATAAAGTGGCATATATAATGTAAGCACGGTATATAGAAAACAGGATTTCGTAATGCGAGAAACACGCAGCGGTAAAATAAAAGTTTAACCCCTTTGTTTCTGGAGTGTAAGTCCCGTGCAGGTTATGTCCCAAAAGGTGTGTGTGTATGAGCTCGGGTACCCGGGTACTATATTTCAACTGGCCAGTGAATGTATTTAGTAAATCTTCGACTAGTCATGTTGGGGCCCTGCAGATTTAAGCAATACTGCGGCGTGCTTCGTTAAACTTTGTCTGGCGGATGGGTCAGAGGCCTTCCAGGCCACAGTCAATCTGTTCCACTGCCTGATCAAGGATGTCTCTCCACCGGATTTTCCTCGGACTCTGCGTTACTGGATCCGCTTCTCCTGCTTGTCCGTCTTTACAACAAGGTCTGCAACCTACCGCCTGCACTCCCAGTGGATCATCGCGGTCTCCTTACTCGGGGTCCAATCTGCTACTCTGTGTCTGTGCAAAACCTCTCAGCGGTGGATTACTAGGTCTCCGGCAAGTTCCTGTATCGATCCCCAGCGTCGGCAAGGCAGCGCCTGCTCTCCGGCCTGGTAACGATCGCTCACAGTCTCACGTGCGTCTTACTCTGTTCACCCCTCGGCTCACACTGCTCTCCTTCCACGAGGCTGCGGATGTCCTTTTCCTCCTTCCCCACCCACTTCCTGTCTCTGCCCCAAAGCATGCTGGAAAACGTAGTCCCATTGTCCAGTATAGTTTACATGCGCTTGTCTCCCTCTGGTGGCCAAAACGGACCACTACACAACAGAGTTTTAAACAGCGCTACACATGATTAAAGGATGTACTTCATAAGTCTCAAGGTCTTCTATGATCACTTACTGTCTCTTCTGCTGCCTGGCTTGACATAGCTATTGTTTTCATTGTTGAATTTCCTCCATCCAGAGCTCGTATAGTTTTTATGGTGGTTGTGATTCATTCCTCAAAAATGGCACACCTCCCATTTCAACAAACAACCCACTGCCTTGGAGAATGCCAGGCTGTTTATAAAAGAAATATTCAGGTTAAGTGGCCTTCTATCATTTATAACCTGAGATATAGTTTTCTGATTCACTTTAAAATTCCGTACAGCATTCTGTCACAAACTTTATATTCAGCAAGCCATAGCCACAGTCTTTCATCTGCAAACAATGGACAAACAGAAGAGACCAAAGGCATTTCAGAACAGTATCTGTGATGTTTATTTTCTTATAGTCAGGTTGTTTGAATGGAATACCTGACTACTTGATTCTTGACATAATTTGCTTACAGTTATCAAATACATTGTTTGTCACAAATGGCAGCATTTTCATTAATCACTGAATAAATTAAATCATTCAGTCACGTTCTTCCATTCCAAGAAATGTTCCTGCTGCTGAACAATGACTTTTAAATATAAATAAAACCTTCAAGCAGTTAAATCCATTCTAATTAAAATCCAACATTGTTACAAGGCTTACGCAGATAGACTCTGCAGTCCAGCTCCACAGTACACAAAGAACACTATCTTGTCCCTTGAGCTAAAACGGGAAAGCTAAGGAGAAAAACTTGCGCTCGCAAATTTCACCTTAGTCTCCCCATTTAACAAGCAGATTACGAGGCAGGCGGTGAATTCAGCAGCCTGCCCTGTAACAGCCGCTAACCCTCCAGGATACTAGCGGCAATGCTAATGGGCTGCAGTGAGTATCCTCTTCTGAAGTCCATAGGACTCCATGGAGGGTTGGACCATCTGGCCGCCTAACCCGCAAGATCTTGTGAGATTGTGCAGGTCTGCAGAGTGATCCCGGAGGGAGACTGGGAACAATGTATCCCCAGTATCGCTCTGCTCCCGGCAGACAGAAGTGGTGAGGTGAGTATCTGATTTTTGGGGGGTTCCAGCTGGGGTTGACTAATTCTGCAGAAGCGGGATCAGTTAGCACCAGCTTAGAGATGTCCCTAACTTTTCAGTTAGCCGCAGCGGTGCGTAATTAGCGTTACATACAGAAAAAATGGTGTCGCCCCTGTACTCACCAGAGCAGCTGCAACAGCCAGGAGTAACAACCCAGTTCATGTATAAAACAACAAGAAAAAAAAGATGTAATCTGTGCTCATTTCTATATATTTCCATGTGCAACAAAAAACTGTCAGAGGTTTTAGTTTGCTTAAATGGCCATTGAAGCGTAAACTCACTCATCCCATCAAGGCACCTCTCGGTAGAGTGAGTCCTAACCAATGTACCAAAAGCTGCTCCTCTAAGCAGCTGCATGCCCTCCTGCTGCTTTTCAGCTAAGGAGAGGCAGAAAAATGGTGGGTTTTATTTATACACGCACCAAGCACTTCCCATTTGGGGTTGAAAACAAAAACATAGGAAAAGGAACAACAGCAAAAATGACTAACTGGTGTTACAGCATACTATACATACATACAGAAAAAATGGCGTTGGGCCTGTACTCACCAGAGCAGCTGCAACAGCCAGGAGTAACAACCTTCTGAACGTTAGCGCTCAAATACATGAGCGTTAGTGCTAGGCTAAAAGAGGTAATAGTGGGACGCCCGATCGCTACCGGGTTAAAAAAATCTGCATCGGTAATAGCACTTTCTAAAGCAAACTTACTGTACTTTGCTCTCCCTACACTTAACATGAAGAGCACAAAGAGTAATTAGTGTTAGGATCAGAGAGTCCTAATGCTAATTACAAGAAAAAAAAGATGGGAAGTGCTTGGTGCCTGTATAAATAAAACCCAACATTTTTCTGCCTCTCCTTAGCTGAAAAGCAGCAGGAGGGCATGCATCTGCTCAGAGGAAAACCATTTTGGTACATTGGTTAGGACTCACTCTACCGAGAGGTGCCTTGATGGGGCGAGTGAACTTACGCTTCAATGGCCATTTAAGCAAACTAAAACCTCTGACAGTGTTTTGTTGCACATGGAAATATATAGAAATGAGCGCAGGTGACATCTTTTTTTTCTTGTTATGTTTTATACATGAACTGGGTTGTTACTCCTAGCTGTTGCAGCTGCTCTGGTGAGTACAGGCGCGACGCCATTTTTTCTGTATGTATGTATATTATGCTGTAACACCACTTAGTCATTTTTGCGAAATCTCAATGTATCCTTCCTGGTAAAATACTTTCAAAATAAATTCCATGTGTTTGTTTTCAACCACAAATGGGAAGTACTTGGTGCGTGTACAAATAAAACCCAACATTTTTCTGCCTCTCCTTAGCTGAAAAGCAGCAGGAGGGCATGTAGCTGCTCAGAGGAGCATCTTTTGGTACATTGGTTAGGACTCACTCTACCGATAGGTGCCTTGATGGGGCGAGTGAACATACGCTTCAATGGCCATTTAAGCAAACTAAAACCTCTGACAGTGTTTTGTTGAAATATATAGAAATGAGTGCAGATAAAATCCTTTTTTTCTTGTAATTATTGTTAGGACTCTGTGATCCTAACACTAATTACTCTTTGCGCTCTCCATGTTAAATATAGGGAGCGCAAAGTACAGTAACTTTGCATTAGAAAGTGCTATTAACGATGCAGATTTTTTTAACCCGTTAGCGATCGGGCGTCCCACTATTACCTCTTTTAAACTAGCGCTAACGCTCACATATTTGAGCGCTAATGTTCAGGAAGTGATAGTGATATTATGTTGTGGCTGACTGCAAAGCACGTACAATTGGGTTGTCCCTCTAATAAGCTTCATCTCCAATATTTAGGTCCATTTTCATTCAAGAAATAATTTCTCCTGCAGCCATTTTGCACTACCTGAAACAAGCTGAGGACATCCTATGCTAAATCCTGTGTTAATTGCCAGTAGATCAGAATTCTTAAACCGGGCCTTTTTCCAGATCACCTTGGTCCAATCTCAGCTGAAATTCTCTTTCTGATTTCCATCTGCCCTTGACCGCTTGCTTCTTATATGAACATGCACTACACCTCATCCAATATTTTTACCGAAACCTGAACTAGACTGGTATTCTACCCACTAGACTGTAAATGTTATGTCTGTATAATACCAGTCCTATGCACAGTTGACCTGTTATTCTGTTTATACTGAGTTTTTCCCTCCAAAAGGTCACTGACAATATTAATGGCTGAGCTGGAATAGGGGACACGATCTGAAGGAATAAATTTAACCAATCTCTGTACTCGTGAATTCAAAAGAGAAAAACTTATTGACTTAATCTTGTCTAACCCTCTATAGAACAAGATGAATATGTGTGTGAATCTGCAGAAATCATTATTTCTGAATAGTCTAATTTATGTATGATATGATTCTATTCTTTCTACAGAGTACAATATACAGTATTTGTCAGGAAGTCACTATTTCCATCCAGCATATGGAATGATAAGCTTGTCTGACTCCAATGGCAGCACAGATGTCTCTTGTCTTCACCCTTTATGAGTGCGCACACACTAAAATAGGTAGCCAGATGGTAATACATTCTGACACATTGTAAGGACAAGCTTGATTTAGGGACCAATAAAGCTGCAGCTCCAGACCCATTCCTCAAAATTGGCCCAGAGAAGAGTTAGCTCTTTCAGCACAGGTGCCTCCAACATAGGTTGAAATAATTTTTACTAGTGGCCCTATTCCATAGTTTACGCTAACATGGGGACGCTAATGGGAAAAATCTGTGCCTGCAGACTTCCCTGTAGTGTTCCCATGTTAGCGTGGTATTCTGGGCAGACGCAAGCTAACTCTAGTGATACCGTGGTTGCTTTCTGTGCCTCCACGAGTATCACCTCCTGGAGTCCATAGGACTCCATGGAGGTGTGCACTTTCAAGATGCGAGCCCTGCGTGACCTTGCTCTTGCAGGATCACGCATTGCTTGCGAGTCATTATGGAGGGAGACTAGAAACTATTTGTTCCCAGTCTCACTCTACTTCCAACCAGAAGAAGCATCGGATCGGGCCACACTTCTCGCTATGGGATGAGAGGTGATTATGGAACTAAATGGGGGGGGGGTTTAGGAAGTGTTAAACAATTCTGCAAACCAGTGGCGACTTTAGGAACAATATATAGGAAGGCACATAATATACCACAGTTAAAACTGGGGGGCACTAATCATTTTCACCACTAAATCATACCACTGGAAAATACGAAATAAGTATATATGAATTAGATTCCAAAACGCCAGGGTAATGTGGTGCAATGATACCTTTTTGTTTTGTTGTACTAACCTGATACTTAAATTCAATATTTTATTCACTGTAATTTGGGGGTTTTTGCCGACGTCCAATAACTGCTTCATCGACTCCAATTTTTGGAAGCTATGGTGACCATTCGCTAAATAGGGAATTCAACATATTTTTGGCAAAATGGATTCCCCAAATTGTGACGAAAAGCAAAGGATCGGAAGATGAATAGACCCTTTAAATTCTAACTTCCATAATAACCCCTAGAATGCCATAAATCCAGGGAGATACAATATCAATAATAAACTGTTTGGCATGTAGCCTTCCCATTAACCCGTAAAATTCCAGTAATCAAGGGAAAACATGAGGGGCTCTATTACAATCCTAGCGTTAAAACGCAGGCGCAAGGGAGGAAAAACTGCGCCTGCAGTTTTCCCCCTTGCGCCCGCTTTTTAACGCTGGATTACAATGCAGGCGCAAAAAATGCTGCCTGCATTGTTACCGCGCGGTAACCCCCACGATGCTCGCGGCAGCACTGAGCGCAGCCACGAGCATCCACTCGATGGAGTCCATTGGACTCCATTGAGTGTCCCCCTGCCGGTCACATGACCAGCCGGATCTCGACTCACGTTTTTACTTGGTTCTTGTGGTCCTTTTCTATCTGAAGGGTTGATGTCTGAAGGGTTCAAAATCACTGTGTATCTGCAAGGGCCCAAGAAGGGTAGATGCAAGCGCTGCCATAGTGCCCGTGCCCGAGCTAGCACTGCTGCTGTATGATCCATGGCAGCAGCCACTATTGTATTTACATCCAGGACTCTGCTCGAGGTATACAGTACTCCACACCTGGTATTGCTATTTGATAAAAGAAAACCCAGGTACACCTGTCTGAAGTAAACTTCCTTTAACCCCTTAACCCACCCACGCAGCTGATGCGCTACGCGTCTCTTTGGCTGCAGGGGGATGGGCTGAGTTCATGACCTGTGACATGAAACGGTTTTCCACAACCTCACATTAGTAGCATAGTTTGGCTGTTCCTTGCCCAGTTTTAAGCCCCCTAAACAGCTGTTTCTGTTTCAGTTAATGCAGGTGTTTAAACCTACATATGAAATTGATGATCATTTGCACCTGCTTGGTATAACTGGTTTATCATACATCGGATTCTAATCCTACAAACTCTTTGCAAGTGTACAAAGTGTGTGTAGCGCTCACCCCCGGAGGAGTCGCTGAATAAACCTCGGGATAGTCTCGCCGCACTAGGAAATAACTATACACCAGCACTGTTGTGGATTTTCTATATTATATTCTTTACTGAGCCCAATAAAGCAGCATATAATACGCATGTACGGTATTTGAGTAACAAGAATTCGTAACGCGGGAAGAACACGCGGCGGTAAAAGAAACCGGTTAACCCCCTCAGTTCTGGAGTGTAAGTCCCGTGAAAAATAGCTCAAAAATATATATGTGTGTTGTCTAGGGTACCCGGTACTGTGTTCAACTGGCCAGTGAATGAAACAAAAACAATCTTCGACTAGTCACCGTTGGGGCCCTTAAAGAAACAAATAAACAAGTGCGCAATGTTCTTCGTTTTCACCAGGCCGAAGCCTTCTCACCCATCCGGTGTAACCGCTTGTCCAGGACCGATGAACGCTGGAGAAAGGGATCTCTATCAAGAGGATCTGTCCTCGCTGCCACTTGGAACCCGATGCTGTTAACGCCTGCACTCCCGATCTGGTTCTCCTCCGCCAGACAAGAACACATTGGCCACCAGCACTCCCCTCCGGTTTGCAGCCTCTCCTCACACGATGTCCCTCTTCTCCCAAACCGCACTTTGTCAAGAACAGTTCAGCGTAGTACACAGCTGGTCGATGCACACTCACTCTCCGATCACTGCAATAATGGATGCCGCCGTCTCTCTGCGCTCCAACTCTGCCAGGATCCAGAAGTGTCACCTGCGACTGTTCTCTCTCACTGCTCGCTCTGTTGTGTCAAATGCTCAGGGAACAGCACGATCTCCAACACAACTGTAGCAACATCCACACTCCGGCCTGGTTTCAATCCCTAACAGCCCCAGCGTGCGTCCTACGTCTCTCATGTCTCTGCTCACACTGCCCATGCCTTGCACGAGGCTGCTGATGTCTTTCCTCCTCTTTGTACCACCCACTTCCTGTCCTCACGCAAAGGGTGATGGGAGATGGAGTTTGTTTTTGTCCAGCATAGTCCACAATGTCTCTGTCTCCCTCTAGTGGTATCAACAGTTCATTGCACCAGAGCACATTTTTAAAGCAGCGCAACATGTGCAAGTGTAAGATTTGGTGCTGGTTTGGTGCCAAAGGTAGTTACACCAAATATTGATTTGTTTTAGATTCATAGTCTATTTGCTCACTTTGAATTTTGTAGTTTGATAAAAATAAATAATTAAAATATATTTTTTGAAAGTATTCTTACTTTACAGCACCCCTTCACACCTACCTAAAACCTTTGCACAGTAATCTATACACACACTCTACATAGTACAATCAATAAGTAAATACAAACTAAAAGTAACAAACTTGGTAACTACAGTGGCAAGAAAAAGTATGTGAACCCTTTGGGATTACGTGGAGTTTTGCATGAATTGGTCATAAAATGTGCTCTGATCTTCATCTAAGTCACAACAATTTGAAAAACACAGTCTGCTTAAAATAATACAACACAAACATTAAATGTTTTCATGTGTTTATTGAACATAACATGTAAACATTCACAGTGCAGGGTGATGTCTGATGTGAATCGCTCTCTTAAGGTCATGCCACAGCATTTCAATCGGGTTGAGGTCAGGACTCTGACTGGGCCACTCCAGAAGGCGTATTTTGTTTTGTTGAAGCCATTCTTTTGTTGAATTACTTGTATGCTTTGGGTCATTGTCCTGTTGCATCACCCATCCTCTGCGGAGCTTCAGTTGGCGGACAGATGGTCTTACGTTTTCCTGCAAAATGTCTTGATAAACTCTGGAATAAATTTTTCCATCAATGACAACAATCCGTCCAGGCCGTGAGGCAGCAAAGCAGCCCCAAACCCTCCCTCCGCCATGTTTTACAGTGGGGATGAGGTTTTGATGTTGGTGTGCTGTGCTTCTTTTTCTCCACACAGTGTTGTGTGTTTTTTCCAAACAACTCAATTTTGGTTTCATCTGTCCACAGAATATTTTGCCAGTAGTGCTGTGAAACATCCAGGTGCTCTTTTGCAAACTTCAAACGTGCTGCAATATTCTTTTTGGACAGCAATGGCTTCCTCTGTGGTGTCCTCCCATGTACTCCATTCTTGTTTAATGTTTTCCTTATTGTAGATGTGTCAACAAAAATGTTAGCATGTGCCAGAGATTTCTGTAAGTCTTTAGCTGACACTCTAGGATTCTTCTTTACCTCATTAAGCATTCTACGCTGTGCTCTTGCTACTCTCCCTAGGCATGGTCATCCTGTACAGATGACTGCAACAGTGCTGAACTTTCTGCATTTGTAGACAGTCTGTCTTACCATGGATACATGAACATCACGGCTTTAGGAGATACTTTTGTAACCCTTTCCAGCTTCATGCAAGTCAACAATTCTTGATCGTAGGTCTTCTGAGAGCTCTTTTCTGCGAGGCATGGTTCACATCAGGCAGTGCTTCTTGAAACCAGTAAACCCAAAACTGGTATGTGTTTTTAAAGGGCAGGACAGCTTTCAGCAACACATCCAATAATATCACACTGTTTGGGCTCAAGGTTGGCTCATTCCTGGCTCCAATTAGCTCTTGGAGAAGTCATTAGGCTAGGGGTTCACATACTTTTTCCACCCTGCACTGTGAATGTTTACATGTTATGTTCAATAAACACATGAAAACATATAATGTTTGTGTTGTATTATTTTAAGCAGACTGTGTTTTTCAAATTGTTGTGATTTAGATGAAGATCAGAGCACATTTTATGACCAATTCATGCAAAACTCCACATAATCCCAAAGGGTTCACATACTTTTTCTTGCCACTGTATATGATATCTTCCCTTTCTGCGAATAGAGAAGAGTTTTCTTTTTCAGTGTAATTACTGAACATGTAGTCTGGAGAGACCATGATATATGACAACCACTGGAAGCAATGACTTGAGGTAAGAATGACAGAGGTAAGAGGGCCCAGGGAAACCCTTTTTTATGAGCGTATGTTCTTTTGTAGCTAAATATTTTCAAGAGCACCCGTGGAAGTTGAAGTATATACGACAACATGATTGAGGTGTACAACTGATAAAATGCATTAACCAAGTTAACTTCAAAATATTTTGGGGTTGATTACATTGCTAATGCTAAAATGGAGACAATAACAGGGAAAACCTGCACCCCATAGCGTCCCCATTTCAGCATTGGATTCCGGGGCAGGCGCTACCTCGACACCTTGCCCCGGAATGACACATTACCATCAGTGATATCTGCGCTAGTGCTTCCGTGGGTTGCGCTACTAGGCCACGGAGATCATGCAGGACCACGGAGTGACCATAGAGGGAGACTGGGGACTATTTGTCCCGTCTCACTCTGCTCTTGGACAGGACAAGCAGTGAATCAGGCCACCGTCCTTGCCGTGTGATGAGAGGTGAGTATCTGATTTATTTGGGGGGGTGTTTAGGGGGTGCTAAATACTTATGCAAAAGCGGAATCATTTAGCACCAGCTTTTAGGTGTCACTATAATTTTTTTAATCCATTGCAGTGGTAATTAGCACTTGGACTTTGTAACACCTAACTTATTCTAACTCTAATTAGTGATTGCACCCCTCATGTTAAGTATAGGATGGGCAAAGTACAGGAAGCTGGCGCAAGCTAGAACAATCAATGTGATAACGGATTTTGAAAGGGTTTAGATTTAGAAATGTAATATGGGGCATGCTTTAAAGTCACTTCTGCTAATGTTGACAGTTACATATCCGAACGGTACAGTTACCATTCAGTATATAATTTAGCCCTTTGTAGTTTATTAACTGCAGTTTAGAGTTCTAAAATATTTTCCAGGAGAAAAGAAAATGAGCCAAGGGGTGAAAAACAGAAGAGTAGCAGGAAATTGCGAGCTATAGATTTATTAGTTCTACATTACGTTTTGATCCGTCAACTATAGCAGTTGTTCCCAACCCTGGTCCTGGTGTACCTCTAACAGGCCAGTTTTTAAGGATTACCTTTGGAAAATGTGGATTGAATCCTACAATCACTGAGCAGCAAATCATATCACCTGTGCTGTGCTTCAGATATCTAGCAAACCTGGCCTGTTAAGGGTACTTTAAGGACAGGGTTGGGAACCATTGATCTATAGAATGGATTTTATCTGGGCAGAAATAAAACAATGGATAGGGAGATAAACATATTCAGGGTTATTCAAAGAGATCCGAATGACTGCCGAAAGGGAACCGTACGCTTTCTTGCCATTCGGCTATCCAGAGAGCAGGCAATTCGCCAAATCCTGGCGAATTGCCTGCACATACGGTGCCTGTTCGGTGCCTGTTCGAGGGCAGTGAAGTCCCCATAGAGAAGCAATGCTTCGGCTATACAGAGAGCAAAACCCAGCAGTGAAAAGTTGCCGAATTGCCCTGCCATTCGGTGGCTTCATGCGGCAGATTTATTCAGGCGAATCCCAATTAAAAATATTCCTGTTTTAATTCAATATCTAATAAACCGTTCACTATAATATTCTGTAGTAAAACGTCTCTTTATTTATAGATTTTTTTTAGGATCTTTTAAGCATTTTTCTGGATTTTTTTTCCAAAAAAAATTTTCCGATTTTTTTTTTTTGTTTAAAACTTTTCTTCTTTTTTCTGTAACAGCCCTTTTTATTATCATTCATTGGACCTCATATGTAAATTTCAGACATTTTCGCTCAGTAGCTTCTTTGCAAACAGCGTTTCACTTTTCAAACACTCAAGCAAACAGTTTTTTTTTCTCACTCCATTCGTCTGCGGTGTCGGCTTTTTCCGGCGGCTGCTCTGCTCTCTGATCGGCTCCTATTCGGGTTTCTCTGGCATGTTCGGCTGGGTTGATCCAGATATTTTTGCGGGTTTTCCGTGTGCCTTCGCCGGGTTTTGCGTGACTTTTGGGGGGTTTGCGGTGAATTTTCCCTGCAATTCGGGGACCCTGTGGTGCTTGCTGAATACATCACAGGGTCGCTGAAATGGGATCGCCAAATCGAACCGAATTGAAGAGAATGAAAACTCACTGAACGTGCAGTGACTTTTCAATTCTCTTTGAATAACCCTGATAGATATCAGGGCTGGTACAAGGATTTTCAGGCAGACACACAGGGTTATTCAGAGGGAGGTGAAAACCAGGAGAATTGGCAGGAGAAGAGAACAATCTAGACCAAATAGCCGATTTGGAAAGTGAGATAAATGGGAGAATGTTTCTGGTTTGACTATTTTGACCTCGAATTTTAACTTCTCCAGTCATTCTCCTGAGCTTCACCTCTCTCTGAATAACCTGAAAACCTCTGAATAGTGTACCGGCTGGGTGGAGTAGAGGTAATGTCACTGCTCTGCATGGAGAGAGCCTGTGGAGTCATGGGTTCGATCCCAGCGAGCAACCTCTCCAGTAAGTGTCCTTGACAAGACACCTAACGGTACATACTCGCCACCCAGGACATACTTGAAAACAAGAGAAATCTTAATGTATCCTTCCTGGTAAAATCCTTTCTCAAAAAAAAACCTGATAGTGTACATCATACAGAACATGAGATTGCATGAGGCCACTCAGCTTCTGCCCTGCCCTAATTTGACGCCTGCTCGGGTTGGCAATCTTAGGTGGATAGGAGATCTTTAACTGGATCAATGCTATAGTTGTGGTCCCCACACACCAAAAGGGAACCTGCCATCATGTGGCTCACTTTGCGGAGAACACCAGAGATGAAAGAGAGTTGTTCTGTGTTAGGGGAATAGACATTTATCAATGTGTGAGCCTTATGATTCAGGGAGCATAACAGTATTAAATAACGACCCACAGGGTTAGAGACCTGCCGGAGTAACAGGCACACCACATTGGAAAGAATTAAAATCGACACCACCTTAGACTTGGCCAGACCCACCGCGTGGTACTGCGTGGGGTAGTGACACACCTGTAGAGATGGATGAACCAAGTGCTTAAAATGGGTTTCCTCGAGGCGAACCACATCGGCGTTTAGCCGCTTAAGTTCCGCGTACAGGGAATGGGGAGCTTAACCCTTTAACACTGTATGAAACCACTTTCAACATGATAGCAAGCAGGTTGAATGCAGGACTCAATGGTATCAGACATGGCTAGGAAAGGGTCAGGCAGCTCAACACACAAAACACGGGGAAACCACAGAACGATATAAATTACAAAAACAGAACCTTCTCCTGTGAGAACCCCCGAAGTACGGGGACACTTCTCAATCTTCTCTCGGGAGGAGGGAGAGTAGGGTAGCAAGAGGTCTGAAAAAAACCCCGTCAACCTCAGAGTCGCTCAGTCTCGGGGGACCCCATAATGGAGGTCAGTCCCTCTGCTAAACACTCCCCATCCACTCATGTAATCAGCCGGTAAATGACTCCTGCCAAGTACGGCAGTGAAGATGCAACACCAGTAAGGATATAGGAGCCTCCCAGGGCACCAGGCCAATTGAGCCCAAGTCTTCAGTCCAAGAGGGACACCTGCGCCATACTGTTGGGGTAGAAGCGACCACTGGCAAAGGCTATGGCCCTCATTACTTTTGCCACTCTGGATTCTGTCGAGCAGAGGAGCTTCGAGCCGGGGATGACCGCTGTTGTAATGTATAAATGTGACCATGCTCTGGCTGGAGGACTTCAGCAGAGTGCAGGGCCCGTATAACATCCTCCCAGAGTTTAAAATAATGAAGCCTGAGCAAGACGTCCCTAGGCAATTTTTCAGGAGCTGAAGGGGGTATCTGCAGGCGGTGGATCCTGTCAAATAAAAGGGAGTCCGGAGTAGCCTCTGGAAGAATGTGCTGAAGGAGCTCCATAACATACTGCGTGAGGTGGAGGGGGCAGATCGAATCGGAGACACCACATACCTTAAGAGTATGGTGTCGTGACCTGTCCTCCATGTCAGACAATTTCAGCATAGCCCCTTATAGTTGGTCCTCCAGAACCTCCACTCTGCCCACCATCACATTGTGCGCCCCAACCTGCTCCGCAATCTTCTCCAGCTTGTCGGTGTGGTCTCCAATCTCCCTGATGTCATGTCTAATTTCAGCTGCCACCGAGTCCAGGCGGGATGTAAGCGTGTCCGACAGGGACCTCCAAGCGGATTGCAAAAGGCATCTAGTACTTCCCACACTGGAATCAGCACGTGGGAAGGAGCCACGCGGGGAGGAGCCACCACCATCTTGTGAAGTCTGGCCTTCCTTGTGCTTTGGCCCATGAGGTGCGAAAACACGACTTTAGCTGCCTTTTTACCATTTCTCTGTGCCGACATCTCATTCTTGGATCACCTACTGGGTAGCGGTGAGTAGGAAGGGGATCGTTGGCGATATCTGCTGATAAAAGGTTCCCGGCGACGGAGCTCTGCTCTCACGCAGCCTGCATGAACCGTGGACATACCACTCTTCCTGTGCCGCAGATTTTTACTCCAGTGACAGCAAGTTGTCGCGTATACTTCAGATTTTCTAGTCCTTCACTGATGGTTTTCGGCACTTCTGCAAGTGTGTTCTTATCTGTAAGTTATTCCTATGTTTAAGTACAATATATAATAGAGCGTCCTTGCTTTACATATTCTGCTTGATAAAGGTTCAAGTACAGAAACTACAGAAATATTGTAGCTTCTGATCCTGATAAAGTAGCTCCATGTATGCTGGCAGTGTGCACATCTAGGTTCTGGGCAAAATGTGAAATTTGGGGTTGTATATCTGGAATGAGAGTGAATGTGGCTGAGTCAGGTTGATATGACTGCCTGTGAAGGATGGGAACCAATGAGAAAGCCAATGGACCATTAGGGAAGAGGGTCACACGGCTGTTGGCCTGATGCCAGTTTTCAATGGTTTTAAGGAGAATTGGCCAAGGAATGGCAACATTAATGTAAGGGGATAGAAAAGTAAATCTAGAGTGTGTCCCCAAAACTTTTTTCAGCAGGGCATCAGTCAAGGCAGGAGCCTCGTTCCTATCCTCCCTCCTTGTTTGTTTTTCCTTTGTTGGTCTGTCATTTGTTTGTTGTTTTGTGGTTGTACAGGTGAAGACCTGATGCAGGGTATTGGTGGTAGTTCCTGGCAAGCAGAAGGCATACATTGTCTATGCCCCCCAAGAAACAAACTTGGGCATAAGCTCTTGGCATTGGAATAAGTGGACACTGCTTGTCAGGCCTTTGGGCATAATGTCTGGCAATATGTAGATGCCAAGAAAAGATAATAACCAAAATGTAAACAATGTTATAATGGTTAAATATTATAGTATGTTTGTATGTACCAGTGTTGATTAATCTGTCACACTACATTTGGCTATACCTTATCCAATAAATTTGAATTGTGTGGTTAGTTTGGGTAGGTTTCAAGGCATAATAATAAAGGTTAAGGTCACAGGAATGTAAATCCAAAGTGCCGCGGCCAACAGCAGGCGGGTGCCAACAAAGTCACAGGAAAGCAGTCATGTGATTTACTGTGTGGGGGGAGTAAATATATGGAGGCTGAGATAAAATACATGTGTGAATTTAGGGATGTACCAGCACAGATAGATACTGTAGATGGATGGATGGATAGATAGAGAGATGGATTGGTAAAGTAGAGGGATTCTATTCAGGATATTTGGCAAAGATGCATTTTGAATTGGTTGTTTTTATCTCTTTACTTACTATAATCAAACTGGTCAGTTGACTAACTTCTGTCAAAATCAATAAGCCTGTTGTAAGTCATACTAGCAAGCCAACCTGTGGGACCACAGCTGAGGGTGCTATTAGTCATTATTGATCACAAACATGGTTTACCAAATCTCTAACCTGCTATGTTCTAATGAGTGGGCAAAACATGTTGTAACAACAAACGGCCTCCAAATCAAACGCTGGTAATGAGAAGTAATTGGTATCTGCATTAATGAGAGGAAGCATGCGGTTAATAAACAGTTAGGCTAGTCTCCAGGCCACAGACCTATTAAAACTCAAACACGGTTAATGAGTGGTGGAGCAGAACAGTGTGTGCAAATAACCAGCTGATGCTGCGGGAGTTTGGAGCTCTGTTTACCTCAGTTGAGCTGAATTAGCCACTTGGCTTCTTACACCTGGGCTCGAAATTAGCCTTTTGTTTGCTTTCTGGGGATTTTAATCCACATTGTGTACACGGTTTGCTTGCAAAGCAGTTTTTTCCACACACTGCTGTGGAATTAAAGGTGTCAGCCTGCTAAATTATGAATGAATATCCATTTATTTTGACATAAAGCAGAAATGTCTGAGTTATTTGATCTCTAGCATCCATGCAGACCAGATAAACATTTCATGAACTCCTGGAGTGTTCACCATTTCATTACATGTTTTATAAATCCATGAAAAGAAGTGTTTATTGTATAAGAACACATACAAAATTATTGTAGTTCTCCATATAGCAGTTCCAAAAAGAAGGAAAATCTGTATGAAGGTAGATTTTACGCCTTAACATTAAGAAAGCTGCAAACTCAAAGTCGAAAGTAAAAAAAAGGAAGCAATTTTTTGCTGAAAAAAATGCATACATCATGGAAAAAAGAGCAAAGTTCTAATGCACAAAAAATTCAGGTATATTTTCAACCCGTAAGTCCCTATCTTAATATTTCATTATTATATGCACACCACGCAAGTCCCTAGTATAACAGTCCACTGTTATATTTACAATCCACAAGTTCATACTGTAATACTTCCACTATTACTGTAAAAACACATAAGTCCAGGATTTACAGTAAAACTTGCTTTTATGGGAGTTATAATATGACTCACACATGCAGGATATATTATAAAAAATGAGCATGTCTGGCATTTACAGTAAGTGACACATTTATGGGACTTTATAGTAATATTCGCATTTACAGGATTTAAGGATTCATTGCGCATGTCCGGGCTTTCATTATAAAATGAGCAAGTCTGGGATTTACAGTGAAAGATAGTGAAGACAGTGAAACACAGAAAATGCATCCTTGCACTTGTATTTACACTTTGTTTTTCTGGTGTATTTAGTGGTCCAATATTTATATAATAGCAATGATTTGCTATTTTGTTTATATGAGTTATTTTGGAATGTGAGATGGATGAATTAATTACTTAGATTAGGGTAAAAAAAAAAATGTAATCCCCTGTTTTGGTGCTGAAACCTATTCAGTACCAAGAATGGCAGCTCTGCGGGGCTCCGCAGCCCCGCGGGGCTGCTGAACTTGGTCCTGAAAAGGTTTCAGCACCATGAAAAGCAGCTCCGCGGGGATCTGGAGCCCCACAGAGCTACTGTCCTTGGTGCAGAAGAGCACCATAGACAGCCCCCGCTGAACGCAGCCAGACTGAAGGAAAGAAAAAAATATGTTGTGTTCGGCAAAGAAAAAAATAACCCTTGTTTTAAAATAAATTAAGAATCCAAAATATTCACCAAAAAATCCTACAAATGCCTAAACAGTAAATAAATAAAGATACTTTGTGCTGCAAGTGAAAAGAATAGACATTTCGTTGCTGTTCGGCGTTCTCTGAATAGATTACCGTAGATACTCGAGTATAACACGACCCGAATATAACGCGAGGAGCAAAATTATGCTGTACCGGTAAACCTATTAAAATCCTTCCAGGTTCTCTTAACACAGTCAGGCTCCCCCTCAGGCCAGGGTGCTCTGCTCTAGAATGATTGCAGTTGTTACTAAGTATGAAGCCACCAGCCACCCGTCTTCTTTACTAGCCGTTAGATGGCTGGCGGAGGTGAGCAAGGTGAATGATTGACTTAAACCGAGCGTGCCCTCTGGCTGTGATGGATCCCACCTCTCCCAAATCTGGAAGTTCCTGAAGTGTTTGCAAGGATCAGGGAGCTCACATTCATTTCAGCGAGACTACCGGAACTTCCGGGAGACTTGGGATCCCGAGCAAGTCAGGTTTTTTTTTTTTTTACATGTGATGCAGATGTCTCGAATATAACATGACCCCTGTAATTTTAAGGTAAATTTTTGTCACCAAAATCTAGCGGTATCTCGAGTATCTACAGTAACCATTACTTGTCTATGAGGAATTTCATTGCTGCCGAATCGTACAGAATGACACCATGGTGCTGTCCATGGCCTGTGGTGCTGAATACAACAGATTCAGCACCACGGCCAATGGACAGGGATGCAGTGCTGAGTCTAAGTGAAACGAGTATAACAAATTGATCTGTGAACATGAAATCAATTTGTTTTATACCATTTCTTCCGGTCCAAATCGATTTGTTAATGTTCCATTTTGGACGGAACCAATTTGTATTTCTTTTTATTTTATTTTTATTAAAACATTTTTAACATTATATCAATTTTTTGTTCTTTTTGGCTCCTTATCCACGCTGAATTGGAGATCCATTGAGGCTTTCACGAGAGTTGTGCCCAATCAAACAACCCTTAGGCTCAAGACTTAAGCCATGGTGGCTCTTTAACACGTGAGTGGTCTGAATTTATGCCATTAAATACTATATGTGCCCTGCTGAACTACTCTATGTTGCTATCTTCTTTCTGCTTTCCATATGTTCCATTGGAAGTTTTAATCGATTGAAGTGACTAATGGGTGAGCCCATATGAATTCATCCATAGGCGAATATAGCTAGAGCCGGATGAGGCTCTCCATAGTGTGAGTGTGTACACCTCTTGAAATTTTTTTTTTTATAGAAAAACAGTATTATGCTATGTCTGTTTGTTCTTTTTTCTCTTGAGGTTTTTTTTTTTTTTTGATCCTTCATCAATGGATGAGTTTGTGCCAAATATAATCTATTGGTAAATAATGCTGATTATTTTATTCTGCTATACACTGGGAAGCGCCGCATCTCTTCTCCACTTCGTTATTTTTTTTACATGTTACATAGTCATATTTGGTGTCTTTGGAAAGGGCAGACAATTATCTCCAATGTTACCTCACTTGACCTTTTAACTGCCTACAGGCTGATGGATTTGGAGATACAGGGATCAAAAGGACCCCTGCATCTCCTATAGTGGAATTTCTCCAGCTGGGCAGATGGGCCTAATCTCTGACCTTATCGCGCACTTCAGTGATGACATCAGTGAGCCGAAGGGGGGAAGTCCTACAGAGAAGGGTGGCATCCAAGATGTCAGCATGCTGTGGTTGATGTGCTACTGTGACATAAGTCATTTTGGGCTTGGGATGCATGACCTGGAGGCATATTTGGGAGGTGCAGGTCTGATGTTCTATATTATTTCTTTGGCGTCCCTTTTGTGCAGATTGTTATGTAATCTGAGTTATATATGAATATTTTTTATTGTCTATCGTTATGGTCGAGGTGTATCTGTTATCTGCTAGCATGCCCTCTCTCAGGAACATGTTAATATCTGCTGTATATTTGAGTACTTTGTTAATCTTCTTTGTCAGGAAAACACTGCCCCATTATCCTGTCTTTAGACTGTAATCTGTTTGCCAATCACTTCTGCCATTGTCCTGCCTCGTGTTTAGGAATGGTACGCATTGTTCATAGAAACATACAAACATAGAAACATAGAAAAATGTCGGCAGATAAGAACCTTTCGGCCCATCTAGTCTGCCCAATTACATGGATACTTTACCTGGATTTATCTTTTGTTTAGGATAGCCTTATGCCTATCCCATGCTTGCTTAAATTCAATTACTGTTTTGGCCTCTACCACTTCTACTGGAAGACTGTTCCATGTATCCACCACCCTCTCAATTCCATTGTATTGTCCTAGTCGAATTATGTATCACACTCCAAGAAGCAGCAACCTCAGAAACCCTCACAACATTTTCTAGCAGAGGTTTTTGTAAATGTAAATAACCCAGGTTTGTTCGTATAAATATCTGTGCCTGTCCCCAATTAAAAGAGTTCTATTTTTGAGGCTACATGCAGTCACGACTAATGGTGTGGGTAGCAGCTATATACTGTTTCTGTGGGATGTTAGCATGGCTCTCTGCGTGTACCCATCTTTAATCTTTGTCTAAGGACTGCAGAAAGGCATGAGAGTCTTGAGGAGAACACGGGGTTCCAGCAAAGGAAGCAGCATTGACAGATGTGAGGGAACTGAGATCTGTTACAGCTGTATTTTTTTCTGAACTGCGGGAGACGACATACTGGACATGTCATCTTCAATCTCGGGTAAAACCAGATTATGTGTTCAGCAAGTCATCCGTACACAGAGGGTTAAACAAAGATGGTGCCTTTGTTTCATTCAGAGAACTGCACCACTGAAGTCTACTTATAAAATCCATTGTTAAAATACATATTGGCGATGCTATTGTTTAACTGAAACATCAGCTCTGCTGTTATTTAAATAGGCTACTTTTTTTCCCTGCGGTTTTAGTAATGTTCATGGAAAATTAACCCTAACCCTAAAACAAGTTCTAATCCTTAAATCAGGGGTAGACCACCTTGGCCCTCCAGATACTTTGGAACTATGTTTCCTGTGGAGATGTAGTTCTAAAATTTCTGGAAGACTCCTGCCTTAAACTAATCCTGAAACAAACCCTAAAATTAACCCTATTCCTAAAACTAACCCTATGTAATCCTACAACGAATCCTTACCCTAAAAGAAACTCTAACCATAAAACAAATCTAAACCTAAATCTAAACCTAATCCTAAAAAACCCTGACCCTAAAACAAAATCTAAACTAACCTTAAAACTGACTCTAACCCTAAAACAAACCCTAGCTCTATTAAATGTATTATTTTATTATCTATCTTTAATACAGGTACTGCATTTGACACAAATGACATGTCTGTCTGTATGCTAATAACGTAGGCCCCATTTGAAATTGTACACCAACGAAAATGAAGAAAATGGAGACACCATCTAGAGTCCGGAATTTTTCATCACAACAGCATTTCTGTGAAGTATACATGAATAATGAACAATGGAAAACGTCACATTATTTGAATATTTATTTCAGAATAGCAATCCATACACATGTTTTATGTTATAATTCATTTAAGCTTTAGTTACAAATCCCATGCTTCGAGCACTAGTAGGATAATATATAATTTATATATTTTCAATAAAATGCGCTTGACAGTGAAATCGATCCTTTTCATAAGTAACATTAAGGGGGTTATTCAAAGAGCACCGAAATGTCGCTGATGTTTCGGTGCCCTCTCGTTTCCCACACTTCAGGGATTCAAATTTCTCCACCTTGTGGTGAATTCAACATTCATCGCAGGGTCCCCAGAGTGCAGGGAAAACCCTCCGCAAACCTGCCGCAAACCCGCCGAACGCCCGCTTAACACCCACCGAAAACCCATCGAAAATCCGCCAGAACCACCACAAAAAACACGCCGAACATGTCGGAAGAAGCTGCTGAGCCGCCGATCACAGAGCAGACCAGCCGCTTGAAAAAGCTGACGAATGGGGTAAAAAAAAAAAAAAACAATTGGAAGTGTCAAAATTGAAACGCTGTTTGCAAAAAAACTACTGAATGAAAATGTCTGGAATGTACATATAAGGTACTATGAATGATTATAAAAGGGTCTGTTACAGAAAAAAAGAAAAGATGCTTTAAAAAAGGACAAAAAAAATTTGCTGAAAAAAGCCTAAAAGATCCTAAAATATCAATAAATAAAGAGACTTTTTGCTGCAGATTAAATAAACAGTCTATTAGATATTGAATTAAAACAGTAATATTTTTAACATTGAAGCCTATGGATTTCACCTGAATAAACCTGCCGAATGAAAACACTGGACAGCAAGGCACTTCGGCAACTTTTCACTACTGTTTGGTGTTCTCTGAACAGATTAACCATTGCTTCTCTATGAGGATTTCACTGCCATCGAACAGGCACCGTACTTGCTGGCAGTTCACCAAAATGTGGCGAACTGCCTGCTCCCCGAATAGTTGGATGGCCACGAAACGGAAGCGTACAGGGAAATTCCCTGATCGGTTACATTTCGGGGCCAGATCGGCTCTCTCTGAAGAATAACCCCTTCAATCTGGGAGCAATTATTCAGATGAATACCACCCTAATTATATGGGATTCAATGCTCTTTTAAGACATTTCATTGGTTACTAATTTGAATATTGTATAGAGTTCCCGTAAACAATTATGGCGATCATTACTCATCTGATAGCTACACAGACAATTTCCTCAGAAACAAAGTTATTTTTCATCATTTACTTATATGAGAAAAAATAACAAATTGCATATATTTCAGCATTTGCAATTTAATGAATTTTCAGTGTCAAGTTACTGTATCTATTAATCTTTTCTTTTTTGTTGTGTTACAAGTACTAACGGGGGCAAGATTGCATCATGTATCTTTGTGTGGAATCTAAAAAGCTGCTGTTTCCTAATTAAGGCAAAGCTCATTAGTAATAATCAATGAACTAAGACAGCTGGCCTACAGTGTGCAAGAGGGGAAGATTCAAGGGATATGGTTACTGATATAACCAAAGCTTAAAATTGTCTGCATTTGTATGTGAATTAATGTAAAGGTGTTTGAGGAGTACAAGAGATAGGGTCCTCACAGCTGCATAATAATGTTATAATTATTATAATCTAAAATTATAGAATGCTGCAAGGTTTTTCCATCAGAATTTGTTTTTGTCTACATTTGCATTCTTTAACAGGTTGTGTCATACAACGGCTCTTTTCTCACAATCTACTCTCTATTAAAAAAGATGATTCTAATCTGCATAACCTCCAGCTTGCAGAATCTTGATCTCAAGCAATATTTCCATAGTGTGAATGAGTAAAAAAAAAAAAACATTTAGAGTCATTTTCATGAAGAAATATAGTGATTATAATAAAGTCATATTTGGAATCAGGAAAGATACCTTCCATATACACAGAACCACAGAAAGAAATGTTTAAAAGTGTGTTAAAAAAACGTTTTGGCAAAAACACACTTGAATTATTTAATTCTGACTTCACCAAGATTGTAAAGATTCCAAAAGTTTAAGTATGAGAATGTATGATGAAAAACTTGGTATTAGTCACATCGAGTCCTATTCCATCCTTAACACTAACATGGTTACACTAACGGGGGAAAAATCTACGGCGACAGATTTTCCTGTTGCATTTCCATGTTAACGGGGTATTCCGGGGTAGGCGCTAGCTGAACACCTCACCCCAGAGCGCAGCGCTAACCGCAGTGATACTCAAGCTAGTGCTTCTTCGCTGCCTCCAATATCACCTCCTGGTGTCCAGAGTCCATAAGACTCTATGGAGGGTTGCATTGCCAGGTCGCGAGCCCTGCAGATTTTCCCGTTGCATTCCCATGTTAACGTGATATTCTGGGGCAGGCACTAGCTGAGCACCTCACCTCGGAACGCAGCGCTAACCTCAGTGATACTCGCAGAAGCGCTTCTTCGCTGCCGCTAGTGTCACCTCATGGAGTCCAGAGTCCATAGGACTCCGTGGAGGGTTGCACTGCCAAGCCGCGAGCCCTGTGGGATCTCGCTTTTGCGATGTCATCTCATGCACACCAGATGACCCTTGTGGTCGGGAGCAGTCCCACAGCAATGGCTGACTTCCAAAATGTCAGCTGGCTGTGGCTGAAGCCACTGCTTGGAGCCAGATCGGCACCTAGCAAGGACACAGAGTGGACGTGCCTGGGGCGTAGTCCGCACTGGGGGGATTCCCATGATGCTCCACAAACGTCCATGCACTGGAATGGCTATTTGTAATTTTTAAGGGCAGACAGCCTTTGTGTTGGGGCCCTAATCTGGGTTCCTCCCCCTCTAGGCCCTCTGTTGTTGCCCAATGTGTTTGTCCACCCCTGTCCTGCTCGCACAATTCCATTCCACAGTTGCTGTCAACTAGTGCTCACACCTGCAAGTGCTTGGAGTCAGGAAGATATCAACATGCAGTGGAAGTTGACATCATTGGATCCCAAGCTGGTCCTTGGCAGATGGGATTTTTAATATCCTGTCTTCCAACTTCAGTGATTGATGTAGCATACAGATGACATTTGAAAGTATTGTTATGAATGTGGGATCATCAACCCATAAAACGATGCCATGGAGTGATAGTCTGAATAATCAGAGCAACATATATGCAAAATCTGTATTACTGACCTATACAATTTGGAAGTTCTGTTAACATCAATGAACGGTCCAAAGATTCCTCAGGGTGCCTGACACAAAACTGTTCCCTTGTTAAAGTTACACATGAAGGACACAGTTCTTAACCATTCTACCCTCCCTATGTTTATAAGGATGATTTGGTTTGACCACACCGGGCTGATGCTCTACACAGCAATAGTAAGGAAAGAGCATTTCTGCTGCAATGCCCTGTGTCGCCATACTATTAATCATTAATATATTTAGAAAGGACATAATGGTTAAGTTCATTCTCCTTCATGCACAGAAAGACATGACGGTTGTAGTTTCTATCCTTCTTCAACTTTCGAAGTCATCATTTCATTTGATATCATGTTGAGCTGTCCAGGTGCTGGAATCTAATGAACAATGAAGAGAGATCATTTATTCATTGCATTTCCTCCGACAGGGAAAGCTCAGCATGACTGCAACACAATCATTGCTATAAAAGAATGCTTAGAGGAGGCAGATAATAAAATCTGAGCATTTGGCAGATAAGGGGAAACATCATGACACGGCTGAAGATACAAAGTCAAATGATGACTAAACAAGCAAATGTCAAGTATTTGAATAGTTCAGTCCACTAAATAACATACTACTCCGAGCACAAAACCCCAAAACATTGAGTAATTCTGTGCCAATCATAAATAATTTAAATAAAGATGTTGTGGTGTAAAATCAGAAATGTTCTTTCAACGGTGCGGAAATGAAGACTGCTATGAATGCTGTTTACATGTACTTGAAAAATAGGTTATTTTGTCTCAGATTTTGTTTTGAACACATTTTTGATCCGACCGACATAATCCTGCTACACTTCTTAAAATAACAAGCACTGTAAAGACCAAAATGTCATAATAACATCTTTATAATTGCAGACGATTAAGTATTTTTTAAAATAATTATATTAGCTCAGGGAAATATAATACAAAGCACATATTGAATAGAGTCCTGACATTATACATATACAAATAGATGACTAGTCAATTCAGGTGAGAACACACAACCAGCAGTATTATTTTTTTATTAACTATAGAATTTCTAGTAGCCTTTCCCTCCTACTTGATGTGGGATTTTTGTTTTTTACATGACCTGGATTGAATTTACCCACTAGTTCTCTCTCTCCTTTTCGGATAAAACATAGAAACATAGAAAAATGTCGGCAGATAAGAACATTTCGGGCCCATCTAGTCTGCCCAATTACATGGATACTTTACCTGGATTTATCTTTTGTTTAGGATAGCCTTATGCCTATCCCATGCCTGCTTAAATTCAATTACTGTTTTGGCCTCTACCACTTCAACTGGAAGGCTGTTCCATGATACTGTCTATCTGGCCTCTGTTTCAAAATGAATGAATGCTGGCTTCTTAATTTTGCCTTTCTTTCCTATACGATCATCCCTCCTGTTTCAGTCTGATATCAGGTAAATGGTCATCAATAACTCTACCTCTCAGGCTTGCTGCCTTGCTATCTCCTCTGCTCTGTCCTCTCCTTCTCCCCTCATACAGACGCAATCACTAAATGAAGTTGATTCAACTTATTAACATTTATAACAATTCACCTTTTGTATGCTGATACAATGCTTGTTTGGTTTTTATTGATCGCTACTTAAGTGAGCACAGATTACTCCTTTTACCGAATAATGAATGCCTTTGCTAGGCTCATTTAACTTGAATCCCATACTTCTCACGTGTCAGCCCGCTTTGCATTATCAACATTCATAACTCAATGTATAATTCTACAAACAAAACTCTCTACCTAAATCGTCATTCTTACTAGCAGGTATCCCTTCTTTAGTACATTCAACTCCATGTTTAGCCTCGAACTGTTAAAACCCAGAACATTAATGAAGCATATCAATAAACACATTGGGCTCTATTACACTCTTTGCGCACAATTTTGCCCGTGCTCAAAAATGCATTAACGCGAGGGGAAAAACCCTTCACGCCGAACGTCGTATTACGACCTTCGCGCACAAAATGCACGTTAACGTCTAACGTGACCCTGCGCGAACCCTGCACGAGCGAAAGTTCGTGCGCGCATCCCATACTTAACATTGTGAGTGCACATGCGTTCGTGCGCTGGTATGCGGATGGTATTACAATCGATGTGCAAATTTTTACAAACAATGTTTGTGTGCATAATTTTAACGTCTTTTAAAAGCTGGTGTTAACGGCCAATCTGAAGTGAACGTCCTGGCCGAAACCAAATACACCAGCCCAAAAAAAAATACAGCACAGTATAGTTACACATTCTACACATACCCAAACAATAAAATTGAGAGGTTGTGCGTGTTTTTATTATTGCTGCAGCATATATACTCAGATTATTTTGACAGGCGCAAAAACTTAACAGGAGTCAATTGTGGTTCTTAATTCTGATTGGCTGAATCGCGTGAAAAAACAGTCTGTCCACCAATTTCTGTGCGCAACGTTAATGCTCGCGCGTTTTCGCGTGTATTTTGTTACCCGCAATATTTTCGGACGGATGAAAAAATGCGCTTGGATTTTAATACCAGCGTTAATTTACGCGCATTAATGTTTAACGCTGCGTGCAAAAAAAATTGCGCTGCGCGAGTTTTTTTGCGCAAGGAATGTAATAGATCCCATTATTTCTCCTAAGTACTTCTCACTCAGCCCCATGAATTTCTTAGTTTTAAAAATAAAATCCTTCAAATAAACATTTTTTTTGTGTATTGAACCACAACACTTTGTTTGAGCATGGAACGTCTCTACTCTTAATTTTTTTACTACTTTTGTTTCTGTTCTACATTTGAACAGCACTAGACATGTGCATTCGTTTTAGTACTAAAACGATTTAGTCCGAATTTTGAGATAATTTAGTTTTCGTTTGACTCAAGAGATACGAAACTGCTTGGTCCAAAAAACAAAAGAAACGAAAGGAAAATGCATTACATTTTAGTTTCAGTTCTTTTTGTAATATTACATTGATGAGTGAAGGAGACCAGCAATAGGAGCGCCACATCGCAAAGCTACAGTTACTCTGTCATTATGAGCCTTCAGTGTGATTTATTAGAATGTTTTCCCTGGATTTAAAGTGCTTTATTTTATAAAAAAATTAATTTGCGCTAGTCATCTCTTCTCTGAGCTTTCAGACCGATTTACATTAATATTTTCCCTCTCCTCTGCTTTTATAATCCTGTCTGTCTCCCCCACAGAGATACAAACTTTAAGCAAAAGTTCCCTCTCCTGTGCTGGATAAGCATTGCATTCCAAAGTTCTGCACCCTCCACATGCCAATGCAGTAGGATGTTCTATACAGAGAGGAGCATTAATTAATGCAGTAGGATGTTCTATACATTATACAGAGAGGGGTATTAATGCAAGTGGATGTTATATACATTATAAAGACAGGGGTATTACTTAATGCTGGATGATGTTCTATACATTATACAGAGAGGGGTATTAATTATTGCAGGAGGATGTTCTATACATTATACAGGGAGGAGCATTTTTTTTAGCACTTTAAATCCTGTGGCTGTGAGCGCTGAGATCGGTTGCTTGTTACATTATCTCTCAGTACAATGTTTCAGGCTCAGCTGTTACAGTAACTGACTGCTGCTCATCACAGCGCTCAGTTTCAGTAAAACAAGGAACTAATATTGTTATAACCTCTTATATAAAAATATTATTTACTAGGTTTACTGAAACTCTGAGTGCTGTGATGAGCAGCAGTCAGTTACTCTAACAGTTTTGCCTGACACATTGTGCTGAGAGTGAGAGATACTGTAACTAACAAGTAGCCGATCTCAGCCCTCTGAGGAGCCATTGCAGTAGTAATTGTATCCACTGGTTTTCGGATGAATGAAATTCGTTTTCATACTAATGAACTGAAAATGAATTTCTTTAGCAACTAAATAAATTGTGTTTTAGGACTAATCCATTCATTCAAAACGAAATGTTGTGCTGTGCACATGTCTAAACAGCACTACAGAATAGATTGTCACAATATAAATAATTTTAACTGCAAATGTCATAATCTCTAAAATAATATTTGACCGAAAAGACGTGCTCGATTTCTCATAGTCTGATAAATGTTGAAGACCACTTCATGTAGACCAAGTTAAATAAATGTCCTAAAGTCTGTGGGCCCTATTACATTCTTCGTGCAAGTGGTTTTGCGTGCACAAATGTGAATTTGCGCGAGGGGAAAAACATTTGTGCGCAACATTGTATTCCTATCTATGCGCAACGAATGCGCGTTAACGTCTACCGCGGGTGAACCTGCGCGAACAAAAATTTGTGCGCGCATCCTATACTTAACATTGTCAGCGTAAATGCGTTCGTGCGTTGGTATGCGGATGGTATTACAATCTGAAAGCAAAGAAGGTTTGCGCAAATTTTCGTAAAGTCTTTGAAAAGCAGGTGGTAACAGTAAATTTGATCGTCCTGGCCGAAACTAAATACACCATCACAAAATAAAAAATACAGCACAGTACAGTTACACATTCTACACATACCCAAACAATAAAATGAATAAATTGCTTTATTTTATTTTTTTCCTGCAGCATATATACTCAGATTGACTTTGACAGGCGCAACAACCTAAGAAAATGGTGGTTCTTAATTCTGATTGGCTGAATCATGCAATTGCGCAGAGAATGTAATATAGCCCTGTAGGTATTATGTTTATTTATTTACTATAGATCTTTTAGGCATATTTTCAGATTTTTATAAATAATATTTTTCTTTTTCTGTAACAGATTTTCTATTATTATTCATAGGAATTTATATGTTAATTCCAGAATGTTTCCAATTCCAATTGTTTTGTTATTTGCTTTTTTACCCCGTTCCGCTTGGTGGCTTTTTCCTTTGGCTGGTTGGTGCTCTGCTGGGCAGCTCGTCTGCTTTTTCTGGACATGTTCGACGTGTTTTTTGCAGCAGTTTAAGTGGTCCGATACTTCAGATCGTATCGGATGCGTTTTTTTGACAGGCTTTCGGTGGTTTTGCGGAAACTTTCAATCTGTTTTTTCTAAGTAATCTGATATTTCGGATCGTATCGGTGGCTTTTTTGGAGATTTTTTGGGTGGATTTTCAGGTCCGTTCCCTGCTCTCCGGTGTCCCTGTGGTGAATGCTGAATTCACTGCAGGGTCGGTGAATTTGATTCCCTGAAGTGCAGGGAACGAGAGAGGTGCTCTTTGAATATCCTCTTTAAACTCAATTATAGGACAAATATAAACAGGCTCCGATTACACTAATTTCAGGTCACTAACACTGGTTTATAATAGCAGGAAACAAAGTCAGTCACACCTTTGGAGTCCAATATAAGCCATTTATTGGGATTAAGAAACAATGTTTCAACTTTTAACCACAGTCTTTATCAAGGAGAAACGACAAATTTAAATCACCAAATTTGATAATAATAAAATAATGATAAATACAATACAATTAACACAAAATATCAAAAGTTTATAACACATTTGCTCATTGCCTGAGTGGAACATCAGAAAATGCCAGCAGCACAATGAAAGAAATGGAAAGTCATGTTAGCTACGTGAGCTCTATAAGGGTCCAAATGTGCATATGGCTTAGACGCGTTGCAATAGGAAGGTCATATGTGAAATTATGGCTAGGACTCATTTTCAGGTTGACTAGTGATTACATTGTCTTGGTATAGCTATGGACTAGGATGCACTTCTATAGGAACAGACAGAAGTATATGCCACAACAGTACCTAATGGATAACCCCTTACATGACTTGATCATAGATACAGAAATAGGTATGTCAACAAAGAAGGGAAAAATAAATGGGAATGAATAGAGTTATAGAGACAATACAAAAATGTATCAGCACTTAAACAATCTCAAGAGGCCTGCATTAAGGCCAGTGTCAGAGGAGCGAACTATGTGTGCCCGTACTGACGTGCCTTTCGATGCCCGGCGCAGAGTTGTGACATTTTTCTGGGACTTGCCACACGCTGTAGTGAGTGCATGAATTGTGCTGAAAGTCTCCCCGTCAAATCGCTACGATGCACGTTTGGCAGGCCTGCAAAGCGCGATCCTCCATAGGAGGATGGAACTTTGCAGCGCTGAGCGCACTAACTGTGCTCGGCGAGGTGGCCACATGGGCGTCAGAGTGGAAAGAATGTACACTCTTGCAGATATTCCTTCCGTTCTGAAAAACGCTCATCTGACACTGGCCTAAACAAAATACAGATGAACTCAAAATTACTCAGCATGAGTGTTCATCATTTTACGTGGCCATAAATGATTGATTATACTTATAGTACCTGTAGAGAAAAAAACAATAAAGCAGAAAAATAGAAAGATTGCAATATGAAAAAGTTAAAAAAATATAAACTGAAGGGATTGTACAAAGAGCACCGAAATTCATTTACTCGGCGCACTTTGCCAACCCTGCGGTGAATTCAGCATTCGCCGCAGGGTTCCCTGAAGTGCACCAAATCAATCCGCTGAATCGATCCAATAACCTGCCAAACAATCATCGACTCAATCCGATAAACCGCCGAACGCCACCAAAAAATCTCTGAATTGATCTAATAAACAGTCGAGCGCAGCCAGAAAACCCACCAAACACAGCCAACGACCTGCCGAACAGACCGCCGAATGCTTTCTAAAACCGAACACAGTCAGCGACCAATATTTGGTGAATAGACAGCTTTTTGTATTGCAATGAAATTGCATTACACGGTGAAATTCGCCATTCAGTGCAAATCGGTGGCCAGTTCGGCTCTCTTTGAATAACCTCCTAAGAAAAGAAAGAATACAATAATTAAAAAAAATTTAATTAAAAAATATTAAAAACCAAACAAGATGAAAAAAATGAAAAGAAAAACAAAATATATAGAAAAATATATCCACGATGGCTAATAAAGAAGGGACAAGCCTATACTATCACAAAAATACTAACAATAACTCCTAGAGAAAAGTGTAAACCTAATGCCACAGCAAAAATGCAGTGAGCCAATAACATTGTGATAGTTTTCTCTTCAGGAAAAGAGATTTACTTCTAATGAAAGCACTTCTTTTAACATAAATAAATAATATACATTGTACAATATACTGTATAATACATAGTTCATGTCATGTTATAAACACAGCAGTAGTACTACAATAAATCAACCTCAATAAAAGTGTACAGTATATTAGATCTATGCACAACAAGTACAGTGACAAAACAAACGCTATAAGTAACAGCTAAAACTGTAAAGAGCCCCCCCCAAATATAATATAAAATAAATATAAATAAAAATAAATGGGCCAGTGAACTTCACTGACGCTTCCAACTTTGTATTTGTGGTCTGGTTGTGAGTGTGCATATACCTGTTATTTTGGAAATATGACTTTGCTGAGACCTCACATGCCACCATGAAATGCATCCTAGCCATAATTAAACATACGGTAGCACATCTAAGCCACCTGTGCACATGGACTTTCTTGACCATCGAGCATCTACAGTTAAACATGGCATCATTTAAAAGTTATTGTTAGATAGAAAATAGACTCTAAAATGGGAACCTCGATCTGCCTTGGCTTCTGCTGATTGCCTTGCTGATATCAGGAAGCAGAAATGAGACACACATACCTAATTATGCTACCTCTGCGTGCCGCTTAGACCTTGCACACATCTTTTATTCAAACGTAAGAGACAAAGAGAGGAATCATTACGTAAGAAGACCCCAGGAATGCAGAGATTCGGCCTCCACGAGTGTTCTGAGGCATAGCTTATCCTTATGTGAATGTCCTGTACCTAAGGAACAGGCACCTTATTTTTCTCGAACACCAAAACAACCTGATACAATCAAACTGAAAACACTTTATTTCTAAGGCAGAGGTTTTAACTTTTTGCTATGTCTCTTTACAGGTATTTGATGATTGTTATTATCTATTATATATGTTTGCTAAAAGTATGGTAAAATATTAACACCATTAAAATTTGTATTTGGTATTTATGCTTGTTAAGTGTTCTAGAGCCCAAACGATGCTGCTTAATGCCAAAAATGTACTCCTACTGGACTCCCATTGGTGTGCCCTAGATGCTTCTTGGTATGCTGCACTGGTGAAATTACCACTCCATGTGGAAACACGCGTAAGGCATGTGCCTTCCTATTTTATTTGCCAACATTGGTTTTATTGACATAGTTTAAAACCGTCCTATTTGTGTTTTTTTATAGAAAATGTGACAGTAGTCCCTTTGGGCTGGGGTTACATGTGTCTGGGGTTGCTGTGGGGAAGTGGGGGTCTGCGGAATTCTGCGTAAATGACCCCTCATATGGCTCCCTGACAATCTCCTATGTCCCAGTCACCCTGCTCCTATGTTGGGAGCAGGGTGTGAGACTCATGGGAGAGGGGCTTAGTGTACTCTTTGTGATATCTGCTGCATATGTAATGTATGTCTAAGAATGGTTTCTCCCATACACACAGGTGGCAGGGGGATGCTATTCTTTGCCTGCTTGTTCTCTGGGAGTCAACCTATTATATATTGGGCTGCAGTAATCACAGACAGAAAGGATACAACCATTTTATCGACTGAACTGAAAATAACTGCCACTAAGCAGGGCTTAACACAATTTTATATACACAATACATAACACCCCTCCCCCTATGATAGTTCTTATCCTCAGTCTGGTTAACACTCATAGTCTTCAAGATAGGCTGGGGGCCCACGGACTCTGGTTGACCTCTGCAATGGTACTGGAGAGTCCTGCCGAAGCAGAGCACTGTCCATCTCCAACTGGACAGGGTCCCGAAGGTCACTCGTGAGTGGCGACGGCTCCAAGGCCCCTTGTACCTCAGCCTCTCTGGAGGCGGACACGGGTGGTGTAGGCAAACCTTTAGGAACACAGTTCTCCAGTGGGCCTGAGAACACCCTGGGATTTTCATCCGGCACTGGTCCAGTCAGCCTACGCCGCAGCTGATCAATGTGGCATCTGATTGTACAATCATTTCCCAGAGTAACCTCGTATGACAATGGGCCCGTTACCTTAGTTATCCTGGCTGCCACCCAAGGTGCCCCACTCCCATAGTTCCTGACCCAGACCAATTCCCCTGGCTGTAAGTTCCTGGGGGGTTTTGGCTGAGCCGTCTCTGCCGCTACTCGGTCGAGCTTTGTTGTCAGCTGGCAGCCCCACCTCAACTCCGCTGGGCTGCGACCGGTTGCTGTACTGGGAGTTGTGTGTTGACACAGGAAGTTTGCCAGAGAGTGATTCGAGTCACCATTCGTCATCCACTTGAGCGCCTTCTTTGTGGTCCTGACCATTCGTTCGGCCTGACTGTTGGTCGCGGGGTGGAAACGAGCAGGTGTTACATGCCAAATCATGTTGGCGCTGAGGAATGATTGAAACTCTGCTGCCGTGAATTTTGCCCCGTTGTCAGAAACGATTACATCTGGCAGATCATGTGTGGCAAACAGCCGGCGCAACTCTCTGATGACCCTGGTCATTGTCCAGGTATCACTTCCAACCACTTGGAATAACTGTCCACTACTATCAGAAATACCCCTGGAAGGGGCCCGCAAAGTCAATGTGCACGTGAGCACATGGGGCGTGCATGGTCTCCCAACGGTGCACTGGTGCTTGTGGCATCTCCGGTCGGCTTTCATGGCAACCCTGGCAACTCCCTACTTGCTTCTCTATGTCTTTGTCGAGGCCTGGCCACCACAAGTAGCTCCTGGCTAGAGCCTTAATCCGAACAATTCCTGGGTGCCCCTTATGTAAGGAATCCAGCATCTTGGAGTGAAGACTGGGTGGAATGAGGACCCTGCTGCCCCATAGCACTTATGCCTTGTGGGCCGACAGTTCATTTTTTAGAGAAAAGAAGTGTTGGAACTCAGTTTGTGTTTCTGCGGTAGTGTTGTCTACCGGTAGCTGCTGGTAGGCCTGAGCGAGGTCTAAATTAGCGAACATTCGGCCTCCCTGGAGGAAGGCGAGGATGTGACTTACCACTGGCAGAGGGTAAGCATGCTGCTGTAGTGTCTTATTTATGGTAAACTTGTAGTCTGCACAAATGGAAACGTCCCCGTCAGACTTAACTGGGGTCACTGGCTACTGTCCACGGGTTGGAGCACTCCATGCTGTACCAGCTTGTCTAGTTCTGTATCAATTTTAGGCTTCAATGCAAAAGGAACCCTGTGCGGTTTTAATCGGATTGGGGTTACTGCTAGATCAAGGTTGAGTGCAATGGGTGCCCCTTTGTATTGTCCCAGTTCAGTGCTGAATACGTCTGCGTATTCTTGGCATACAGCTTTGGTTATTTGGATTCGATGGATGTCTGTAACCCTGATGCCCAGGGCCTCAAACCAGTCCAGTCCTGGGAGGCTGGTGCGCGGCCCATCTACTACCACCACACTGAGGGCACCCTCGAACGCTCTGAATTGTACCCTAATGGTGGCGTCTCCTCTTATGGGAACACAGCGATTCTGGAAATCTGTTAGCACTAAGCAAGATGAGTTGAGCGGAATCTGCCGTCCGCTACGGTTGTGAATGTGGTCGAACGTTGTGAAGGAGATAATGCGCTGGATGCTATGCCTTCCTGAGCAGTATTCAACTGTTCTGTCCTGGGGGCCTTTTCCCCTGACGACTTCTGCAAAGTCTGGCAATGTTCCCTTGCTTTCCACAGGCACGGCAAACTGCTGTGCGGAATCTGCACTCTGCTTTTTCATGCTGTCCCCCGCAGCTTGCGCAGCTCTGTGGTGGAGTTGCTTACTCTATAGAGCGTGGCCGTCTGAGTGGCTCTCTCCGCAAGTGATCGATTTCTTCAATCTCACTGACCATTTCCGTGCCTTCTGCGGTCCCTTGGTGGATTGCTGGGGGGCTGGTGTGCGTTGTTTGTGGCCGGAGAGTCTTCATAGCCCCTCCGACAGCCTCATTCACCATGACTTCCTTCAATGCGTCTTGTAAAGTCAGTTTCTCCATGGCGAATAGGGGCTGCTATAATTCACGATTACGCAGGCCGGAAGGGAGCCTTTCTCTAAGACTGTCTTCCAGATCAGGGAACTCACATTGGTGTGAAGCTTGGCAAAGAGCGGCAACAAACTCTGCTGCAGATTCCCTGGACCTCTGTCCACGTTGCTCGAATGCATGGTGCCGGGCGCTGACTGAGAGTTTAGACTCAAAATGTTGACCTAATTTTTTCTTGAGGTCTGCGTAGGCCATTGTCTCTATGCTTGCTGGTGCTATCAAGGTTTCAGTGATATCAAATGTGGCTTGTCCACAGACACGTAGAGCTCTATTACATTCTTTGCGCAAAAACGCATGCACAACACGTGATTTTTTGCGCGAAGCGTTAACCGTTAACGCACGAAAATCACTGCTGGTATTACATTCCTCGCACATTTTTTCATCCGTTGGGAAATTGCGCTCGTAAAAATGACGCGCAAAAATGCACGCAAAGTCATAATACAACGTTCAGTGCAAAGGGTTTTGCTCCTCGCGTTATTACGCTTTTGCGCGCGTAAAAAAGTGAGCAAAGTATGTAATAGGGCCCATACTAGGGTTGCTGCCTTCAGGCCATCGTTCGCGACCTGGTTAGCCCTGAGGTAGTTGTCTACTCGGGAGACATATGACCTCCACTGTTCCGGGTGAGTAATATCGAACTCGTTGAGTCTTCCCAGTTTGCCCATTTTGAGAAGGCCCCTGTGGTGCTTGTTAATTCCTGTACTACTGCGGTTGGAGCTGGGCTGCACTTAGGAGTCCTGGGGACGGATTCCTCATGTCTGTCTGTGCCTCCAGTGTGTCTTACTGGCAGGCAGGGTGGGGAGTGTGGTCTCACCAGGGCTCTCTACTCGATCTGACATCCAATGATTTCAGTCTTTAATTTAGCAGCAGCTCTCTCCTCTGCAGTATCCCATCCTCGTCGCCACTATTATATATTGGGCTGCAGTAATCACAGACAGCAAGGATACAACCATTTTATTGACTCAACTGAAAATAACTGCCACTAAGCAGAACTTAACACAACTTTATATATACATTAGATAACACCAAAATAACTGTCACTGAAGGAGGGCTTAACACAACTTTATATACACAATACATAACACAACCCACATGTGAAAGACTGATTTGCTGTGTGGAAAAGCTGAAATCACTTGATGGGGACATTTCTAAGAACTGTGATGGAAGCTAAATAGCAGAGATACCCCATAGAGCTATGGGGGCTCCATTGTAAAAAAAATACATACATCCTGTACAAGCTAAATGCAGCTTTTCTTTTATATAAAATGGTCAATTAGACTTTCTCATTCAGGATTCTTAAAATAATCATATATTGGCTGGTTCTCTTAATTAAAATCTTTTAGAACATCATTTGGTTTTCTGTCTGTAACTTTATTATCAATTCGCTAACCTATTTTTGAAATATTTGGGTTTAGCAGTCACTGGAAAGTGGCTATTGATAATCCAGGCACTGGTACATTATTTTAAAATGTTATAAATTGAATTCAAATAGCTCTGAGATATTTCATATATATTTAGAACTGTGTCTCAAGCCAGAGAATTCTTCCACTGCTCATCCATTATGTAAATGAAATGTGAGGTGACATCCATCTTGCTTCTATAAGGTACCAGTTAATGTTCACAAGTTGATTCCCAAATCTCATTTTCTCTCCCAGACTGTACATGATTTCCATGAGGTATGAGCGCCTTAACTGCAAAATACACTTAATTCAGCAATTTATAATCCTGTTTTATCCTTTTATTTTGCATACCAGAACACTAAGTTTCATTAGACGAGAGATGTCAACAAAATTTACCAGATGAAGGGAATTCTAATGCTTTTTTGGAACATAAACTCCAGTTATGCAACTGTGACAAAAGAATTCAGTAAAAGATGAATGATTCTGAGAGATTTTGCATTGTTAAACCAATTATCATTTGATTGTTATATAATTTTAAAACCGATTAGTTTTACTCTTTAAACAATTACAATTAAGGACAAAATAGTTGAAATAGAAGAAATATTAAAATTGCCCTTGTCTAGATTTTCTTTTCCATTTTGACTGTCACCGCAATCAGCACTATTGTAGCAGCAGTTCAGTGTAGTTGCAAAAAAAGGTTAAAAACCACTCTTGTTGCAAATATGGAGAACTTTGACTATCCACAAAATAATGAGCCCTTTTCTGATCTTGCCGTTAATGGCTGGAGCCATTTTACAAAATGACTTCAACTGCTGTTCCAATTTTGTCAGATGCTTAGTTTGTGGATCGTAATTAGGAAGGGTTATTTTTCGGTGAGAACAATAAAGCTGTGGAATTCTCTGCCTGTTGAGGTGGTTGGGTCAAAGACTGTACAGATTCTAAACGACAACTGGATGACTTCCTACAAAAACATAATATTAAGGGTCATAATATTTAACATGTGGGTAAAAGCTGCTTGATCCAAGGAGAAACCTGACTGCCATTCTGGGGTCAAGGTGAGTGCTTCAGACTGGGTTTTTTGCCTTCTTTTGGATCAACAGCAGTAGGTAATGTATGAAAGGCTGAACCTGATGGATGCACATCTTTTTTCAGACTATGTAACTAATTAGTGGCTCATTACTGAACATTAATAGCTTCTATTCTTTGGTCCAATCTATCAATTGACGCAGCTGTGTGTTGACCACTCTTTATAATTTCTCTGTGTACTTAGACATTACTATATTACTAATAGTTCTCTAGAGGGGTTAACAGTCAATAAGTCCTAGACCACAGTAAAGTTCACGTGCAAATGTGCAAAATGTGAAAAAAACGGGAACTCTGTGGGGTGGGGGGGGGTTTCACTGGACGCGTTTTGGCACTTGACCTGTGCCTTCCTCTAGCAGTGTGGTGTATGGGGTAGAAAGCCCCATACACCACACTGCTAGAGGAAGGCACAGGTCAAGTGCCGAAACGCGTCCAGTGAAACCCCCCCCCCATTTAATTTTTATGCATTATAGTAAACCCTTGAAATTTTACCTTTGGGTCTTAGTTTTTTACTCTTAAAATCCTCCAGACTGTGGAAGCTGCTCCACAGTAGCACTCTAAAGTTTTTTCTCTTATCTATACCCTGATTTTTTCCCCTCATCCCTCCCTAAATTTTCTCTCGGTGGAATATATACGCAGGAGAAGGAAAGCGACAGGCGCTCCAGGCGAAAGAGGTGAGGAACACACCGAACTAAATGGTACCATATGCTTACAAGCTGAGCCTGAGAAAATTGAGGCTCCAACATTGGTGAGTGAGACTGATTAGCCATCAATTGATTGCCACTTTTACTTAATGTGTTACGCTATGAGTGCGCTGTCTATCTGCTTGTATTTCCTCTGAGGCCAACTGCAAGACAAAGAAGGGTTACACCACCCTATATCTGGTGTGAGGCACTTCAACCCAGAGCCAGGGACACACTAGGCTCTGTAATCTGTGAGTGAGATTCTTGTTCTATTCTCACCATAAATATATGAAGCAGTCTGCACCATTATTTTTCTTCCTTCTCTCTCCCCTTATATAAACCACCCACTGAGGAGAGGAGATGTGACAGTGGACCATTCATCTCTGCAACACGGCTCATACGCTGTGCAACCACTAGCGGCCACAGAGTTCCCGTTTTTTTCACATTTTGCACATTTGCACGTGCACTTTACTGTGGTCTAGGACTTATTGACTGTTCAACCCTCTAGAGAACTATTAGTACTTTGCGCTTTAGCGCACATTCTGTGTATGCACTTTACTGAGGAACGTTTTTTATAAGCACATGCACTTTATTGTTCTACACAATTCCTGCATGTCTTTAGGTTTTGTTACTATTAACCGAAATACGTACTGTGAATTTACACATTGATTGCTATTTGCACTTCTATTGCCAATTGTACGTCTCTTGGGACTTGATGGTTCTTGGCGACACGTATAGATCCTAGGCTCCCATACAAGCACCTGAAGGGCCTTTTTAGGCCACGGTTAATGTGATTTATAGAAATACCACTGCGCCACTAGGATCTTTTATTATTTTCCTTTATCGTATTTGCACATTTTGTTGAGATTATGTGCAACACCTTCTAGGCTGCAACCCCAAATCCTATACCTACAAATTAGCGCCTCCACAGACAACCCCCCAATTACTATATTACTGTCTATTAATTACCCTATTCTAGTTGAGTGTATTATTTCATGGAGGTTCTGACTTTATGGTGTTTCTGAGCCAAAAACTTTATAAGCTCAGCCATAACAAGGACTGGCCCAGTACTCCTAACCCACGTGATTGCTTAATTACTTCAAGGACTAGCACCATACTTGAGCATAAAACAGAGCACAACAGGCATTGATATAAACAGCCACTATATAATGAAGACGTTACACTCAACAACTGAGGAGCCTTCCTGTTCTTAGGTTCATATAGTGCATCTGCAGCACTCTTATGGGTGAGTGCCGGATCCCTCAAACCTCCAAAATCCTTCAATCAATGTAATATCTGTTTGGCCAGAGACATTGTAATCTAAAGCCGGGATCGATAGTGGCTCTATCCCATGTGAGTGACTTTCCTATTCAGGGATATCAGTAATTGGACTGGCTTTTTAACGTTCTGCACCATTGCTATATATGTTGTATCTGCTTTCTGTTTTTGAGAGACGCAAGAGAACGGAGGATGCATAACCATCATCTGTCAGATATAAGTATTGTTTTTCATCTTGTTTTTTTTCCATGACTAGAGAACCTGGTGGTTTTATTCACTTGCATTTGCGATTAGGAATATCACCACAACAATTATGTATTTAACCTTTTGCATGACAGACTATATGCACCAGATAGACTAATCACATATATTGACATTGCATGTTGTACGGCGCAAGCTTTTTGGATATTTGTTTTTATTGTGTTAGTTTTATCCATAAAGGCTGCATTCAGGGCTGGCTCTAACACTTGTGGGACCAGATGCAAGATAAAATACAGGGGTACTTTTTTTCTAGAAAATGTTAATACCAATTTCAACAAATAAGAATAAAATTTATCATTAAACTAAAAACGCTATACTAAATATGTGTGATGAGAGTTATGTTCATGTGTGTTGCTGTCTGAGTGGGAATCTGGATGTGTTCGGCACTGGGGTGAGTGTGACTGAGTGAGAAATTCCTGACTGAGTAGGATGAGAGTAAGTATGTGGCTGGCAGAATTAGATGTGACTGAGCATATAGTTCACTGAGTAGGATGGAGATCATTATTTGAGTTTGACATTGACAGATTAATCTGCACACATGCACACATTGACAGTACACTACATTCACACAGAAAAATGCACACACCTTTACGTACAGACTAAGGCTAGGGTCAGACGAGCGTGATTTCTGCGGACTGTACGTCCGTGCACACAGACGTACGTCAGTACGGAAGACACAGCAGTGGCCACACAGTCCGTTTATTCACTGACGGATATTTTGACGGATGTAGGAGGGAAAATAAATTAAAAAGCAAAACCATTTTGTCCGTGAAAAATGCTGGACGTATAAATGCAGTCTGTCTGACCACGTTCCATCACTCACACACAAAGCTATGCGGACGTTGCGGACGCAGCGCACTTTGTGCGGCCGTCCTAGGGGATGTACGTTCTTGCCTGCCTTGCGTCCGTGGGCCGCAGCCGTTGTGCGTCCGCAGTTCAGTGCGGACGTACTTCATGTGTCAGGCTCCAATGGGCTTTCTGTCATGCTATCACGGACGTACTTTTAGGCGCAATCACGGACGTGAACACTACGCTCGTCTGACCCCAGCCTTACACACACATACACTTCTATACCTAAAATCAGCCTGCTTCATTCCAAATTCATATAAATTCCAATCCATAAAAGTTGCCCTTTCCGTATCCCCAGTTACTATTAGCAGCACTTCTTAATCCCCACATTATAGTTAGCAGCCATCTCCATGTCCCCAATTAATATTAGCTGACTTGTTATGCCCCCAGACTGGAATAAGACTAGGGCAAAGCAGTGGCGGATCCAGAGCCTAGTCTCGGGAGGGGCACTGACAGAAATTAAGGTGTTGCTTACATAACTAACAATATTTTATTTACACGAAAAATTGTCATAATCTGTTTTTCCCTGGGCGTGAGAGTATTAATAAATACTCCTTTTATTAAGCTCTGCTCAGTCTTCTAAACTGGGTTTAATTTAAATGAACAGGGCGTTTCAAGTCACCCTGCTTGAGAGTTTACAATCTAAGAGGAGGGGGGTGACCCACTAGGTGAGGGTGAATAGGGTAAGTGAAGTGGTGGGTTGCATGAGGGCTGAATGGGAAGAGGAGGAAATGACAGTGGGGAAACAATTTTATATATTTTTTTTATCCGATGACAATATTAAATTCAAAATAATAGTCTGATAACTTGAATATGAAAATAATTGTTGCAGCCCTACTCGCAACCGTTTTCCAGTAGTATTTCATCACCTCTAAAACAGACCCTAACCAACACACCACACCGTAAACACATACAGAAGCTGACTATCCCACAGTGCTCGCACCCAGACCCTGATCAACCCATTGAAGACACACAGACCCAGAGACAATCCTTTAAAGACACAAACCTCTGCTCAAAGTGCTCAAAACACACACATAGTCCCCAACCCTCCTCTACATAGACCAATAACCCCCTACCCTTGTACAGAGCTTAATGTGCTCATGATGGGGTTGAGGACACTCTCTTGCTCACCTCTATGGGTACGAATGGCATGGGTAGACAGAGCGTGGCATGCACCCACTCTCCCTCTATTCAGCATGGCCAGCACAAGGAGCTGCCAGTGGGTTGCAGCAGAGCACAATACTACAACAGCTCAATTCAAACTGAAGAGGGATGGAAATATGTCCCCTTATCTCTTGCTGGGCTGAGCTCAGGACAGCCCTTATCACAGGAGTTTGATGATTTATGGGCATTGTAAACCAGCACTGAGCCTTCTGATGGTGCAGGAGTCAGGACCCGACTCAAGCCTCCCTGCCCCCTGCTAACCCTGAATGAAAGAAAGAAAGAAAAAAAAGACATTTGACCTCATGTAAGTGGAAGGCTGGCCAGAAACAGAAGTTCTGCAGGCCAGGGAATCACCAAAGGAATCTGTTCAACTTGTCAGAGAACTGAGAGCTGAGAACTGGAGACAAGGGAGGAGGAGCATTTCTCCTACTGCTAGCCAATCAGCAGAGGCAGCACTGTGATACTGCAGGTGCTGATCAAAGGAGGGGAAATAGTCGGATCACGGCACAACTTACCCAGCGAGCATAGAGAACTAATTGAAGCTTCTTCTGGCGCTGGCCGGGTGGGTGATATTTTCTCGGGGAGGGGGGGCAATTGCCCCGTTGCCCCCCCCCTGGATCCGCCCCTGGGGCAAAGGACACAGCTATAAACATAGGGAGACAAAGGAGAAGGGCTGGCAGAGGCAACAGAGAGATGAAAACTAATTTAATACTACGAACTCTAAAGACCTATGAGAAAACAAGAAGTACACAAGAGGACTGAATAAACACAGAACTAATGATACAGGCAGGGCAAGACAGTAATAGACACAGGCAACATGGACAGGACAGGAATAAGGCTGACACAGAAGGAAGAACCAGAAAAACTAACAGTGGTATTCAGAGAAAGGTGAAAACCAGGAGAACTGCAGGAGAAGAGAACAATCTATACCAAATAGCCAATTTGGAAAGTGAGATAAATGGGAGAATTCTGGTTTGGCTATTTTGACCTAGAATTTTCACTTCTCCAGTCATTCGTCTGGTTTTCACCTCTCTCTGAATAACCCTGTAAATCAAACTTGGTAAGTCCGGGGCAGGGGGTTCCAGGCAGGTCAATAGACGTAGTCAGAATTCGAAGACAAAGTTCATACACGGGTAGTCAACAGTGGAAAATATACTTGAGGCTTTGACAGGATCACGATGGATGGGTTACTTGGCAAGACACACAGTGGGTTACTTGGCAGGATACACAGTGGGTTGCTTGGCATGGAAAATGGAGGATAACTTGAGATTGCAGGACAGGTAGCAAGTTCTGATCACAAGCACAGCCAGACTTCAATGTTGAAGCAAAGAGGAGAGGGCGTAGCTTGTTTTTTAGGAGGCCTCATTACAGGTGGGATGGGGTGTACCCGAGGCCTCTGGGAATAAGCAGGAAATTCAGGTAAGGCTTTTAGGAAACTGCATACTGCATAAGGAGGCAGACAAAACCATATATGATCAAAGCAGGAAATGGGGCTGCCGGAGAAATCAGCAATCAGCAGTGGATTTGGCCTTACTGTGGCGTTGGCTGCAAGGGCCATGACAATTTGTTTCATTTTCCTAAACGGTCCTGCACCTTTATATATAACTGTTGAAGACACAATAGTAGACAACTTTGGCTGATGCTATGGTGGTAACTACAGTTAAATCTGTGCTTAATAACCTCGATAAAATATAAATTGGAGACTCCATTACAATCATCACTGAGAACTACTCTGAACAACTTTGGGAGAAATTTGGGTGGAAAGTATGGAGAACTATGGCGGAAGTTCCTTAAATAGTGAATTCATTGTAGTTGATCCACCATAGTTCCCAAAGATCGCTGAACTAAATCCACCATTCTTTCAAAGAAAGTGAATAACCCCTTTTCGTTGAATAAGTCACATTACTTGCTTTCCCAGACTATTGCTGTAGTGTAAGTCAATTTTAGCAGCAAGCCATATATTTTGCCTTCTCAGGATTTCATGTATGTATTGTAAACCCCATCATCAACACCAACAGAATACTGATCTCTGAGAATGGAAGAGATATACCGGATGAGAATAAAAAACTACCTTTTGTTACATATTGCTTCCACGCAGACAGTACAATCTTCCCAAGTGAATCATATATCAAAAGCAATAAAACACTAATTTGATTCCTTCGGCTGAGCTTTGAATGCGGGTTTATTTTTTTCCATCTCCCAAAAATCCTTAGAAAGCCTGTTCTCCGCTATAACTAGAAGGCTCAATCCTGGATTATTTAATATCCTGATCATACTTGCATTGCAGCTATAGTAATATTGAATCTGGGCTTCTTTCTTTAAATTAAATTATTTGTAGAGAGACTGTCGATGCAATAAGCTAATATATGTTTTTGTTGGCTTTTTGCCAAAGACTCAAATTCTATTAAAACTTTTTTACTGACTGTGCAGTCAAAAGATTGTCAAGCAGTTGCCAAATGGTGCTTCACTTCCATCTGAGATCAGAGGGAGATTGGGGGTGGATTAAAGCAAGTTTGTAAAGGAAACTAAAAGGTTAAAACAGGTGGGAGTGCGGAGTGGTGAAGAGGGATTAATGTTTAACCCCTCTGTTTCCTCCCCCTCCTGCTTTAACCCTATAGTATCTCTATATTTGTGTCATCCATATGCTATGTTAATAAAAATTAGAGATGTGTACCGCTGAAAATTTAGTTTAGTTTCGTTTTTTTTCCAGGTGTTTTTTTTCGTTTTGGGTTGTTTCGGACCGTTTTCCTTTCGATTCGGTGATTCGATTTGGTGATTCAAAATTTCGGATTAATTCGGTGATTCGGGTCATTTTGGCGTTTGGATCATTTCGGCGATTCAGTTCATTCGGGTGATTCGGTTCCATTTGGTTTTTCGTTTTTTTAATGAGTTATTTGGTTTTTTTATTGCTTATTTGAGAATGGGAAGTAGATGACTACCAATAGAATGAACGTTCCTTTACTTATTTATTCTTTTAAGATTTTGTAAACATTTTTTGGGTGAAATTTTTGGTTTCTTAATTTTTTTTAAAAAAACAAGGCTTTTTAACCCATAGGTTTCAATGCAGCATATGATTTCGCACACTGCCAAGCAGCACCTCTACAGTATAATTAATGCAGCATATAAATCCGCACACTGCCAGGAAACACCTCTACAGTATAATTAATGCACCATATGAATCCGCACACTGCCGGGCAGCACCTCCTACAGTATAATTAATGCAGTATATGAATCTGCACACTGCTGGGCATCACCTCTACAATGCAGCATATGAATCCGCACACTGCCGGGCAGCACCTCTACAGTATAATCAATGCACCATATAAATCTGCACACTGCCGGGCAGCACCTCTACAGTATAATTAATGCAGCATATGAATCTGCACACTGCCGAGCAGCACCTCTACATAATAAAATCACTGAAATGATCCAAACGCCGAAATGACCCGAATCACCGAATCGACCCGAAATTTAGAATCATCCGAATTATTGAATCGAATGACTCAAAATTTCAAATCGATCCGAACGTTCGTGTGGTCGACATTTCTGATTCGGGATGCCCTCGGAAGCACGAAAATGGTCAATTTCGTCCGCAAATCAATTTGGTACGAAACAAATTGCACATCCCTAGTTAAAATTTTGTCTACATATTGAGATAGCCAAATGCATGTCAAATGTACAGGTTGAGTATCCTTTATCTGAAATGCTTGGGACCAGAAGTGTTTTGGATTCTGGAATATTTGTATATAATAATGAGCTATTTTGGGATTGGAACTTATGTCTAAACACGAAAATTCAGTTATGCTTCATATACACCTTACGTAGATAGTCTGAAGGTAATTATATACAATAGTTTCAATACTTGTGTCCCTCGTCACAGAATTTTTCACTTTCGGGGTCATGTTGACGGTCAACAATTTTTTACAATTTTTTTTTGGATCAGGGAAACTGCAGCCATAGTGACAGCTTAAACTGAATTTAGTTTTCATTTTGTTTTAGGGTTAGGGTTACTATTTGTTCTTTTTTATGATTAGGGTTAAGGTCACTCTCAGGATTAGGGTTCATTTTAGATTTATTGTTAGATCTGGTGTTAAATTTAGGGTCAGTGTTACTATTTCGATTTATTTTTGGATTAGGGTTAGGGATTTTGGATTGCACAACAAATGCAATTTTTTTACAGTCATCTGAATGAGAACAACTTGATCTGAATGTATTCGGATAGATACGGTAACATTCATTTCACAGTAACAGTTACAAGTATTTATAAAGCGCCAACAAATTCCTTAGCGCTGTACAATGGGAGAGACAGAATAACAAATATACATACACATTACACACACACAAAACAGAAGGAGAGCGGACCCTGCTCGAGAGCTTAAAATTTCACATGCGTTTCAGTTCAATGATTTCTGATTCAGAATTCTGGTGCTTCCGAAATTCCGATTTCCCTATTTTTATCCGAATTTAAATTTGGATCGAGCCAAAACGCACATGTCTACTGTCTAAATGCACGTAGTTCTAAAACATCTGGGGTGCCAAGGTTTGCCATCACTGATTGATGATTCATACTTGTTTAGGACAGGCCAACAATCTATAAAGAAATTCATTAACTTAAATTAGCTAGCAGGCATTAAGGCTGGCACACATTATAACCGCTTTGGCATTCTGGGCTTGTCTTGGATAAATTGTTTATCAAGAAAGTGGTTCTGAATGTTTAGTAGGAGCTTTTTAATCTAATTTCCTTTAATAATCTGATTTCCTTTAAACAGTTCATTTTATGACTGAAAACAAAGCAGGACAGAATTAATGAAAAGCAATTCCTATTGCAATGAAAATAATATTCCAGCTGTAAGTTTAAGATTTAACAGTAAAACCCAAACAAAATTTGTATAAGAACACTTGGAGGAATTGAATATATAAATATTTTGCTTTATTCGGGCAGCAAACACCATTAGTAGAGGTTACTAAAAGTAACCCCACATTGATCACTCTAGTTTTTAAGTGCATCTTTCGACGGCTGCTCTGCTCTGTTTCAATGCAATGGTGCCACAGAAACTCTGAACATGGAGCTATGCAGAGAATATATAGAAAATCATTATTTTCCAAACACAAACCTGGTATGTGACATTCTATTCCGCTCAGGCACAGGCCAAATTGGCAAAACATATGCATTGCCAAACAAAAGCCATCGCCAGAGAAGCACAGGCATGTTTTAAAAACTTTCCCAGGGTAGATTGATAAATCAGGTATTTTGGGTGCTGATCAAGGGCCCAGGCTGTGGAAGAGGAGTGGAGGGGGCACCACTGTCTGGCTGGTATGTCCACCGCTGTCTACCATGTGCTATAGCTATGCCTATCGTGACTGCAAAGACATAGCGTTTGACTTTATGATTTGTTGTTGGACACTTCACTGGAACCCATCTCCATCCTTATCTCTCAGCATGCTTTGGTTAGTGTGCAGTGAGGAGAAGAGGAAGCTCATCTGTCAGTGTGAAGGCACATGGGACTACAGGAAAACACTATAAAGTGATGTATGCCCAAACAACATTACAGTACATTGAGGTGAAATGGAGTTGTAACACTTGGGAACATAATTTCCTCACTGGTTTTTGCAGTTCCCATTTAGCCTTCATATCATAAGTTGTTTGTTTAGGTATTCAGCAATATAATTCCTTGTTAAATGACAAATATATGTTATTTGTTATTATTATAATAAGACCAAGACTATACTGTATATGATGTAAAAAATCATATCCTCTGGTGTACAATCTCTTTATATTAAAGAGATACTCTGTGGTTAAAATGGGAGAAAGGGCTAAACATTGATCCCTCTTGACTACCTCTGCACCACCCCCTCTTGTTTTAACCTTTCAGTTCAGCTGATCCAAACTCTCTTAATGTTGAGCATATGGAGAGCCATTGGATAAAGAAGAGCCCCCGGCGCCCTGAATTTTGCTTATCTCAGATTTTGGGCCTGGCTAATCCCACATTCGTGATGCTGAATTAGCCCTCCAAGACCCCCTTTGGAGGGCAAAGAGGGATCTGGGAACTCAGGTTACTGTGTACTGTCAAATTACATTTGAGTGATTACAGTGCTAAGAGTATCCCTTTAAGGTTCAAAGAATGGCCTCCCTTCCTTCCCTCCGTATTCCCCTAATACAAACTGAAATAAAATAAAAGGCAAATTATTTCATATCTTTGCTAAAGTGTGACAAACAGGAAGCATATAACACAAAATTAAAGTTGAACTTGATAAATAACTTCTAGAATAGGCCAATTGATTGAGGATACTGATCACATTTAAGTGGTGAATGGCTCATTGCTTTGTTGTGCCATAAAATAAGAGTAAACCTAAAAATCTAAAGTAATACAATTTGTAAATTATATTTAAAGAAAGTATTAGAAAGCATATATCGATTATTAATTTTAATGTGCATTATAAAGACAATCATTGGACAGGATAAAGAAAGATTTTGTCTTAAAGGAACCACTGGCAGAACGTAAAGGATAAAATTAAAATATCATAATTCAAACATGCCCTTGGTGTCTAGCTGAACTTATCCACACAGACAGTTTTATCATTTCTATGTAACAAGAAGCGAGCGGCGATAATTTATGTCCATGCAAACCGCCTCATTCAGGGTGTTATAGTTTTTTTATTCGCAGATGGTCGACGCTACCCCTCCTTCCCTCGCTGTGTTTTACAGTTCCCGTGTGGCACAACGACTGTATCATAAAAAAGCAAAATGGAATTGTTGTAGGATAAACAGGCAGCATGGATATTATGAGATACAAATCAAACATGAAGGAGGCTTATAACATCCATTTCCCAATGAACGGAGCCTGACCTTGTGCGTCTAGAAGGAATCTACTGGCAAGAGCTCCATCTGAGAGTAAATAGGCTGCTAAAACTTCACAACAAATATCCTGATATCAACCAGACCAGAGTGGATTGGACTAAGACAAAGGCATTTCCTACTGAGCTATCTCACACCCCCAAGATCTCTCAATCTGAAGCATATAAAGCCAAAACCACATGTTTAAAACCCAAAATTATATCTTTTTTTGGGGGGTTATAGTTAAGATGTTCTTGTGTACCTTATTATAAATATTCATGCCCCATGAAAATGTTATGGGGCACATTCTTTGTAGCTTAGTAAAAGTGTTAATATTTACATATTTATACGTTCAGTCAAAATGTAGATTATGTTTATCGTTGCCATCAAAGATGCTTTTCAAAGGTCTAATTATGACGGAGGAGATGAGGGGTTAAATTTGGCAGCTGATAAAAAGCAAGAAGACTGAAAGGTGAATTTAACAGCTTTTTGTTATAGCATTACAGGATGTTAAATCCACCTTTCAATGACACATTGAATAATAAATAAAATGCACTCCTCTGAATATCTTTTGTTTGCAGACAACTCCATGAATCAGTTCCTTAAGCAGTAACCAGAAAAGTACTGCCAGCCAATCCAGGCCTTTCAATTGCTTTCAGCATCTAAACATTATCCATAAAAGCCTGCTAGGAGTTAATGAGAGTTATAAACTTCTACTAATGTATCAGGTCAAACAAAACAGCACCTCAACCTAAAGCACGGTTACTCATTGCGTGGCTTGTGAGCAGTGGTGGCTCATGGACCCCTGTTAGAGGTGCAGAAGGTGGGGATCTTCTGGTGATGCGCAGGTGCCACGTGGGCATAAAGAAGAGGTGCAGAAGAAAGGAAGAAGAAAGAAAGAGGAGGCCGGGTGCAAGCAAGAGGCGCAGAAGAAAGTAAGAGGTGCAAAACAAGAGGCATCAGAAGAAAGAAAGAGGCAGAGGAAAGAAAGGCAGAGAGGGCAGATGAAAGGGGCACAGAGGGCAGATGAAAGGGGGCAGAGGAAAGAAAGAGGCATAGAGGGCAGAGGAAAATAATATGAGACACAAAGGAACGAAAGTCAGAGGAAACAAATAAAGTGTAAGAAGAAAGAAAGAAAGAGGCACAGAGGGCAGAAGAAAGAAAGAGGCAAAAAGGAAAGAAAGAGGCATATAAAGCAGAGGAAAGAAAGAGACACAGAATGCAGACTGAATTCTGCAATCACAGAGCAATAAATCAAATCATATTACCTGTGTTGTACTCAGTGGCGTCACTAGGGTTGGTGTTACCCTTTGCGGTAACTTATGGTGTCACCCCCCCGAGATTTACAGATTTTTTTTAACTACTCTTACTCCTAAATCAGTACTCCCATATAACACTGAATGCTCATACACACAGCGCACATTACTGTGAGGTTTATTGCTGTGGAGCCCACTCATATGCTCACACAAATTTTTGCCAACTGCCAGCAAGTACGGTGCCTGTTCGAAGGCAGTGAAAGCACACATGGATATATATTGCCCCCAGCAGCTCACCCATGGATATATATTGCCCCCAGCTCACATATGGATATATTGCCCCAGCTCACAATTATATATTGCCCCCAGCAGCTCACTCATGGATATATATTGCCCCAGCTCACATATGGATATATTGAGCCTCAGCTCACATATGGATATATTGCGCAAGACCAACTCACACATGGATATATTGCCCCAGACCAGCTCACACATGGATATATTTCCCCAGACCAGCTCACGCATGGATATATTGCCCCAGACCAGCTCACACATGGATATATTGCCCCCAGACCAGCTTACACATGGATATTGCCCCAGCTCTCATGGATATTGCCCCAGCTTTCATGGATATGCCCCCAGCACACATGGATACTGCCCCAGCTGACATGGATATGCCCCAGCTCTCATGGATATGCCCCAGCAGCTCTCATGGATATGCCCCAGGAGCTCTCATTTATATGCCCCAGCTCCTCTCATGGATATTGCCCCAGCTCCTCTCATGGATATGCCGCAGCAGCTCTCATGGATATGACCCAGCAGCTCTCATGGATATGCCCCAGGAGCTCTCATTTATATGCCCCAGCTCCTCTCATGGATATTGCCCCAGCTCATCTCATGGATATGCCCCAGCAGCTCTCATGGATATGACCCAGCAGCTCTCATGGATATGCCCCAGCTCCTCTCATGGATATGCCCCAGCTCCTCTCATGGATATTGCCCCAGCTCCTCTCATGGATATGCCCCAGCTCCTCTCATGGATATGCCACAGCTCCTCTCATGGATATGCCCCAGCTCCTCTTATGGATATTGCCTCAGCTCCTCTCATGGATATGTCCCAGCTTCTCTCATGGATGCTGCCCCAGAAGCTCTCATGGATATGCCCCAGCAGCTCTCATGGATATGCCCCAGCTACTCTCAGGGATATGCCCCAGAAGCTCTCATGGATAATGCCCCAGCTCCTCTCATGGATATGCCCCAGCAGCTCTCATGGATAATGCCCCAGCTCCTCTCATGGATATGCCCCAGCAGCTCTCATGGATACTGCCCCCAGGCCCCAGCTCACCTCCTGCTGCCGCGTGTTCTGCTCCCTCTGAGCGTCCGGCGGCATGGAGCTTGGGCGCTCGCCTGGGGGAGCCACGTGACCAGCTGCAATCTCGCGAGAACTTGGCTGGTGACGGGGTTCCCCCAGGCGAGCGCCGAAGCTCCATAGCTTCGGACGCTCGCAGGGAGCCGAACACTGCGTCGCAGGGTGAGACACCCGCCCTTAGGGTGACGGTGTCACCCTAAGGGCGGGTGTCACCTGGTTCGGGCCGCACCCCCCGCACCCACCTTGCGACGCCAATGGTTGTACTTCAGATATCGTGTCAATTTGATCTGTTAGTGATCCCTGAGGACAAGTTTGCAAAATATCTGTAGTACAACACAGATGTTACATTGCTGCTCAGTGATTGCTGTATTCGGTCTGCATTTTCCCAAGGTAATCCTTAAAATACTGTAGCTCCATGCAAAATTAAACACAATCAGAGGTTTTGGTTTACTTGAATGGCCATTAAAGTGTAAACCCACCCGCCACATCAGGGCACCTCCTGGGTCAAGTGGGTCCTAACTTATGAATCCAAGAGCTGCCCTTCTTAGCAACCACATATCCTCTTAATGCTTCTCATCCATGAGAGAAACTGGTGGGTTTATATTTATACCCTTACCAGGAACAATTCCACTTTGGGATTAAAAAGAAAAACACGGAAAGAGGCAGCAGCAGTAGTGACCTGGCTGGGGATACAACAAAATATACATATATGCAGAAAAAAAACAGTTTTGTGCCTATTCCCTATCAGGATGGCTGTGTAGACCAGAAGTATCCAGCCCACGTCATGTACAAAACATAAGAAATAAGGTTGTCATTTGCGTTTATCACTATAGGTCCGTGCTACAAATCGTTTTTTCTGCATATAATCCTTAAAATACTTAGCAGTCCCTGCGGACAGGATTGGGAAACACTGCCTTACAGTACAAATATAGTTAAATTAATTATCTAATGAAAAGTTCAGCTGCTATCCCTAACGTTTGCAATTCAGAAGGAAATAGGAATTTAACCCTTATATATAAACACCAAAGTCACAAATGCATGTGATTTATTCAAATAAAGTGATGACATTGATGTGCTCCTAAGACACAGCTTAAACATTCATTTCAAATCATAGTCTGTGCATATTCCAATCCATCCATTTTTATTACCTGTATTTCTGCAGCAAATAACTTTGCACATAAATCTAACCTGATTTAAATCTAGTTAAATATAATTTCACTCATGCATTATTAAACCACAAAGAAAAAAGGCAAGAATTTGGAAGAAAAAAAAAAAAAAAGCTACCTTGCAAGAACAGAATTGCATGATAGTGCAAATGTAGTCTCTAAAAATATACCATAGCAATTACACTGGTCTATAATTGCTTGCAATCCACAGGCCTTATGGGAAACGAAGTTTAATCAACACGGAAATTGTGCGGGTTTTTTTTCCACGTGCATTGAGATGTTTTAATTCCATAAAACAGCTTAATGCTAGAATGCTAAGGAGTTGTTTCTTTTTTTCAATCTCCCAGCCTTGCATAATCTGTGCAGCAACAAACAAACAAAAATAAAACAGCAAAACAAAATTGAATTACACTTATTAAATGCCTAAAAGTCCTAAGAAGCACATTGAAAACTGTCAACCGTATCCAATTATGTAGCAAATCTGGAATGCAGATATCCTCTCCCGGCTGATATTGCAACTTCTAAATATATACAGCTTTTCTCCCCTTTCCAAGCGGCAGATTGGTGATGATGCCACCTGTGCTAGTTATCACTTTTGCCTCCTCTGAGATAATAGGTGTGATATCAAATGACAGCGGATTTTATCAAATAAACTGCCACCAAGAAATCTCAAGCACAGAATCACATTCAAAGTTCAAGTCTTATTCTTCTATCCATAAGAGCAGCAATATTCTGGATATATATAAATATATATATATATATATATATATATATATATATATAATCAAGTTTATAGCTGCAGAAAACATTTACACATCATAGCAATTCAGAGAACCGCTTACAGAGCTCTCGTACTACATTCCCCATATGCAGCAAAGAACTCTGGGTAGAATATGCAAATGAAGTTCACAGCTTCTCACTTTTTTTGCATTTCTCACTTTTTTTGCATCTAGGCTCTGTAATAACACAGAACCTGCCATGCCCAATGCCATGCCATATTAAATGGCTTTTTTTTAGGTTAGGCCAGGTTATGCAACCAGACACAATCACTCCTGTACAGCTGTTTCGGGCTCATGTACCCTCATCGGCAGGAGCTAGTATGTAACTGATTGCTATTGATGCTTGGTCCCTAGGGTATATATATATATATATATATGTGTGTGTGTATACAGTATATATGTGTGTATATATAGTATTTATGTATATGTATGTAAATATGTATATGTGTGTAGATATATATGTATGTATATATGTGTATACTGTATATATGATCGAATTGGAACCCGGAACCCACTGATATGTGTGTGTGAAAGCTAATCCATGATGTGTGTTGACCAAATAAAAATGATGGAAATAGAAATTATTTTATTAATTACTCATTTAATTATTTCTTATTATATCAGAACTGTTTTTAATGGATCGATATAATCCTATAAAATTAACAAAATACTGCACAATCCCATAAGAAAGAAATGACACCTGAGCGTTGACTGACATTACGAGCTTCAATGTGGTTATAGTTTCTTCTGGTGGCTGCAAAAAAAACCAAAAACAAAATACAGGGTAGAATACGGATAAATGTATAAGCAATCACACGAGGATGTGCCATGTTAGTGTATGCAATGATTAACAAATATGAGATATGATTCTCCATGAAAAGAAACCAGAATGCTTTAATCTTATAGTAATTTATATCTTCTCTTATACATTATTCATTTCAATCTCAAAGAAAAGGTTTCCAGCTTCAGCATAGACATACATAGGAAGAGATGACATACTCTGTCACTTCATATTGAGTCAAATAAGCAATATGTATGACCGCCAACATGGAATGCCTGTTATTTAACCCATTCAGGATTAGCTTCACCTTGACCCATAAAGAATTAAATTAAGTTTGACTGCTTTAGAAATGATTGTCTTTTTATTTCAGCATAAACCAGATGGATGTTGGTCTGATAAAATCATAAAATATGATATTAGATATGACCCGCAGCATTTTAAAAATATCTGAATAAATAGGTTCTTCTGAATGGAAATCTGTATTCATGAAATTAAGAGGCCCTTATTTTTGGATGTGCATGCATCTTACTTGTATTATTTACAAACAGTAAATAATCACAGACTGTTAGTATTCATGAACAAAATAAGAAAAACCCTTAACAGTGTAGACAGGAACCTAGAAATTCAAAAGCTAAGCAATTCAGACACACTGTTTTGTGTATTCTTATGATTAAGGCTGGGAGTCCACTGGATCCTTATTCGTGCGACGACATCGCCCAGAGTCGTCCGTGTCATCAGAGCATTCCAACAGCACTATTGTGAATGTACCGTCTTCCATTGCTTGTGACTTTTGAAGTCTGCTGCAGACTAGTGATCAGACCAAAAAGTTTGGAAATATCGCACAAGCAACTCAGACAGCCAGAGGATCAGGGAAGGTGATGCATGCTAAGAAGTTAATTAGGGGAGTTAAAAACGTTATTATATTAAATTTTTTGATATTTAAATGTATATTTAGTGTATGGGAGATGGGTGGGACTAGCCATGTTTGGGTAGGGTACAGGGTGAATGAATTTTAGGTCATTTTTCAGCTGCGCAAAGGGATTAAAATTCACACACTGGCCCACGGGGAGACCCCGTGTCAAATTTTCCTCGATGTGTGTATCAAAGGACAAGGGTAGCTTGGGTCTTCCGGATGTGCAATTGTATTATCGTGCGGCACATCTCCCTCGCATAGTGAACTGGATGGAGGTAGGCTCGGAAAGGAAATGGTTAGATCTGGAACGACGATTGGCTACACTACCACTTTGGACATTGCCCTGGATCCCCCCTACTAGTCTTCCTGCCGCTTTGCGGTCGGTATCCATCCCATCTGCCACACTACAGATCTGGCACCTGGTCCGCCTCCCTCACTCCCTCTCCTCTTTCCCATCCCCACTCCTGCCGCTGTCGCACAACCCTGACATGCCCGGAGGTGTACATTCATCTCTACGCCAACGGTTCACCGATCATCCGCATTTCACGGCGCAACATGTCCTCCAAAATGGTAAATTTTTGCCCATCCCTACCCTCGTAGATGGCCCTCCCCCTCGCTCCTAGACCGCTTTAATTACCACCAGATTCAAACCTTTCTGTGCTCTAGAACCAATGGAGCGCTATGCTATGTCCTCTATCGCAATTCGAAACCTTTCCTTTTGCTCCTTGGCCATACCGCTCCATAAGAGTATATCAGTCATATATAGGTTATTGCAATTAACAACGTCTGACCCCCCTTCACCTTGGCTGCTGGGATACCATTCTGGGTCGTTTTGTACCAGACTCGGACTGGACTAAAACATTTTTTGTCATTCACCATGGCTCTCCACTTTCTAGATTACGTGAAACATCATGTAAGCTGACGATGTTTTGGTACACGACGCGGGTGTGGATCTCTCGGTTCTGCCCCACGATCCCTGATGCTTGTTGGAGATGTGAAAGAGAAAGAGGATCCTACCTCCACCTATGGTGGGATTGTCTGGAATTGAGACCCTTCTGGCGCGCAATACATGCTCTCATACTTCACCTGACAACCATCTCCCTGGACTTTACCCCTGCACCTTTTTTGCTGAGCCACATTCCTCTCTCACACACAGCCCTTAAGAAATCGGTCCTATCTCGCATCTTGCTAGTCGTGAGAACCCTGTGTCAGGCTCGCGCCAGGATGGAGTCATGGCGTGGCCTTATGTTTATTTTCCCAGGCGCTGGGGGAGAGCAAATCAGGCAGACACAGGAAGCAGTATAAGTATATTAAGTGTATTCTCAAGGTAAGCACACAGCAACAGTCTTATATACACTTGCAGAATACTGAAAACAAATAGACAAGTCCTTCTTCACAAAGGTAGTCTCTTCTGCTGTACCAGGGATAGTGGGCTAGGTAGTGTTCCCCAAGTAGGAACCAGGAGCTCTTCACAAAAGGTACCTTGAACACAGATAGCCACAGGTGTAGTCTGGATACGCCAGGGATAGTGGGCTAGGCAGTGTCCACTGCTGACAAGATCCACAGGGCTGAATCAGGAGGTCTTCACAAAAGGTGAACTATAGGCCAGTTAGTCTTACGTCAGTAGTGGGAAAATTAATGGAAACCATGTTAAAGGAAAGGATTGTTGAACATCTAAAAACACATAGATTACAGGATCAGAAACAACATGGGTTTACCTCAGGGAGATCATGCCAAACTAATCTTATTGATTTTTTTGATTGGGTAACAAAAATAATAGAAATAGGTGGTGCAGTAGACATTGCTTATTTAGATTTCAGTAAGGCTTTTGATACTGTTCCGCATAGAAGGCTTATCAATAAATTGCAATCTTTGAGCTAGGATTCCAAATTGTTGAATGGATTAGGCAGTGGCTGAGTGACAGGCAACAGAGGGTTGTGGTAAATGGAGTTTATTCGGCACAAGGTCTTGTTACCAGTGGGGTACCTCAGGGGTCAGTACTTGGACCCATTCTCTTTAATATTTTTATTAGTGATATTGCAGAAGGTATTAATGGAAAAGTATGTCTTTTTGCTGAGGACACAAAGATTTGCAACAGGGTTGATGTCCCTGGAGGGATCAGCCAAATGACAAATGATTTAGGGAAACTAAAAAAATGGTCGGAGCTGTGGCAATTGAGTTTTAATGTAGATAAGTGCAAGATAATGCACCTGGGACGTAAAAACCCAAGCGCTGAATATAGAATATTTGATACAGTCCTAACCTCAACAGCTGAGGAAAGGGATTTAGGGGTTATTATTGCAGAGGATCTAAGGGTAAGTAGTCAATGTAATAGAGCAGCAGGAAATGCTAGCAGAATGCCTGGTTGTGTAGGGAGAGGTATTAGCAGAAGGAAAAGGGAAGTGCTCATGCCACTGTACAGAGCACTGGTGAGACCTCACTTGGAGTACTTTGTGCAGTACTGGAGACCGTATCTCCAGAAGGATATAGACATCTTAGAGAGAGTTCAGAGAAGGGCTACTAAAATGGTGTACGTCTTGAAGGAGAAAAGTTACCAGGAAAGGCTTAATGATCTTAACATGTACAGCTTGGAATAAAGACGAGACAGAGGAGATATGATAGAAACATTTAAATACGTAAAGGGAATCCACAAGGTAGAGGAAGGGAGTATATTTAAAAGGAAACAAAGTAGCAAAACAAGAGGACATAGTCTTAGATTAGAGGGGCAAAGGTTTAAAAGTAACATCAGGAAGCATTATTTTACTGAGAGGGTGGTGGATACATGGAACAGCCTTCCAGTTGAAGTGGTAGAGGCCAAAACAGTAATTGAATTTAAGCAGGCATGGGATAGGCATAAGGCTATCCTAAACAAAAGATAAATCCAGGTAAAGTATCCATGTAATTGGGCAGACTAGATGGGCCGAAAGGTTCTTATCTGCCAACATTTTTCTATGTTTCTATGTTTCTAAGGTACCTTGAACACAGATAGCCACAGGTATAGTCTGGATATGCCAGGGATAGTGGGTTAGTGTCACGGTTCGCGCCGCAGACGCCGGAAAAAAGGCAAGTAGGAGCTGTCTTCATTAAGAATCTGATCCGGTCCTGCTTTTTCAACTGTCTGGACTGGTGTCCAGACACTCAAGGATCCGTCCCTGACTTTCCCATCACCTCTCCAGCCTCAGGTGTGGGCTGGGCCTGCAATACCCATAAAAACAGGCCTCACCCTTCATTCAATGCTTCTGCATTACCCTTTCAATACTTGGAAGCCTCATGGTGTGCCTATCCTGTCTGCTCTGCACATTACCCTCATTGTATTCCTGTGAAGACCACCCTCATTGTATTCCTGTGGAGACCACCTTCCTGCAAGTATCCTGTGGAGACAGCCCTCATTGTATTCCTGTGGAGACCACCCTCATTACATTCCCGTGGAGACCACCTTCCCTCATTCCATCCACTATCTCTATTTCTGGACTTCCATTCCCATCACTGCTCCAGAACTACATATTGATTGACCTCCTGTGTACGACCATCTGCTATGGACTGTGACTACTCTCTGCCCGCTGCCTGCCAAGACCTCTGCATGATTTGACCATTCTACTGCTATAGCCCTCCTGATACCTAGCTTAATATTATTGTCGTTGTTTCTTCTGCCCTCTGTGTCTTCTGGTCTTCCCCCTGTGTATCCAGTAAGTGTCTTCTGTTTTTTCTGTGTTCAGTCCAGTGTCAGTCCTTGTGTTATTCTGTATTCAGTGTCCTGTCCCATTTACGCGGAGTACCCTTCCCGCTGTATATTTTACTTTCCCAACCAGTTCCTACAAGTATCTATTACTTATCTATTGACCCCTCTCCTGATTTATTTCTGTTCCTTAGTGATAATAAACCTTTTTACTTTGAAACCCCATTTACCTGTCTGTTTGTGTAACCACACCTTGGGCTCGTTAACTCCCCGACACCGCCGTGACAGCTAGGCAGTGTCCACTGCTAACAAGATCCACAGGGCTGGAACCAGGAGCTCTTCACAAAAGGTACCTTGAACACAGATAGCCACAGGAGTAGTCTGGATACGCCAGGGATAGTGGGCTAGGCAGTGTCCACTGCTGACAAGATCCACAGGCCTGGAACCAGGAGCTCTTCGCAAAAGGTCTTGATGTAACGCAGGCAGATGAATAAGGAACTCTTTAGAATAGCAATAACAGTACAGAGGAATATTGGGAATACAGACAGACTCAGGGAGAGGCGGCTCACAACTCCTCACAAGTAAAGGGCAGGGAACACAAAATGAGAGAGCCCTGAGAGAAGGGTGTGTCCAGGTTTTATGCATACCACACACTAGATCAGAGCAGGAATTAACCCTTGAGTGATACAGACAGGCAGAGAATGGAAAGCCAGACTGGTCATAGCAGGTTCCCAGGGCTGAGGCATGACACCCTCATACCACTGCATTGGCGTACCAAAACTAGACCCTCACTTCAGATGTTAGTGCATAGGTTGTCAGAAACCCAATCGATTAAACTGTTGCAAGTACCAAAAGACAGTTGGTATACGGTCTTCCGTCAGACATGGTACTATTGGACGGAATTCTCTTCTTCTTCCTCTCTCCTACTTCGATGGCTGGGTCATCACTGGGATCGGAGCTCGTCGAGGCAAGTTGCCCCCATATAACTACGTTGTACCCGCTGGATGCATGGCTGTTCCTCTGCTGATTTGGGTATGACCTGCCGGCCACCTCCGAGGGGCCTCTGTAATCAGCAGTCCTGAATGCCTTCCCCTTCTCCCCCCTTTTTATTTATTTACTTTTTTTTCTCTTTCTTTTTCTTTTCTTCTCCTTCTCTCTTTCTTTGCCCTATCTTTATCTTCTCTGTCCTCTCTTTGTTCTCTTTCTGCAGCATCTATAACCATGTTTTTTTACTTCTTAACTGTTGCCATACCTGTTTGCCCTGTCGACTATTGAAACTTCTCTGTTCCCAACATGCTTCTTAATCTTCTTTTGATTCTCTGACTTGAGACATTAGACCCACCTGGGACAAAAACCCATCCGTACTTATATACCGATATCAGACTTTGCCTATTCCATAGTTTTATGCTTGCAGGAGCCCTTCATCAATCTACACTGTAGACTTTTACCACCATTGCCTGCTGACAAATGAACCTACCAACTTTTCCTGCCTACAGCGGTTATACGAACTGTACAAAATGTATCAAGATTATATGCTTGCAAGTTTAGTTCTGTACTACTACTTTATATTCTTAATAAAAATTATTTGAACAAAAAACAAATTCACACACCGAACTAGCACATCCTGGTCCTCCATATCCATATCCATATCCATTTTTGCACACAAAAGGACTGCAGTGTTTCCAAAAGCAATATGCAATAGTCTCAGAGAAAAAGAAAACAAGAATAAACAGATTTTTGGGTCCATAGTCGCTGATCGCAAGTCTGATGCAATGGACGACCCTGGTCAGACCAAGTCACGTGACCTATATCGTTCCTAGTCTGACGACCAAGTCGGTCGCATGACTACGAATCCAGTGGACGTCCAACCTAAAGCAATATTATATCTCAAACACATGATCACGATAAATAACTATATGCCAAGACCTCACAAACTCAGAAATGCTGAGACACGTATGATAATGTGAGCTGAGATTATTCAGAAGCTCTTTGCCCTTTTGTTGTGAAAATAATCAAAACGTAGCAAATATCAACAATGTCATGTAACATATATGTTCCCTGAATGTATACAAATGAACAAACATAGGGTAAAACCCCTCAACACCAGAACTTATAGGGTTGTGCCAATTTAACACTCACAAACGGAAGATAAATCAGGCAAGTAAGTGTCCAAGCAGGCTCAAATTCTTCAGTATTGCATTATTTCCTTATGCAGCTCTGATAGCAAATATCAGAGGAAATGGAAGAATTTGACATAGTGAAGGACCAAAGATAATATATAAAAATAAACAGATTTTATTACGCTTACAGTAGTACAATTTTAAAACTTATGTAAAAGTCATGTCACATGTCACTCGGTTCCAGCGTTATAAAGCTCCATTGAACCTTGATAGACTGGCCCAGACCCCGTCACTCGACGCGCTTCGTCTTCCCGACTTTCCAAGCGTTACGTGCCTGGTTTATCTTACGTTTGTGAGTGTTAAATTGGCACACCACTATAAGTTTTGGTGTTGAGAAGTTTTACCCTATGTTTGTCCATTTTTATATATTACAGATTCCCCTGTATTTTTTAAGATGTTTCCTGAATGCTCTGGCCCATTCCCATGTCCAATTAAGACTTGCAAGAAAATTTTAATTGATCAAAGAATTTACATTTTAAACATGATTTTTCACAATTTTTCTTAATAGAATAATTTCCAGTTTATTGTTAATTTGTGCTAAGCTTGATCTCGACTGTGAGTTGTACACAATGGGCATAAGTTACTGTATGTGTAGGTCATATGACAATTTAGGATTTTACCAGGGCATCTTTATACATGATGGATTGGCTTTAACAACTCTTTGTTAGTTGGCAGATGATTGATCACATCTTTGTACACCCTAGGACTTGCCAGCCTGGTGTCCACCTATAGGCTCTTACGTTGCCCATGAGTCTTAGTACTTTACCAGAGTATCCATTACTGTGGTTAGTTGCCTTAACCCCTTCACTACCAAGTGATTTTTACAAAACAACATTGTCAGAAACCAGTGGTGTTTTGTAAAATCATTTTTAATTAATTATACAGTAAGAAATATTTGGGCATATTTGCAATTTATTTCTTATTGTAATAACATATTTGGGCAGTATAAGGGAAACAGAACATAAATTCCTGGCACACCTTATGTATTAACGTGTGGTTTAGAGTACAATATGTGTGATACAGATGTACATTTTAATTGCAAGTAAACAGTAAATGACTGTAAATTAATTTTTCAAAAGTTTCTTTTATATTAGTCTAACACTAAGAACACTTTAGAAATAAAAATCGGAATACTTATATTTGTAGTGGTGGTATCTTTATTCTTCCTCCTCTCCTCCTTGGTATATCTTCTGTAATTGACTTTTTCAGTGGTGTATATAGCCGCTGTATAGATTCCAGGGAGAGAAAGGAGCAAACCTGAAATAGGCAGGTGCTGGAGTAAAAAATAAATAAGCAGCAGGACGAAGTGCTACTAAAATATTCAAAATTTATTCATATAGAATATAAAATAAACCATATGGTAAGCACGATTATTAAAACAAATGTTTGGCAAATGACCATAAAAAAGGGGGATCACTCAGAACGCGTTTTCGCCTACCGGCTTCCTCAGTAAGTGTCCTCAAACAGTCTCTGGTAAAAAATATATCAGTAAAATGTGTGAAAGGTCTGTCCTTATATATCCTTCCTGGTAAAATCTTTTATAAATAAATAAATATATCATCTTCGTCCTGTTGCAAGTGTGTTTTAGAGTTTTTCATTACGATATCTTCCGGGTTCCTGGCGTGCGGGTTGCTCTGAGCCGCATATTTGATGTCTTCCAGGTTTTCAGCGTGCTGTTCACTCTGGGCCGCATACTTCCGTTTTCCGCAGTTGCGCATGCGCGTCCTGAGGCTTTCTTTGTGGCTTGTCTGTTTATCCACTTGGGGCATTTGATCTTCGTTTTGGAGTCTGAAAAGTTTATTGAAACATAATGGTCTGTTGTGAATAAAGTCTAGTTTGTCTGATCACTTATGACAAATTGGTTTATTGTAGACTTGTCTAAAATCACGGGAGGCCAAAAGTCTATATTCTCCTTAAGAACAAGCCCTTCTAATTTGTTATATGAGGTCTTCTAGTGGTGGGACTCTATAGTGTAAAAAAAATGAAGAAAGTTGATGAAAAAGATGCTCTGCGCTAATAATAAAAATTCTAAGGTTAAGAAAGTACTCTTAGGCTAGGGTCAGACTAACGCATTTTTCGCGTTGTCCGTGAAAAAGTGCGTTCGAACGAATGGACGAATTTTTTCACGGAATACGCGATAGCGGTCATATGATGCGCATTTTCGTCCGTGATTTTGCACGGATCATCAATAAAACACCTTTTGTGTCTGGACATTATGTTGGCCGAACATTAGCAGCGTCTGACGTCTCCTAATCACGCACACATGCCGCTAGCGAACGCAGCGCACTCTCTACATCAGTACTAGCGGTTTGACGTTCTCGAAAAAATGTGTTCGTTTGCCACTAGCGTTGCGCAGCCGCACTTTTGTGCGGCCGTTCTTCGTATGCTGCCCGGCATTGGACGTCATTTGCTGCTAGCACGGCCCTGATTTAGTGCTGCTAAACGCACGTTGATACTGCGTTAGTCTGACCCTAGCCTAAAAGTAAGAGATTCATTTTATATGTAATTTAAGGAGTGGGGGCTAAATTAATTATGAAAGGGAAGAGAATTGGGCAGTAGATGGTGCCATCTACTGTCAAGTTTGATTTACAGCCATTACAGCTGCAGCTTGTTTTTTTTACCTCTCTGTCTGGCTGTTTAATGTCCGACGTCAGGGCATTCATCAGCCAATTTTACACAGTTTTAGCTCTTTGGGCATTATGCCCACAGGGCTAAAAGTTAGGGGAAGGGATGTGCGTTTCGAGTTTCGGAATTTCGGAATTTTCACGAAATTTCCCGATTCGTGTTTTCGGATCCGGCCGATTTTCCGAAAATTTTTAGATCCGAAAATGGCAGATCCGAAAAGTTTTCCGAACCGAAACGAAATATTTTCGGAATTTTCGAATGGACTTGAAATGTGTCAAATCGAAATTTATTGCTTTGAAACGAGGAGAACAGACGTTCCGAAAAAACGAAAATTTCCGAAAATACGAAAAGTCGATACAAAAAACGAGCTAAGTGACACGAAAATACGAAAAATGGTCGAAATTCCGAAAAAAAATGTACACGAAAAACGAGTCGAGCCGAACTGAATCGAAACAGAAATAGGTCGAAACGAGCCGAATCGAAAAGTTTAAAAATCCGAAAAATCGAATCGAATCGAACCGAAAAAAAAATCGGTGCACAAGCCTAGTTAGGGGTAACCGTTTGGAGGCCAAAAGCCAACAAAATTTGTTTACAGCAAACAAATCTCCTTTGCTTTTGGGCTGCAGATCTGCAGATCGAGATATCTCGTTATCGGGGCACTGGATCGTGCCTTTGAAGCCCAAGCTATCTCAATCTCGTTAGTGAAGGGGTTAAGGGCTCCAATACTAGCCGTTGCATGGTGTCTGGCATATGTATTAGACGTCCTTTCTGTTTAAGCCATAGTGACTATGGAAGGATTCCCTAACGGCCCAGAGCACAGCTGTTGCTTGCGTGAATGATATAGAAATTACGCCACGTTTAAGATTATGTCATTGCTAACGTCAAAACGGTGACTTATTTTAATGCTACGAACAGAAGATGGAATGACGTCTGTACTCAGACGGTTGGAATCTTTCCTTCCAAGCATCAATGTAACAGCTTGTACTCAGTCCACTGCCCAAAATCTGCTAAACAGGCAGAACAATCCGAGCATCTCTTGCATCAATGTTCCACCCAAGTGCATAATGCTTCTGAAACCAGCTTTTCAAATAACTTGTGCTGGGAACGGCTTTAAGCGCTTCAACTTGAAGAATATAGCAAAAGTACAAAGTAAGCACCTCGGCCTGAAAAAAAAATAATCTAAAAAGTGCTTTAACAGCAGAAATGTCATCTGAGCACAAGACTGTCTCTGTCATAGAAAACTGGGTACATTTACAAGGAATTCATTCTAGATATTAAATCAATAACTTCAGGTTCTTTTAAAAATCCATGAAGTCGCAAAGTCCTAATTTAAAGAATACTTTATTTCCGGAACATCTGCCATTATTTGGTTCTCTTTTAATCTAAGAACAATTTTGCAAGGTGCAATTTCTCACATCTCAGGAAAGTTCTTTTGGAATTTACTATATTGATTACATAATGTTACATAATGGGGAATTTTTTGGGTTTGTGATTTTCGACTTAACCCTGTCAGCAGCGGAATGGCATGATTGCAACCATGTCAATGAAAATGCAACATTACAATCAGCATCCGTTAACGTTAGAGTGCAGCTGTGAAGGCTTGCAAGGGAATTGCAGATTTCGGCCAATATAGTGCTGCAAAATAGTGGAATTTGGCTCGTTTTGATTAAAAAATGCATCTCCCATGCAAACATCCACCACTAGAGGACAACATTTAACCCCTACACTGTGCTCGAAACATTAAGGGGGTTATTCGGAGAGCACCGAGAAACATTTCGGTGCTCTCTCGTTCCCCGCACTTCCCTGCACTTCTGGAAAACAAAGTTCCCCACCCTGCAGTGTATTCAACATTCACCGCAGGGTCCCGGAGTGCAGGGAAATCCCACTGCAAACCCGCCCAAACCCGCCGAACACCACCTGAAATCACACCAAAAAACCCACCGGAACCGCCGCAAAAACACGTGGAAAAAGCCGACAAGCTGCCGATCACAGAACAGACCAGCCGCCGGAAAAAGCCGACAAGCTGACGAACGGGGTAAAGAAAAAAAACAAAACAATATGATTGAAAGTGTCAAAGTTGAAACACTGTTTGCAAAAAAACTACTGTAGCGCTCACTCCCGGAGGAGCCGCTGAAAATTGAACCACGGGTCAGTCTCCCCGCACTAGGGAATAAATATACTCCAACACCGTTGTGAGTTTTTATAATTTAAATAGTTTACTAAAATAATAAGCAGATGTTGAGACACGGTATTCACAGGTATATTACAGTACTTTCGTATCGCGGTAAAAACGCGTAGCGGGAAAGAAACGAAACACGAGGCTTCGTATTTCGGAAAAATAATATCTTCACAACCGAACAGAAAAGAAATGCAATTGCACGAATATTCGAAAAAGGGACACGTAGCGAAACCCAAAAATACAATCTCTTCGTATTACGATAAACGCGCAGCGGAAAAGAGAAAAATATATTCGGAACGTATCTTTAACCCCTGTTCCGATTCGTAACAAATGAGTCCCGCACAGGTTAAGTCCCGGAATGTAAAGGGTGTGTACGTGTGTGTATATGGTACCCGGGTACTATTCAACTGGCCAGTGAATTACTTATAACGATGCCTTCGACTAGTCAAGTTGGGGCCCTGTGGGTTTTGGAAACAAACAGCAGCGTGCTTTCTTGATTTTATAAACCGGCCTTGGAGGCCTCTCACCCATCCGCTCGATCACCAAGGCTCCGCTGACCCAGGACGTCTCTCCGCTTAATGCCTGGCTGTGATACTGGCTACTGGATCCGTTGTCTGGCTTTCCTTGCTCCCACCCGGACTTGTCCAGCTACCGCCTGCTCTCCCATCCAATGGACTTGCGGTACTCCTCACTCGGGTCCTCTGCTTGCCTTGATCGCAGCGTGGGTATAGACAGGTCTGTGCAGGGTCACTGTCCCGATCCCCCAGCACCAGCGAGGTAGCCCCTGCGCTCTGGCCTGGTCACGATCCTCCACAGCTCGGCCTGCTTCCTTCTCCTTTCAGCTCCCAGCTCACTCTGAGCATGCTTTCCCCGAGGCTGGTGATGCCTTTCCTTTCCTACACACCCACTTCCTGTCCTTACGCAAAGCATCATGGAAAAGGTAGTTTAGTGCCTTGTGTTTGTCCAGCATAACTTTCCATGGTCTCTGTCTCCCTCTGGTGGCCATTGCAAGTAAATGCAGCAGAACAGTCTTTTTAAACACATCGCTACACTACCAAACGAAAATGCCTGTAATTTACATATAAGGTCCTTTGAATAATAATAAAAAGGTCTGTTACAGAAAAAAGAAAAACTGCTTTAAAAAACAACGGGGAAAATGCCTAAAAGAGCCTAAAAAAATAAATAAATACTGAGACTTCTTACTGCAGATTAAAAGAATAAACGGTTTATTAGATATTGGATAAAAACGGGAGTATTTTTAACATTGAAGCCTATGGGATTCGCCGGAATAAACCTGCCGAATGAAACCACCGAACAGCAGGGCACTTCGGCAAGTTTTCCCTGCCGTTCGGTGTTCTCTGAATAGATTAACCATTGCTTCTCTATGGGGAATTTCACTGCCCTCAAACACCCATCGTATTTGCTGACAGTTCGCCAAAATTCTGAATAGAGTCTGCCCTTTCAAGCTATGCCTGTCTTTAACCCCTGGGGTGCCGCGAGCTGGGGCCATTCAGCACGGATCTCAGACCTCTCCTGGAGGTGGCGGACATCTTGGATGTCAGCCAAGCTTCTGGGGCCTGTCTCCACCCACTGACGTCATTGCTTAATGACATCAGTGTTATAATTACCCCTAGCTGCCAAGGGGTTTCCCTATGGAAACCCTATGGTGGAGATAGGCGTTTCCTTTGGACCCCCGTATCTCCTGATCCGTGGCAACTAGAGGTTAATGTTTGGTATCATTGGAAGGGCCAAAGCATGACCAGGTTAGACGTAAAAAATAAAAATAATAATTTAAAAAATAAATGTGTTTTTTATTAATGCAGCACTATTGTTCACATTTCTTTTTTTTGAGAAAGTATTTTACCAGCAAGGATACATTGAGATTTCTCTTGTTTTCAAGTATGTCCTGGGTGGAGAGTATGTACCGTTAGGTGTCTTGCCCAAGGACACTTACTGGAGAGATTGCTCACTGGGATTGAACCAATGACTCCACAGGCTCTCTCCACGCAGAGCAGTGATGTTACCTCTACTCCACCCAGCCGGTTATTTCAATTATAATCCGAACAATAATGCTGCACTATCGACTAATTTTTTTGGGGGTTTTAGCTAAAAATCACGTAACTTCTCAGAAAAAAAAGGTAGCGGGTTCCCATTTCTAATTTTTTGTTATAACATTGTGGCAGGGCATGACGTATACATATAATAATGATATATTATGAATCTGCCGAGTCTGCTTTAAAATGGATATATAATTTGTCTGGGTCATATAATAAAATGTGACTTAAAATCGCGCTTAAACATGATGAGCAAAACCGGTTAAAATTAGCTCAGCACACAGAGGTGAAATGGCTCAACAGTAAAGGGGTTAAATAGTTTTTTTTGTTTTTCCTGTAACAGTCTGTTACTAACAGACCTTTTTATTATTATTCATAGGACTTTTTATGTTAATTCCAGACATTTTATCCAGTAGTTGTTTTGCAAATAGCGTTTGAAATTTTTTGAGATTCAATCATTTTGTTTCTTGTTTTTTTTACCCCGTTCGTCGGCTTGGCGACTTTTTCCTGTGGCTGGTAGGCGCTGTGTTTTTCTCGGACATGTTCGGCAGGTTTGCGGAGGATCGTCAGGTCCATTCGGCAGGTTTTCTGTTGGGTTTCTGGATCAATCCGATTTTTTTGGATCTTATCGGAGAAGTTTCGGCAGATTTTTGCTAATTTTGTTTTGGCTATTTTTCAGATCCTTTCTGCCCCTTTTCCCTGCAATTCGGGGACCCCATGTCTGTGACATTTCGAGGCTCTCTGACTAACCTCTATAGTATACAATATACAAGCTTTGTGAACACGCACACCGTTTTGTAAAAATATGACAATAGTACTAAGTTAAGTCTTTTCAGAAGATTCTCCAGATCATACAAAAAAGGAAAAAAGAAAATGCTATATAATACTGAAATCTAAATTTCATAAATTTACATGCAATACTAGGCTAGAGGCCACATTACAATCTTCGTGCTAACGTTTACTCTCACCTGCGTGAGCATTAACGTTAGCCGCGGTGGCTACAGCATATTACAATCCAAACGCTAACGGGTTCAGTAACCCATTTACATTTGGTACCTTGCACTTTTCAGCGCGAGGTTACTGTTCTTTGCGCTCCCTATACTTAACATGGGGATCTCAAAGTGTTAATCAGCATTAGGATTACAAAGTAGTAACGCGGATTAACGTCCGGCTCTGGTTTGGAAAAAGTTAATCACAGCCTGGACCAGGTGCAAACGGATTCCGCTGGTGCAGAATCCGTTAGCACCAGCAGAAATCCCCCCCCCAAAATCAGATACTCACCTAGTATCCCGTGACGAGGACCGCGGCTCCGTCCACCTCCTCTGTCGCCGGGAAAAGAGAGAGAGACTGGGGAAAAAGTCCCCCAGTCTCTCCCTGCAGATCATTTTGCCGACCTGCCGGATCTCGCGAGGCGAGATCGGGCAGGTCATGTGACCAGCACAGGGGAAACTCAATGGAGTCCTATGGACTTCATCGAGTGGATGCTCGTGGCGGAGCTTAGCGCTGCCGCAAGCATCCCAGGGCGTAGCGCCTGCGAACAATGCAGGCAGCTTTTTAAGCACCTGCATTGTAATCTCACGTTAAAATGGGGGTGCTAGGTTTTTTCTGCTAGGTGCAGTTTTTTCTCACTTGAGCTCCCGTTTTAGCATTGAGAATGTAATGTAGACCTAGATGAGGTGCACTCACAAAAATGGAGCAATTCCTCTATTGCTCCCACAGACAACACAAGAAAAGTAAAACTCTTGACAAATACAAATACTGACTTCAGTCAATCCCCAGTCAGCAGGAGAGCCTCTCAAACGGTGTTGTTCCCAAGTATCGACACAGAAGGAATTTTATTTTTTTGTTGTATATACTTATGTTTTGTTACTAATTAAAGTTATAAGCATATTTACAACAGTACTTTAAAAGTTGTGGGTTATTGACATGGTCTCATCCACAAAGCATGCATATGTAATCCTGCCATCCCGTCTTGGCATTCTTCTTTGTTGTTCTATCAGGGTTATTCAGAGAGATCCGAAAAGCCACTGCACGTTCAGTGACTTTTTGTTCCCCGCACTTTGGGGCGATTCGTTGATTCATAGTTCGTCGACCCTGCGGTGTATTCAGCAAGCACCGCAGGGCCCCCGTAGTGCAGGGAATACTCGCCGCAAACCAGCAGAACACTCGCCAAACACTCACAACGCAGAGCAGCCGCCGGAAAAAGCCGACACGCAAACGAACGGGGTGAAAAAAAAAACAGTTTGCTTGAAAGTTTGAAATCTGAAACTACTGAATGAAAATGTCTGGAATTTACATATAAGATCCAATGAATTATAATAAAAAGGTCTGTTGCAGAAAAAAGAAAAAACAATTAAAAAAAAAAACGGAAAAACTATTTTGACAAAAAAATCCAAAAAAATGTCTAAAAGATCTTAAAAAAATCTAAAAATAAAGAGACTTTTTACTGCAGAATAAAATGATAAATAGTTTATTAGATATTGAATTAAAACTGGAATATTTTTAACATAGAAGCCTATGGGATTCGCCTGAATAAACCTGACGAATGAAACCATCGAACAGCAAGGCATTTCGGCAAATTTTCACTGCTGTTCGGTGTTCTGTGAATAGACTAACCATTGCTTCTCTATGGGGATTTCAATGCCCTCGAACAGGCACAGTACGTGCAGGGAATTCGCCAAAATTTAGCGAATTGCCTGCTTTCTGAATAGCCGAATGGCCCCGAAATATCCCTGTTCGCTGAAATTCAGTTTGGTTGCATTTCGACCACATTTCGGACCTTTCTGAATAACCCCCTAGGTGTTGACATCCTTCTATGTTAGTTCAGGTTCGCAACGTAGTCACACCGCAATGATGTTGGATCGTATTTAATACGATAGATTAAATCAATCTGCCAAAAGTGGAACATACAGGGTTATTCATAGAGCGGTGAAAAGCAGGAGAATGACTGGAGAATGGAAAATTCTAGGTCAAAATAGACGATTTGGAAAGTGGGATGAATGGGAGAATTTTTCTGGTTTGGCTATTTTGACCTAGAATTTTTCATTCTCCAGTCATTCTCCTTCTTTTCACCATTCTCTGAATAACCCTGATAGTGATGCATAATTTATGGACAGAAATTGTCTAATTAAAGGGCTTTACGCTATGCAGGGAATTGCTGGATAATTAGCAGGGAATATAGGGAAAAATGAGCAGAATTTTAAAATGCTTTCAATACTGCCTCAACTATATGGACCTTATATATGCAATTAACAACATATTAAAAATACTTTCCCCTTTAACATCAGCCTCAAAAAATTGCTAGCCCTCATTGACTATGACTATGCAACTATCAAGGCGCAGGCTATGTGTCCCTGAAGAAGATATGGCTCGAGAAAGACATTCTGCATGTCACAAAAAGGGCTATATATGCAAACAAATTACACAGTAGTTATTGCAGCAATTACATTTTTAATTTCCTTAGGATCCAAAAAAATATATAAAAAATTTAAACGGGTGGTTTTATTTGCTACTTTATTTTTTTCATATCAACATTTGTTAGAAAACCAAAATTATCCAAGCATTTAATGAGCATTGTTACAATTTACAAGTGGAATGTGTTTGTGTTACACAAAAAAATCTGAAGTATGTGAATAAAAGAATAGAATTCATGTAGAAAATTAACCAATTTTTCTTTTTCAATTATAGAAACATGTTGAAGTGATTAGCGTGTATTCTATAAGATATGTTGTAATACAAACCACATTATTATAGGAAAATGAAAGCCGCAGGACAGTGAGTATTTTTATATCTTGAATTAGATTTCTTTTCAATATCTGTAAATGAATGTAAATGTGGGAAATAATATTTTTGGTAAAACATATCATCAGGAAATTAATATCAGGGTTATTCAGAGAGAGGTGAAAAGCAGGAGAATGACTTGAGAATGGAAAATTCTAGGTCAAAATAGCCGATTTGGAAAGCGAAATGAATTGGAGAATTTTTCTGGTTTGGCTAATTTAACCTAGAATTTTCCATTCTCCAGTCATTCTCCTGCTTTTCATCTCTCTCTGAATAACCCTGTATATCAAGGATCATAGTGATCATTTCAATATGCTAAATTCTGAATGTAACATTTTCTTGTTTTAGGGGTTAGGGAAGTTGTTATCTCAATGGATTAAGAGAGTCCACCAAGGTGCCCACCGTGATTCACTGGCCAAGCTTGTCTCCAGACCTAATCCCTATTGAGCATCTGTGGGGAATCCTCAAATGGAAGGTGGAGGAGCGCAAGGTCTCTAACATCCACCAGCTCCGTGATGTCATTATGGAGGAGTGGAAGAGGACTCCAGTGGCAACCTGTGAAGCTCTGGTGAACTCCTTGTCCAAGAGGGTTAAGGCAGTGCTGGAAAATAATGATGGCCACACAAAATATTGAAACTTTGGGCCCAAATTGGACGTTTTCACTTAGGGGTGTACTCACTTTTGTTGCCAGCGGTTTAGACCTTAATGGCTGTGTGTTGAGTTATTTTGAGGGGGCAGCAAATTTACACTCTTATAAAAGCTGTACAATCGGGGGGCGTGGCCTGACAACAGACGGAGCTGGACGTGTAACTGCTGAGCTCCATCTCCCGAGCGCCGTTCTAGCTCATCAAGGGGCCTGCAAGCTGTGATGGGCAGCGAAAACGTATCTCCCAAGCCTCCCAACCTTCTGGCAACCAAACCACCGCAAAAACCGCCACTTTATTACCGTTTTTAAGCGGTACCCCGCACTCGCGGCCTCCACCGCCGGAATCCAAGATGGCGGCCGCGGCGGATGTGCACGAGGTGGATATGGTGGACGAGCCGCTTCCAGACGGATCTCCCAGAGGCAGCCCAGCAGCCACAGCGGACCTCGAGGTGAGAGACATTCTTAGGAATCTCGAAACGAAACGTGATCTGACCACCCAGCTTTCAGCTATGGAGAGGAATGTCAATGGCAGGATTGAGGCCCTGGGATCTGATTTAAAACATTTAGGGGGACGCATTCTTGATTTAGAAGAAGATAGAGATTCTTTATTTACACATGTGGAGCGCCTAAATGTACAGGTAGCAGAACAGGCTAAACACCTTACGATTCTACATCGCCACCTGGACGACATTGACAACAGGGGCAGGCGTAATAACATTCAGATTAAAGGATACCCAGAATCTGAAGACATTTCCAAAAATTTACCTGATCTCCTGCGGCACCTCTTTAATGGTTTACTAAATAGGCCAGAAGATGCCAAAATCAAATTTGACAGGGCCCACAGAGCGTTAAAACCTCGCGTAGCGCTGACGGACCAACCGGGTGATATTATATGTAGATTGCATGACTTTGTCGTGAAAGAGGAGATTCTGCGGGCCGCCCGAAAAACTGCAACCATTAAGGTGGACGGATGCTCTGTGGCCCTATATCAAGATGTGTCATGAATTACATTACAGGCCAGGCGTATTTTGAAACCAATCACGGTTGCTCTTCGTGAACGTGATATCAGGTATAGATGGGGTTTTCCCCTAGCGCTGCATGCTCAAAAAGGCAATACTACACACTCCATAATCGCCCCTGCAGATGTACCGGGCTTCCTGTCCACTTTTGACCTCCCTGATATGGATGTAGCGGATTGGTATGGATCAGCGGCGACATTGGCTCCACCATCCCAGCCACAACGGCAGCGCTGGAACCTAGTTGCTAAGAAACGTAAAGCGAAACCCCCTCCAACACCCATGTCGGGCTGCCCGGGCCAAGGCTCTGGCCTCTTAACAGCCAGCCCACAACGGTCACCGCAAGATCTGACTTAGGACCCGGAGGTCTTCGGAGTTTTCTCCCTCTTTATCTTTCTCATATTACTGCCCCATTGATCCAATGTTCTCAGTCCATTTCCTGACTCTCCTTATGAAGCTTGCCCCCCTTGTGATCCTTTTGCTTCAGAGGCGCCTGGGATGTACGATGATGCTGGGTTTGTGGGTCCCCCAAATTGCAATTGCTTTTTCTATTTTCTCTTCTATTCTACCAGTCTGCTCTACCCTGTATTATGGTAGGGTGGTGTAGGAGGGTTCCTATGGACTCGACTCCTTTTCCTAGGTGTCACGGCCAAGTCTCCTGAACGGTGTATATCGTTTTTGTTTTCACCCTCTGTTGACGTCCGAGCACGGAGGTTTACACTGTTTTATTATGTACATACCGCGGGTTTTGATTTGTTGTTTTTCATGTTATTGTTATTATTATTGATTTTGTGTGTCACAGACGTGGAGGGGATTCATTCATCCAGGGACACATGCACAAAACAGGTCCTTTGCATCAGAGTATTTGAGTGTTGCCCAACTTTTAATGGCTGATCTACGTCTGATTACATATAATGTTCGGGGTCTTAACTCTCCCCATAAGCGTCGCCGTGCCTTACAAGAGTTCCAGCGTCTAGGGGGCGATGTGATTTTTATCCAGGAGACACATTTTCAGGAGGGGCGTGCCCCGGTTTTTCGTAACCGCAAATATCCTCGGGGCTACTTTAGCAATTTTGGGGAAACTAAAGCTAGAGGGGTGGGTATTTTGATTGGGAGCCATGTCCCCTTTCAAGAACTAGGGGTGATGACAGACCCACAGGGGCGATACATCATGGTGAAAGGAACGATTGGAAATACAAAGGTCACTTTGGTTAATATATATTTACCCAATAGGCTGCAGACCAGGGCCTTTCGGAAGATTTTGGGTAAATTGCCCTCTTTTGTAGATGGAATGTTGATTATTGGTGGGGACTGTAATGTATCTCTGGATTTGCCGGCCGAGGGTTTGGCGGGTGCTACGGCCTCGGCGGGATCCTTGAGACGGCAGTTCTAGAAATTATTGGGAGATGACCGCCTTTATGATTGCTGGTGGACTCTCAACCCGCCTGAGAAAGACTACACTTATTACTCACAGGCTTTTTCGAGATATTCCCGACTAGATTATTTTTTATTACCCCACCGCTATTTGGATAGTATTCGTAGATGCTTGATCGGCACGGTCACTTGGTCAGACCATGCACCAGTCATAATGCAGTTGAGCCTCCCGCAGTCGTTCAAGGGTACTTCGCACTGGAGACTCAATGACACATTGTTGTCAGATGTAGTCTACCGGTCTGAATTGCAATTGGCCCTGACTCGATTCTTTGAAGAAAATAAGTCCCCTGATATTAAACCTACGACGCTCTTGGAGGCACACAAGTGCGTTGCTCGAGGTGTACTTATACAGATGGGAGCTAGACGGAAAAAAGACTATGACGCTAAAGTGACACAACTCCTATCCGATATAGGGGACCTTGAGAAGGTGCACAAGGAGAAACTTGAACCACAACATTTTCGGAGCTTGGTCTTACTGCGTGCAGAGCTCAACAGGATTTTAAACGACCGGGCTTCTCGATCGATTACTCTTACTAATCAGACCTACTACTCTCAGGGGAATAAATGTGGGAAGTTGCTGGCCCGCGCCCTTAAGAATAGACATCAAACAACTTTTATCCCTAAATTAAGAAGAGATGGGGGGCAGCCTCAGGCGTACACGACGGGCGAAATAGCCTCTGAATTCCACCAATATTATTCCACTTTATATAGTATTCGCCCTGACTCTCTGCCTCAAACGGTTATTGACTCTTTCCTGGCTAAGACAGTAGGCCCTACCCTGGCCCGTACCCATAGAACCTTATTAGACTCTCCTATAACAGATGAGGAACTGAAACAAGCCCTGAAACTGACTCCTCACGGGAAGAGCCCAGGCCCGGATGGTTTTACCACCTTATACTATAAGATGTTTCAAAATATACTGACCCCGTTTTTTGTACAAGCTTTTAATAGCATGGATGACAAGACTCGACTACCCCGAGATACGATGGCGGCCTCTATAGCGGTCATCCCGAAGCCGGGGAAGGACCCTCTTGACTGTGAGAATTACAGACCCATCTCGCTTTTAAGTATAGACCTGAAATTGTTCACCAAAATCCTGGCCCTCCGTTTACGTCCGATCCTGGGTGGCTTGATACATTCGGATCAAATTGGCTTTGTTCCAAGGCGAGAGGCTAGGGACAACACTCTGCGCGCTCTGTTGGTGCTTCATGGGGCGTATTCCACTTCCACACCTATGCTGGTTCTCTCTGTCGATGCCGAGAAGGCGTTCGACAGGGTGAACTGGCAATTTCTCTTCTCGGTCCTACACACAATGGGCTTTGGCCCACGCTGGTGCCAGTGGATGGTGGCCCTCTATGACGCCCCGCATGCCCGGATTAGAGTTAATGGTACTCTCTCTGATTCAGTTGATATCAGGAACGGTACTCGACAGGGGTGCCCACTCTCCCCATTGTTATTTTTATTATACCTGGAGCCCCTACTGCAGGAGATACGATGATGCCGGGATATTAAGGGCTTCTGTTTAGATGGACATGAATACAAGGTCTCGGCCTATGCAGATGACCTGCTCTTTACCCTGACTGACGTAGATCACTCTCTGCCATCCCTGATGCGAGTCCTCACAGATTTTGCTAGCATCGCTGATTACAAGATTAACCCCTCCAAAAGTGAGTTTATGGGACCTCTGATTCCCAGATGCACTCTGATCTCTATACAAGAGACATATGGTTTTAAATGGAAACCCGAAGGACTTACGTACTTGGGAATAAAGCTAGCTACTACCCAAAATCAATTAATCGCCCTCAACTATAACCCGCTTCTCCGCTCAGTAGCGGCGGATTTACAAAGTTGGAATTTACCGCACATATCATGGCTGGGTCGTCTGAATGTAATTAAAATGAATATTTTGCCCCATTTCTTGTACTTATTCCAAGCCCTTCCAGTATTACTGCCCCGTTCATTTTTCCTCTCACTTCGGACCCTACTCACACGTTATATTTGGAGGGGTAAGAGGGCTCGCATGTCATTCGCGGAGTTGGCCAGACCGGTGGGAAGAGGGGGGGTTGGGAATGCTCCATTTTTACTATTACTATTTAGCGTCTCTGTTCTCTATCCTTTACCATTTCTCAAAGCCGACGGCACACCGGTTATGGATTAAGATACTGCAGGCGACCTCAGGATTTCCTCTGGCCTCTCTTCCTTGGCAGACGGCCCCGCTTCAGGCCCTGGGTCTCACGAATCATCCGATTTTGACCCCGATTTTGAAACTTTGGAGGAGACATGGGGTGGCATTGGGCTTGACGGCGGGGGGTTCTCCATTGACTCCGGTCACCCACAATCCCCTTTTCCCGCCAGGGGTAAGTGGAGGACTACTGGGCCTCAGGAATGGGGTTCCATACCTTCCTGTTAGTCAAATTGTTGAAAACGGGGCCCTGTTGCCCCTTAACGTTCTCATTTCCCCCACCACACCTACGTTTGCGCACGCTTTTAGTTATACCCAATTGCGTCATTTCTTTAACTCAGACCTTAGGGAAGCATCTATGGGTCATACGCTCACTCCCTTTGAATCGCTGTGTTCGGCGACCAGGGGGACTGACTCTATTGTGTCCATTATTCAGACTTACTTAATGGACGGAGGATACTGTTCGGACTCCCCGAGACTGGCAAAATGGGAGGGCGACTTAGGCAGAGATATAGACCCACAGGACTGGTGCAAAGCCTTTCTCCTCACGTTTTATGCCTCCCATAGCATGAACCTCAGGGAACAAAATTGCAAACTGTTTTTACGCTGGTACATGACTCCGTCACAACTACATCGGATCTCCCCTTCGGAACCGGCCTCATGTTGGCGTTGTCTAGGAGACGAAGGGGACTATCTACATATTTGGTGGTCCTGCCCTCGCCTGCTCTCTTACTGGAGGGAGGTGGCAGCCCATATAACAGGGATTACTGGCACTGATTTACCATTTGAACCTATATCCTACCTATTAAACGTGCTACCGTACTCAACTGATACCTTCAAAAATTCCCTATTGGCCATCCTCTTGTCGGCGGCTAGAGAATCGATCCCGGTGTACTGGCGCCAAAGGGATGTACCTTCTGTAAGGGACTGGGTGACTCGGGTTGAGAGGATCAGAGTATTTGAAGACTTGCATTACACCGCACAGGGTAAATTTGATCTCTTTTACGCTGTATGGTGGCCATGGATTTACCCGTTTGCCTTCCCTAGCGGAGGGCGCTAGAGTGGTGGAGGATACAGACACATGAGGCATCGCACTTCGGTAGTTAATCTCGGGGTGGCTTTACCTCACAAGATGTCCCTGCTTTGTCTCATTACATTTCCCTTTACTCCTGTCCCAACCACGATTGGACAGCACACTGTTATATTTCTTGTTTTAATGTTGTTTTAGTTTTATAGAGTGTTTTCTTTATTTACTATGTCCTTCTTCTATGCTAGCCAAGTAGATTCCCTGGACACTGTTATATAAACCCAACCTTATGGACTCCGCAACTTTATGACCCGGGTTTTGGTCTCAAGCTGTCTCTATGCCTCTGTTTCACTGCCAATGTTCTTGTTCTTACACGCATTATGTAAACATGCATGTTGTCTCCTTTGGTTGAATAAACAGAAATTACATTAAAAAAAAGCTGTACAATCACTGCTTTACATTGTAGCAAAGTGTAATTTCTTCAGTGTTGTCACATGAAGATATAATAAAATATTTTAAAAAATGTGAGCTGTGTACTCACTTCTGTAATATACTGTATGTAAACAAACTGTTCCTTTTATTAATATTATGGCAAAAGGTCGAAAAACAAAGTTGCTGAATGTGCCGAAGGACATAAAATAGCAGAAATCGTTGCAGTGTGGTAGTTTAGGTTTTAGATGAAACAATGCGTAATAATGCATTGTGCCATCACCTCCTCACTTGCTGGCATTGTAGAAATTGAGAAGGTAAGTTAGTGGGTTTTATTTATCTCACCAAATACTTCCACTTTGGGATTAAAAACAAAAACTTGGAAAGGAACAGCAGCAAAAATGACCTGGCTGGGAATACAGCAAAATATACATACATACAAAATAAATGGCGTTGAGCCTATTCCCACCAGCGTGGCTTCAACAACCGGGAGTGACCAACCCAGTTCATGCACCTAGTGATGACGTCAGTGCGAAGGCCGAGGGTCTATAAAAGAAGTAGCCTGACTTCAAAGAAGTCAGACAACTGCGGGAACCCGGAGAGAACGGTGAGTATAGGGAGTGTTAGCCCCCTAACTCCATGACATATAGGGCACGACCTCAACCGTTAATCAACCATTATTGTAGGGCGTACCCTGTATGTCATTGGTTGCTATAGGGTTAAAAAAAATAGAAATGGGAAACTGTTACTGTATTTTGCTGAGAAAATACGCAATTTTAACTAAAGCTAAAAAAATAAATGTTTTGCTTGTATTTTGGTGCATTATGTTTTATCAATTAAATGACTGTAAAACAATGAACTTGCTATCGGCGTGGGAAATGAGAAGGTTAGTAACAGCAGTGGTATTGCTCATTTTATAGGTGACAAATGGACAAAACCATTGGTTTGGAACAAAACTCTGCTGAGGGGAGTTTTATGCATCTGTATATACTTATCCTGGGTAAGAATGCCCACATTACAATGGAGTCCTATGAACTCCAGGAAAGAATACCAGTTGAAGAGCTGTGGTATCTTTTACCTCCTCCATAAGGTTTCGAGACCAGCAGCTAATCAAGTGGCTCACACATAATAGAGCTGGTACAAGAGAGTCGCTAACATATAATGGCTTGCACAACCATTTTACCTTAGACGTTCCCTAATATTGGCTGGGCTGGGATAGGAGCCTAGTAGTCTGCATAGGCTCTCGAAGCAAGTTATTTTCATCTCATTTACTTGTGCAATACTCAGAATGAGCTCAGAAGAAGCTTCAAGAAGGGCTGATCATGTGACTGCAGAGGAGGAAATGTCATTCTACCAATTTGACTAACTGTCCTGGTCGCCGCAACGGCAAAACTAGTGTTGCTGCGCACTAAAATTCCCTGGACAGCACATAAAAGGTGCTGCCTTAGATTTAAAACAGACTTCTCAGCCAGCTCTGCACTAACAGGTGCACCTAACCAGCCAGCCTGACTGATCCCATAAAATGGAACCACGCCCCTCCCAAGGGGCTCCAGCATCAGTTTCCACTCCCTAAGAGGAGCTTGTGCAGGCAGGAGCCTGTCCTGTTTCAACCCAGCATTTAGAATCAACGTGTACCAGACCCCCTGCTTGCTCACTGGATTGTCGCCTTCTATATTCCTGGACCTATGAACTCCATTTGACTACCCTTCTGGATCATCCCTTTGATACCTCGCAAGATTCCCTCACCGCTTTTCCTGGAACCCCTCTTTCATCTGTGACCCCCCCCCTTCCACTTCATCCAAGGACTTCTTCATACAGACCATCTGCTTATTATTTATCCAGCTACCAGACTCCCTATTTACTGGACTTATACTACATTCCAGAAAACCCTGCTCTCAGCCCTGTTCCTGTGTTAACCCTCTGTCTGTAAGTTAACTTCTTGTGTCCTCTCTCATTTCCTATTGTGTGCATTGTCAGCCCTGCTCTAGTTCTGCTTATGAAGTTGGTTTACTTCTCTCTCTCTCTCAGCCCCTTAACCTGCATATTACATGGTTAACCCCTTCCTGCCTATTTATCAGCTTTCCCTTTGTTAGGCAGCCCTCTTCCTATCTTCCCCATCATCCTGTGTTTGTTATATCCAATAAACCTTTTATTATTTGAAACATATGGTCTGCTTTGTGTCACTGCAACCTGGGCTCGCACCCTCACCCACCCAGCCTGGCTGGCCCTGACACTAACATTAATGGTAGGGGACTAACATAGAAACATAGAAACATAGAAAAAATGTCGGCAGATAAGAACCTTTCGGCCCATCTAGTCTGCCCAATTACATGGATACTTAACCTGGATTTATCTTTTGTTTAGGATAGCCTTATGCCTATCCCATGCTTGCTTAAATTCAATTACTGTTTTGGCCTCTACCACTTCAACTGGAAGACTGTTCCATGTATCCACCACCCTCTCAGTAAAATAATGCTTCCTGATGTTACTTTTAAACCTTTGCCCCTCTAATCTAAGACTATGTCCTCTTGTTTTGCTATTTTGTTTCCTTTTAAATATACTCCCTTCCTCTACCTTGTGGATTCCCTTTACGTATTTAAATGTTTCTATCATATCTCCTCTGTCTCGTCTATTTTCCAAGCTGTACATGTTAAGATCATTAAGCCTTTCCTGGTAACTTTTCTCCTTCAAGCCGTACACCATTTTAGTAGCCCTTCTCTGAACTCTCTCTAAGATGTCTATATCCTTCTGGAGATACGGTCTCCAGTACTGCACACAGTACTCCAAGTGAGGTCTCACCAGTGCTCTGTACAGTGGCATGAGCACTTCCCTTTTCCTACTGCTAATACCTCTCCCTACACAACCAAGCATTCTGCCAGCATTTCCTGCTGCTCTATTACATTGACTACTTACCCTTTGATCCTCTGAAATAATGACCCCTAAATCCCTTTCCTCAGATGTTGAGGTTAGGACTGTATCAAATATTCTATATTCAGCCCTTGGGTTTTTACGTCCCAGGTGCATTATCTTGCACTTATCCACATTAAAACTCAATTGCCACAACTCCGACCATTTTTTTAGTTTACCTAAATCATTTGTCATTTGGCTGATCCCTCCAGGAACGTCAACCCTGTTGCAAATCTTTGTGTCATCAGCAAAAAGACATACTTTTCCATTAATACCTTCTGCAATATCACTAATAAAAATATTAAAGAGAATGGGTCCAAGTACTGACCCCTGAGGTACCCCACTGGTAACCTTTATTAAAAACACAAGTGACAAGGTTATGGGACCATAATCACATAACAGTGGCTGCTAAGCTATGACGCTTGGAGATCCTCATTTTATTATTATTATTATTCTTTATTTATAAAGCGCCAGCATATTCCGCAGCGCTGTACAATAAGCACAGTATAGACAGGGTTACAATACATTGAACAACATTTGACAAACAGTACAGGAGGAGATGAGGGCCCTATTCCCGTAGGAACTCACAATCTGGGAGGGTTAGGGTTGGAAACAGGAGGAGAGGACTGTAAGGTGAGAGTGATTGATGATTGCGTCAGTGAGTTGGGTGGTAGGCTTCCCTAAATAGGAATGTTTTAAGGGAGCGTTTGAAGGAAGAGAAGTTAGGGGAAAGTCTGACAGTACGAGGGAGAGCGTTACAGAGAGTGGGGGCTGCGCGTGAGAAATCCTGCAGTCTATCATGGGAAGAGGTGATGCGGTGAGAAGCTAGGCGCAGGTCACTGTTTGACCTTAGGGAGCGGGCTGGGGTGTATTTGGTGATTAGTGAGGACAGGTAGTGGGGAGCTGAGTTAGTGAGGGTTTTGTAGGTAAGGATAAGGATTTTGAACTTAATTCTGCAGTGGATGGGGAGCCAGTGAAGGGACTCGCAGAGGGGAGCGGCAGAGACAGAGCGGCGGGTGAGGTGAATTAGTCTGGCGGAGGCGTTCAGGATGGATTGTAGGGGGGAGAGGCGGGACAGAGGGAGGCCAGATAAGAGATTATTGCAATAGTCGAGTCGGGAGATTACCAGGGCGTGTATGAGTTGTTTTGTGGCGACAGCGGTAAGAAATGGCCGAATTCTGGAAATATTACGCAGTTGGTATCGGCAGGAGGAGGAAAGAGACTTGATGTGGGGGATGAAGGAAAGAGCAGAGTCAAGTGTAACTCCAAGACAGCGAACTTGGTTTGATGGGGAAATGGTGATACCCTCCACCGTGATAGAGAAGTCAGGAGGTGGGGAGGCATTGGAGGGAGGAATAAGTAGGAGTTCAGTCTTCGACATGTTGATCTTTAGGTGGTGGGAGGCCATCCAGGAGGAGATGCCAGATAAACAGTCACTGACTTTTGAAAGGACAGGGGGAGAGAGATCAGGGGTAGAGAGGTAGATCTGAGTGTCATCAGCGTAGAGGTGGTAATTAAAGCCAAAGCTGTTGATGATTTTGCCCAGGGAGGAGGTGTAGATGGAAAAGAGCAGAGGACCAAGGACAGAGCCTTGAGGTACACCAACAGATAGAGGCAATGAGGAGGAGGAGTTACCAGCAAAGGACACACAGAAGGACCTGTTGGATAAATAGGATTCGACCCAAGCAAGTGCAGTGTCACCGAGACCCAGAGAGTTGAGGGTCTGTAGAAGGAGGGGGTGGTCAACAGTGTCAAAAGCAGCCGAGAGGTCAAGCAGGATGAGAATAGAATAGTGGCCGTGTTTTTTAGCAGTTAGGAGGTCGTTGGTGACTTTGGTGAGGGCAGTTTCAGTTGAGTGTAGGGGACGGAAGCCAGATTGCAGGGGGTCAAGTAGGGAATTGGAGGACAGGAAGAGGGAGAGGCGGTTGAAGACTAGTTTTTCTAAGAGCTTTGATGTGAAGGGAAGCAGGGATACAGGGCGGTAGTTGGATGGAGAGTTGGGATCTAGGGATGGTTTCTTTAGTAAAGGGGTAATGTGTATTACGCAGTTCTGTATAATGCATAGGGCGTCATAGAGCTTTATTTCAATTCCAGGCACATTCAACTAACAAGGGGCTGATTGAGCATGATGGGTGAAGTCTAAGGCTGGTGTCAGACGAGCGTAATGTTCACGTCCGTGATGGAGCCTAAAAGTACGTCCGTGATGGCATGAAAGAAAGCCCATAGTAGCCCGACACACGAAGTACGTCCGCACTGAACTGCGGACACACAACGGCCGCGGCCCATGGACGCAAGGCAGGCAAGAACGTACAACCCCTAGAACGGCCACACAAAGTGTGCTGCGTCCGCAATGTCCGCATAGCTTTGTTTGTGACTGATGGAACGAGGTCAGACGGACTGCATTTATACGTCCAGCATTTTTCACGGAGAAAATGGTTTTGCCTTTTAATTTATTTTCCCTCCTATATACGTCAGTGAACAAACGGACTGTGTGGCCACTACTGCGTCTTCCGTACTAACGTTCCGTCCGTACTGCACGGACGCACAGTTCGTAGAAATCACGTTCGTCTGACCCTAGCCTTACAGCATGAAGATTATACATTTTATTTTCCCTTTGTCTGGTCATTTTGTCTGTCTTAAATGGCTTCTTTTCCTATCCCAATCCAGTCATTGTTATTACTGACTGTCCATTTTGTCAGCGCTCTCATCTCATTCAGTTCACAGAGTTAATGGGTATGATGATTTGTTGTGATCTCCAAACAACTATTAGAGGATAAAGACACCTCATTAAACCCATTATAATCTTCTGCCTCATTTAGCAGACGGCAACGTCTAGTTGTGTCAGGTCTGCCCCAGCAAACTGGGTGTCAGGAAAGCACATTACCAGGTTGGCACATACAGCTGGGTGCTAGCTCCTAGGCTGTGTAATAATCATATTTCTAAGCAAATCGTACAATAACCCCTTTGCTTTTCTGTAGGAGTATGCAAATCTGCGATTATTGATGCCAGACTGGAGTATTGCTGTATGTAAAATTTCCTGAATGGTTTCGACCTCAGGTTTAAAAGCTCATGTGATATTTATACGAGCGATGCAAAAGGCACGAGGGGGTTATTTATTGCTGTTCACAATCTGAGCAAAATGACATCTTTCTTAGGAAAAAAAAATACTGTAAATACATTACTTGGAGTTACAGGAGCACAGATTTCTTTGGGAAGAAATTTATAAATATTTTAAATGCGGATATAAAAGCACTCAAAATTTTATAAAACTAAATTTAAAATAGAAATGTTATGCAGTCTGTAAAAAAATAAAGCTTGTATTAGAAACTTTAAGAGTGAGAATGAGGATGTACTGTATATATGGGTTTTAATTGGTAAACATTGAAGCCCATATTCTAATCTTGGGCTCATCACAAGGCACTCCTTAATTGCATCTGACCCTATCGCAGAATAACGTGCAGTGGGCAGTAAGGATGAGCCGAACACCCCTGGGTTCTGTTCGCATTCGAACTCGAACAATTTCAAAAGTTAGAGTTCGAACGCGAACACGAACCAAACTCGATGCAAGTCAATGGGACTCAAAAGTTCGGTTTTTAGAGTGCCCTGCAAGAGGGCATATATGCAAGATATTTGCCATAAAAGGTGTATGGGGGTCCGGGTAGTGCCCTGGGGGACAGGAAACAAGGACAAAAAGTAAAAAAAAAAAAAAACGTTTTTAAAGGGACAGTGAGTTTTCCATGAAATAAGGGTTAAAAATAAAAACGAAAAATTCCTTCAAATATCGTGCCTAGGAGGTCCCCATAGCCTGCCCGTGAAGTGGCGGATTTGTAGGATGTACAGAAACATTTTAAAAACAAAAAATACCTTTCAAATGATGGTAAACGGTTTTCCTTTAAACAACTGCTGGGGGTGGCAGTCTGTATTAAAAGAGGAAACCTTTTTTTAGGACACGCAGAACAAATTTAGTGATTTTTTGGCTAAATTATGGTGAAACTTATGCAGGCTTTGGATGAAAGTAACAATAGGTGCTTTAAAATTGGGCCTTTAGTGTCGGCAACAGTGCCGTCACACCGTAACCCCTCTGTGGTATTGTGGAAGAGTGCAGGGTTGGACCCTGCAGTCCAATATTAAAAGGATATGAATCTTGTGATATTTTGTATAAATGACTGACCCCCAAAATAGTTGGTGGCAGTGAGAACACAAAGATTAGAACAATTCCCAGATATTTTGTATAAATGACTGACCCCCAAAATTGCTGGTGGCAGTGAGAACACAAAGATTAGAACAATTCCCAGATATTTTGTAAAAATGAGATCCCCCCCCAATAGCTGCTGGCAGACTGGCAGTGAGAACACACACTAACAATCTCCTCTCAAAAAACACATGCTGAAGGCTGTGTGAAGCCTTATATAGTGTGTGCGGGACTTAGCTATGTGAGCCCATGATAGGGCAAAATTTGCCCAATCAGGACTCTGAGTCGTGATTGGCATAGTCTTGAACCTGTCTTGCACCTGACCTGTGCTAATTACAAGCTTCAGGCCAGTGCAAAAGTGCATTGTGGTCCATTGTGGGCGAACATGCGGCGAACACGCAGAAATGTTCGTAGTTCGCGAACATGCGAACAGGCGATGTTCGAATCAAACTCCGAACTGAACAGCTCATCCCTAGTGGGCAGTTGTAACATAAATCATAGCTCGTTGCTCAGCCTGACTTAAACAGGAACAGAGCTCCTCTCTACCAGAACCTGTCTTACTCTGCGGCTCATCCAATAAACCTCTTTGATGGCCAGGGATACCGCCAATGCAAAGGGCAACAAACTTCAGTGGTTGCCCCTGCACCACCTCCCCCCCCAGCCGGTGCCGCATCTACACCAACTCTCAAACCTTCCAAAAATATGTCAAGCCTAATATTGGATGGATGCCCATCATCTGAGCTCATCAATGTCTGATTATCCTCTACCAATTCCCAATGCTGAACAGAAAACCCCCCAACACTACTGGGAAAATGTGACACCTCTGAATTAAATTTTCACCGAGCCCCTTTTAAGTCCTTGGGGGACACACAGGCAACTCAAGCAGACCTAGAAACAATCTCGGACAAAACCAGAGAAACAGCAGGCCAGATCCTGTTCAATAACATGCGTCAAATCCAAAGACCGGATTCGACCCAAGTCATTCCTACCTGTATGAATCATGAGTATGAAACACAATGCTAATAGAAAATAGAAAAACAATTCCAGGCGCACCTTAACCCCTTAATGACCCCTGACGTACCCTGTACGTCCTGTCCTCGGGTCTCCCTTAGACCCGCGGACGTACAGGGTACGTCAGCGGCGCCAAATCCCCCTCCCGCCCGATACTCACCTCCCTCGTCGGATCCCACGGCGATCTGGCAGGGAGGAAGCCTGCCCATGTGATTTACATGGGCAGGCGAGGCTGATGACGTCGCCACACTGCGTGGTGACGTCATCAGAAGGTGCCCCCATGTAATTCAATGGAGGGGAGGGGGGCGGCTCCTTCAGAGCCCTTTATCTCCCCAACCATTGAAGCTAGCAAAATGCTTTTTGCACCGCTGAAAAGGGGAGAGTCTCCCCTTTTCAGCGGTGTATAGCATTAACCGTTTCGCCGCCGGATTGCGTTTTAGCGCGAATTGGCGCCAAAACGCGATTCGAACCTGGAGGGGGGCTGACATCTTGGATGTCAGCCTAGCCTCCAGGTCCCCCCCCACCCACTGACAACCTCACCATATGTGTGAGGATGTCAGTGGGCCAGTTAACCCTCTAGCTGCCATGTAGAGATAAGGGGAACCTAAGGATCCCTTTATCTCCCGATCCATGACAGCTAGATGGTCATATTTGACATCATTTGAAAGGCCATATCATGGCCTTTCAAATGATACCAAACATGACCAGGTTTGGTTTAAAAAATAAATAAATAATAAAAAAAAAAAATTATAATAAAAAAATTAAATAAAATAAAAAAATGTGTTTTTTTTTTAAAAAAAAATTTGTCTGGGGGGGTTTAATTAAATAGGACCTAGGCTTACATCTCAAAATAATTAGCACAAAATGGTCAGAATGAGCGCAGCGCACATAGGTGAACTGGCTCAGCAGTGAAAGGGTTAAAAGGTAAAAACATGTAAAAATTGGGTATTTCTATTCTTGGGATAAAATTTGGAAACTATTTAGCCGGGGTCTTTATTGGTGGTTATAGCTTTAGGAGATTAAATTACGAAAAAGTGTGTTTTTACCATTTTTTTCATCATATTTCATATTTTTTTTATATTAAATTATTGGATATGATGGAAATAATGGTATTTCTAGAAAGTCCATTTAATGGCGGGAAAAAGGGTGTATAATATGTGTGGGTTGAATAAACGAGTAAGAGGAAAATTTGACCTAAACCCTAACAGCGCAGAAAAGTAAAAACAGCAGCGGTCACTAAAGGACGGATTTGTGTAAAACCGCCCGGTCACTAAGGGGTTAATTAATATAGCACTGAGACAGAACTTATACGACGTATCATATTAGTATATAAAACAATGACCACTGGACCACTGAATCTTTGTTTCAATAATAAATAATTATAAACAGAATAGTGTGGCATATAAGCAGAACTGTGTAACATATAAAACATAGAATAGAAGGAGCTTTGGAAATACTTATATTTAGGTTGTATTTCTTCTCTTCTTTCAGCCTAGGGTCCTACAGTGTGGTCATCTTGGTGTCCCAAGTAGAGGAAGGGGGGCTTCACGCCCAGCGTTGTAAAAAGTAAACAGAAGAGCAGCAAGTCAAGTATTATTAAAAAGGAAATAATGGATTCATTAACAAGCCAACCTTTAGTCGGTTAAAACAATAAAATAAACAGGGATATATTGATAAAAGTTGAAAAGGATCTCAAAAAGGCACTTTCGCAGCCAGGCTTCATCAGTTGGTATACTTTTGAAAAGTGGCAGTCTGTGCAAAAATGCAAAAAAAGTCCAAGAAAAGCTAGAGTTAAATATTAAGCTGTGTCACAGATATACAGGGTTATTCAAAGAGATTCGAAAAGTCACCACGTTCAGTGACTTTTCGTTTTGTTCAATTCAGTGCGATGTGGCAATCCCATTTTCGGCGACCCTGCGGTGTATTCAGCAAGCACCAGAGGGCCGTCGTAGTGCAGTGAAAAGCCACCGCAAACCTAACGAACACTCACCGCAAAACCGATCACAGCGCAGAGGAGCCGTCGGAAAAAGATGACACCGCAGACGAATGGAGTGAACAAAAAAAAATACAGTACGCTTGAGTGTATGAAAAGTGAAACGCTGTTTGCAAAGAACTACAGAAAGAAAATGTCTGAAATGTACATATAGGATCCAGTGAATGATAATAAAAAGGGCTATTACAGAAAAAAGAAAAAACGATTAAAAAAATAAACAGAAAAAAAAGGCAACAAAAAGGCATCGTATGTGCAGGCAATTTGCCAACATTTGGCGAACTGCCTGCTCTCTGGACAGCTGAATGGCCAGAAAAGGTAACCGTACGCTGAATTTCACTGTCCGGTTACCTTTCGGTCTCTTTGAATAACCCTGTTAGTATTTGAGTCAAATTAAACAGTGAAACAAAATTAATTTGTTTCATAAAGTCCTTTGCTCTGACTATTACTTATATTGTAAGTTAAGATCAATTTGATAGTTGATATTTGATATTTCAAATTCAATAGTTGATATCAATTCGAATTTCGGATCACAAAATAAAACCCCAATTAATCAAATTTTGCTGTTAAAAGACAAGCTAGGGTTAAATTAAGCTGTCTCACAGATTTAGTATTTGAGTCAATTTAACAGGGACAGGTGCTTGTGAAACGAAATTATTAATTTGTTTCATAAAGTTGTTTGCTGACTGCATTACTTGTTTTGTATGTCTTTTAATTTACGATCAATTCGATAGTTGATATATCAATTCGATAGTTGATATATCAACTCGGTATTGATTCAATAGTTGATATCGATTCAAAATTCCGGAACACAGAAAAAAAAAATATTAAAATTTTTCTTTTATGATGATGACACAGTGTAAAACAAAATAAATTTGTTATATACCATTTTGTTTTGAATTCGGATCTTATCGATTCGTTATTTGGATGTACTTCCGAAATACGAATTATCAAATTTTGTTCCGAAATCCGAATTTTTCCGAAATGAATGCACATCTCTAGTGTAAGGTTGGAGCCATTAAGGTAATGGCTGGATTCATTATGTATAGCAACTCGGTTGGAATAAGGTCCTTTATTGTCAACAGGGAGCAGCAAAGAAAAAAATCTGTGCTGAAAACAATCAGATGCTCCCTGTTACCCGCTCTATTTTGACCTAGCTGCGGTATTAGCACCTCGTGTTGGAATATCTGGGAGTCAAACAGATACCTGCAGCACAACTGCACAACACCACTTGCATCAACTCTTGGAGTCCATAGTAGTCAGAGGAAGCAAAATGCAACCTGTTTTATGTGGAGTAGCAATGGAGACGTGGAAGTACGCTCAGAACAATTTGTTCCCAGTGGTCCATTGCACGCTCCTAGGGCAGACCAGAGATCGCTCCACCCTCTGCACTGTGGGATCAGAGGGAAGTATAGATTTTTTAAGCATATTTATTTTGCAGTCTACAGAGTATAGGAGCTATTAATGTACAGTAAGCAGCCACTAACAAAGCTTGCAGCAAGGTCAGACCAGCAACTTGGGATTCTTAAAGGCATGGTTGGAATTGGGCCCTTAATTGGGTTACAAAGCCAAGTGACTTTATTTCGACTGAAATAGAATTTTTTTAACTATGTCTACTTCTTCTAGATTATAAATGTTTTTAGTGGTTTACCATAACTCACCACTGAATGGATTGTGTAACGAAAATAACATTGTTTCAGACTTCACATCATCTGTATTTTAAATCCTTTCACTACCAAGTGATTTTCCAAAAATCGACTGTCAGGAACCAGTGTTTTTTATTTAGAAAATCATTTTTAGTTAATTACACAGTAAAAAATATTTGGGAACATTCCCAATGCATTTTTTACTGTTATAATCTATTTGGCAGCCAGATGGTGCCATTGGCCAATTAGATTTACTGCAGGTAGAACTGCAGTCCGTGTCTGTCTCGGCTGGGGAATGCCCGATATAGCAGGGAATTCCCTAGCTGATTTTAACCAGTTTTAGCACCTGAGGCATTATGACCACAGGGCTAATACTTTAGGAGTACTTTCTGGAGGCCAAAAGCAAACAAGACTTGGTTGTAACAAACAAATTTCATTTGCAATGATACAGCATAGTCCCAGATCATGTTAAAACGATCTTGGGCTGCTGCGTCTGCCACCACTGATCATATATACACAATCACGGAGATAAAGGGGTTAAAACACAAATAGGGCAAATTTAAAAATATTGTTGTTTTTCAGTATTTTCAGACTAGCTATCTTATGATGCAAAATGTGTTTATAAACTGACAAAATAAATGTACTTTTCTTATTTTGTGCCATTTAAAAAGAAGAAAGCCATTTGAAAACATAAACCTCTTCAGCTTCATGGTAAGTGATTTCCATCTATTTTCTTATTTTTGTTTTATGGACACTTTAAAATGGCTGCAAACAAATTGCATTAAGACCTTCTGGGAGAAAAACAACATTTGCAGGATTCAATGTTATTAACCTTTAACCATGGCTGGGGAAATAATCGTCTTTAGTGTTAAAAGAGTAAACATTTTGCATTTTTTCCTACTGAATGATGTTCTGATCGATTTTGCTTAATTAGTAATTTGGCTCTAATAATTATATTATGACCACTTTCTGCTATACGACTTACTTGTTACTAAACTGTTACCTATAAATTAAGCACCTTTTAGTTGAATCCTCTCAACAATGTATTTATAATAAACCTACAGGGTTATTCAGAGAGAGGTGAAAATCAGGAGAATGACTGGAGAAGTGAAAATTCGAGCAGGGTTATTCAGAGAGCGGTGAAAAGCAGGAGAAGGACTGTAGAATGGAAAATTCTAGGTCAAAATTGCAAAACCAGAACAATTCTCCCATTTATCTCACTTTCCAAATCGGATAATCTAGATTGTTCATTTTCTTTGGCAATTCTCCTGGTTTTCACCTCTCTCTGAATAACACTGACAGTCTTCTCTGATCTGGAGCATAACATTGCTATATATATAATAACATAAACCAAGTGTCACGGACCCCTCCTGTCCGCCTGTCCGGCTCTCCAGACACTCACTAACCAAGATCATCCCGGCCTTCGAAACGTTCCGGTTTCAATGTCCCAAGCAGCCGATCTGCTCTTTAGGTCTGCTGCTCCTTGAGGCTGGATGGAGTGGAAAAACTGATTACTCAAACATTCTGCACAAACAAGGGCATTGGAAATAACTTCAGGCCTGCACCTTCAAAACACATCTCCAAGTTCACATTAAAACATTGTATAAGAAGGGGAATGGGTTCTAAATTAGCGGAACACAAATGGAATGAAGTCTCTCTGTTGCTTCAAGTAGGGGACCGCAATATCAGGTCCGTGACACCAAGGGTCAGCAACCTTGGGTCTCCAGATGTTTTGAAACTACATCTCCCTTGATGCATAAGGTATTAGGTTGGCAGAGACTCATGGGATATGTAGTTACAAAACATTTAGGGGGCTGAGGGTTACTGACCCATGACAAAAGATTTCCATTCTACCTGAGTGTGTAGTATAAATGGCTATAAATGACCAAGACAATCTTATAGGCTGTGTGATTATTTTTTTTAGTTTTACTCAGATTTGGAAGAAAAAGGACCTAATGCATTAGGAAAAGTATCTTAAATGGCAGTTCTCTGGATTTATATATGGAAAAAATGCATGTATCTGTATTCAGAGGTGGCCTTAGTCCAAGGCCAAATAGATGACTGTGTCTGGCTTAGGGCTCACTGGGGCATTGTGCGACCTGCAGAGACAGGAGGTAGACCGGCATTGATCACTGAAATAAAAGAAACAGCCTTGAGCTGCCTGCTGTCATGGCGGCGCCACCAAGTAATTGCGGTAAGGCTGTGCAGCACTCACCACCATGATCCTGTCTATTCCTATGTCTGATACAGTTCTATGATATGCTAAAGGATGGCTTGAGATAAGCAAACAATGGAAAACCAGATGTCTCGATATGCCAGACAGAGCCTTAAAAGACTGAGGTGTGTAACAATTTGAAGTCATCATACTGGATTAGCACTAGTGATGAGCCGAACACCCCCATGTTCAGTATGCATTCGAACTCGAACAATTTCAAAAGTTCGAGTTCGAACACGAACCGAACTCAATGCAAGTCAATGGGACTCGAAAGTTCGATTTTTAGAGTGCCTTCCAAGAGGGTATATATGCAAGATATTTGCCATAAAAGGTGTATGGGGGTCCGGGTAGTGACCTGGGGGACAGGAAACATGGACAAAAAGTAAAAAAAAAACATTTTTAAGGGAACATTGAGTTTTCCATGAAATAAAGGTTAAGAATAAAAACGAAAAATTCCTTCAAATATCGTGCCTAGGAGGTCCCCATAACCTGCCACTGGTAACCTACCAGGGCCTGAAAAGGTATTACACAAGTGTCGCTTTAGAGCGTCCTCAAGTTGTTTCATCCTGTGCTCCCTCTGTGCGGGCAGGATGAGCTCTGCAACTTTACCCTTGTATCATGGATCAACAAGGCTTGCCAACCAGTAATGATCCCTCTCCTTGATAGCACGAATCCTGGGGTCCTTTAGCAGGCTTTGCAGGATAAGGGAGCCCATGCAGCGTAGGTTGGAGGTGGCATTAGCTTCCGAGTCTTCCTGGTCAATTAGGATGACCCCATCATTCACTTCCTCCTCCCAGCCACATACTAGTCCCTGTGTTTCAGGGCACAAAAAACCCTCCCTTGAGGAATCCCCACCTTCAATGCCCCCACTACTTAAATATTCCTCCTCCTCCTGTCTGATCTGAGGACCCACAGAAATGCTGTCTGCGTAAAGACTGGAGCCTTGAGAGCTAGGGAAGGCCTCCTCTTCCTCCTGCTGCTCTGCCTCTAGTGCCACATCTATATTTCCCCGCAGAGTGCGCTCCAGCAGGAACACTAAAGGAATTGTGTCACTGATGCATGCATTGTCCCTCCTCACCATGCTCGTTGCCTCCTCAAATAGTGACAGTACAGTGCATGCATCCTTGATCATCAGCCACTGTGGGGGGGAAGTTGACCTGAACCTGTCCTTGTGCCATACTCACACAGGTACTCATTGATGGCCCTCTGCTGCTTGTGCAGACGCTGCAGCATTGCCAATGTTGAGTTCCACCTGGTGGGCATGTCACAGATCAGATGGTTTGTGTGAAGGTGGAATTCTCTTTGAATTTCTGCCAGGCGAACACTTGCTGGGAATGACCGTCTGAAGTGTCGGCAGACTTTTCTGGCCTGGTTGAGAAGCTCTGCCAGCCCTGGGTACCTGGTAAGGAAACGCTGTACCACCAGATTTAGGACGAGTGCTAGGTATGGTACATGCGTCAACTTACCCTGGCGTAGGGCGGAGAGAAGATTGCTGCCATTATCACTAGGGATGAGCCGAACACCCCCATGCTCGGTTCGCATTCGAACTTGAACAATTTCAAAAGTTCGAGTTCGAACGCGAACACGAACCAAACTCAATGCAAGCCAATGGGACTCAAAGTTCGATTTTTAGAGTGCCCTGCAGAAGGGCATATATGCAAGATATTTGTCAGAAAAGGTTTATGGGGGTCCGGGTAGTGCCCTGGGGGACAGGAAACAAGGAAAAAAAGTTTTAAAAACAAACGTTTTTAAATGAACATTGAGTTTTCCATGAAATAAAGGTTAAAAATAAAAACGAAAAAATCCTTCAAATATCGTGCCTAGGAGGTCCCCATAACCTGCCCGTGAAGTGGCGGATTTGTAGGATGCTTAGAAACATTTAAAAACAAAAAAATTAATGTTTCAAATGGCGGTAAATGGTTTTCCTTTAATCTATTCATAAACAACTGCTTGGGGCGGTAGTCTGTATTAAAAAAGGAGACATTTTAGGACACGCAGAACAAGTTTAGTGATTTTTTTTGGCTAAATTATGGTGAAACTTATGCAGGCTTTGGATGAAAGTAACAATAGGTGCTTTAAAATTGGGCCTTTAGTGCCGTCACACCGTAACCCTTTTGTGGTATTGTGGAAGAGTGAAAGGTTGGACCCTGCGGTCCAAAAAATTTAAATGATATGAATCTGGTAATATTAGGCGTCAGTGGCAGTGCAGCCAAATATTGTGCCTTTGGTGGCAGCAAGTGCCTTCACACCGTAACCCTTTTGTGGTATTGTGGAAGAGTGCAGTGGTGGAGGTTTTGTGAATGCAGAAGAGATCCCGATCTATTCCGTTACGTCAGCATCAGGGGATTGATAGCTGCTGATCCAGGACTGATTCATTTTTATAAATGTCAGCCGGTCTACAGAGTCAGTGGACAGACACACTCTTTTGTCTGTGACAAAACCTCCAGCGGCACTGAACGTCCTTTCAGAAAGCACGCTGAATGAAGGGCAACCTAGTAGCTGCATAGCATATTGGCTAAGTTCTGGCCAGTGATCCAATCTCAACATCCAGTAAGCCAGTGGATCATCTGCTTGAAAGGTATCCAGGTCTGCCCTTGCCCCTAGGTAGTCCTGCACCATGTGGTGAAGACGCTGGCAATGGGTGCCTACATTTGACATCCCTGGGCGTCGTGGGTTAAATTTTTTTAAAAAGGCATCAGTCAAGCGGCCCCGGCCTTCACCACTATACCTCTGATCATCCGCAGTCTCAGAAGCACCTGTGTCATCACTTTGTAACCTACCAGTGCCTGGAAAGGTGTTACACAAGTGTCACTTTAGAGCGTACTCAAGTTATTTCATCCTGTGCTCCCTCTGTGCGGGCAGGATGAGCTCTGCAACTTTACCTTTGTATCGTGGATCAACAAGGCTTGCCAACCAGTAATGATCCCTCTCCTTGATAGCACGAATTCCTGGGGTCCTTTACCAGGCTTTGCAGGATAAGGGAGCCCATGCAGCGTAGGATGGAGGTGGCATTAGCTTCCGAGTCTTCCTGGTCAATGAGGATGACCCCATAATGCACTTCCTCCTCCCAGCCACGTACTAGTCCTTGGATTTCTGGGCACACAAAACCCTCCCTTGAGGAATCCCCACCTTCAATGCCCCCACTAAAATATTCCTCCTCATCCTCCTCCTGTCTGATCTGAGGAGGACCCGCTGGAATGCTGTCTGCGGAAAGACTGGGGCCTTGAGAGCTAGGGAAGGCCTCCTCTTCCTCCCGCTGCTCTGCCTCCACATCTATAATTCCCCGCAGAGTGTGCTCCTGCAGGAACACTAAACACTAAAGGAATTGTGTCACTGATGCATGCACTGTCCCTGCTCACCATCCTCGTTGCCTCCTCAAATGGTGACAGTACAGTGCATGCATCCTTGATCATCAGCCACTGTGGGGGGGAAAAGAAACCAAGTTGACCTGAACCTGTCCTTGTGCCATACTCACACAGGTACTCGTTGATGGCCTTCTGCTGCTTGTGCAGATGCTGCAGCATTGCTAATGTTGAGTTCCACCTGGTGGGCATGTCACAGATCAGACAGTTTGTGGGTGTCACGAGCCTGGCCTAGCATATGTGCAGAAGTGTGGGTGTGAGCACAAGATGCAGTAGTTATAGCAAAAGGCAGGATACAGGGTAACAGGGTTTATTTGTGAATACAAATAAACAGACAACAGACTAGGAATATAAACAATGGATACAGATAACATATAATCAGGCGCAGGTACAAAATAGGAATAGGCAATAGAGTAGTCAAGATTTAGCAGAGATCTGGTACACGGGTATATCAATCATGGAATAGCGGAGGGTACAGGGGGCAATGGAGGATACCGGTAAAGAATGTCCAGAAATGGCAGAGGGTGTGCAGGAAGGTCTATGGATCAAGAGCAGGAGGGGTTCCAGGCAAGGATCTATGGAAGGCAGGTCTGCACTAGCTAAGCTAGGAACTTCAATGAGGAAGCGTGGGATCAGGGGTGTAGCTTCCTCATGAGCAGGTTTAATTAGGGAGAATGAAGGGCAGGTGTGGTTCCATGTCCATTATGCAAAGTATAGTCCAGGAAAGCATAAGGAGGAAAAAGTCCTGGAACCTGCATATCAATGCAAAACAGGGCAAAAGGAGAACAAAAGAGGGCGCCAGAGGGTCTGGTGGTTCGGACCGTGACAGTGGGAAAGTGGAATTCTCTTTGAATTTCTGCCAGGCGAACACTTGTTGGGAATGACCATCTGAAGTGGCTGCAGACTTTTCTGGCCTGGCTGAGAAGCTCTGCCAGCCCTGGGTACCTGGTTAGGAAATGTTGTACCACCAGATTTAGGACGTGTGCTAGGCATGGTACATGCGTCAACTTACCCTGGCGTAGGGCGGAGAGAAGGTTGCTGCCATTATCACAGACGACCATTCCCAGCTGAAGCTGGCGTGGTTTTAACCATCTCTGCACCTGCCCCTGCAAAGCTGACAGAATTTCTGGCCCTGTGTGGCTCCTGTCCCCTAAACAAACCAGATCAAGCACAGTATGGCATCTTTTTCCTTGAGCCATTGCGTATCCCCTGCCACGCATCGGTTTAACTGCCACTTTGCCAGAGACAGAGAAGGAGGAGTAGGAGGAAGAGGTGGTGGAGCAGACAGACCTCGTACAAGCAGCTTTCTGGAGGCGTGGTGGATGAACAAGCTCCAGCACAGAGCCCCTTCCTGGATCCCTCCCAGCTGCAATCAGAGTTACCCAGTGTACCGTGAAGGAAATGTAACGGCCCTGTCCATGCTTGCTGGACCACGTGTCTAAAGTCATGTGCACCTGGCTGCTGACTGCCTTTCCCAATGACTCCATAACATTGTCTTCCACGTGCTGGTATAGTGCTGGAATGGCCTTCCGTGAAAATAAATGGCATTTTGGAACCTGCCACTGTGGTACAGCACATTCAGCAAATTCACGGAAGGAAGCAGAGTCCACCAGCTGGAAAGGCAGCAGCTGTAATGCGAGTAATTTTGCTAAGCTGGCATTTAGACGCTGTGCTTGAGGATGGTTGGGACTATATTTTTTCTTATGCTGCAGCAGCTGGGGCAACGTAATCTGACTGCGTAAATCTTCAGCTGATGGGATGCTATCACATTCTGAGAAAGGACCTGGTACACCCATTACTGTAGCATCATCCCTGTCAGTGGAGGTTGTAGGCAATAACATGGCAGGACATATAGTGGGGGTTAGAGACAGATGAGGAGGAGGAGGACCTATGCAAAGTGTTGTGCCAACGGGATGCGTTGCAGGTGGTCATATGTCGCCTCAAGCACGTGGTACCCAAGCGAGGGATGTCTTTCCCATGCTTGATCCTCATCTGACAGCAGACTTCCTATACATGTGCTTTGAGACAACAGCGCTCTGCACCTGAGCAGCTCTGACATCTGATGCCTACGGTTGGTCATAGAGGACGTTCTGCCTTATGTTTGTTGTGCCTCCTCCTCATCCTCCTCCCTTGACTCCTCTGTTCGATCAGGCACCCAGGTGGAGTCAGTGACCTCATCATCGTCATCACCCCCATCTCCTCGTCACTGGAGCCAACTTGGCAGTATGCTGCAGCTGCTGGGGCAACATGAGTGCCAGTTATTTGTGTGTCACTGGCACTCCCTTCCTCTAGGTCCTCAACCTCAGAGTTTGAATCAGAGTACTGTAGTTGCTGCGCATCCTCAAGCAGCAAGTCACTGTCATTGTAGTCAAACAATTCAGCTGACTCCTCCGTGTGTGATAGTGAGGCTACGGCAGGAGTAGCTGTGGACATGGAGGCTGAATTAGATGTTTTGGCAGCTGAGGTGGACTGTAAACCACTACAAGTCTGGCTGGCAGAGGACTCAGAGGATGAGGATGGCCTAGTTAGCCAATCCACCAAATCCTCTGTATGTTGCTGCTGCTTAAGATGCTGCAGCACCAGTTAGAAAGGACAAGCGTGCCCCTGCAGAGGATGCACCACGTCCTCGACGACCAGAGGCACAGCCTCCCGACACAGAGGCTGCTTGCCCTCTTATCTGTGTCTGGGAGCGTCTGCCTGTCCTTTTTGGTCTTTCTGACATGGTGGGTGATATATAGATTAAAGATATTCAGAACTCTGATTCAACTCTGTTATAAAAATTGGAGATATGCAGAACTCTGATTCAACTGTGTTATCTAGACTAACGATTTCCAGAACTCTGGTATAACTCAGTGAGACACCCTGATAGCTGGCAGCCAGTGACAAGACACAGATTAAAATTCCCAGAAACCACCTATAAATCAGTGAGACCCCCTGATGGGTGGCAGTGACAAGACACAGGTTATAATTCCCAGATATCTGCTACAAGTCTGTGAGACCCAATTATGGGTGGCAGTGACAAGACACAAATTACAATTCCCAGATATCTGCTAGAAGTAAATGAGACCTCCCCAATAGCTGCTGGCAGTGACAACACACAGATTACAACAATTCTCAGATATCTTGTAGAAGTAAAACCCTCCCCCCCCCAATAGCTGCTGGTAGTGAGAATTTACAGATTACAACAATTCCCAGATATCTTGTAGAAGTGAGACCCCCCAAAAGCTGCTGGCAGTGAGAACACACAGATTACAACAATTCCCAGATATCTTGTAGAAGTGAGACCCCCCCCAATAGCTGCTGGTAGTGAGAATTTACAGATTACAACAATTCCCAGATATCTTGTAGAAGTGAGACCCCCCAATAGCTGCTGGCACTGAGAAGACACACTAACAGAACAATCTTCTCTCAAAAAACACATGCTGGGGGCTGTGTGAAGCCTTATATAGTGTGCTGCGGGACTTAGCTCTATGAGCCCATGATTGGGCAAAATATGCCCTATCAGGACTCTGAGCCGTGATTGGCATAGTCTTGCACCTGTCATGCACCTGACCTGTGGTCAGGTGCAAGGCTGTAGCCAATTACAAGCTTCAGGCCAGTGGAAAAGTGCATTGTGGTCCATTGTGGTGCATTGTGGGCGAACTCGAAACGAACACGCAGAAATGTTCAGAGTTCGCGAATAGCCGAACTGCCGATGTTCGATGCGAACTCAGAACAGATCGAACCGAACAGCTCATCCCTAGTCTTAAGGTGGTTTGCTGTCCTTTCTTACAGTATTTTTCTCTGTGGGGCTCACTCGGTGATGTGTGTGTGTGTGTATGAGAGATAGTTTATGACTTCTTCGCTATCCTATATGTAAAACCCTTGAAGGTTTGGTTCTTACTTTTCTTCTATGAATGTCAGTTTTTAAACTCTTTGAAGATCTAGATAGCACGGAGCGAGTTATTATGCTCTATCTATTACAGACCAGTTAACCTCCAGAACAACTGCACTTGGAAAGCGGCACAGAGCCCTGCAACTATTGTGGTTGTTTTATGTATTGGAATTTTTTCTTTTCCTTTTATTATTCTATTTTTTTCCCTGTGTTTTTTTTTTTTTTAGTTTTGAATGGTTTCTTTTAAAGGTTACGTCTTACCATGATATGTTTCTGCTAAAAACATCTAGGGTTACCATTAAGTGTGTGGTAAGATGAAAATATGGCAAAGACACAGACACTGACAAAAACACTCCCAGAAATAGAAGGAGATTGACAAAGATGATAAAAAAGACACTGAATAACATTAAGATTCTGTTAGAGACACAGATGCTGATACATAGAAGGATGTTTTTTAGTTGTAGTGGTGACTGTGGGGCCCTGCTGAAAGAGCTTAAAGAGCTAGCCTGAGCAAGCCTTGCAGGGAGCCCTCATGGGGAACCCTCATAGAGCAGACCCCTCGGGTAGTGCTCTATTGCCCAGTGCATCCCTGTCAGTGGCTTATGACATTGCTTTTAAATACATATGTTTTTACCTGAGGTCCAGCAATGAGAGTAATTCCATTCTGCCACAACTCTGCATTCCTCTAGATGCCCAACCCCTTTCTCCTAAACTGGATGTGGTTGGGAAACACAAGTTCAAGAAGGACACAAACCGACAATCTGGCTTCACATCACCATGCTCTGTTTGGCTACATAAGGTACGTACTTGTAGGAAGATTCTCCTGATCTATCCTGTTAATCCTTACCATACAGACTTTAAATATCAGTATATAACCATATTAACCCCTTAGTGACCGGGCGGTTTTACACAAATCCGTCCTTTAGTGACTGCTGCTGTTTTTACGTTTCTGCGCTGTTAGTGTTTAGGTCAAATTTTCCTCTTACTCGTTTATTCAACCCACACATATTATACACCCTTTTTCCCGCCATTAAATGGACTTTCTAGAAATACCATTATTTCCATCATATCCAATAACTTACTATAAAAAAAATATGAAATATGATGAAAAAATGGTAAAAACACACTTTTTCGTAATTTAATCCCCAAAATCTACAACCACCAATAAAGACCCCGGCTAAATAGTTTCAAAATTTTATCCCGAGAATAGAAATACCCAATTTTTACATGTTTTTGCCTTTTAACCCTTTCACTGCTGAGCCAGTTCACATATGTGCGCTGCACTCATTCTGACCATTTTATGCTAATTATTTTGAGATGACAGCCTAGGTCCTATTTAATTAAACCCCCCCAGACAAGAAAAACTTAAAAAAAAAACAATTGTTTTTTTTGTAAAAGCAAACCTGGTCATGTTTGGTATCATTTAAAAGGCCATGATCAGGCCTTTCAAATGATGTCAAATATGAGCATCTAGCTGCCATGGATCGGGAGATAAGGGGATCCTTAGGATCCCCTTATCTCTACATGGCAGCTAGATGGTTAACTGGCCCACTGACATCCTCACACATATGGTGAGGTTGTCAGTGGGTGGGGGGGGACCTGGAGGCTAGGCTGACATCCAAGATGTCAGCCCCCCTCCAGGTTCGAATCTCGTTTTTGGCACCAATTTGCACCGAAACGTGATTCGGAGGTGAAACGCTTAATGTCATACACCGCTGAAAAGGGGAGACTCTCCCCTTTTCAGCGGTGCAAAAAGCATCTCCCTAGCTTCAATAGTTGGGGAGATAGAGGGCTCCGAAGGAGCCCACCCCCTCCCCTCCATTGATTTGCATGGGAACGCCTGCTGATGATGTCACCACGCAGCGTGGCGACGTCATCAGCCTCGCCTGCCCATGTAAATCACATAGGCAGGCTTCCTCCCTGCCAGATCGCCGAGAGATCCAGCGAGGGAGGTGAGTATCGGGCGGGCGGGGGTTAAGGAGCCGCTGGCGTACCCTGTACATCCGCGGGTCTAAGGGAGGCCCGTGGACATGACGTACAGGGTACGTCAGCGGTCCTTAAGGGGTTAAAAAAAATCCTATAAAATACTATGGGCCACATTACATTCTTGTTGCTAACGATAGCGCTCACCTGTGTGAGCACTAACGTTAGCTGCGGCATCTGCCGCTTATTATAATCCAAACGCCAACGGGTTAAGTAACCCGTTTGCGTTTGGTACCTTGCGCTTTTCAGCGCGAGGTTACTGTACTTTGCGCTCTAACCAGAGCCAGGACTTGGCGTTAATGGATTCCGCTTCTGCAGAATCCATTAACACCAGCCTAAAAAATAAAAAAACAATCTGATGTTCACCTCCTGTCCTACGGTGAGGACCGTGGCTCCAACCGCCTCCTCTGTCCGGTGGGAGCAGGGAAAGACTGGGGGAAAAAGTCCCCCCCAGTTTCTCCCTGTGTATCACTACACCGATCGGCTGTATCTCGCGAGGCAAGATCCAGCTGGTCATGTGACCAGCAGGGGGAAACTTAATGGAGTCTTATGGACTCCATTGAGTGGATGCTCACGGCTGCGCTCAGCGCTGCCGCGAGCATAGTGCAGCCGTAGCACCCGCTAACAATGCAGGCAGCATTTTTTGCGCCTGCATTGTAATCTAGCGTTAAAAAGTGGGCGCAAGGGGGAATACTGCGGGCGCAGTTTTTCCTCCCTTGTGCCCACGTTTTAACACTAGGATCGTAATGTGGCCCCATCTTTACTAAGGGCCACATTACGATCCTAGCGTTAAAACGCAGGCGCAAGGGAGGAAAAACTACTTTTTTCTCCAATAAATCATCCTTCAGAACAACTTTAAGTGCTTAAGTAATCATTGCCACTTAAGGTCGTGTCATTTTACTAATGCTAGTATTATGTTTAGCCTACATTTTGTCCCAAGATAAGACTGTCGGGTCTATTCAAAGAAAGGTGAAACTCAGGTGAATGACTGGAGAAGTGAAAATTCTAGGTCAAAATAGCCAAACCAGAATAATTCTCCCAATTATCTCACTTTCCAAATCGGCTATTTTGTTTAGATTGTTCTCTTCTCCTGACAATTCTCCTGGTGTTCACCTTTCTTTGAATAGACCTGCATGTCACTTTGCATCAATTTTCAATTTTTTTAACCCTTTCGCTGAAGAGCCATTTCACCGCTGTGTGCTGAGCTAATTTTTACCGGTTTCGTCATCATGTTTAAACGCGATTTGAAGACACATTTTATTATACAACCCAGACACATAGAAACATAGAAACATAGAAAAATGTCGGCAGATAAGAACCTTTCGGCCCATCTAGTCTGCCCAATTACATGGATACTTTACCTGGATTTATCTTTTGTTTAGGATAGCCTTATGCCTATCCCATGCTTGCTTAAATTCAATTACTGTTTTGGCCTAATTATATATCGTTCTTTCCGGCAGACTCGGCAGATTCATAATATATCATTATTATATGTATACATCATGTCCTGCCTGAATATTATAACAAAAAATGCAATAAAATTAGAATTTTCAATCATCTACAGTGTGTAAAGTGTGTAAAGTTTTTTTTCCACACTTTATCATGCAAGCCTTTGCGGTTATATTTTCTATAGGGCGCGCTTGTTAAAAAAATTAGAAATGGGGAATCTTTACATTTTTTTGGGGGGGAAATTACATGATTTTCAGCAAACGCCCCATAGAAAAAATCGTTAGAGCAGTATCATTGTTCACATTATAATTGAAATGGGAATAATATTGCTGCATTAAAAAAACAAAAACTTTTTTTTTTTACATGTTACATGGTCATGTTTGGTATCATTGGAAAGACCATGCTCTGGCCATTCCAGTGATACCAAACATTAATCCCTAGCTTCCATGGATCGGGAGATACAGGGTTCCAATGAAGGGGTTAACTCCCGAACTGACATCATCGCGCTATGCGCGATGATGCCAGTAGGCAGGGGGAGATCCAGGAAGCTTGGCCGACATCCAAGATGTTGGCCAGCTCCGGGAGGGGACCGCGATCTGGCACGATCACGAATCACGATCCAGCCCCCAAGAGGTTAAAGGCAGCCACCGCTTGGAAGGGCAGGCTGTGCCCTTCCAAGCGGTGCCTGCCTTTTTGCACTGCCCCAAGCCGATCGGGAGGGAGAGAGGTCCAAATGACCTCACCCCTCCCCTTCAGGCACCTTCATCGCACTGGCGGGGGGTGCCTGGAATAGACGTCATCGAACCCGGCGCAATGACTCTGTTCCTGCCCGCTGGGGTCCCGGAGGCTGTGCTCACATCAAAGATGTCAGCCCGCAGCGATCGACCGGAATCCCGGCCGATCGCAGCTGCAAAGGGAGGACGCGCTCAGTGCGTCCTCTGCAGCCAAGTGTATATGCGGCAGGATGCGCTGAGCGCGTCCTCCTCATAGAAAGGGGTAATAGTGGTGACTTTTTCATCTTGACTTTTTTTGCACTTGCTCTGTCTTTTTCAAGTGTCCACTTGAGTACATGAAAGATGTTGCGTAGTAAACTCATGTTCTGGTGGAAAAGACCGAAGGACCCTTTGACTTTGATGCTCAGCTAGGACCCAGAAATAGAGACATTTCATTGGTTGGTATTGATTAAAGAGCCTAACTAATAAGCATTTGTTTGTTTTTCTGTCCACATTCACTAAGGATACCGATTAATTTTGAATAGCAAAATTAACAATTCCATGAACCACAATGGCAATTACTGTGACTCATGGAATAATTACCGTTCAATGCAGATTGGAGTCAATATTGGTTATTACTTCTTTGTTACTATCAAAATAAGACTTAATATATAGAAAACATTTGTCCTTGCTTTTCAAAGTAGGATAAAATATTCATCTGCAAAGTTTCAACAATAAAAACAAAGTGTATGACAATAATAATAGAGACATAAACACTTAATTCATTCAAGGATAATTATTTACATAAGAACATTCAGTTTTGAAACAAATTGAGTAAAAGGTGTAATAAAATGCAAACCTTGAATGAAAGCATCTGTATGAATTCTAGAATAGAATCCTAGGGATCATTTTAAAATGTTGTGTTAACCCCGTCACTACCAAGTCATTTAAAAAACAAAAACTCTGTCAGTAACCAGTGATTTTTTTGATTTTTTTTAAAAAATTAATTATATAATAAGAAATGTCTTGGAATATTTCCAAATTGGCAGGTCGATGACGCCATCTGCTGGCGAAAATGGAGTTACTGCAGTTCTGAGCTCTGTGCAGGATCTGCTTTGGAAAAGATCATTACAGACAATTCCCAGCTGGTTCTAAAACGTGTTAGCCGCTCAGGTACCACGTCCACAGTGCCAAATCCTTGGGGGCACCTTCTGGGGCTCAACTGCAAATTAAATTAATTTGCAACAAATGACTTCCATTTGCAATGATGTAATAGAGCTCCGGCATGTGTTAAAAATTTTCTGCAGAAGGTTATTTTTGAAAACAAACCCCCCCCCAGATTTCCCCTGCCCATCTTCTCAAAACCCTATTTTAGACTCATAAGATGAATGTAGCTCATAATTATATTATTAGTATTTTATTTCCTATGCATTTCGGGCATCTACCGGGGGCCTGTGGGGTGGGGGGGCCCGGATCCCTTTGATCTCCTTCTCCTGTGAGGAGGAGGAAACTGGCTCTGCATGTCTCTGTGACAGGCAACACATAATGCTGCCTGTACTGCAGGGATTTCAGCTTTCTGGCAGCCTAGGGGTCTAGCAACAACTCTATGCTGCACTGATTTCGAAGCAGGAACTGTTCATGTGACCGGAAGACCCTGCTCTGCTGAAGCCGGGGAAACAGCCAGCATGAGGAGGAGTAGCTGCCTGGTAGAGCTGGAAGAAGCAAGAATCTGGTGAGTATGAGGGGAGGGGAAGAGGTTTGTCTATCTGTCTGTCCTTCTGTTAAGCCATTCTTCTCTCTTTTGTTTATGCATTTCTTTCTGAATATGAGTTTATCTATTTTTCCATCTGCACTTATATTTCATCTTTTCCTCTATCCATTTCTCCAAATTTCACTTTCTCTGTGTCTCATCATTTCTGTCCTCTTTCTCCCCATCACACTCTCCCCTTTACTTTTACTCTATCTTCCCCTTGTCTTTCTTTGTCATTTCTTCTCTATCACTCTCTTTCTCACTCTGCTCCTTTCTGATTGTATCTCCCTCCCTCTCTAATGTTTAACCCAATTCCTAACCCTAATCTAACCCTATCTTCTAGCCCTAATTCCTAACTATACCTTCTAACCCTAATCTAACCCTAATTCCTAACCCTAATTACTAACTAGAGCTGTGCATTCATTTTGGAAAAATTCAGAATATATAACGAAATTTGATAATTTGTAGTTCGGAAGTACTTCCAAATAACGAATCGATATGATACGACTTCAAAACGAAACAAAATGGTATATAACAAATTTATTTCATTTTACACTGTGTCATCATCATAAAATAAAAATTTGAATAATTGATATCAACTATCGAATTTGAAATGAACTATCAAATTGATATCAACTATCGAATTTGAAATGAACTATCAAATACATATCAACTATTGAATTTGAAATAAACTATCAATTTGATATCAACTATCGAATTGATCTTAATACAAGTAATAGTCAGCAAAGGACTTTATGAAACAAATTAATTTTGTTTCACTGTTTAATTTGACTCAAATACTAAATCTGTGACACAGCTTAAAATTTAACCGTAGCTTTCTTTTAACAGCAAAATTTGATTAATTCGGGTTTTATTTAGTGATCCAAAATTTGAATTGATATCAACTATTGAATTGATATATGAAATTCGAATCGATACGAAATCGATGCGAAAATCAAAAAAAACAAAACGAAACACAAAACGAAATGAAGTTAGTTATGAAATTGCGAAAACTAAATTATTTAAAAATGTAACGAAACGAAACTAAACTAAACAAATTTTTCAGCCATGCACATACCTATTCCTAACCCTAATTCCTAACCCTAATTCCTAACCCTAGCATCTAACCCTAATTCCTAACCCTAATTCCTGACCCTAGCATCTAACCCTAATTGCTAACCCTAATTTCTAACCCTAGCATCTAACCCTAATTCCTAACCCTAATGTTTAACCCTAATCTAAAACTAATTCCTAACCCTAGCATCTAACCCTAACTTCTAACCCTAATCTAACACTAATTCCTAACATAGAAACATAGAAACATAGAAAAATGTCGGCAGATAAGAACCTTTCGGCCCATCTAGTCTGCCCAATTACATGGATACTTAACCTGGATTTATCTTTTGTTTAGGATAGCCTTATGCCTATCCCATGCTTGCTTAAATTCAATTACTGTTTTGGCCTCTATCACTTCTACTGGAAGACTGTTCCATGTATCCACCACCCGCTCAGTAAAATAATGCTTCCTGATGTTACTTTTAAACCTTTGCCCCTCTAATCTAAGACTATGTCCTCTTGTTTTGCTATTTTGTTTCCTTTTAAATATACTCCCTTCCTCTACCTTGTGGATTCCCTTTACGTATTTAAATGTTTCTATCATATCTCCTCTGTCTCGTCTTTTTTCCAAGCTGTACATGTTAAGATCATTAAGCCTTTCTGGTAACTTTTCTCCTTCAAGCCGTACACCATTTTAGTAGCCCTTCTCTGAACTCTCTCTAAGATGTCTATATCCTTCTGGAGATACGGTCTCCAGTACTGCACACAGTACTCCAAGTGAGGTCTCACCGGTGCTCTGTACAGTGGCATGAGCACTTCCCTTTTCCTACTGCTAATACCTCTCCCTACACAACCAAGCATTCTGCTAGCATTTCTTGCTGCTCTATTACATTGACTACTTACCCTTAGATCCTCTGCAATAATGACCCCTAAATCCCTTTCCTCAGATGTTGAGGTTAGGACTGTATCAAATATTCTATATTCAGCCCTTGGGTTTTTACGTCCCAGGTGCATTATCTTGCACTTATCCACATTAAAACTCAATTGCCACAACTCCGACCATTTTTTTAGTTTACCTAAATCATTTGTCATTTGGCTGATCCCTCCAGGAACGTTAACCCTGTTGCAAATCTTTGTGTCATCAGCAAAAAGACATACTTTTCCATTAATACCTTCTGCAATATCACTAATAAAAATATTAAAGAGAATGGGTCCAAGTACTGACCCCTGAGGTACCCCACTGGTAACAAGACCTTGCGCCGAATAAACTCCATTTACCACAACCCTCTGTTGTCTGTCACTCAGCCACTGCCTCATCCATTCAACAATATTGGAATCCAAGCTCAAAGATTGCAATTTATTGATAAGCCTTCTATGCAGAACAGTATCAAAAGCCTTACTGAAATCTAAATAAGCAATGTCTACTGCACCACCTGTGTCTATTATTTTTGTTACCCAATCAAAAAAATCAATAAGATTAGTTTGGCATGATCTTCCTGAGGTAAACCCATGTTGTTTCTGATCCTGTAATCTATGTGTTTTTAGATGTTCAACAGTCCTTTCCTTTAACATGGTTTCCATTAATTTCCCCACTACTGACGTAAGACTAACTGGCCTATAGTTCCCCGATTCCTCCCTACTACCCTTCTTGTAAATGGGCACAACATTTGCTAATTTCCAGTCTTCTGGGACGACTCCTGTTAACAAGGATTGGTTAAATAAATCTGTTAACGGTTTTGCTATTACATCACTGAGCTCTTTTAATAATTTAGGATGGATCCCATCAGGCCCCATTGACTTATTTGTCTTTACTTTAGACAGCTGCTTTAGAACCTCCTCCTCTGTAAACTCATATGTAAATGTCTCTTTAGTGTTCTCTCCTAACTGAGGTCCCTTTCCTTCCTTTTCTTCTGCAAAGACTGAACAAAAATATTCATTGAGGCAGTCAGCGAGACTTTTATCCTCTTCTACATACCTTCCTTCCTTTGTTTTTAATCTAACTAATCCTTGTTTTACTTTTCTTTTCTCTTTTATGTATCTAAAAAATGTTTTGTCCCCCTTTTTTACTGACTGAGCTATTTTCTCTTCTGCGTGTGCTTTGGAAGCTCTTATAAATTGCTTTGCCTCTTTCTGCCTAATCTTATAGGTTTGCCTATCTTCTTCACGCTGAGTTTTTTTATAATTATTGAATGCTATCTTCTTGTTCTTCACTATTTTGGCCACTTCTGCAGAGTACCACAGTGGTTTCTTCCCTTTTTTGTTTTTGCTAACAAGCCGAATGCAATTCCTGTGCCTTCAATAATGCTTCCTTTAAATAATCCCATTTCTCTTGGACTCCCTTTAAACTCCTCCAGTCTGATAATGACTCCTTCACACAAAATCTCATTTTAGAAAAATCTGTTTTTTTAAAGTCTAAAACTTTTGTTTTTGTGTGGTGCGGCTCCATCCCTGTTCTTATATTAAACCATACTGACTTGTGATCACTAGATCCCAATTTTCACCTACAACAACGTCCGATACCAAACCTCCATTTGTGAGTATTAAATCCAATATGGCCTCTTTACGGGTCGGCTCCTCAACTACTTGTGTTAGAGATAATCCCAGTAAGGAGTTTAGAATATTTGTACTCCTGGTGCACCCAGCTATTTTGGTTTTCCAGTTCACATCAGGAAGATTAAAGTCCCCCATGATAATAACTTCCCCCTTCATTGCCATTTTGGCTATTTCCTCAACCAGCAGATTATCTAGCTCTTCTACTTGTCCAGGGGGTCTATAGATCACCCCTACACGAGCTACTGTATGATTGCCAACTGTTAGCGTAACCCAAACTGACTCTATGTTCACCTCGCTCACTTTTATTTGGTTCGTTTTTATGTTGTTTTTCACATACAGGGCCACTCCTCCTCCTTTGCTACCTTCTCTGTCTTTTCTATATAAAGAGTACCCCGGTATTGTTATGTCCCAGTTATTTTTCTCACTGAACCATGTCTCAGTAACCGCCACTAAATCTACTTTTTCAGCTGCCATCATTGCCTCCAGTTCATTGATTTTATTGACTAAACTGCGAGCATTTATAGACACGATTCTGAGCTTGTCATTTTTTACCTCGCATGTTGCATGCACCCTCCGATTTAGTTTTGGGGACAATCGGGCAGATTGTTTACCCTTTTGTCCCCCCCTCCTAGTTTAAATATTTCTTTGCGAAACCTTTGAACTTCTCACTGAGAACATATGTTCCCCTATGAGTTAGATGCAAACCATCTTTTTTATACAGTTCCTTTCTGTTCCAATTAGAGCTATCATGGGACACAAAGCCAAATCCTTGCTCCCGACACCATTCCCGAAGCCACAAATTGAATTCCCTATTGCGCATCTTCCTATCTTGAATGTTATGCACAGGCAAAACTTCAGAGAATGACACAGTGGACGCAATCTGCTGTATTTCACCTCCAAGAACACAAAAATCTTCCTTAATCTCAGAAACCTCATTGCTAGCCAAGTCATTTGTCCCTAGATGGACTAGAACATCCACTTCCCCTTGCTGGTTTGCTTCTTTGACATATTGAGAATACGTCTCCTGTCTCTACGAGCAGTAGCCCCAGGAAGACATCTCACCAAACCACTACTCTCCAGCTCAACACCTCTTATGATAGAATCACCCAGCAACAATTGCCTTCTATCAAGTCCCACCTTTCATTTTTGTCCTTGGTTGCAGTGCTGCATACCTTAGGCATAGTGGATGGTGGTTCCTCAACTATGGTGTCTGAGCCTGCATCCGTCTTACCACTACACTCTGAAAGTGCCTCAAAAGAATTAAGAAGAGCCACAGATTGATGGAACATGCTTTCTATCCACAACGCTAAATCTACCAGATCCTACAGTAGTCCATCTGCCGCTCCTAGGAGGCCTCTGTGGCAGTGGCTTTGTAACAGTCATAGCCTGAGTTTGTCTAACAGATAATTTACAAATCTCAGACTTCAAACAGGCAATTTCCTGCTGCAATAAAGAGAACTGCCTACATATCAGGCACACTCCAAACCTCCAAAAATTGGATCTAAAAACAAACGCATGACAGCTCTTACACTGGACCAAGCCTGCCATTATAAAAGAATGGATTTAAAACCAGCAAATCTTACCTTTTTGTAGGTTTTCTACCTCCTGTCAAACCTCAGACTACCTCCAGAGTATCTCCAGAAGATCTCTAAGAGTTCACTTTGAAGGCTTCACTTAGAAGGCTTGACAAGCTCAATTAGCAAGCTAATATCACCAACCTTTATATAGTCACCTCCCCCAGCAAGGAGTGGACAAGCTAAACCTCTTTGCAAATACCACCCAATTGATTCCAATTGTATGCTAATCAGTATGAAAATGAGTCACCAGCCTAACCTAATTTACTCACCAGACCTAATATAAAACCTTAAGATGAATAGAAAAGATCTGTTTGAAACAAAAATCAAAATCACTCTCCAGAAGATCTCCTCTAAGAGTTCACTTTGAAGGCTTCACTTAGAAGGCTTGACAAGCTCAATTAGCAAGCTAATATCACCAACCTTTATATAGTCACCTCCCCCAGCAAGGAGTGGACAAGCTAAACCTCTTTGCAAATACCACCCAATTGATTCCAATTGTATGCCAATCAGTATGAAAATGAGTCACCAGCCTAACCTAATTTACTCACCAGACCTAATATAAAACCTTAAGATGAATAGAAAAGATCTGTTTGAAACAAAAATCAAAATCACTCTCCAGAAGATCTCCTCTAAGAGTTCACTTTGAAGGCTTCACTTAGAAGGCTTGACAAGCTCAATTAGCAAGCTAATATCACCAACCTTTATATAGTCACCTCCCCCAGCAAGGAGTGGACAAGCTAAACCTATTTGCAAATACCACCCAATTGATTCCAATTGTATGCTAATCAGTATGAAAATGAGTCACCAGCCTAACATAATTTACTCACCAGACCTAACTTAAAACCTTAAGATGAATAGAAAAGATCTGTTTGAAACAAAAATCAAAATCACTCACCAGAAGATCTCCTCTAAGAGTTCACTTTGAAGGCTTCACTTAGAAGGCTTGACAAGCTCAATTAGCAAGCTAATATCACCAACCTTTATACAGTCACCTCCCCCAGCAAGGAGTGGACAAGCTAAACCTCTTTGCAAATACCACCCAAATGATTCCAATTGTATGCTAATCAGTATGAAAATGAGTCACCAGCCTAACCTAATTTACTCACCAGACCTAACTTAAAACCTTAAGATGAATAGAAAAGATCTGTTTGAAACAAAAATCAAAATCACTCACCAGAAGATCTCCTCTAAGAGTTCACTTTGAAGGCTTCACTTTGAAGGCTTGACAAGCTCAATTAGCAAGCTAATATCACCAACATTTATATAGTCACCTCCCCCAGCAAGGAGTGGACAAGCTAAACCTATTTGCAATTACCACCCAATTGATTCCAATTGTATGCTAATCAGTATGAAAATGAGTCACCAGCCTAACCTAATTTACTCACCAGACCTAACTTAAAACCTTAAAATGAATAGAAAAGATCTGTTTGAAACAAAAATCAAAATCACTCACCAGAAGATCTCCTCTAAGAGTTCACTTTGAAGGCTTCACTTAGAAGGCTTGACAAGCTCAATTAGCAAGCTAATATCACCAACCTTTATAGAGTCACCTCCCCCAGCAAGGAGTGGACAAGCTAAACCTGTTTGCAAATACCACCCAATTGATTCCAGATTAGCATCTAACCCTAATTCCTAACCCTCATTCCTAACCCTAATTCCTAACTCTAATTCCTAACTCTAATTCCTAACTCTAATTCCTAACCCTAATTCCTAACTCTAATTCCTAACTCTAATTCCTAACTCTAATTCCTAACTCTAATTCCTAACCCTAGCTTCTAACCTTAATTCTTAACCCTAATTACTAACCATAATTCCCAACCCTAAATACTAATGGTAACTCTTAACCCAAATCTAACCCTAATCTCTAACCCTAGCATCTAACCCTAATCCCTCACCCTTAGGCTAGAGTCAGACGAACGCAGTCTGAGCGCACTCTGCGTGCGTGCATAACGGAAAGACGTACTGACGGAAGATACTGTAGACACCACACGGTCTGTTTTTCTTGACGGACATAGAAAAAAAAGGGGAATTATGGGAAACAAAATTAATACGAAAATTGCTAAAATTTTGAAAAGGATATGAAAAGCCATTGTGCGTCAAGGTGCTGGACATCGCAAATGCGCTGCGTCTGACATCTCCTCATCACTCACACAGAATGCTACGCAGACGTGGAGTACTCTGCGTGTCCGTGGTAGCGGTTTTACATTCTTGCCTAATTTGCGTCCGTTTGCCACGTGCGTTGTGCGTGCGCAGTTCGGTGTGCACGTACTTCGTGTGTGGGTCTCTATTGCTCATGATTCTATGCTTCGATGGACGTTAAACTGTGTGGCAACACGGACGTGATCACTGCGTTCGTCTGACACGGGCCTAATTCCTCACCTTAATTTCAAACTCTAGTGTCTAACCCTAAATCCTAACCCTAATCCCTAACCCTAGTTCCTAACCCTAATTCCAAACTCTAGCTTCTAAATCAAATTCCTAACCCTTACTTCTAACTCACATTACTGTGAGTTTTATTGCTGTGGAGCTCTGTGATACGCTCATACACACTGCATATTATTGTGAATTTTATTGCTGTGGAGCTCTGATACGCATACACACTGCACATTACTGTGAGTTTTTTTTGCTGTGGAGCACTGTGATACGCTCATACATATTCTGCATATTACTGTATCAGTAATGTATTGTATCCTATAAACTTGGAAAGTGATCCGCAGCTAACAAAGTTTGCCATGAGACCTTTTGTGCCGCGGTGCAGCCTTAGCTGCAATGAGTATGTGATGACTGCTGCAGCAGAGCGGTGGCCATCTGTAAGTCTGGAGGGGGCATGATGGCTTATTAGAATGTGGGTCCAAGTGGATTTTATCTTATTAAAACATTTAATTTGAGAATAGTTTGAAGACATAAAGGGCCCTATTACATTCTTCACGCAAAAACGCACGTGCAACGCGTGAATTTTTGCGCGAAGTGTTAAATGTTAAAGCGTGTAAAACAACGCTGGTATTACAATCCTCGCACATTTTTTCATCCGTAAAAAAAAAAAACACGTCAATTGGACGTGCACAAACGCGCGCACAGCAACGTTGCACACAGAAATCAGTGTGCGAACTGTTTTTTCTCGTGATTCAGCCAATCAGAATTAAGAACCACAATTGTCTCACATTAAGTTTTTTGCGCCTGTCAAAGTCAATCTGCGCATATATGCTGCATCAATAATAAATGCACACATCTTCTCCATTTTATTGGTTTGGTATGAGTAGAATGTGTAACTATACTTTGCTGCGTATTTTTTTTTGGCCTGGTGTATTTGGTTTAGGCCAGGTTGATAGAATTTGCTATTAACACCAGCTTTTAGGAGTTGCTAAAATTATTCGCCCAAAGGCTGTGCGTTACAAACTGCGCATAGATTGTAATACCATCCATCCATGCACAAACGCATTTACGCTCACAATGTTAAGTATAGGACGTGCGCTGTAAAGTACGCTCGCGCAGCGTTCGTGCAGGTTCACCCGCGGTAGACATATACGCGCGTTTGTTGCGCTGACATTGTTATACGTTCAGTGCAAAGGATTTTGCCCCTCGCGTTAATGCGTTTTTGCGCACGTGCAAACATTTGCTTGAAAATTGTAATAGGGCCCAAAATCGTTATCACAGCAATAAACATCTGGGTGTAGCATTTTATGGTTTGAGTTTATGTGGGCGTGACCTACTGTGGGCAGGGCACAATGGGGGCCCCATTATCTTCTATTGCCCGGGGTCCCCACTAGTTGTCAGTCCGCCCTTGCGTGTAGGTTTTTTTTATCTGTTCATCTTCCTCAAGCCTTCTTAAAGTAGATTTTATCTCTCTTGCTCCTCCCCTTTCTCTTCAGCCCTGCTCAAAAACCAGGAACTCCCTCCCACTGCTGGGAACAAGGAAAATAAGTCCCTTAGAGCAGAGGTCTGCAGCCACTGAAGGTTACTGAAAAAAAAATGAAGGTGTGGGAAAGACTGAAATTAATTAGAATTTTATTCAGCAGTAGTCATTTTTAAAGAACAATTACAAACATTGGTGAAATTTGCCTTTGTTGCACGGTTGCACCGTCAACAAACAGCCAAAAGAACAATCCAAACAGCTGTAGGAGAAGTTTCACAGCAAAGCTTTTCCTGCAGCTGTTTGCATTCTTCTCTTGAGGAACACCAGCCTTTTTACTACAGTATTGTTACAATGACTATTATTCCCTGTGTTTGCAAGATTAACATGCACTGGCTGTACCCAAATTAACTCCCTAATAGTGCCAATTGAATATAAATGTTTAAACCATGAGACTTGATATATTAAAGTTTTTGTTAAAAAAAAAACTACTAGCATGTCCCTTTAATCCTGCTTTCTTCCTCTTCTCTTTAGTGAGAACTTTACTGACCATGTCCAGTGTTTTTAAATCTTTCATAAGAGCTCTGTATTCTCATACTTTTCATTGCATTGTTTTCATATAGAATATTCTGATAATAGCTTTTACAAATTTTATTTTTTAAAAATTCCTTGATTTTTTTAAAAAATGGCTACATGGTTACAAACCTAATGCTAACATAGGGTCGCTAACCAGGAAAATCTGCTCCTGCATATTTTCCTATAGCGTCACCATGTTAGGTCGGGTGCACACGAGCGCACTCTGAGTGGAAGGAACGTCCGTGAGAGTTGACGTTCCTTCCACTCAACGCCCGCCTGCCCCTCCTCGGATCCTTGGAGGATCACGCTTTGCAGCCTGTCGACTCGCATAGCGCAATGACGGGCAGGCTTTCTAGGTGGACGCCTGCTGCGCGGGCACGAAGTGCGTGCGTACAAGCGTGTGACCGGCCCCGTCGCAGCATCACATGGTTGCGATCGGCACCAGGAAGTGCGTGCACACGGGCGCACAAAGTGCACTCGTTTGCACCTGGACTTAGTGTGGTATTCTGGGGCAGGCACTACCTCAGCACCTCACAACGCCAAGAGGGCATATATGCAGGATATTGGCCATAAAAGGTGTATGGGGTTCCAGGTACTGTCCTGGGGGACAGCAAACAATGAAAAAAAGTTAAAAAAATATGTTTTTAACCCTTTCACTGCTGAATGCTGAGCCATTTCACCGCTGTGCACAGAGCTCATTTTTACCGCTTTTGGTCATGTTTAAACGCGGTTTGAAGCCATGGGAAATGTTTGACCAACAATGAGTGGGAAATGTTTGACCAATAATGAGTGGGAAATGTTTGACAAACAATCAGTGGGAAATGTTTGACCAACAAGGAGTGTTTATGAATCCCATAAGCTTCAATGTTAAAAATATTCCCATTTTAATTCAATATCTAATAAACCGTTTATTATTATATTCTGCAGTAAAGTGTCTCTTTATTTTTAGATATTTTGGGATCTTTTTTGAACTTTCCTCGAACGTCCCGAAAGGTTCGAAGTTCGTGAATTTTCGAACAGCCGATGTTCGAATCGAACTTCGAACCGATTTGAACCGGCAGCCCATCCCTATTCAGGAGGTGTTAAATGATTTTGCAATTGCAGAATTATTTAGCACCGGTCTTTAGGATGTGCTTACTTTTGGTTCTCTGTATCCCGAAGGTAATTTGCGTCTGGACTTTGTAATATCTCACATATCGAAACGCTAATTAATGATTGCGCTCCCCATGTTAGGTATAGGATGCGCAAAGTACAGTAAGCTCGCACAAGGCGCAAGGCACTAACTGATTTCATCCCAGTGTAGCATCAGGAATGTAATATGAATGCCATGCGTTAAACTCACTTATACTAGCTTACGCTTAACGCTTACATATCGAGATGCTACATCAGCACCAACTATGGAATAGAGCTCCAAGTTGGCACAACTTGTTGTTTAGGGAACTACGTCCTATAGTATGGTTCTTCAAGAGTAACCCATTTGCTCCATTAAGTATTTATGCAGCCTTGAGGACCTGGTATCTCTTTCTAGAATAATTGCAGGTTACTGAGTATAACTGAGTATAATGGAAATGCTTTTAGTAAAAAAGTAAACATTTAAATCAAATTAGACTTCGCTTTCTTGTCCATGAATGTTCAGAAAGAAATAGAGCTGATAGAGGGTAGATGGCTATTTAAACTGTGGGTCGTTGTCAGCCGCATTGCTTGTAAACCTATACAAGAAATCAAACTTTGCTCTTCTTATATAAAATCTCCGGAACTGTGGAAGAATGGTTCTGCTACGATAAGTGCTGAGCGTGGGCTGACAGCCTTTTCATGATTTTTTTCCCTCCTTTTAGTCCCAAGGTTCTTCTGCTTTTGTTAGTTTACACATGATCACACTCTGCAGAGGAATGCTTTGCACACATATGCTGACAAAGTAATGAATTGAGCTTGAAGTATAATCATCGTGACTCATTTTGTTCTGCTTTTTATATAAATTTGTGAATCTCTGTATGCTAGTCCTCAAATTCTAACAAAAGTTTCAAATAGCCTGAATATAGTTTGATACACAAACCTATTCATAACTTTTTTCAACTTCATGGGACACTCTACACAGAGTAACAATGTAATTTTATCTTAGTGGTCACATGCTGTGAACTCTCTGCTTCCTCTCACCACTCTTAGGAGGGAGTTCCGAAGGCCAATTCAGCCATCCACATGCAGGGGCTTAGTCCTGCCCAGAAGCAGAGCTCAGGGATCCCTCAGCACAAGTTTCCTGGGCTTTGAATACTTCAGATATCAGCCCCATCCAATGGGATCAAAGTCTTCTTGCATTGACAACCACAGGATTGGTTGGAGCACCCAGCCCCATGTGGTCAAATGATGTACTGAGCTGGAAGCATGACATATCCTGGAGAGATCAGAGTGAGACCAGTGCTGGATTTAGGTGAGTTTATAAAAGAAACTAAACAGTTTAAAGGTGGAAGGAGAAGTTTGGAGGTAAAGAGTGGTTAATGTTTAACGTATCTGTTTCCACCCCTGTTCTATCCCTTTAAATGTTTGTGTGTCAATATCAAAACACACATAAGAGGTTTATTCAAAGAGTGCCAAATTGGCTCCGAAATTGCACCAGATGGTGAATTTCCTAGTATGTTGCAATTTCATGGTCATTCGGCTATTCAAAAAGCAGGCAGTTCGCAAATTTTGGCGAATTGCTGGCAAATTGCTAGCGAAATATAGTGCTGTTCGACGGCAGTGAACTTCCCATAGAGAAGCAATGGTTAATCTATTCATCGAACACTGAACAGCAGAGGAATGTCAGGGAAATACCCTGATTTTCGGAGGTTTCATTCAGCAGCTTTATTCAGGCGAATCCCATAGGCTTCACTGTAAAAAATATTCCAGTTTTCATTAAGTATTTATAAAACCATTTAGGGTTTTTTGCAGCAAAAAGTCTCTTTATTTATTTTTTAGGGATTTTATAGGCATTAGTCGCGATTTTTTCTGCAAAATTTTCTTCCCGATTTTTTTTTTTTAGCTTTTTTTTTCCTGTAACAGACCTTTTTATTATTATTCATAGGACCTGATATATTGTTCCCAGCTATTTTCGTCCAGTAGGTTTTTGATAATGCGTTTTAAAAGTTGCTGTGGTTTTATTTATCTTTCTTTTTTACCCCGTTCGGCAGCTGCGCGATGCTCTGTTCGGCGTATTGTTGGCTTTTTTCAGATGCATTCGGCAGTTTTGTGGCGGATCGTCGGGTGTGTTCAGTGTTTTTTAGGCAGCTTATCGGATCGATCTGAGGTTTTTTTCAGCGGTTTTTCCATTCCATTTTGCGGTTTTGCAGCGGTGGAAACTACAGTGAGAATCTAGATTACCCCCATAGTACCCGGGCGTTTTATGATTGTCCGTCCAAAAGTGCCTGCTGATAATTTTACGTCTCTGTGCTGTATGTGTATAGGTCAAATTTTCCGCTTACTCATTTATGCAAGCCACACATATCATATACCGTTCTTCCTACCATTAAATAGACTTCTAAAGATACCATTATTTCCATCATATCATATAATTTACTATAAATATTGTTAAGAAATATGGTGAAAAAGTGGAAAAAACACACTTTTTCGAAATTTAATCCCCAAACTCTACAACCGCCAAAAAGACCCCGGCTAAATAGTTTCAAAATTTTGTCCTGACATTAAAAATACCTAATTTTTACTTGTTTTTTTGCTTTTTAACCCTTTCACTGCTGAGCCATTTCACCTCTGTGTGCTGAGCTCATTTTGACCATTTTATGCTCATCATATTTAAACATAAATTAAAGTCCTATTTTATTATACCTCAGACAATTATAATTTTTTTTTTAAAAAAATCCTTTTTTTATAATTTATGTTACACCAAATCTAGTCATGTTTGGTATCACTGGAAAGGCCATGATCAGATGACCTTCTAGCTGTCACGGATTGGGATTTCTCCATTTGGCAGCTGGGGGTTTAACTGGCCCATTGACATCATCGCATATATGGCGACGATGTCAGTGGTTGAGGGGTGACCAGGAGGCTTGACTGACATCCAGGTTTGAATCGCACTCCGGCACCTAAGGGGTTAAAGACAGGTACCGCTGAAAAGGGCAGGCCCTGCCCTCTCCAGCAGTACCTGTCTTTTGTCTCTAGCTAGAGCGGTTGGGGAGGGAGAGGGCTCCAAACGGGGGCTCCACAAATTTCTACTGCAGGCGCCGGGGTGCCTGGCGATGACGTCATCACACACCATGATGACATCATCGTGACTGCTGGGCCCCCTGAAAAGGCGGGGCAGACTCCAGGCCTGCCAGATCGCCATGGGTAGCCTGACGTGGGAGGTGACTATATGGAGGGAGATTAGGAGACCAGGATGTACATAGTACGTCAGCAATTTTTAAGGGGATTTTCCCCAGGACGTTCAATGTACGTCTGCGGTTGGGAACGGGTTAAATAACTTCAGCATATGCTGCAGTGAAAGCTCATTGGTGAACTACACTGAGAAATAAGCTGAACAACTACATTCCTAACTACTATGGAAATAATGGTGAAAAGTACAGTGAACTATGGTGGCAGTTTCTAAAACAGTAGTGTAACAGATCTCTGTGCCCGGACAGGGTCACATCTGTCAAATGCCGTTTACTCGCTGGACACCCAGTCTCTCCTCGTGACTCTCACACCTTTCTCTTGTACCTTAGTCACAGTTTAAGGCCCGGTGCATGTAGAGAGCCTGGCTAGCACCCCCAGAAATAAGCCAAAACTGTAGACCTGGAGCCTTTCCTTGGCACAGCGGGCAGAAGATTCCTGGTACCCCAAATCATGAGTCGTGACTTCAAGCTTGGTCAGAATAGAACTGGTTAATTATTACACAGACACAGAGATACACTCAACCACCAATACTATTTGCATACAATCAAGCAGATAGCTGCACAGATCAGATAACTACACAGGACCTTCAAACAATGGAGACTGGGGGAAGGAAAAAGAAGGGCAAACAAAAGGAATTTCTTACAGAGAGAACTTACACAATAGAGAGAGTAGGTACTAATACAGAGATCTACACTACACAGAAAAGGGTTAGGTAATTGAGGGAATGTACGCAAAATACACCACAAGAGACTATACAATAAATACACAAGGGAATAACACACAGACATCAGAAATATTTAGTTAACTGGCAGATATATAAAACAGTGAAAACGGGGGGCGTGGCTTGGCTGCCGATCGCGATGGCCGCTTGATTTGGGAGCTCCGCACTGACCAGCACCATACAGCCTCACCCCAGCACTCCAGCCACTCTAATGGGGAAAACAAATAAGCCCTCAGCCACCAACAAGCCTCAGGAGGGTGTGCGGTGTAGCGGCGCCTCGAATTTGCGTTCTTTTCTCCTACCACCGGAGGTACTCCCGGAGGCCGCAGTGAAGCCAGGGCCTATAGTAGATCTGCCTGCGGATCCGCCGGCGGTCTCACCCTCGCTCCCAGGGCACAATAATGGCAGAATTGCATCACATAAGGACGGATGTCCAAGGCCTACATGACAGGGTTGCCTCCTTGGAAGCAGATAATGACACGGCAAGGCACACTCAGACCGCCACATTGGATTTGCTAGATCTCCGCTCAGCCCAAATGAGAAGCATGGCGCAGCACATAATGGATCTGGATAACAGGGGCCGCCGCAACAACCTGCGCCTCAGGGGTCTCCCAGAAACCGAGGAATCTCCAGCTGAACTCAGATTGGCACTCACTAATATTTTTAACTCTTTGATGGAACGACCCGCTGATACCAGGATTGATTATGTCCGAGCCCACAGAGCCCTTCGCCCACGGGGTCCTGCGGGGGGCCCGCCATGAGACGTTGTTTGCTGTCTCGCCAATTTCAGCCTTAAAGAGGATTTATTACGACACTCGCGGAATTCTACATAGTTTTCGTATGAAGGATCACCGCTGCAGCTCTTTCCTAACCTCTCACTGGCCACACTGGCCTACAGAAGGGCCCTGAAACCCCTCACGGGTCAACTGATAGCCCAAAAGATCCGCTACAGGTGGAACGTGCCTATCGGGCTGGTGGTGACGACTCCGGCGGGTCCATATTTGGTGTCCGCGGCAGAAGACATACCTCCATTATTGGCAGACTTACAACTTCCACCCATCCAACTTCATTGGCCGGACCCCCTTGCCCTATACTCCACACCCCGCTGATGTCCACCCCAGCAGGGTCTACCTCAGAGACCCCCGAGGTTTGGCTCTCAGACCCCGAGGAGACCCGGAGCTGTTGGCTGAACCTCTGTCCCTTTAAATGAAGGATAACAGCCTGTGTTGTTCACATTCGAATGTTATGGCTGGTGGGCCCTAAGTTAGCTTGCCTTCCTGCTGGACTTTGCCGCTCGGTGTGTGGGGACCCACACACGTGGTCATGGACCGGTGGCTTTTGGGCGTCCTGATCACTTCAAGGTTTTTCCCAGAAGTCTCTCTGCACTTGCCGCCCGTGCCACTCTCATCGGGACTCTGCCACGTGTCTTCTGTAGTGGCACAAAGATGATACTCCAGAGACCTCGATCTTGATTGTGCGGTGTATGTGGGCTCCAGATTACGGGACTCATACTAGCTGTTTGGTCTTTGGACCGTTGCTGGACTGGGTACTACAAAGTTGCCTGCCCGCTGACTCGACAGTCCCGATGTGAAGTCTCAAATATGGACCTCGCGTCCTCCAGGCACGAGGCGGCGTCAATATCCTTTGCTGGTTTATTTATAGTGCTGCATATCCTTTTTCTTTCTGCTACATGCTGGTTTAAATATGTATTATCTTGTTTGATCACTAGGGTCGGTGCAATACCCGTTCCCTGTCACACTAGGATCCTCGTTTCCGTACGACTGTTTGTCGTGCGGTCCTGACGGTCTTTTGACCGGCTGCCGAGCCGCGTCTCCGCATTTCCTGAGGTTGAGTGTTCCTCCCCTTCCCTACTCCCCCGGGTGGGTGCTACCCTCGTCTGTGGCGTCTGCCTCGGCAAGTGGCTTAGCTCTTCCCCTACACCTGTGCCTCTTGCCTGTAAATAGTTGTTGTTGTATTCCCCTGTTGACCCCCTGAAAGGGCACTCACTCTTTCACCCATACTACTTACGACTCTTTCCTCCTTGAGCTTCCCCATGGTGCTTAAACAGGCATCCCTGGTACTCCTATCCATCAATGCTAGGGGCTTAAATATCCCGGAGAGGCGATCCACTGCTCTGACTGACTTCCGTAGACACCGGGCCTCAGTGGTGTTCGTGCAGGAAACCCATTTCCACAGAGGGGCTAGACCTCGCTTCACTGACTCTCATTACCCGACCGATATGTTAAGCGACACACCGGGTTCTAAATCAAAAGGTACAGCCATTTTATTCCACAAATCGGTCCCTTACCGGGAGACGACCACGCTGACGGATGACAGTGGCAGGTTTGTGTTTACGAAAGGCCAGATTGCAGGACAGATGTTTACATTCGCAAACGTGTATGCTCCCAACAAAGCACAACACCGCTTTCTCACCAAACTTTTAAGGAAATTGCAGGCCTTCTCAGAGGGCACGCTGATCCTGGGGGGCGACTTTAACATTCCTCTTCACCCATCGGTCGACACTTCTACGGGGCGCTCCTCCCTCTCGACGAACATTCTCCAGTCTATCACGCAAACACTGCACTCCTCACGTCTGGTGGACTGTTTGAGGGCTCTTCACCCCACAGACAGGGACTATACCTTTTACGCGCACACCTCTACCTCGTACTCCCGTATTGATTATGTTTTTCTTCCTTTCTACCTCCTCCCCCTCCTCCTCTCTGCAACTATAGGTAATATAACTTGGTCGGACCATGCCCCCGTTATTGTTACCTTTAAATCCCCGACCTTTCGCCCGTCGACCGCAAACTGGCGCCTGAACGACGCACACTTGGCAGATCCGACGCTTTTGGCTGAAAGCAGAATAGTCATGGAACGATTTTTTGTAGAAAACACTGATCAGGAGGTACCCCCGGCTACAGTATGGGAGGCACATAAGTGTGTGTTGAGAGATCACTACATTAGCGTGGGTTCGGCAATTAAAAAACGAAGGGAGGCCCAGATTTTGGACCTTCTTGCCCAGATTGACAAAACAGAGCTTCAACATAAACGTACGGGGGACCCTGCCCTACTCACCTCTCTGACAGACCTGAGACGCTCCCTGGCCGATATCATGCACACTAGGCATTACAGAGCGTTACTCCGCTCTCAGGCGTTCTTTCACGTACATGGCAACAAGAGCGGTCGACTTTTGGCCAGGCAATTGGCTAAAAAACGTGCTGCAACATATATCCCTAACATTAGAGACAAGAAAGGCAACTTGCATCACCTCCCCACACAAATTATGCAATCCATTACAGATTACTACAAATCCCTCTACGCAGTCCCTGGCTCCCCTACTGAGGAGGCACGGGCGCAAATCCACTTAGATATTGACAACTACCTCACCCGCTATCTTAGACGTAAAGTCTCTGCGAACACAGCTGAGCTCCTGCATGAGCCGATCACTGTAGAGGAATTGAGCCTGGCCATCAAGTCCGTACAATCGGAAAAATGCCCGGGACCTGATGGCTTCTCGACCCGGTATTACAAACATTTCTTTGATGTCCTCTCTCCACACTTTCTACGGGCCTTTAACTCCCTGCGTGAGAAGAAACCCCTACCCACTCAATCTTTAATGGCCAACATAGTCTTGATCCCCAAGGAAGGGAAAGATAAAGAACAATGCTCTAGCTACAGGCCGATATCCCTTCTTAATTGCGACGTGAAGCTGTTTGCCAAAATTATAGCGACTCGCCTGAATCCATACATCCCATCACTGATACACTTAGACCAAGTGGGATTTGTACCGCACAGACAGGCCAGAGATAACACGATACGCGCTCTTCACATTATACATGCAGCCCCTAAAGTCCAGGGAGGCCTTCTACTCCTGTCAACGGACGCAGAAAAAGCGTTCGACAGGGTAGGCTGGGACTTCCTTTTCGCCACGCTCTGCCACCTTGGATTGGGCCCCCTGCTCCGCTCCTGGATACAGGCGCTGTACACGGGCCCCTCGGCAAGGGTATGCGTTAATGGTGCATTTACTGATAGCTTCCCTATATGCAATGGAAGGCGTCAGGGTTGCCCCCTCTCACCTCTCCTTTTCATTCTTTCTTTAGAACCCTTTTTAGAGGCGGTTCGCCAACACCCGGATATCTCAGGGGTTTCGGGGGGGGGGGCCGAAACACATAAGGTGGCTGCATACGCAGACGACCTTCTCTTCTTTGTCTCTAACCCACTGATCTCTCTCCCAAACATTTTATCGGTCTTTGAGGAATATCGTAAACTAGCTAACCTCAAGATTAATTTCTCGAAGTCCTCTATCTTAAACATTTCAGTCCCATCGCACAGGGTAGTCTCCATGCGCCATACACTGCCCTTTCGTTGGGCGGGATGCCGACTGAAGTATCTGGGAGTGTGGTTGACTGTGGACTGGACCCGCTTATACGAAACAAATTTTGCCCAGTTGATGGCAACTTTCCGCCGCGACCTTAGGGCATGAGACTGCGTACAGTCCCCTCCAAGTCGCACAGTGACAGCGTGTTCTGCCGCAAGAGGATTCATCCTAGTTTCTACATACTTGATCTACCATAGTTTTCTAAGTTCACCAAACTAGATCCATGGTGGTTAGTGTGTTCATGATCCTTTATAGAAAATGATAGAAAAACTCAGACTCAAGCTCTTAGATTGCATGCAAACATTCTTATGAAACAGTTGTCTAAGCAATAGCTGTATATTGAAATTAAATTTGTCTGGACAATAATAATACAAATTCAGATATCCCTCTGTGTTCTCTGCATACCTGGAAATAAAATGTGTTGCCTTGGCAACTAACTTTAAGTTTAAAAATCAGAGACACAGGGTTTAAAAGGACCCCTCAGCACCCTTCGCTGCGGTGCGCCCATTTAGGTTTTTGATGGAGCAATGTCTAATAATGCATTATGTCATCACCTCCACATTTGTAGCATACTGGGAAATGACAAGGTGAGTTAGTACAGCATCACTGTTCACTTTATAATTGAAAAGTGTACAATAGTGCTGTTTTATAGAAAAAAAATTGGAAATTTAAATATTTTTCTATATTAGATTAATTCTGAAACTGATAATGTTTGGAATCAATGTAACGGCCATGCTCTGGCCTTTCCAACGATACCAAGCATGCCTTGGTATCTACTATGGTTCAGGAGATACGGGGGTCCAAAGGGCTTCCCTATCTCCTGTATTGGGAAATTCCTGTCTGTTTGAGGAAGGTCTCTTTGTGATGTCATCGCGGCCTTGTGCGATGACATTAAGGGGTGGGGCAGGTCCCAAGGCATGGTCTGACTTCCAGGAACCCAGACCAGCCCGGGATTCCCCCTTCAGGCCTGCGTAGGTCTCCCCCAATGTTGCGGTGGAACCCATGACGTGTGAGAGACGTCATCCGCATGCTACAGGGAATCCCCCACATGTCGGTCTGTCCCTGCTTGCACATGCTCCCCCTCCCCCCTGCCCCTTGCTATGCCACTGAGCCTGGTATCCTCCCAACAAGTCTTATAGATGTGCTATCATTTGTGCAACATTACATAGCTACAGATATGTAATGCATTATGAGTAAGTATACAACAAATGTATATTTTTAGATGTTTTAACATTACAGTTCTTTATGAAGACTTTTAAACCATGTAAAAAAATATAAATCATTTAATTTAGTTCCTTAATGGCTTAAGGCCGACATAGATTCTGTTCAATTATAGTCATTTTTAACCATACGTATCTGACTGCATTTCTACTTTCGTAACATTAGAAGACCTTGAGAGATAGGATGGTAATTCTGTTTATATAACAGCGACTTTATCATTGATATTATTTTCCATCTTAAATATTTCCGTCTCAAGGTACTTTTTTAACCACCTTCTTAATTATTTATCTACCAAATACTTTAATAATTAAAAAAAACAACAGTAAGGTATTCATGAAATTGAACTCTCTTCCAATTTATATTTCATTTTCTTTTTCTCTTCTTTTTTTTTAAGGTGATTAGAAAAACTCATTACCCAGGGGTAGATGCAAGCACAAAAACATATTATTGAAAATGCACCGGGACTAATTGGTATTAATATGACCAAATGACATCAGGCATAATTAAGTGACACTATAATTGATTTTGTAAGGATTATACCAATAGGGAATAGTCAGACATTTCCCAGAGCTGCATACTCAGTCTCTACTATGTATACTGGTGCCATATCATCAACTCCGAAGGTCTTGGTTTCATTATTTTCTTCCTGCATTTATCCATTGGCCTGTTTACTTTAAAGAATTCGATTTTGAGAGAGGCTTTGCTCCCCGAGGCAAGCAGAAAATTCTAATAAATATGTAAATAGTAAATATCTTGGCTCGCGCTTCTGGCAGGCCATATTTCTACAACCTTCTGTTGTAGTCACAATGCAGCCACTCACAAACGCTTTCTCTTTGTCATGTAGTTAACCATTATATTTCCATTTTCCAAAATGATGAAATTGCACGGCCAAACCTCAACATCATGTATTATTTTTTTCTTTTTGCCTAGGTTTCCTTCATGACAAGTGACTTTTCTTAAAAGATGGAGTAACCTGTTTGTCATTCACATGGTTGTCAACAGGTCTGAATTTTCCCAGTTGTACTCACATTACTAGTTTTCATTTTAGCACTATGGCAGGATTATGGTACAATGACCTATAAACACAATGCCAATTCCAAATCACAACAATTGTGATGGCTTTAGCCTGTGCAAAGATCATTGAACATAAGTAGCATGGAGCTGATAATGCAGGTAGCTCTCAATTTTCTGTTATGTGTCTGTGATCCAGTAAAAGTCAAATTCCATCCCATTTCAACAACAATGGAGAACAAGGGAAGGGAAAGGGAAGTGTCTCTTTTTCCTACTTTCTCTTGACCATATCTTCAGATTTTAATATTTTGATTCCTTTTTTACATGTTTTTTTTATGATATTAGAAGACTGTAATACTGAAGAACCCATTTTCCACTAGACCAGTGCATTCCAAACCTGTTCTCCAGGAGAACTAACAGCCCACGTTTGCAAGATACGTATCTGAAGTACAACATGGTTGGTATTATTTGCTGCTCGGTGATTGTAGTATTCAGTCTGCGTTTCCCCAAGATAATCCTAAGTAAAATCTAGCCAGTTAGGGGTACCTGAATCAGGGTAGGAAAACATTGCTCTAGACTAACTGTGGGCAACTACAGCCCTCTACATGTTTTGAAACTACATTTCCCGGGATGCTTGGCTGCTCATTAGGTTTGCAGAGCATCAAGGGAAATATAGTTCCAAAACATTTGGATGGCCAGGGATGCTGAGCCTTGATTTATAGGAATATTTAATATTCCAATATGTCCTTTTGCCGCCCTGTTTTGTGCCCCTGATACTTGTAATTAGTAGAAATCCTGATGTCATTTGTTTCTGATAGATAAACATTTTATAAATATCTATCTATTTATCAGACACCACGATTTCTATTAATTACAAGTTTCCCAGGACAAAATTACGTATTGGAATATTAAATATTCCTATAAATCAGGGCTCAGCAACATCTGGAGGGCTGCAGTTGCCCACACCTGCTCCAGACTGAATACTCCCACCAAAACGCTATAGATAAGCTCTTCCATGATTTTTCCTGTAGCAATTTTGAGATTCCTTAGCAATAACAAGTCTTTAATTACTGCGTGTATAACATTTATTTAATTTCTACTTTATTTTACATTTTTTCTGGATTATTATCGAATAGACTTGTTTGTTTAATTTAGCTAATTCCTCAATTCTCTGCTGACCAAGTTGTGGACAAAGACGCTGACTTTGAAGACTTCATTTCCCACATATTTTGCCCACAGGAGTCCATTTAACTCTTCTCTGATTTAGTTTATCAGAGGCCATGTGTACATGTGTGAGGCCATGTGTACACGAATGAGCATTCAGAGAGGAGCCTTCTCCGATTGGCTAGTTTTGCTACACATGACCACCCTACGTAAAATCAATGACAGGAGCTTCAAAGTTGATATCCAAGGATATTGCAAATTAAGTGGGCAGCTTCACATCGATGTTGGGCACACCATTATTATTATTCTTTATTTATATAGCCCCAGCATATTCCGCAGTGCTGTACAATGGGCACAATATAGACAGGGTTACAATACATTGAACAACAATTGACAAACTGGTACACTAGTAAACGAGGGCCCTATTCCCATGGGAACTCACAATCTAGAAGGTTTGGGGGTGGAAACAGGAGGAGAGAACTGCAAGGTGAGAGTGATGGACTGGTTGGGGCAGTGAGGTGTATCAGTGAGTCAGGTGGTAGGCTTCCCTAAACAGGAATGTCCTAAGGGAGTGTTTGAAAGAAGGGAAACTAGGGAGAAGTCTGCCCGTATGAGGGAGAGCGTTCCAGAGGATGGGGGCTGCGCTGGAGAAATCTTGCAGTCTATCATGGGAAGAGGTGATGCGGGGAGAAGCTAGGCGTGGGTCACTGCTTGACCTTAGGGAGCGGGCAGGAGTGTATTTCGTGATTAGTGAGGACAGGAAGTGGGGAGCTGAGTTAGTGAGAGCTTTGTAGGTCAGGGTAAGGATTTTGAATTTAATTCTGCAGTGGATGGGGAGCCAGTGAAGGGACTTGCAGAGAGGAGCAGCAGAGACCGAGCGGCGGGTGAGGTGGATGAGCCTGGCAGAGGCATTCAGAATGGATTGTAGGGGGATGAGGCGAGAGAGAGGGAGGCCACCACTAAGATTATTACAATAGTCAAATCGGGAGATTACAAGGGCGTGGATGAGTTGCTTTGCGGTGTCAGCAGTAAGAAATGGTCAAATTCTGGAAATATTACGTAGTTGGTAGCGGCAGGAGGAGGAGGGAATCCACAAGGTAGAGGAAGGGAGTATATTTAAAAGGAAACAAAGTAGCAAAACAAGAGGACATAGTCTTAGATTAGAGGGGCAAAGGTTTAAAAGTAACATCAGAAAGCATTATTTTACTGAGAGGGTGGTGGATACATGGAACAGTCTTCCAGTTGAAGTGGTAGAGGCCAAAACAGTAATTGAATTTAAGCAAGCATGGGATAGGCATAAGGCTATCCTAAACAAAAGATAAATCCAGGTAAAGTATCCATGTAATTGGGCAGACTAGATGGGCCGAAAGGTTCTTATCTGCCGACATTTTTCTATGTTTCTATGTACAGCTTGGATGTGGGGATGAAGGAAAGAGCTGAGTCAAGTGTAACTCCGAGACAGCGAACCTATTTGAGTATATACCAGCTTGAGGAAGGGTGGCTAGGGTGTCTGTTTGGTGTCAGCTATGTCTATCTGAGGTTGGAGGGGCATACTGCACATTACTGTGAGTTTTATTGCTGTGTAGCTCTGTGATACGCTCATACACAGTGCACATTACTGTGAGTTTTATTGCTGTGGAGCTCTGTGATATGGTTATATAAGCCACGTGTTTTTTTTGGGGGGGGAGCAGTATTTCATCCTTGGTTGGATCCAGGCAGCACAGTGGCTTGGGTTGACCTTGGTCTCCCATGCTGCTCTGGCTTAAAGGGGTTAATAAAGTAATTTTGTTTTGCACCGTTGTTTTTTTTGTCTATGAGAAGTTAATAGAATCTTTCCCTGTGCATACACCTCTTGGAGAATGAATCTTTAGCTGTCAAAGTGTACTAGAATACCAGGGAAAAGTTAGGATGTGGGTTCCCCATGATGATGATATCGCTCAGACCCTGAACTAGCACCATGAGTTGTTAAATGTAGAAGTATTAAATAGAGTGGTTTAAAACCAATCTACCCACCTTGATCTGTTTGTTATTTACCTGAATGAAAGTATTAAAAAGATATTGTTAGGATGTTTGATCATGACTAAATAATACATGGATGAACACATAAAACTCCTACTGCTTTGACGTTTGTGCATATCAGCCATGAGCTCTTCCTTGTATAAATATGTGCCTGAGCACTTCAAACAGCTTATTCTTTAAGGATTATACATTTAAATTTAGCTCCGTATAGCCAGATAAACTGGGACTGTACATGTATTTAATAGCAACAGCCAGGAGTAGGGACCACTAAACCACAGAGGCAATAAATAAATAATATCCAATGTTTATTTTGTTTGTACCCTTGTATTTTCAGTGCTTCCAGACTCTTGAGGAAGGACAACAACACAGCTGCCTTCATATAATAGAGGCATTACGTATATAATTAGACAGACCGAAGAGATCATGCCTCTCATAAAAACACTGATAATTATAGGGAAGAAAAAGATTATTCTTTGGGGCCGTACAGAAAACAATGTGTTATACATTTTTCAAACGCATTATGCATTATTAGGGTAGATTAGTTATTGTGTGAAAGGCAAAATATCAAAATATGTTTTCAAATATTTTCATTAATAAAGCAATTTCAATGGCATAATTGTAAAGATAAAAGAGTAAATAAATGTAGAAAGTCAATAGATAGTTATGTCAATGGTGATGAGAAAATACATTAAACAAAACTTCACAAACACCAAACATAAATAATATATGAAGAGGCGAAAAAAAATCAAGACACTTTTATGAACCATAGGCATTATTATTTATTTATAGAACGTCAACAAATTCCGGAATGCTAAAAACTGCATACAAATACGCAGATTGTGATCGTCAATATGAATAAATGTTATAGTCAGGATTGGACATGTGCACAGGGGAAATATTCAGCTTTTAAATTTTGGTTTGTCTGAAAATCATGATTGCTTCAGTTCATCTAGATTTCTTTGGTTCAGTGATTCGGTTAATCGGAAATATTTTGTTTCGTTAAAATGGTTTCATTGCTGGAAGACACACAGGTTTGTCATTATTACTGCATAAGTAACAATAAATGGTATTGTGTAAAGGGTTAATCAGGTGAATTGATGGAAAATATACCCAGTCCCCTACCTGATGGCCCATAAAGATAGGGGGAACTCCTAGCAGGCTACCTGCTCTGATGTAACTCCTTACCTGCTAGCCTTGGATGAGGGGTATAGAGATTCATTTCAGAGCAGGTTGGGGTGGGTTTTCAGTGTGATGCAATGCACCTCGTAATTGAACCTCATGGGTGCAATGACAAGAAACAAAAGGAGTCCCATTCAAAATAGTTCAGGTGCAATTTATTTTCCACTTTCTTTATCAATGTGCCCTTTTAGGGCTCTATTAACTGCTTTGAGCAAAAGCGCAAACGCAGCGCTATTTTTTTGTGCGCAGCGTTAAACGTTAACGCGCGTAAATTAACGCTGGTATTAAAATCCGAGTGCATTTTTTCATCCCTCAAAAAAACCGCACGTAAAAAAGACGCCCAAAAACGTGCGCGCACTAACGCTGCGTGCAAAAATCGGTGGGCGGACTGTTTTATCACGCGATTCAGCCAATCAGAATTAAGAACTACAATTGTCTCCCGTTAACATTTTGCACCTGTCAAAATCAATCTGAGTATATATGTTGCAACAATAATAAAAACACGCACAACCTCTCAATTTTATGGTTTGGGTATGCGTAGAATGTGTAACTATACTTTGCTGTATTTTTTTTTCAGGCTGGTGTATTTGGTTTCGGCCAGGACGTTCAGATTTGCCATTAAAACCAGACGTTAAAATTATGCGTGCAAACGTTGTCCGTTAAAATTTGCACATAGATTGTAATACCATCCGCATACCAGCGCACAAACGCATTTGCGCTCACAATGTTAAGTATAGGACGCGCAAAGTACATTACACTCCCGCAGCGTTCGCGCAGGGTCTCCCACGGTAGACGTTAACATGCATTTTTTGCGCGGGCATTGATATACGAAGTTCTGCGCAAAGGGGTTTTCCCCTCGCGTTAATGCATTTTTGCACACGCGTTAACGTTTGCGCGAAGCAGTTAATTGAGCCCTAATTGTTTTGTTTGTAGAGCTATTTGTCCAATCACCCAACATTCCAAAGAATTACCAATAACATAATAACTAATGTACACGTCTAATCAGGAGTGATTCATTGTATATAGGCTTACTAATAATAATTTTGTTTCTTTTCCTACTGGCTAATAGGGATGAGCTGAACGCCCCGTGTTCGGTTTGACTTCGAACTCGAACAATTTCAGAAGTTCGAGTTCGAACTCGAACACGATCCGGACTCAATGTAAGTCAATGGGACCCGAACGTTCGATTTTTCGAGTGCCCTCCAAGAGGGCATATATGCAAGATTTTTGCCATAAAAGGTGTATGGGAGTCCTGGTAGTGCCCTGGGGGACAGGAAACAAGGACAAAAAGTTAAAAAAAAAACGTTTTTAAAGGAACAGTGAGTTTTCCATGAAATAAAGGTTAAGAATAAAAATGAAAAATTCCTTCAAATATCGTGCCAAGGAGGTCCCCATAACCTGCCCGTGAAGTGGCGGATTTGTAGGATGTATAGAAACATTTAAAAAAAACAAATGACATTTCAAATGACGGTAAATGGTTTTCCTTTAATCTATTCATAAACAACTGCTTGGGGCGGCAGCCTGTATGAAAAGAGAAGACGTTTTAGGATATGCAGAACAAGTTTAGTGATTTTTTTGGGCTAAATTATGGTGAAACTTATGCAGGCTTTGGTTGAAAGTAACAATAGGTGCTTTAAAATTGTGCCTTTAGTGTCGGCAACAGTGCCGTCACACCGTAACCCCTCTGTGGTATTGTGGAAGCGTGCAGGGTTGGACCCTGCGCTCAAATATTAAAATGATATGAATCTGGTACAGGCGTCAGTGCACCCAAATATTTTGCCTTTGGTTGCAGCAAGTGCCTTCACACCATAACCCCTCTGTAGTATTGTGGAAGAGTGCAGTGGTGGACCCTGCGGTCCAATATTAAAATGATATGAATCTAGTATAGGCGTCAGTGGCAGTGCACCCAAATATTGTGCCTTTGGTGGCAGCACACAAAACCCTCCTTTGAGGAATCCCCACCTTCAATGCTCCCACTACTTAAATATTCCTCCTCCTCCTCTTGTCTGATCTGAGAACCCACAGGAATGCTGTCTGTGTAAAGACTGGGGTCTTGAGAGCTAGGGAAGGCCTCCTCTTCCTCCTGCTGCTCTGCCTCTAGTGCCACATCTATTATTCCCCGCAGACTCCGCTCCAGCAGGAACACTAAAGGAATTGTGTCACTGATGCAAACACTGTCCCTGCTCACCATCCTCATTGCCTTCTCAAATGGTGACAGTACAGTGCATGCATCCATGATCATCAGCCACTGCGGGGGGGAAACAAGTTGACCTGAACCTGCCTTGTGCCATACTCACACAGGTACTCATTGATGGCCCTCTGCTGCTTATGCAGACGCTGCAGCATTCCCAATGTCGAGTTCCACCTGGTGGGCATGTCACAGATCAGGCGGTTTGTGGGAAGGTGGCATTCTCTTTGAATTTCTGCCAGGCGAACACTTGCTGGGAATGACCGTCTGAAGTGGCTGCAGATTTTTCTGGCCTGGCTGAGAAGCTCTGCCAGCCCTGGGTACCTGGTTAGGAAACGCTGTACCACTAGATTTAGGACGTGTGCTAGGCATGATACATGCGTCAATTTACCCTTGCGTGGGGCGGAGAGAAGGTTGCTGCCATTATCACGGACGACCATTCCCAGCTGACGCTGGCGTGGTGTTAACCATCTCTGCACCTGCCCCTGCAGAGCTGATAGAATTTCTGGCCCGGTGCGGCTCTTGTCCCCTAAACAAACCAGCTCAAGCACAGTATGGCATATTTTTGCTTGAGCCATTGCGTAGCCCCTGCCACACGTCAGTTTAAGTGCCACTTCGCCGGAGACATTGAAGGAGGAGGAGGAAGAGGAAGAGGTGGTGGAGCAGACAGACCTCATATAAGCAGCTTTCTGGAGGCCTGGTGTATGAGCAAGCTCCAGCACAGAGCCCCATCCTCGACCCTCCCAGCTGCAATCAGAGTTACCCAGTGTGCCATGAAGGAAATGTAACAGCCCTGTCCATGTTTGCTGGACCACGTGTCTAAAGTAATGTGCACCTTGCTGCTGACTGCCTTTTCCAATGACTCCATAACATTGTCTTCCACGTGCTGGTATAGTGCTGGAATGGCGTTCCGTGAAAAGAAATGGCGTTTTGGAACCTGCCACTGTGGTACACCACATTCGGCAAATTCACGGAAGGAAGCAGAGTCCACCAGCTGGAAAGGCAGCAGCTGTAATGCGAGTAATTTTGCTAAACTGACACTTAGATGTTGTGCTTGGGGATGGTTGGGACTATATTTTTTCTTATGCTGCAGCAGCTGGGGCAGCGTAATCTGACTGCGTAAATCTTCAGATGATGGGATGCTGTCACATTCTGAGGAAGGACCTGGTACACCCATTACTGTAGCATCAGCCCTGCCAGTGGAGGTTGTAGGCAATGACATGGCAGGACATATAGTGGTGGTAGAGACAGATGAGGAGGACCTATGCAAAGTGTTGTGCCAACGGGATTCATGGCAGGTGGTCATATGTCGCCTCATACATGTGGTACCCAAGTGTGGGATATCTTTCCCACGCTTGATCCTCTTCTGATATAGATTACAAATAGCAACGGTGCGGTCTGCTGCACATTTCTTAAAGAACTCGCCGACAGCAGACTTCCTGTACATGTGCTTTGAGACAACAGCGCTCTGCACCTGAGCAGCTGTGACTTCTGATGCCTTGGACTGGATACGGCTGCTCATAAAGGACGTTGTGCCTCGTGTTTGTTGTGCCTCCTCCTCCTCCTCCTCACTTGACTCCTCTGTTCGATCAGGCACCCAGGTGGAGTTAGTGACCTCATCATTGTCATCACCCCCTATCTCCTCGTCACTGGAGTCAACTTGGCAGTATGCTGCAGCTGCTGGGGCAACATGAGTGCCAGTTATTTGTGTGTCACTGGCATCCCCTCCCTCTAGGTTGATTATACTCTGTCAGACCTTTTTAGATATGAAATTTCTATAACGCAGGAATGTTTAAATTTGGGGCCAGGAATTGTGTCACGCAAACAACTTGTCTGCGTCGTTAATATATAACAAGAACAAGAGACAAGCTAAACTCGTTAGTGTTACGCATACAAGAAAGGACATTTAACATTGATCAAAGACGGTCTAATGGACTCTGTTTGTTTTATTTATTTGTTACAACCAAACAGGGTTTAGATCAAATGGTTTAAAAGTAAGGGAACACAATGACAACTAAGATAGAAATCTCAGTATTGTGTTTATTTCGTCAGATCGAAACTCTGAAAGCCACGTAAACATGGAACAATAGGTTGCCCAATAAAGAAAAAAACCCAAAGAAGGTTAAATGGCTTGGGTAAACCAGCTTGTAATGCTATGCTATTCGGCAATATGTACTATATGGTATGAGAATATTTATTAGTTAGAACTGATAATTTTAGCATCTTATAAAAACAGAGGCCTACCACATTTAGTTGATCATCACGAATGTCTGGTGTACTAACCCGCATGAAGCCGATTAAGTCGGGTAACGTGTGACTGTTAAAAACGATACCACGAATGAATGATTGTATGGCCCCTCACATACACATCCCTGTGGATATAAGTAAAGGGGGATGAGATGCACACACGCCGTTGCGAAGTATGCTGGCGATGCCACAATAGAAATAAATTTTGATTTGTTAATAAAATCTATGGAGTCCCGGGATATAGGAATAAAAGACCCCAAACCAGTAAAAGATTGGCCAAACACATAAATTAATTCCTGCAGAAGGTTGATGGTTGATCTGAGAGCGCCATCTGCTGGCCAGGTAATATAACACCTGGACAGACCCCTGGAGTTGATGAATATATATATCCTCCAATCAAATGAGGCCACATAGTGATGGGCTAGATCTAAAACTGGGCGGAAGACCACTATATAGAGAGGACACTCCAGAGCTTAGGGGAGACACACACTGAGAAAAGCTTGGGGAGAGACCTGAGGGACGCTTGGAGGGAAGAAAGGCAATCACCATCGGCCGCCCCTTTAAGACCGACCACACCCTAATCTTCCACCACTCTATCTTCACTAACCAGATGGTAAAGTATACCTGAATAATATGATATCTATTTTCTAATTGCATAGTCCTGACTTTAGATGTCCATCACAAACTAAAGGAATATAAATGAATTATTTTGCTGTTTGAGCCTAATAATCAGTAGAATAGAAATTCTGCCTTTACAGTCCACTGCAGAGGACTGCTAAGGGAGAAACCTATTACCGGCTGCATACTTGAGCCATAATTTAGTGAAATTATTTATATTCCAAGAATGCTGTTTGTGGACATCTAAAGATCAATTATATACCTATAGTGAGATACGCTGGGACCGTGAAATAGCTTTTATATGTCAAGTGCCGTCCGCCGCCCATTCGTAACCTAGCATAACTCCTTCCATATCCATCTTGCAGCCCTTCCGAATGAATGCATGCACTGTAAGTCATTAAGAAGCGTTAGGTTAACGTATATCGAATGAAGTGCTGTGATTGATCTGTGGAAGAGATAGTCTCCCTATCGAGTGTGTTATGTATCTCCCTGAAGGAAGTTGCATTTAGTGAATAGGCCCCCACAATAATAAATTGTGCTGCAGGTGATGCCCAGTAACTGAGTGTTTATCTTAGCCAGGTGGAGGATTGGTTTATAATGGGAAAGGTTAAGTGAATAGAATAGAGTTTGGTGTTTAAGAATTGAGGCGTGTATATCTGTGGTGCGGTCTATAAACCTAAAATATCTGTCCATTAGATTATTACGTGTCGCAGTATCGCTACTAATCACAATCTATAATCACTTGTAAATTGTAGTTTGCTAATCCGTTGATAACATACGATTGTATGAAACTTGACGTGTGAATAAATTTTGGTTTGAATTGTTTTACCGTTACGCAGTCTCATATCTTTATTGATTTTATTGTGTTTAAAAATATCTAGATAGCATCAAAAGAACTCGGGATAACGCGCCATATATTTGTTAAGACGTATATTCATTGATTGGTTATTAATCCCTATCTTAGGGGTTAAATACCAATTTATACCGCTGGTATTGGAGGCACTGTCAATAATATATATATATCTATGTATATCAACAATAAGAAAAATATGCGTCATAATTAATATATCCCTGACCTATTAAAGAAGTCAATAATCTCTAACAACTCCCTTCCTCAACCTCAGAGTTTGAATCGGAGCACTGTAGTTGCTGCGCAACCTCAAGCAGCATGTGACTGTCATTGTAGTCAAACAATTCAGCTGACTCCTCCGTGTATGTTGGTGAGGCTACGGCAGGAGTAGCTGTGGACATGGAGGCTGCATTAGATGCTTTGGCAGCTGAGGTGGACTGTAAACCACTACAAGCCTGGCTGGCAGAGGACACGGAAGATGAGGATGGCCTGGTGAGCCAATCCTGCAAATCCTCTGTATGTTGCTGCAGCATAAGACGGCCAGCACCAGTTAGAAAGGACAAGCGTGCCCCTGCAGAGGATGCACCACATCCACGACGACCAGGGGCACTGCCTTACGACACAGAGGCTGCTTTCCCTCTTATCTGTGTCTGGGAGCGTCTGCCTGTCCTTTTTGGTCTTTCTGACATGGTAAGTGATATATAGATTAAAGATATACAGAAGTCTGATTCAACACTGGTATAATGATTGGAGATATACAGAAGTCTGATTCATCTCTGGTATAAAGATGGGAGATATGCAGAACTCAGATTTAACTCTGGTATATAGATTAAAGATATTCAGAACTCTGATATAAGTTGGCGATTTTACTGATATTTTCCCTGCAAGGCTGCCAATGTCCTCCACTCTCTCTCTCTGATTTACTTCCTCTCCTGCAGGCTGCAACAACCTGATAGCTGGCAACAGCCTGTTAGAGATTATTGACTTCTTTAATAGGTCAGGGATATATTAATTATGACGCATATTTTTCTTATTGTTGATATACATAGATATATATATATTATTGACAGTGCCTCCAATACCAGCGGTATAAATTGGTATTTAACCCCTAAGATAGGGATTAATAACCAATCAATGAATATACGTCTTAACAAATATATGGCGCGTTATCCCGAGTTCTTTTGATGCTCTCTAGATATTTTTAAACACAATAAAATCAATAAAGATGATATGAGACTGCGTAACGGTAAAACAATTCAAACCAAAATTTATTCACACGTCAAGTTTCATACAATCGTATGTTATCAACGGATTAGCAAGATACAATTTACAAGTGATTATAGATCGTGATTAGTAGCGATACTGCGACACGCAATAATCTAATGGACAGATATTTTAGGTTTATAGACCGCACCACAGATATACACGCCTCAATTCTTAAACACCAAACTCTATTCTATTCACTTAAACCTTTCCCATTATAAACCAATCCTCCACCTGGCTAAGATAAACACTCAGTTACTGGGCATCACCTGCAGCACAATTTATTATTGTGGGGGCCTATTCACTAAATGCAACTTCCTTCAGGGAGATACATAACACACTCGATAGGGAGACTATCTCTTCCACAGATCAATCACAGCACTTCATTCGATATACGTTTACCCAACGCTTCTTATTGACTTACGGTACATGCATTCAATCGAAAGGGCTGCAAGATGGATATGGAAGGAGTTATGCTAGGTTACGAATGGGGCGGACGGCACTTGACATATAAAAGCTATTTCACGGTCCCAGCGTATCTCACTATAGGTATATAATTGATCTTTAGATGTCCACAAACAGTATTCTTGGAATATAAATAATTTCACTAAATTATGGCTCAAGTATGCAGCCGGTAATAGGTTTCTCCCTTAGCAGTCCTCTGCAGTGGACTGTAAAGGCAGAATTTCTATTCTACTGATTATTAGGCTCAAACAGCAAAATAATTCATTTATATTCCTTTAGTTTGTGATGGACATCTAAAGTCAGGACTATGCAATTAGAAAATAGATATCATATTATTCAGGTATACTTTACCATCTGGTTAGTGAAGATAGAGTGGTGGAAGATTAGGGTGTGGTCGGTCTTAAAGGGGCGGCCGATGGTGATTGCCTTTCTTCCCTCCAAGCGTCCCTCAGGTCTCTCCCCAAGCTTTTCTCAGTGTCTGTTCCCCGAAGCTCTGGAGTGTCCTCTCTATATAGTGGTCTTCCGCCCAGTTTTAGATCTAGCCCATCACTATGTGGCCTCATTTGATTGGAGGATATATATATTCATCAACTCCAGGGGTCTGTCCAGGTGTTATATTACCTGGCCAGCAGATGGCGCTCTCAGATCATCCATCAACCTTCTGCAGGAATTAATTTATGTGTTTGGCCAATCTTTTACTGGTTTGGGGTCTTTTATTCCTATATCCCGGGACTCCATAGATTTTATTAACAAATCAAAATTTATTTCTATTGTGGCATCGCCAGCATACTTCGCCACGGCGTGTGTGCATCTCATCCCCCTTTACTTATATCCACAGGGATGTGTATGTGAGGGGACATACAATCATTCATTCGTGGTATCGTTTTTAACAGTCACACGTTACCCGACTTAATCGGCTTCATGCGGGTTAGTACACCAGACATTCGTGATGATCAACTAAATGTGGTAGGGCCTCTGTTTTTATAAGATGCTAAAATTATCAGTTCTAACTAATAAATATTCTCATACCATATAGTACATATTGCCGAATAGCATAGCATTACAAGCTGGTTTACCCAAGCCATTTAACCTTCTTTGGGTTTTTTTCTTTATTGGGCAACCTATTGTTCCATGTTTACGTGGCTTTCAGAGTTTCGATCTGACGAAATAAACACAATACTGAGATTTCTATCTTAGTTGTCATTGTGTTCCCTTACTTTTAAACCATTTGATCTAAACCCTGTTTGGTTGTAACAAATAAATAAAATAAACAGAGTCCATTAGACCGTCTTTGATCAATGTTAAATGTCCTTTCTTGTATGCGTAACACTAACGAGTTTAGCTTGTCTCTTGTTCTTGTTATATATTAACGACGCAGACAAGTTGTTTGCGTGACGCAATTCCTGGCCCCAAATTTAAACATTCCTGCGTTATAGAAATTTCATATCTAAAAAGGTCTGACAAGCCAGATTCAACTCTCAATAGATAAACAGATGAACTCTGATTAAATTGTGTTATTTATGGTATCTAGAATTAGATCAAAGATATACAGATTTTCCAGAACAATGCTATAAGTCAGTGATACACACTGTCCCTGATAGCCTGGCTGTGCCAAGACAGATTCAAAATTGCTGAACTCTGGTATAACTCACTGGTACACACTGATAACAGGCTGTGCCAAGACAGATTCTAATTTGCTGAGCTGTGGTAGAACTCACTGATTCACACTGTCCCTGATAGACTGGCAGTGCCAACACAGATTCAAATTCTCAGAAATCTCCTACAACTCACTGAAACACACTGTCCCTGATAGCCTGGCATTGCCAACACATTCTAATTCCCAGAAATCTCCTACAACTCACTGAAACACACTGTCCCTGATAGACTGGCAGTGCCAGCACAGATTCTAATTCCCAGAAATCTAGAACAATTCACTGAAACACACTGTCCCTGATAGAATCTGTGTTGGCAATGCCAGGCTATCAGGGACAGTGTGTTTCAGTGAGTTGTAGGAGATTTCTGGGAAAAAGAATCTGTGTTGGCAATGCCAGGCTAATTCCCAGAAATCTCCTACAACTCACTGAAACACACTGTCCCTGATAGCCTGGCAGTGCCAACACAGATTCTAATTCCCAGCAATCTCCTACAATGTCACTGATACACCCTGACAGAACAATCTCCTTTCCTCTCTGATTCACTCCTGCAAATACACGCGCTGGGGCTGCAGGCAGGGAAGCCTTATATAGTGTGCTGCTGGACTTAGCTCTGTGAGCCCATGATTGGGCACAATTTGCCAAATCAGGACACTGAGCCGTGATTGACATAGTCTTGCACCTGTCTTGCACCTGACCTGCGGTCAGGTGCAAGGCTGTAGCCAATTACAAGCTTCAGGCCAGTGGAAAAGTGCATTGTGGTCCATTGTGGTGCATTGTGGGTGAACATGTGGCGAACACGCAGAAATGTTCGGAGTTCGACGAACAGCTGAACGGGCGATGTTCGAATCGAACTCTGAACAGATCCGAACCGAACGCTCATCCCTACTGGCTAATAAAACTTATTTTTTACATTTTATTCATATTCTCTTCTTTGTGGTTTCCCTGTAAACCTATTACTATCTGAAACATACAGGGTTATTCAAAGAGATTCGAAAAGTCACCGCACGTTCGGTGTCTTTTCATTCTCTTCAATTCGGTTCCTTTTGCCGATTCCATTTCGGTGACCCTGCGGTGTATTCAGCAAACACCACAGGGTCCCCGAATTGCAGGCAAAGGCTGCCGCAAACCCGACGAAAACTAACCGCAAAACCCACCGAATGCACGCAGAAAAGCCACAACAACATCTGGATTAACCTGCCAAAAACCAAGCCTGAGCAGGAGCCGAACACAGCCGAAGCAGCCGAGACCGCAGACGAGGGAGGTGAATAAATTAGCAAAATAGTTTGTGTGAATCTGTGAAAATGAAACGCTGTTTGCAAAGAAACTACTGAGCGAAAATGTCTGAAATTTACACATGAGGTCCAGGGAATGATAATAAAAAGGGCTGTTACAGAAAAAATAAGTAAACTTAAAAAAAATCAAAAAAAATCTGACTTTAAAAAAAAAAATTATAAGAAAAATGCTTAAAATATCCTAAAAAAGAGACTCTTTACTGCAGAATTTTATAATGAACGTTTTATTAGATATTAAATTAAAACGGGAATATTTTTAACATTGAAGTCTATGGGATTCTCCTGAATTAACTTGCCGAATTAAACCACCGAATGGCAGGGCTTTTCGGGAACCTTTCACTGCTGGTTTGTGTTCTCTTAATAGCCGAAGCAGTGCATTTTCATGGGGATTTCCCTGCCCTCGAACAGGCACCGTATGTGCAGGCAATTCGCCAGGATTTGGCGAATTGCCTGCTCTCTGGATAGCCGAATGGCCAGGAAAGGTAACCGAATGCTGATTTTCAGTGTTCGGTTACCTTTCTCAAGCAATTCGGATCTCTTTGGATAACCCTGATAGTGGGCACTATTATTGCGTGCTGCTCGCTAAAACCAGGATGGTAAGGGGAAAAATTAGCGATCGTTTCCCCATTGCATCCCGGTTTTGCCAGCAGATTAGGTGGCAGGTGCTGAGTCCAGCAGCCTACCCCATAGCGGCTGCTAGGTTCGCGGAATCTGGCGGCAGGGCTAACGGATGTCCCCAGCATCTGCTCCACGGAGTCCATAGGAGTCCATGGAGGCTTCTCCTGCTGGGTCACATGACCGGCAGATAAAGCTGCCGTTCTCGCCGCAGAATAAGAGGTAAGGATTTGATTTTTGTTTTTTTAATTGAGCTGCAGGTAACTGATTTTACAGAAGTGGAATCAAGCTACACCTTTGAGCTGGTGTTAACTTATTCAGTTAGCACCAGCTATTAGTAACTAGCTTTAGGATCAAGTGATCCTAATGCTAGTTAATCTCTGCTTTCACTTTGCTCTCCCCATGTTAAGTATAAGGATTATTAAGGAGCACAAAGTACAGTAAACCTGTGCTACAAATCGCAAATTAACAATCGCTAATGTTTTTTTTAACCCAGAAAGTCAAACACAGCATGGCTAACACAAGGAGACTCACCAAATGCCAGGTCAGCGCCGGGGTGCTCCACCAACTAGGATCCACAGTCCACCAATAGTATATACCAAAAATCAGCGGGCCACTCCAGGAGCTTGACCATATAAAAATATTTATTGTGGAGCCGCCACAGGGCTACTGGATTCAAGCAACGTTTCAGCAAAGTGCCTTAGTCATGCCTAATGCGTTAGGGAATCGGAGGCGATCTGAGCGGCGCGCTATGACCTTCTTTAAGCTGGCGCTAACGTGAGCGCTAGCGTTAGCGTGAAGGAAGTGATAGAGCCCAGTATATGTGGAATGGTGGCCAGAAAACCTTTATGTTGCTGACCAGTAGATTCCACCACTTGCAGCTAACCAGTATTAATTTTGCTGACTAAAATATGACTAAATCTAAGAGGCATTTTAGTCAAAGGACTATTACTAAAGCTAAATTAAAATTAGTAGCTCCATACCATTTCCCTTTAGTTTTTATAAGTAGATGAAATTGTCAACAGATTTTCTTCACAGTTCTAGTCAAATATCAAAAGATTTTCGTTATAGTTTTAGTCGTCGACAAAAATTTAACTAAAGCTAAATGGGATTTTAGAAACAATATTAGTGCAGCGCTCCCATACCCCACAGATGGTATATGCACAATTCTCAAATATCTCACAAATAGTCTTAAGGGATTTTTTTGGAAATAGTCTTAAAGGATTTTTTTCTTTCCTTCCAAATCTTTATATGTGGAGTGCAGCACACCAAAATATCATCTGAAGTTCTGATGTTTTCCAGACGTTGAGGATCTTCACCTTCCCATCAAATGTTCAAATCGACTCCATACTTAAAGACATTAAAAAATAGGATGGTGCAGACTGTTTTTTAAAACCGTGATAAAGCACATATACAGGTTGCACTCACCCAGTTGGAGCCTTCGACCAGGCTCTAGGTAATCAAGCTCTAAGGTTTTATTTGTCAGCCAAACCTTTTCAAAACAGCTCTCAAGGATTCCAATAAAGTAAGTGTCATGCCCCATGGCTGCCACCATCCTGAAACCCCCCCTGGTGGGACACTTCCTATCCTGTTCCTGCCCTGCAGCCAGCAACCAGCATCCAACAGTGTACGAGTTAACACCAAACACACGTGACTCACGAAATAAAGGGCTCTGCCCCGCACTCACACATTGCTGGTTCATTACGGCTCATGCTCACGAAGAGTGAACATTGTTGCTTTGTTGCTACTCTGCTACCTGATCCTGATTCCCCAATATTCTGGTTCCTGCAATTACAACCATCATCCCCATCATCCTCTGCAATCAACCTGGTTAGTCTTTATTTCCATCCACCCTCCACTATCCATATCCTCTGTTAATCAGTGCAGACCACTGCACGCTGGGCTCATACTCTCCTCACCCCCAGTGCCACCCCGGTACCATCCCTAACCGTGACAGTAAGGAATAAAATGTATTTAAAATAAAATTATTAAAACAATCAGCTAGACGCGTTTCGCCCTATAGAATAACAGGCTTCATCAGTAGAAAATAACATGTTATTTTCTACTGATGAAGCCCGTTATTCTATAGGGCGAAACGTGTCTAGCTGATTGTTTTAATAATTTTATTTTAAATAAATTTTATTCCTTACTTTATTGGAATCCTTGAGAGATTTTTTGAAAAGGTTTGGCTGACGAATAAAACGTTAGAGCTTGATTACCTAGAGCCTGGTTGAAGGCTCCAACTGGGTGAGTGCAACCTGTATATGTGTTTTATCACGGTCTTAAAAAACAGTCTGCACCATCCTATTTAATGTCTGTAAGTATGGAGTCGATTTGAACATTTGATGGAAAGGTGAAGATCCTCAACGTCTGGAAAACAGAGGAACTTCAGATGATATTTTGGCGTGCTGCACTCCACATATAAAGATTTGGGAGGAAAGAAAAAAATCCTTCCGAAAAAAAGAAAAAAATCCTTTAAGACTATTTCCAAAAAAATCCCTTAAAACTATTTGTGAGATATTTGAGAATTGTGCATATACCATCTGTGGGGTATGGGAGCGCTACACTAATATTGTTTCTAATTTCATGTTATACAGTGTCCTTGGGGATATACACTATAGTGTATTAGCAATCCGCCCCACCTGCCATTAACCTTTTGAGCGCCACTGAAACCTCTTTTTTTCTGTAAATGAGATTTTAGTCAAATGGTATTGGTGATCGCACGATAACCTGGTTTCAATCATATGTATCCGACCGATGGCAATATGTGTCCATTTCTGGCAGCTCCTCCTGGAGGCTCCCAGTCACTTGCAGTGTACCCCAAGGCTCAAAACTCGGCCCCCTGCTATCTACAATATTCATAAATGATCTGCCTAACATCTGCAAAGCCACAACTGTACACATGTACACAGATGACACCGTAATCTATACCAGCAAACCAAATCTCCCACAACTGGAGGCCGTGCTGCAAGAACAATTCACAGAGGTAGAAAAGTGGTTCAAACACAAAAAATTTTTTTTGAAATACTGACAAAACGGTAACGATGCTCTTTGGAACAGCACCTAAACTACATAAATTGCAAAATCCCCATCTATGTTTGGGGACAAAATCAAATGGCACGCTGACCACAGTCACTTCTCTCATATCTAGGTATGTGGTTAGACCCAAATCTATCCTTTGGCCCCAACATCGAAAAACTCTCATCTAAAATTTACCCCAAACTAGGTGAACTGTACAGAAACAAATCCTGCCTGAACCCCACGGTAAGAAAGCAAATTGTACAACAAATGCTTATGCCAGCTATTGATTACGGAGATGTAGTGTATGCAGCTGCCCCGCAAACACACCTTCAGAAACTTACCACATTGTATAACTCCTGCTGCCGCTTTGCGCTACAATGTAACTACATGATCCCCCATTGTGACATGTTAAAAGAGCTAAACTGGCCGTCGTTGGAGACTAAACGGACCCTTCACCTCTCCAACCTGGTGTTTAAGAGCTTTTCTGGGAAGCTGCCACTCTACCTGAATAGGCTGCTTCCCCTAGCAGTTCCCTCATCCTATATAACCTCCGATCCAGGACCAGCACCTTACTTGCAATACCACAATACAAAAAGACAGTGGCTCGGTCCTCATTTTCCTACAGAGCACTGCAGTTATGGAATAACCTCCCAGACGCCATCAAATCTTCCCCCAGTCTAAAGTCACTCAAGAGTAGGGGATGAGCCGAACACCCCTGAGTTCGGTTCGCATTCGAACTCGAACTTTTCAAAGGTTCGAATTCGAACTCAATACAAGTCAATGGGACTCAAAATTCGATTTTTAGAGTGCCCTCGAAGAGGGCATATATGCTAGATATTTGCCATAAAAGGTGTATGGGGGTCCGGATAGTGCCCTGGGGGACAGGAAACAAGGACAAAAAGTTTTAAAATAAAGTTTTTAAAGGGACAGTGTGTTTTCCATGAAATAAGGGTTAAAAATAAAAACAAAAAATTCCTTCAAATATCGTACCTAGGAGGTCCCCATAACCTGCCCGTGAAGTGGCGGATTTCTAGGATGTATAGAAACATTTAAAAACAATGTCCGGGTCCGGGTAGTGCCTTGGGGGACAGGAAACAAGGACAAAAAGTTTTAAAAAATACATTTTTAACCCCTTCACTGCTGACGATGTGTGGGACACGTCCTCAGTTACTCCTGCTGTATGCTGAGGAGGACGTGTCCCACACGTCATCAGCTTTGCGGGACCCCCGACGGAGATACTCACCTCTCTGTCCTGGGTCCCGCGGTGTTCTGACTTCAGCGTCCTCAGACGCTGAAGTCAATCTCCTCCCGACGTAAATGACGTCATCGCGCCATGAGCGATGACGTCATTTCCAGTGACCCCCCGGCAATGCTGGGAGATCGCCTGGGAGGGAGGGGGGATCCGTTCGGATCCCTCTCCCACCCGATCGGGAGGTCCCACAAAAAAAAGCCAGGCACAGCTTAAAAGGGGAGATTCTCCCCTTTTAAGCGGTGCCTGATATTTAAGCCCTTAGGCACCGGGTCTCACTTCGGCGCCTTGCGGCGCCGAACTGCGGCCTAGCTCCGGTGGGGGCCGCCATCTTGGAAAGCGGCTCCACCCACGGGTCCCCCCTCACTGCCTGACATCCTCACGCATAGCATGATGATGTCAGATAGCCGGGGAACCCCTATCTGCCCAGAATCCCCTGGTGGAGATAGGGGGTTCATTTGAGGGTTCACAGAGATGCTGTGAGGTTGTGTATAGAGATGCTGATGGGGTTGTGTATAGAGATGCTGTGAGGTTGTGTATAGAGATGCTGTGAGGCTGTGTATAGAGATGCTGATGAGGCTGTGTATAGAGATGCTGATGGGGCTGTGTATAGAGATGCCTTGCGGTGCCAAAGTGCGGTCTAGCTCCGGTGGGGGCCGCCATCTTGGATGGCGGCTCCACCCCCGGGTCCCCTCTCACTGCCTGACGTCCTCACACATAGCATGATAACGTCAGATAGCCGGTGAACCCCTAGCTGCACGGAATCCCCTGGTGGAGATAGGGGGTTCATTTGAACCCCGATATCTCCAGAAACGTGGCAGCTAGGGGGTCATGGAGGCCTGAGTATGGCCTTTTGAATGATACCCAACATGACCAGGTATAAAGTAAAAAAAAAAACATAAAAAAAACATGTATTTTTTTGTGCCTTATTTTTATTAATGCAGCAAAATTTTTCACATTTTAATTATAATGTGAACAATGATGCTGCACTAATGATTTTTTTCTATGGGGTGCGTTTGCTACAAATCACGTAATTCCCCCCACAAAATGTAACAAGTCCCCATTTCTAATTTTTGTACAAGGGCACCCCATAGAAAACATAACAGCAAATGCTCATGTGCAAAAATGTGAGAAAAAAACACTTTACACACTGCAGATGATTAAAAATACAATTTGTATTGCATTTTTTGTCATAATATACAGACAGGACATGACGTATACATATAAAAATGATATATTATGAATCTGCGGAGTCTGCCGGAAAGAACGATAACTAATATGTCTGGGTCATTTAATAAAATATGGCTTCAAATCACGTTTAAACATGATGAGCGAAAGCGGTAAAAATGAGCTGAGCACACAGCAGTGAAATGCAGGGTTAAACAGCATATCAGAGGAAGATTTAGTAGAGAAATGAACACTTCTCAGAAGCACAGGTGTTGTTGGATACATGTTCAGGAGACACCTCCAGACACCCTCAGTCTACAGACAATGTATCAAATTCATTAGAACAGACTAATTAAAAGCACATGTTATTTCCAAACACTAATTAAACACCTGTTGTTTACGCTCTTTGAGAGCACATGTCATTTAGAGGTGAGAATCTTTGCACGTAGACATTATTTTTTAATTCAATATCTAATAAACCATTGCTTATAATATTCTGCAGTAAAGAGTCTCGTTATTTCTAGATTTTTTGTATTTTTTAAGCATTTTTTACTTTTTAAAAAAAAAAATCGAACTCGAATCGAACACGCTAAAACGTTCGAAGTTCGCGAACTTTCGAACTGCCGATGTTCGAGTCGAACTCCGAACTGATCGAACCGAACAGCTCATCCCTACTCAAGATCTCCCTATTATCATACCTCAATACGGAATGCTCCTGTAAACATGTAACATAATGACTATTTCCTACATATTTATTTTCTGTTAATCTGTATATTCGTGTTTTTTTTTTTATATCTTTCATTGTATTACTTTGTATTTATGTAACAACTGTAACATTTTAATGCTCTTGAACCCAGGATGTACTTGCAAACGAGAGAAATCTCAATGTATCCTTCCTGGTAAAATCCTTTATAAATAAATTAATTAAAAAAATGAATATGACTAAAACTAAATTAAATAGTCCCTTCCTAACAGGTTTATCTAGCTTTTATTAGTCAATGAAAATGTCAATAGAATTTTGTCATAGGTTTATTCATCATAATTTAATTATAGGCTAGTTTTCGGCACTGTAAAAGTGTCTACCAAGTCTGCTGAAAATTATCAGTAAACTGCAACTAGACCTTTACAGCAGGGGTCGGCAATCTAGGCTATCCAGAGGTTTTGGAACTAAATATCCCTTGTTTCTCTGATACTAAACAGGTTGGCTGAGTCTGAAGGGAAATGTGGTTCCAAAACATCTGGAGAGCCAAGATTGCCTACCCTTGCTATATAGGGTGTTTGAGCTTAGATCAGGGATGTCCAAACTCCGGCCCGCAAGATGTCCATGAACTACAACTCCCATGCTTCTCCCTCCATCGAATGCAGTCAGATATTTCTGGGAGTTGTAGCTCAGGAACATCTGGGTGGCCGGAGTTTGGACATCCCGGTCTTAGATGGTCAAATTGATATAGCTCATTGTATAGTGAATTTTTATGACATAACCTTGCTCCATAGTTAATTGCTGTCTTTGTTCCTGTTTATAATGCACTTGGAGGTGGGAGGCAACCAAATTTGGTGGTGCATTACTAATAGAATGATGTTTGAATGATGTAGATGCCAGCATTTTAATACATGGGGTAGGAAGGGAATAAACCGCATACATGGTTGTCTTATACTACTTCACCCAGAGTCCTCATATAAAATATTGAAGCGTTTTTGCCAAACTAACAGGTGGAACAATGTATCATCCCATGTGCATGTCAATTATGAACTAATGAAGTAATTGCCAAAAAATGTACTCTTAAAAAAAAGATAGGGAGAGATTACTTACACCCATGCTTTCAATGACCTTTGCAGACACTTATGTCTTTTTAACAGGTCCTGTCATCATAAAGCTGATTAATTACACTTACCATTTGAAAATAATAAGAAAATAAATCTTATCTTCCCCCTTCCTCTCTTTGTCCAGTGCAACCAAATGAGCTGACAAAGCTAATTATATGCCTTGGAAATTTTTACAAATTGGCACTGGATGACATTTATGAGTAAAGAGTTTTGCAAGGAAAATTATATTTAAAGTGTGTTTATGATCACAGTGACATTTAAATGCACATGGCGTGTCATCACGCTTTCTGATTTATGTCTTTTGTTTTTTTATTATCTGATTATCACACTCTTGAATAAAAAGTATTTTAACCTTGATTACCACCAACACACATTATACGTCTGTAAGTAAAAAAAATGGCAAAACTTTATTCTTTTTTTAAATTGCATCATTATAACATCTTATACGTTATGTTAACAGTTTATTTTTTATTTTATCGTTATTTTTGCAGTGTGGTTTGTTTTGAAGAAAAATGTGTTGTTACAAAATTATTAATAGTTTTACCAGTAACAACTGCTAGAAATTCAAATTTATGAAGAAAATACAAATAATTATTTGGCTTAAAATAATAGCATCCAGCAGGGAAATTTGCAGAACCCCCACACAATTAACATCTAAAATGAAACTGTCAAGAGTTGTTCTACTTGTCTCATGATGACTAAACAGAATATTACAGTGCCCTAAACTGTTTTGCAGCCAATCTAGTCTTCACAAAATAAAGCTTTTGGGTGTAAAGAATGGCTTTCTGCTAAAGAGCTAAAGTTTCGATAGCTGAACTGAAAAAAGCCCCACCCCAACCTCCGAGACAATCAGTAATCTTTATGTTAGCTTAGAGTCTTAAAAAAAAACAATACTGTTCAGCCCACTTTACCTCTGGCTAAAATTTTCCAGATGATTAGGCCCCTATAATTTAACACAATCTTGGTTCTTACCTGTTAGGGTATTGCATCTTTTTTTCTAGTCCTCCATTAAAACATAACCAATATTCCGCCTAGGGTGGAAGGGATCAGAGGGTTCTTGGGTTACTGTGACCTGCCTAGATTGACAAGATCCCAGCAGGAACTCCTGAACCAACCAATAATGGACAATGAGGTGTCCCAACCCTTGCACTCTCTCACGAAATTTAAGGCCCCAGCAGATTTTCGGAGGCTTCTATAAAAGTATGGTGGATATTCTTATTTAATCAGAGGGGATATTCGGAGTGAATTATACTAATCCCTCTGAGGGAAACATTCAGAGCAATTCAACTTCTGCATTTCGTTCATTCCTCTCTTGGAGGGACATCTTCCCCTAAACTGATGCTCTACGAGAGAAGTTGTAAGTGGGGGACCAGGGTGAGAGGACTGATATCTTTAAAATATTTGCACCTATTGCATTGTACCATTCCCCAGAATCCTAGTTTTAAGCTTAAATGGGAGGAGGACCTGGGAGTCCAGCTGGACCTGGCTGATTGGGAGGAGGTGCTGGATCATTCAACGAGAATTACGGCTTGCACAGCAGCTAAGGAAAATTGCTTTAAGGTATTAGCTAGATGATATAATCACCCCCAAAAACTAGCTTGAATGAATGTAGGGGCTTCCGCAGACTGCTACAGGGGCAGTGGACAGGGAGAAAGTACCTCTACTGGTGTTGGAGCTGTGGGATGGTCAGACAGAAATGGGAAGAGATATATGCAGACCTTAGCTCCGGTCTAGGATTATAGATTCGAACAGATTCATGGCTGGCTCTGCTTAACCATCCATGCCAGGCACCCCTTTTGCCTCAGAGATCTAACAATTTAATTGCAGGTTTGTGTGCAGTGGTACACCTCTGTTTGACACCTACTTGGAAGGCCCCCCCCTGCTAGGGATCAAATCTTGGCAAAAGTTAATTACATGCTCACCACGGAAAGACTGATGGTGGTGCTTCGTGAATGGATGGAGCATTTTGAGCAAGTGTGGTCTCCGTGGGTGGAGAAGAGTTCCCCATGATGACATTAGTGGGCTTTGGTTAGGGCGAGTGGTGGGGTGGAGTGGGGTTTGGGGGGGACCTGGGTGCTCTCCCTCTGCTGTCTTCACAGCCTCCCTTGTGACCTTTTTTCCCCCTATTTTCCTTTTTCCTTTCTTCTCTTCCTTCTCTCTCCCCAGAAGGAACTTTCCTCTTCTTTTTCCCTCCCCACTTCCACTTTGCTGTGCCTGTCCTAATGGGTGCTCTCCATCTGGCGCTCCTTTTTAGGGCTAGGTGAGGTGGGCCCTGCTTACCATTTCCTATCAATGCCCTTCTCTACCATGTTACCAGTGACTATGCCTTGCACTGTGGGGAATGGATGGCCCTCTTCTTCTGAGTGTAGCTTTCTGCCCTGAGAACCTTGATGCCTACCTTTTGGGGTTTTTGCACCTCAGGCTACAAGTTGTCTCACTGCACTTCTTGGAGGTGAGGGAGGGTTGATCTGTGATGTTCTGGAGGTGGTTAACCTTGCGGGTGGAAAACCTTTGTGACTTAATATACTTTTAATTTGTTTCTCAGTATGGACTTGGTAGCGTCCTGTTCTTTATTTCACTGCATGTACTTCATCATCTCTCGCTATATGAAATTTCTGTTGAAATGTTGTTTCATATATGTATAATATTGTGCCTTAACCCAAATAAAATTATTGAAATTAAAAAAAAAGACCAATATTGCATGAATGGGAAGGAGTTCAAATGTTTGGCTCATAGCAACATGTTCTCTGGTAACTGATAAGTCATTTTATCTATATTGCTGCTTAATTTGGTATTTATTGGACTCTATTCTATTAAGAGTGGTAATGATTGCGTGCAGCTCCGTAAATACTGTGGATACTCACGCATTCAATACCACACTGCTTGATATGCCATCTCAAGCAGCAGCTTGTGTTACCTATACTTTCTATAAAATGTGCAGACCTGCGCTATGGAGCTGGAATGAATGATTCCATATCGCTCGTCATTCATGCACTGAGCGCAAACAAGTTCCGCAATTGCCCCATAAGCCTGGTATAAAGTGATTTAACAATAGCAAAATCACTTTCTACCAGGTTAAAATACTGCTCCCAACATCTATACTTACGTACTAGGCTCTCCCAAGGTCCTCACGATGATCTGCAGACATTCTATGCTGTAATCAGATGGAGACAGAGAAAAAATACCAGTAGTGATGAGCCGAACACCCCTGTGTTCGGTTCGCATTCAAACTCGGACAATTTCAAAAGTTCAGGATCGAACGCGAACACGATTCGAACTCAATGCGAGTCAATGGGACTCGAACGTTCGATTTTTAGAGTGCTCTCCAAGAGGGCATATATGCAAGATATTTGCCATAAAAGGTGTATGGGGGTCCGGGTAGTGCCATGGGGACAGGAAACAAGGACAAAAAGTTAAAAAAAAAACGTTTTTAAAGGAACAGTGAGTTTTCCATGAAATAAAGGTTAAGAATAAAAAGAAAAATTCCTTCAAATATCGTGCCTAGGAGGTCCCCATAACCTGCCCGTGAAGTGGCGAATTTGTAGGATGTATAGAAACATTTAAAAACAAAAAAATGACGTTTCAAATGACGGTAAATGGTTTTCCTTTATCCTATTCATAAACAACTGCTTGGAGCGGCAGCCTGTATGAAAAGAGGAGACGTTTTAGGACACGAAGAACAAGTTTAGTGATTTTTTGGGCTAAATTATGGTGAAACTTATGCAGGCTTTGGATGAAAGTAACAATAGGTGCTTTAAAATTGGGCCTTTAGTGTCGGCAACAGTGCTGTTACACCGTAACCCCTCTGTGGTATTGTGGAAGAGTGCAGGGTTGGACCCTGCGGTCAAATATTAATGAATCTGGTATAGGCGTCAGTGGTAGTGCACCCAAATATTGAGCCTTTGGTGGCAGCAAGTGGCTTCACACCGTAACCCCTCTGTGGTATTGTGGAAGAGTGCAGGGTTGGACCCTGTGGTCCAGTATTAAAATGATATGAATCTGGTATAGGCGTCAGTGGCAGTGCACCCAAATATTAGGCCTTTGGTGCCAGCTAGTGCCTTCACAACATAACCCCTCTGAGGTATTGTGGAAGAGTGCAGGGGTGGAGGTTTTGGTAATGCAGAAGAGATCCCCGATCTATTCAGTTAAATCAGCATCAGGGGATTGATAGCTGCTGATCCAGGACTGATTAATTTTTATAAATGTCAGCCAGTCTACAGAGTCGGTGGACAGACGCACTCTTTTGTCTGTGACAAAACCTCCAGCGGCACAGAACGTCCTTTCAGAAAGCACGCTGGATGAAGGGCAACCTAGTAGCTGCATAGCATATTGGCTAAGTTCTGGCCAGTGATCCAATTTCAACACCCAGTAAGTCAGTGGATAATCTGCTGGAAAGGTATCCAGGTCTGCCATTGCCCTTAGGTAGTCCTGCACCATATGGTGAAGACGCTGGCAATGGGTGCCTACATTTGACGTCCCTGGGTGTCGTGGACTAAAAAATTTAAAAGGCAACAGTCAAATGGCCCCTGCCTTCACCGCTCTTCCTCTGATCATCCGCAGCCTCAGAAGCACCTGTGTCATCACTTGGTAACCTACCAGTGCCTGGAAAGGTGTCACACAAATGTCGCTTTAGAGCGTACTCAATTTGTTTCATCCGGTCCTCCCTCTGTGCGGGCAGGATGAGCTCTGCAACTTTACCCTTGTATCGTGGATCAAGAAGGCTTGCCAACCAGTAATGATCCCTCTCCTTGATAGCACGAATCCTGGGGTCCTTTAGCAGGCTTTGCAGGACAAGGGAGCCCATGCAGCGTAGGTTGGAGGTGGCATTAGCTTCCGAGTCTTCCTGGTCAATGAGGATGACCCCATCGTGCACTTCCTCCTCCCAACCACGTACAGTCCTTGGGTTTCTGGGCACACAAAACCCTCCCTTGCGGAATCCCTACCTTCAATGCCCCACTACTTAAATATTCCTCCTCATCCTCATCCTCCTCCTGTCTGATCTGAGGACCCGCAGGAATGCTGTCTGTGTAAAGACTGGGGCCTTGAGAGCTAGGGAAGGCCTCCTCTTCCTCCTGCTGCTCTGCCTCTAGTGCCACATCTATAATTCCCTGCAGAGTGCTCTCCAGCAGGAACACTAAAGGAATTGTGTCACTGATACATGCACTGTCCTGCTCACCATCCTCGTTGCCTCCTCAAATGGTGACAGTACAGTGCATGCATCCTTGATCATCAGCCACTGCGGGGGGAAAAAAAACAAGTTGACCTGAACCTGTGCTTGTGCCATACTCACACAGGTACTCATTGATGGCCCTCTGCTGCTTGTGGAGATGCTGCAGCATTGCTAATGTCGAGTTTCACCTGGTGGGCATGTGTAACGTTGGGAGCTTCCAGCCCTACCTGTGTGCTTGAGGGCAGCATGTCTGATGCTGCTCGCTGACCAATGCCCGGTTTAAATGGAGACAGGCAGGGAGGTGGTTGCATGAGGCGCGGCTTGAGTGGGGGGCGTGGTCTGGTGAAGGTCTTTAAAAACCCTCAGTGTATTCTCAGCAGTTGCCAGATCGTGGTTATCCATACCTGAGCTCCTTGTACCTGACTGCTATATTGAATTAACCCGTTATGGACCTCTGCTTGTTTCTGACTATTCTGCCTTCTGTTGCCCTAGACCATTTTCTTGTACTACGCCACTGCTCTGATATCGACCCGGCTATTCCATTTGACCATTCTGAACTCTGTATTCCTGATTCTGGCTCGGCTGACTACTCCCCGTGTTGTTCACCCTTTCTGTCTAGCTAGTTTACCTGGCCAATTCTAAGGACCAGACAGTTAGAGATCTTTCACGGCTACTCTGTTGGTAGCTTCTGGGCTCTGTGGAGTGTTGGGCGTTAAGTACTGCGTGGTGGGATCTGGGAACCGTGACAGCATGTCACAGATCAGACGGTGTGTGGGAAGGTGGAATTCTCTTTGTATTTCTGCCAGGCGAACACTTGCTGGGAATGACCATCTGAAGTGGCTGCAGACTTTTCTGGCCTGGCTGAGAAGCTCTGTCAGCCCTGGGTACCTGGTTAGGAAATGATGTACCACCAGATTTAGGATGTGTGCTTGGCATGGTACATACATCAACTTACCCTGGCGTTGGGCGGAGAGAAGGTTGCTGCCATTATCACAGAGGACCATTCCCAGCTGAAGCTGGCGTGGTGTTAACCCTCTCTGCGCCTGCCCCTGCAGAGCTGACAGAATTTCTGGCCCGGTGTGGCTCCTGTCCACTAAATAAACCAGCTCAAGCACAGTATGGCATCTTTTTGCTTGAGCCATTGCGTAGCCCCTGTCAGGCGTTGGTTTAACTGCCACTTCGCCAGAGACAGAGAAGGAGGAGGAGGAAGAGGTGGTGGAGCAGACAGACCTCATACAAGCAGCTTTCTGGAGGCGTGGTGGATGAACAAGCTCCAGCACAGAGCCCCGTCCTGGATCGCTCCCAGCTGCAATCAGAGTTACCCAGTGTGCCGTGAAGGAAATGTAATGGCCCTGTCCATGCTTGCTGGACCACATGTCTAAAGTCACATGCACCTTGCTGCTGATTGCCTTTCCCAATGACTCCATAACATTGTCTTCCACGTGCTGGTATAGTGCTGGAATGGCCTTCCGTGAAAAGAAATGGCGTTTTGGAACCTGCCACTGTGGTACAGCACATTCAGCAAATTCACGGAAGGAAGCAGAGTCCACCAGCTGGAAAGGCAGCAGTTGTAATGCGAGTAATTTTGCTAAGCTGGCATTTCGACACTGTGCTTGGGGATGGTTGGGACTATATTTTTTCTTACGCTGCAGCAGCTGCAGCAATGTAATCTGACAGCGCAAATCTTCAGATGATGGGATGCTGTCACATTCTGAGGTAAGGACCTGGTACACCCATTACTGTAGCATCATCCCTGTCAGTGGAGGTTGTAGGCAATAACATGGCAGGACATATAGTGGGGGTAAAGACAGATGATGAGGAGGAGGACCTATGCAAAGTGTTGTGCCAATGGGATGCGTGGCAGGTGGTCACATGTCGCCTCAAGCATGTGGTACCCAAGCGTCCAGTGTCTTTCCCACGCTTGATCCTCATCTGACATAGATTACAAATAGCAACGGTGCATTTTGCTGCTCATTTCTTAAAGAACTCCCAGACAGCAGAGTTCCTGGATGTGTGCTTTGAGACAACAGCACTCTGCAACTGAGCAGCTCTGACATCTGATGCCTTGGACTGGCTAGTGCTACGGTTGGTCATAGAGGACATTGTGCCTCGTGTTTGTTGTGCCTCCTCCTCACTTGACTCCTCTGTTTGATGAGGCACCCAGGTGGAGTCAGTGACCTCATCATCATTGTCATCACCCCTATCTCCTCATCTTGGCAGTATGCTGCAGCTGCTGGGGCAACATGAGTGCCAGTTATTTGTGTGTCACTGGCACCCACCTCCTCTAGGTTGATTATACTCCCTTCCTCAACCTCAGAGATTAACTCAGAGCACTGTAGTTGGTGCGTATCCTCAAGCAGCATGTCACTGTCATTGTAGTCAAACAATTCAGCTGACTCCTCCGTGTGTAAGGCTACGGCAGGAGTAGCTGTGGACAAGGAGGCTGCATTAGATGCTTTGGAAGCTGAGGTGGACTGTAATGCACTACAAGCCTGGCTGGCAGAGGACTCAGAGGATGAGGATGGCCTGGTTAGCCAATCCTGAAAATCCTCTGTATGTTGCTGCTGCTTAAGATGGCCAGCACCAATTAGAAAGGACAAGCGTGCCCCTGCAGAGGATGCACCACGTCCACCACGACCAGAGGCACAGCCTCCCGACACAGAGGCTGCTTGCCCTCTTATCTGTGTCTGGGAGCGTCTGCCTGTCCTTTTTGGTCTTTCTGACATGGTGAGTGATATATAGATTAAAGATATACAGAACTCTGATTCAACTCTGTTATAAAAATTGGAGATATGCAGAACTCTGATTCAACTCTGGTATAAAGATTAAAGATTTCCAGAACTCTGGTATAACTTAGTGAGACACCCTGATAGCTGGCAGCCAGTGACAAGACACAGATTAAATTTCCCAGAAACCTCCTATAAATCAGTGAGACCCCTGATGGGTGGCAGTGACAAGACACAAAATACAATTCCCGGAAACCACCTATAAATCAGGGAGACCCCCTGATAGGACTCCCTGTTAGCTGGCAACAGTGACAAGACACAGATTACAATTCGCAGAAATCTGCTAGAAGTATGGGGTCCCCCTGATAGCTGGCAGTGAGAAGACACAGATTACAATTCCCAGAAACTTCCTATAAATCAGTGAGACCCCCTGATGGGTGGCAGTGAGAACACAAAGATTAGAACAATTCCCAGATATTTTGTATAAATGACTGACCCCCAAAACTGCTGGTGGCAGTGAGATCACAAAGATTACAACAATTCCCAGATTTTTTGTATAAATGACTGACCCCCACAATTGCTGGTGGCAGTGAGAACACAAAGATTACAACAATTCCCAGATATTTTGTATAAATGACTGACCCCCAAAATTGCTGGTGGCAGTGAGAACACAAAGATTAGAATAATTCCCAGATATTTTGTATAAATGAGACCCCCACAATAGTTGGTGGCAGTGAGAACACAAAGATTAGAACAATTCCCAGATATTTTGTAGAAATGAGACCCCCAAAATATGGTTGGTGGCAGTGAGAATACAAAGATTAGAACAATTCCCAGATAGTTTGTAGAAATGAGACCCCCCCAAGAGCTGGTGGCAGACTGGCAGTGAGAACACACACTAACAGAACAATCTCCTCTCAAAAAACACGTGCTGAAGGCTGTGTGAAGCCTTATATAGTGTGCTGCGGGACTTAGCTCTGTGAGACCATGATTGGGCAAAATTTGCCCAATCAGGACTCTGAGCCGTGATTGGCATAGTCTTGAACCTGTCT